>OY288268.1:97779793-99016237 GCA_958450335.1 Hibiscus tridactylites | reverse complement strand
CAACCCGATTGTTTCTTCATCGTACATGTGGATTAGCGGGTCTTGTTACAAGTTTGTTTATATCCAAGTCCGTCCCCAATTTTCCACATGCCCATTGTGGTTCAAAATTCTACCATGCACGTGATAGTATCACATCCAAGGTTGTTTTGTACATGTATAATACAAGTGACAGTAAGGTTCCACACACACACAAAAATCAAAATGAGTTAATTTCAAAGTTTGCAGAGAAGAGCAAAAGATCATTGTACAAATGGAGAAAGTTTTGTTAAACCCATTTTTAATTAAAACTTAGCTTAATTTTGAATTTTTGGTGGCCTTGGGCAAATTAAAAATTCAGCTTTAAATTAGAATTTTAAATTGTGGTTGTAGTCGTATTATATTTATCGTGGTTATGGACATCACAGATGTTATTTCGGTTACTGCGAGTATCGTGGTTGTAATTTTTCTAATAACGTCCGCTCTTGTGGACATAATAGTTGCAAGTATCGTGGTTTCAGATGGTGCCACTATCACCATATAACAGTCATTGTCATTGTTGTGGTTGCACACCACTATTTAAACCTTGTACCTAATAGCAAGTAATGAAAAAAAAATTAAATTTTAAGAGTATGTCCATACTAAAAAGTATTAAAAATTGGGCCACTAATAAGAAGTATTGGTTTTTTTTAATTTTAAGAGTATGCCTATAATAATAAATGTTGGGAAAAAATCAAGCTTCTAATAACAAGTATTAGAAGAAAAAATATGAATTTTAAGAGTAAACTCCTAATAATAAATATTAGAAAATTAGCATCATATTGACAAGTATTGGAAAAAATTGAGCTCTTAATAATAAATATTAGAACAAATTAAACTTTTAACAACAAATATAATTCGAAAAAAATTATAAACATATAACTTTTCTGAGCAGTGGGCCTTGGTGTACGCTCTTATTGTCTTAACCTAGGGTCGGTCCTGCTTAACACGCACACAAATCAACAAACATTTAAAATTAAGAACCTCGTTTTAATAATTCCACAAGGTCCCTACAATTTTTTAATTGCCCTTAAAATCTTTGAGTCACCCCGATCATATCGCCAACAAGTCACAAGTCCAAAACTTTGTACGTTGTGTTGACTCCTAAAAAATGGCATGTACATGAGGTAACATCAAATTTTTGTGGTCGCTTGATTTTAAAAAATATTAAGAAATAATGTATAACTTATTAAAATATATCTACAATTAAAAGAATATTTTTATTGACTTATTGTGTGCGTGAGATGTTAACTTTTGAAGAGAAAAAATTAACTTTAGCAAGACTCAAACTTATAAGTACAACATTTTGTTTTTCTCATTTACTTTTTCACTAGTCCAAAGCTAACTGTTGGTTTTATCTACTAAGCATTTAACTTAACTTTTTGGCTTATATATCATATTAGTACTTAAAGTATACTAACTTTTTTATTTTGGTACCTAAAGTATTTTTTGGTCAAAATAAGTATCAAAAGTATACTTTTTGGTTAAACTAGGTACCTAAATTATAATTCTTGGTCAAAATAGGTACATAAATTATTTTTTAGTCAAAGTAAGTATCTAAAGTATATTTTTGGTCAAAATAGTCATCTAAAATATTTTTAGGTCAAAATAGGTACTTAAAGTATACATATTTTTTTTATATATGTTACTAAAAATTGTCATGTAACATTAATTAAAATGATTATTATCATATACACTGGCGGCGGAAACTTTTTGTGAAATCAATTATAGGGTTTATGGTTTAGAGTTTAGAGGTTTAGAATTTAGGGTTCATTGTTAGAATTTAGGGTTTAGTGTTTAAGGTAATATGAGTAGAGATTTAGGTTTTAATCTATAAACCCTAAATTTTAACCTTAAACCCCAAATTCTATAAACAACCCCTAAATTCAAAAATGCTACCCTTAAACCCCTAAACTTTAAACTCTAATTGAAATCCCTAACCCCTAAAACTAAGGCGTTTGTGTAAAAAAGTTACATGAGCGTTTGTGTATAGAACAATTACCCTAATTAAAAAATACATTATGTGCCTATTTTAACGGAAAAATATACTTTATGTACTTATTTTGACCAAAAAAATACTTTAGGTACTTATTCCGACGAAAAATATTTCAGGTGCCTATCTTGACCAAAAAGTATACTTTAGGTACTTAATTTAACCAAAAATATACATTGAGTTCTTATTTTGATCAAAAAATACTTTAAACGCCAAAATAAAAAAAAGTTAGTATACTTTAAATACTAATATAATATATAAGCCTAACTTTTTTGGATCCTTTTTTAGTCTATGTCTGATCACTTTTATTGCGCGTGTCTGAAGCCATCCTTGTTGTCTTTATTTAGTTTATGTGTGTGTTTAGCAAGTATTTAACTTAATTTTTTGGGATCCTTTTTGAGTCCATGTCTAATCACTTTTATTGTCCCGAGTCATCCTTGTTCTCTTTATTTGATTTGTGTGTTTGCTGAATTGTGGGCTGTCCTTCATCAATGTTACAGCTCTAGTGATTTCGATACGTCGGCTGCTGGATTTGGATGATCAAGTATGTTCGGAGACTGAGAGGCTCTAATATGATTGCTGATGGTTTAGGTTTAGGATTTAGAGTTTAGGGTTTGGCTGTAAAGGTGCACCGATTGGAGAAACTATCTTCCATGACCCACCTGCTGATGTTGCTGCATTGCTTTTAACCGACTTCCATGATCAATCTAAGCTTTATTTAAAGGGAAAACTACCTAAATCATCACTCAACTTTGGTCATTAGACCTATTTTAGTCACTCAACTTTAAAAACACTCATTTTCATCACTCAACTTTCAACATTGTGATGTTTTCATCATTCCACCGTTAACTTAGTTAACACCGTTATGACATGGCTCACATTCTGAATATATAGTATGATAAACAATATGTTAACTAGTTAGCTTCTACTCACCAGCACTTTGGCCGCTTTGCCGTCTGATTCACTGCATGATCTACCATCCTTACCGAAGATCGTGGTCTTAGGGGTCTCACATTCTGAATTCTTATGACTGCCAGCATCATCACTATAGCAGCCATCCGAAGCATTCATTACGGAGTCTACAAAGTTTGAAATATATACATCATTTTCATCCGTGTTGTGCTTGTGCTCAAACTCCACCCCACCGGAACAGTTTCCAACATGACCAAACATCCAAGGTGCCTGCTCCGCTTCAATCTGGTTGTGTAATGGAGAAAAGAGTGGCTATCCCATTGGATCGAAAAAATGATTCAAAGCTTCTTCAAGTAGATCCACCTGAAATCGAACAATGTAAGTTCCATAGAAATTATCACAAAATCTATATCAAAATTCAGGAAATTTTTTTCTAACACACCTCTGCAGGGGCTATATCAGCTACCTGATCCATTTCATCATAAGCTTTATAGCCATCCCAGTTGCACTCGAGTTTAGGTTCAACAGCTTTAGAAACCAGTTCACAAGACAAACCGAAAAGACGAGTTTCACCTGTATTGAACACTTTTTCGGCTTCCCCTTGCACTGCAGGCGAGTCTCGAGGCACTTTTAACACCGATACCATGTCTTCGGTAGGAGACGACACAGCATGGCCAACTTCATCACCGTTGAAATCTTCAATGGTTTTCATCTTGTTTCTTGAATAGACGACAAATTACAAATGCATTCTGGAGGAGAAATGAAAACAACAAATATAAGAACAAAAAATGATCCAAAGAAGAATAAAAGTAAATCAAGAACAACATATTACCACAATTGGAGCAACAATTAATCGGCTAAAAGCAGTTCATTATGTAAACTAAATTCCCACCAATACTAGGAAATCGAGCATATTTTTTGAATCAAAACAGAGGTAAGAAGAAAGTAGGAACCTGTCCGGGCTTAGTGGCGTCAAGCTCATCGAGGGTAGTACGATACTCATGCATAACCCAATTGGTCCGTTTCCCCCTAGGAGCCCTGCCATTATAAAACACCAGAGTCTTCTTCATGCCGATCAAGCTCGACCCATACTTAATCTTCCGATCCTTGCCCGTTGCTTTCCAGTAACCGGCCTCTGTAGCCCTGTTGAGCCTGTTTCCGGTCAGGTACTTCCGGTCAATCGGGCAAAAGAAAAACCACTCTGGGTCTCTAGTCTTAATAGCAGACAAGTGAGGCAAATCCCATGGCTCGCATTTACAAACATCGATTTCACGAACGACATTGATCTTATCGTTTTCAGTCCCGTTTATCTTAGACCGTAAGTAAAAATCGATTAATTCCTCGTCTGTCGGTCGGAGTCGGAATCTGATGGGGAGTGAATTTAGGGTTACAGAGGATTTTCACGTGTTTTCCCTTTAAGTACCCCAAATGTTTTATTTATTTATTTTATTAATCCAACATGGCATAAAAAATTATTTTATTAATCCAACATGGCATAAAAAATTATTAAATTATGGTGTTAACTGAGTTAACGGTGGAATGATGAAAACATCACAATGTTGAAAGTTGAGTGATGAAAATGAGCGTTTTTAAAGTTGAGTGACTAAAATAGGTCTAATGACCAAAGTTGAGTGATGATTTAGGTAGTTTTCCCTTATTTAAATGATTTATGATTATTTGCTGTTTTAGCTAATACCATTATGGTTATGGATGGATTAGTTAAAATACCATGAACCTAGAAGCCAAACCATGGCGCTACATTACTAATGTTTTTCTTTTATTAAATACAAAATATTACATTTTCATATCTAAATTTAAATTCATATAAAATGAAATAATATGGCTAGGGACATAGGCCATCAAATGTGCTACCTGAAGAATCGGGTACCGGAAAGTTTGACTACCCGGTTTTGAATCCCCTAAAATACTAGGGATTCAAAGTTTGCTCCTTTAGTTTTCTTTTCGATTGTGATTTCCCTGGAGATTGTATTGTGGATTTTAAATCAACTCTTAGATTAGATTATTGAAGACATTGCTTCCACAAAATAATATTTCTTTTGTATTCTCTTTAATCTTTTCCTTTATGTTTATGCATTCGTATGTTTTGTTGTTGATTTGAATTTTACTGTGCACTAATATTTTTCAAGTGGTTGAAAACTTGTAGATTAATGATTGGAAAAGATTAAAGACGAGTTTAGATACTAACTAGAATAATTATTCAATTTACTGTTATTTGTTATCCCATCTGATATACATGGTAATGAAAATACTATGTTGCTTATAAGATATAATCAGAGACGAAATTAGTGTTGGAGATTGAACGATAAAACATAAATATTTGAGAAATTGAGGACAATTTTTATTTTTTATTTTTTAAATCTATATAGATTTTTTTTTTTAAAAATGGTACATCTATGTGACTTTCTTAATTCGTCATCTATATTTATAATTTTATACATTTAGGTAGAATCAGTAAATTAGATTAAATTTGAGATTTACTAATTGGTCTAGTGGCTAAGGATACTCATCTTGCCTCATCTTGTATATGTTCAAATCCCAAACATAGGAATGTAATATTTTCATTTAGTTAAGAAAATAAATTAGATTGAGTTTAGTTAAATTATTTTTCTAGTGAATCTCGATATTTAATTAATTTAAAGTTAAGAGGCATTTTATTGTGGAAGAAAGGTAAGGCTGGTTGGTTTGCGGTGAAGGTTGATCTGGAGAAGGCATATGACCGCCTAGAGTGGTCTTTTATTGATGATACACTGTTCGATATTGGGATTCCTACTCCGTTACGATCGCTTATCATGAGTTGTGTTTCATCGGTGTCTACTCAAATTCTTTGGAATGGTAGTCCGACGACGAGTTTCCAGCCATCTAGAGGAATCCGGCAAGGTGACCCTCTTTCGCCTTATCTCTTTGTGTTATGTATGGAGCGTCTCGCTCAGTCTATTCAGAGGGAGGTTAATCTGGGTACTTGGAAACCTTTCCGATTTAAGCGTAATGGGCCATTGATATCCCATCTTTTCTTTGCGGACGATCTTGTCCTGTTTGCGGAAGCTTCGCTTGATCAGTTTGATGTGGTTAGTAGAGTTTTGCGGGATTTCTGTGAGTGTTCTGGCCATAAAATTAGTATATCCAAGACTAATATATTTTTTTCTCATAATATTCATGCTTCCTTGCGGGATGATATTAGTGGAGCTTTTGGTTTTAACTGTGTCTCGGACCTTGGGCGGTATCTTGGTGTCCCTCTGATTCATGGAAGGATTACCAAAGGTACGTATCGCTATTTAATTCAAAAAGTGGCTGATAGACTATCTGGTTGGAAAGCGAGGATGCTCTCATTTGCTGGGCGAATTGTTTTGGCGAAATCTGTTCTTGCGGCCATCCCTATGTATTGTATGCAGTCTATCCGGTTACCTACTTATGTGTATGTTGAGATTGAGCGGCTGATTCGGAACTTTATCTGGGGTCATGCTAGCGAGAATAGAGGTTTTCATGCTGTTAATTGGGATATGGTGTGCTCGCCTATTTCAGAAGGTGGTCTTGGGTTAAAACGGTTGAGCTATCAGAATGAGGCTTTTCTTCTGAAGCTTGGTTTTCTTATGATTTCGGAACCAAGTCGTCTTTGGGTCCAAGTTCTTAGGTGTAAGTATGGCATCCCGGATGGTGTTCCGAATTCTCTCCCGATGAGACGGGGCTCGCGGCTTTGGCATGGTATTCAGCTCATTTGGGCTGATCTTCCTAGTAATGTTGTTTGGAACATTTGCAATGGCCAGCATGTTGATTTCTGGAAAGACGCTTGGGTTGCTTCTTTTGGTCCTCTTTGCCATTACCTTCCTAATGGCGCGGATGCTGTTGATCGGTGTATCACTGTTCGTGATATGGTTACGCCTGATGGTCAATGGAATTGGGGAAGTTTTGTGGATGCTCTCCCGACAAATGTTGTGCAAGGTATCGCTGCTATTAAACCTCCAACATCCTCTTTGTATCTTGATACACCTGGTTGGAGCCTTGAGGATAACAGGCGGTTTACGGTTCGGTCCGCGTATGGTTTATATGCTACTACGACTATGGGAACGACGGATCCGGGCTGGTTAGTTATTGCGAAATTTAGGGGTTTACCACGGATAAAGCATTTCCTATGGCAGGTTTATCATGGTCGCATTATGACTAATGCGGAGCGAGTTCGCCGCCATTTTGCAAATGATGCAAGTTGTCCTTTATGTGGGGGCGTTTCAGAAGACATTGCTCATGTTCTCCGAGATTGTAGATTTGTTAAAAGTATTTGGTTACATTTTGTGAAGCCGGAGGGGGTTGCCGTTTTCTTCAATTCGAATATTAACCGTTGGATTCTGGATAATATTCATTTCCCTACACGGTTTGGTCAGTATCATGCAGATTGGGATCTGCTGTTCGCTGCTATTTTATGGTTAGTGTGGAAGCGTCGGAACGCTATCGTTTTTGGGACGGTTGACGGTGCGCAAGAACCTCTGCTGTATCGGGCACAACAGCTCTGCCGTGAGATGGTGCAAGCGTCCATGAATTTGGAAACAAATGGTAATATGACGCGGAACGTGCCGTCCGTAGCACGATGGTTGAAACCTCCTGCCGGATGGTTAAAGCTTAATGTGGATGCAGCTAGAAATACCTTAACCGGTTTCGCCTCTTGCGGTGGTTTGGGGAGAGTTGAAAATGGCCGTTGGCGCTTTGGTTTCTCCAAGCGGATTGGAATTTGTTCTACTTTTGAGGCTGAATTATGGGCGGTGTATGAGGGTTTATCGACGGCTTGGGTGAGGGGTGAATCTAAAATTATTCTTGAAACGGATAATAGGGATGTTTTTAACACTTTGGTAGCACGTGAGCCTTGGAAGTTTGCTTCGAGTTTGGGCAGTCATCTTGCGGAGTTACTCTCGCGGAATTGGGAAACCAAGTTTGCGTGGACTCGACGGGATGCGAATGGCGTAGCTGACGCTCTTGCGAAATTGGCGTTGAATTTACAATTTGACTACCATAGATTTTTCGAACCTCCTGCTGCAATCATTGAGGATCTTCACCGGGAAGCTAGGGAGGATTGAGTGTTTTTCGAATAGTGGAGCTTGGATGAGATTTGGCAATTTGGCCATTTGGCGTGATTCCGATTTCTGCGGCTATATTGCTGCTTGGTCGATTTGGTTTTGTGGATTTTATTTGGCTTAGGTTGTTTTGTTTCGGTTCTTTTGTAATCTAGCGCTACTATACGCACTCTTTTTCCTCCGATAGGTTTAGGGAGGTTTTTTAACGAGGCGTATAGTAGGTGCTTCCCCTTTAATTCAAAAAAAAAAAAAAGTTAAGAGGCATTTGTATCCTCAAACTTACACCAAACAATCAATGTAATCCTTCTGTAAAAAACTTACCCAAATAGGTCTTCAAAATCACGAATTGCATCAATTTTCTTTTGACCAACATTGTATGTAAACGATATTGACGTGATAGAGGGAAAATTAAATTTTTTAAGAAATTTAATGACTTAATTGATTTTTTAAGAACTTTGAGGGTTTAATTAATTTTTATAATATTTAAACAAATATGAGAATTTAAGAAATAAAAAAATTAAAATATAAAAAAAAATCCAAATATTAAAATATAGAAAATAATAAAAATTAAAATGATTAGAAGTTATACAATTATTAAAAATTATAATTAAAATTATACCAAAAATCACATAACATTATAAAAAGGGCTATATTTTAATACACGCCATGTGTAAAAAAATTATACAATCATTTTTTAAAAATTTAAATTTTAAATCCTTAACCCTAAATCATAAATCTAAACCAAACCCTAACACTAAATTCTAATCTTAAATTCTAAAACATATAACCTAAACACTAAATTTAACAAGCTTGTATTCTTTACACAACTCATGTGTCAAAATTTCTATTATAAAAACATAAAAAAAAATTATTAAAATATCCTAATGCTTTCACCGGACAAATCTTCGATTATTTCTTGACAATTTGAGTTCGTCATCTTTTCTATAATATATTTTCAAAAGATTTAGCATTGTATTAGAACAACAATAACCTATAAGATTTTTTCTTGTGGTTTAAAATTGATGAAATTATGTCTATACCAAATTTGTGCTCATTAACATTATTTTAGTCATGTTTGACTTTTTTAGAAGCAATCTATTTAGTCAATAACAAATATGAGAAAATAAAATGAAATCGTAACAGATGATTTATACTAAAAAAACATGCAAACAACAACTAAATGAAACATGAAAAAATAAGAACTCTAAAATATCTCAAAAAACCCAAGCATACATTCTATTAAGAAAATCCAAACTTCGTTCAAAAAACTGTAAAAAAATCTCGAATCTAACATGATTTTCAAAGCTAAAAAAAGATTATAATTAAAATATAGAATAAAATGAAGAACATTCAATGTATACAACTATAAAACAAATAAAAGGAAAAGAAAATGAAATGAAGAATTAAAGATAAAAAAGGGAAGAAGTGAAGCAGATTAGAGAAGCAAAGAAGAAAGAGTATAGGCGGCAAAGGAGGTAAAGAAATGACGAGGTCTGGAAAATTTTGACCTAAAAATTATATATATATATATATATATATATTCAATTGTATTTTTGTGAGTACAATATATATAATTAAAAATATATCAGGTACAAAAAATTTCACCAATATTAAAAAAAATGCTCAGAATCAAAACATCATCCCTAAATTAAACTCTTAAACATCCTAAAAAATGAGTTAAAACTCAAACTTTCTAAAAAGATTCACCGACGTTAGCAATGATTAATCCCCTCACCGTGAATACTTTCACTAAAAGGTAGATGGTTGACCATACAATGTACTTCATTCTCATGAATAGGAATGAAATTCTTGACCTCATAGTTAAAAGATGAAATGAACACCAAATCACACATAATTAATACAGTATACTTTTGAGTAAACTTAGGAGGAACTCTAAATTCTTTAATAACCCACCCACCACGAGAGACTGGCAATAATGAGCTAAATACACAAAACCCAACCCGTAAAAGTATTAGACTACCAGTTGCCTGATGCAAATAGGACTAAACTAAGCTTAGAAACGATAGTGTGTGTGTATATATATATATAAGACAGTACTTGTTTTAAGCTGAGTGAATATCGGTTAAAAACTAATTCAAACATCAAGTCCCTATATCAGATGCTTGGCCAAGAAAACTTATTGTTCTTCCAAAAATGTTACTGTGTGATCAAACATATATAAAAAATGGATCTCACAACAAATTATAGAGTTGGAAAGACTACTTCACCCATCCCTCCCAACCGTTTATTCTGCTTCTTTATTGGCCTTGTAATTGTTTACTAACTGCATTTGCACGTCCTGAGAAACTGGTAAATGCTCCTTATATTCCATTGTGAATTCACCTTTACCCTGTGAACACACCCAACCATTTTTACATACCCACAAGAGGATAAGGTCAAATGTATCTGCGAATTGATTTATGTCTTACTTGTGTCATCGAACGAAGTGCTGTCGAGTAACCAAACATATTGTTCAATGGTACCTGGAAACACCATTAAATGATTTTTCAGCTATCAGCACTGGCACTGCCACTGGCATGTATGGCAGGATTGTTTCAAAATTTACACATCCAAGTAAAACTTTTACTTACATTGGCAGTAATTATAGAATCATCTCCATCTTGATCATTTCCAACTATAACACCTTTCCTCCTAGACATAGACATAGAGAAATTCAGATGAGAAAGGTTGAAGATCAAATCCAAAAACCATTAAAGGAAAAAGGCAGCGACTAACTTGTTAATATCACCAGCTACTGTACCCTGAAACTCTGTTGGCACTTTTAACTCAACCAACATTATAGGTTCCAATATCACAGGCCTTGCAGCACTATAACACTGTTTCACAAGTCAAAATAAGAAAACCCAGCAATAGTGTGCCAGAAAGAATAATATGAAGGAAAATCAAAAGAAGCAGTCAATTCACAGCGGATCATAATAAGCCCGTTAGACACACCTGTCTGAAAGCATATATAGCAGCTAACTTAAATGCAAGCTCGCTAGAATCTACTGCATGAGAAGCACCATCAGTTATAACAATCCGGATATTTTCAACTGGATGTCCTATTAATGAACCCCTGTACATAAAAATAAAAGGGCAAGACCTCAAATCATTAACTGAAACTATGTAAACTTAGTCATTCCATATTTGTGAGTTTCAGAAACATGGAAACCAAAGATATACACTCACGAATTTGCAGCTTCTCTGAAACCCTTCTCAATAGCAGGAATAAAATTTGATGGAATAGCTTGTCCAACAATCATGTTTTCAAATTCAAACTTAATTGGAGACCCTGGTGTAAGTGGTTCGACATACCTATCAATACAAGAAATCAACAGATCATGTCATCAAACAAGGTAGAAAAGACTAGACAACAAAAATTTAAAACAATTTTTTGTAACATAAAACAGTTAACCCAGAACGGAAAAGAGCAGTATCAGACAAGAAATTCAGGCATCAAGGAACCGCACATAGAATAGATATATCACTAAGATGTCAACAAAAAGATTAGCGGCCTGGGCCAGGGAGGGGGGGGGGGATTGCTGCTTACCCACATACTCGTCCATATTGACCTTGTCCACCAGACTGCTTCTTATGAAGATAATCAAATTCAGCACGTTGAGTTACAGTCTCCCTAAAATTCACACGAGGCTTTCCAACAGTTGCATCAACCTGCTTTCAGAAAGTACAAGCTATTTAAAAAGTGAAAATTCCAATGCTAATAATCTTAAAATCGTTATCTTATATGCTCATCAAAAGAACGGGTGAAAACCTTGTATTCTCTCCGTATCCTTTCCACATATATGTCCAAATGGAGCTCTCCCATTCCAGAGATAATCGTCTATGTAATAAATAAAATGACATTGTAAGTTAGTAAATTTAAAATCTAGTATACAGTATAAGAATCATTGAAAATAATTTTCCATATCACACCTGCCCGCTTTCAGCATCCAAACCCACACGGAATGTAGGATCCTCTCTTTGGAAACGATTCAATGCCTTCGAGAACTAATTCAAGGAAACAAGATTCGCCATTAGCTAGCACCAAATGAGATCAATAACTGCATGCACACAAGGATTTATATGAGACAAGAAAGCACTAACTTGCCCTCCAGCATCTTTTGAAACCGGCTGAACGGCTAATGACATCACTGGCTCAGGGACATTCATAGAAGTCATGGTATATTTAACAGACCCATTAGTAAATGTGTCACCTGGAAACACAAAGCCATACATTATCACAAAATTCTGAAAGCTTTCCAGGCTTTTTTTGTTTAAGGTAAAACAAGCTTCATATACTTAACCAACAATCAGTTTGGTATGTTTATTGCTCTGTTGTAGTCAAGCTCCTTGAAAAAAATTAAACATTGGAAAATAAAAGGCTAGCACTTGTGCAGGAATATGAAAAGTGATGAGTAAGACCTGAAGCACAGTCTACACCAAAAACTGCAACTATTTGTCCTGCATGTGCCTCTTGAATGTCCTGCATACAAAAACCCCAAAGGGAAAAATATTAAATAAACCACTATTCAAAGATCTAACCATTTACATAATTACCAAGACTGGTGTCAGGAAAAGTCTAACCTCCATTTCATTAGAATGCATCCGAACCAAGCGAGGTACCTGGGACAAAATGATAAACATTTAGCTTGCACACTGAACCCTAAAGATCAGGTTAGCAGTTATACAGCAAGGGAAAAGGGAGAAACAAACAAATTGCGTTAGAAAAAAAACCAATAGTATTTCAGCTTCATGGAAGTGTATCACATCACATAAACCAGAACACCAATAACAACGCACGTTCTAACCTAACAGAACCATAAAATATATGAAACATTAAAAGTAAATAAAAAAATACCCAATTTTTATGGACAGTCACCTTGCATATCAGGCTGAAATTAACTGCATGTGAGGAAATAAATGAGCATACATAAAAAATAACAGCTTTTCAAAATTTTAACTGATATTTTTTTCTATCAAAAATCACAAAATACTAACCAAAATCATATTTTAGTTTAATATCCGTGGAGGTCCATCTAAGTCTAACTCTTCTTAGCTCAAGACTAATACCATTACAAAAAGACGCAACAAATAAAACCTCCACACTAACAAATGGGATGTGGAGTTTCACATAGATGAAAATGGAACCATGTGTTGCCCAAAAAGATCACACAACATGGAAGCTCAAGAAAGGGGTGAAAAAAGAACATGAAACAAAAAATAACTAACCTTAATCTTCTTTCCTGTATTTATGTTGACGATAAAATCCCCCTTTCGAACCACGCCCTCATAAACTCTTCACAAATATAAATTACCGTTATCATAAGTGCCAAATACCCATACACTACAACGATGGAAAATGATGCAATAGCATTACCTTAGATATGTTAGCTGACCAAACCTCCCTTCCTCCAACTTAAAAGCTAATGCCACAAGTGGCCCATCTGGAGTTCCAGGCAACATAACCTACATGGAAGAGGAGGAGAGTATTCCTGATCAGATTTAGCAGAAATTTTTCAGGGAGAACATGACAACATGTAGTATCAATTGTATACCTTCTCTTCGTTCTTTGTTTGATCAAGGGCATAGTTACTGACTTCAATTGGGCATGGCAAGAAACTAAGGACACCATCCAAAAGCGGTTGAACACCCTGTGCAGAAGAGAAATCATCAAATAAATGTCATCTAATAATCCGACATATAAACATATTAAACAATGTTGTTTCCTTTCCAACAATATGAGTAGGGAAATTCTGATGACTGCCTTATTGTCTCAAGTTGGTTGACTGAATTTAACAGAAACCAATGAACAGAATCAATTAAAAGATACCTTGTTTTTGAATGCACTACCCATGAATACAGGAACAAACTTCCGTGCTATGGTTGCCCGACGAACTGCTTCCTGCAGAAGGCAAGATCGAAATTTTAGGGCTTTTATCAAGTTCATAACAAGAATCAAGTAAAAAGAAGCAGCAGCATATAGAATTGTATGTATAAGACATGGTTAAGACAATAGAAAATTATATGTTCTGTGGTTTACACTTTGGTAATTGTTAAATTACGTTCACATTTTAACATTTGAGACAAGAAAAAGACTCCATAATCAACCATACAGCACATATAGATAATGACGAAAAACCTTCAACATGACGGATCATTGTAAATTCAGTGAAAGGCCATCACATTCGTATTCAATTTTAAGAAATAAGTATCAACTCCAAATATTTGAAGGAAGTAACAGCAAAGCCAAGCGAGCTATTTCTCTGCCACTTTATAAATTCAAAAGGGATACGAGATAAGCAGTATCAATTACATTTCACGTTAATAGAAAATAAGTAAATAAAGCATCAGTCTCCGAACAAACCTCCAGATCAGCAGGGGAAATAGGCTCATCATTTAAAAATGCTTCAGCAAGTTTATCATCCACTTCAGAAACCATTTCTATTAGTTCACGTCTCTTCTCAGCAACTATAGCCTCCATATCTGCTGGTACTTCTTCGGTAACAACATTTTCTCTGCAATAATTATTATACGACCAGTAAAAAAGGCAAGGAAATGAAGAAGGCTCTACTTAAGCAAACCAGTGAGATTGAAACAAACCCGCTGGAACCATGAAAATAGTAAGCTTTTTGCTGAACAAGGTCAATAAGACCCTTAAAGTTTTCTTCCAAGCCAATAGGAACTTGCACGGCTGCAGCATGATGCCGAAGCTTAGACCTAGCCTGAAAATAGACACAAAATGACCAGCATACCACTGTTAAATGTGTGGACTTTGAAGTTCAGTAACAACTAAAAACTATTCGGTTACATTACATGAATATAGCGAAAAGTACCTGGTTGAGAACTTTCCATGGATCAGCTCCCATTCGATCGAGTTTGTTAATAAAAGCAAGTCTCGGAACCTCATACCTTCTCATTTGTCTATCAACAGTAATTGACTGACTTTGTACACCACCAACACTACACAGAACTAAAATGGCACCGTCAAGAACACGCAGCGCCCTCTCCACTTCAATTGTAAAATCAACGTGACCAGGCGTATCGATTATATTAATCTAAAACAGCAGATGAAAATTTTGCACAGCTTAATAAATCATCAAAAGATACTGCAGTAAAATTGGGTCAAATTACTATGTATTACGAACCTGGTAATCTTTCCAGGTGCAATACGTGGCAGCAGATTGGATAGTAATTCCTTTCTCTCTTTCTAAATCCATGGAATCCATCTTTGCTCCAACGCCGTCTTTCCCGCGAACCTCGTGGATCTCGTGGATCCGGCCGGTATAATAGAGAACCCTCTCCGTCAGCGTGGTCTTGCCCGAGTCGATGTGAGCGGAGATTCCGATGTTTCGGAGTCGTTCCATGGACTCTTTCCACCATGGTTCTTTGTCGTCCTTTGCTCGCGCGGCGCTACCGGCTGAGAAGTGACGGACCTCGAAGTTCCCGAGGAGGAGGGAGGCGGTCGGGGAGGGGGAAGAGGACGGTGCCGCTTTGGTGGAGTACAAGGTGTAAAGAAGGCGCGGAACAGTGGATCTTTGGAATCGCGCCATGGTGGAATACTGTATCACTGATAGTGGGTTGTGCTTGGTGCGGGTAAAACCCTAAACCCAAGATAGGGGTGGGAAAATAGAATGGAGAATAACTAAAAATTTCACCGACTGGAGGGGCAAGGACGGTAATTGTTATATCTAAATCAAGAAGTATCGGTACCTGGGGTATCGTATTAGTATGAGTAGGCCAAATTGTGTTTAGCATATTGGTACGGGGAAACCCTTATCGATACGATCTTTGAATAAAATGACTAGAAGAATCGATATGCGAGACCGTTTCGATATGATTTTGAGCTACTAGAATCTGAAATTTAAATTACTTAAAACCCTACGATACGATGTTTGGTGTATCGATACGGTGATAGGTAAAGTAGTTGTTTGGAAATTTTTGAAGTTTTGTTTCTTTTACGTTTTAGTCCCTAAATGTTGTGGATGCAATTAAAAGTGTTTGGATGATCAAATTGAGTTGAGATTTGACACAGTGTCATGTAATATGACTAATTAAAGGTTGGTAACCATAAATTGGATGAAGTCCCTGATATTCAATAAATTAAAAATTGGTCCATAATCTATGTTTATAATCAATTGAATGTCAAATCGATGTCTGATTGAATTAAATTTTCTTCCGCTGCGAGTCTGAATCACATAGGATGATAATGTGCATCTAGACAAGATAAAAGAAAAAAATATAGTCATTTATTAAGGTAAACCTTCCCGATTTACTTCAATATTCCTCGTGTGACCCGCTCGATTCGGTCTCGCATCTAACTCGGGTCGAGGGGGTTACAAAATAAAAACCTATCATACATATTGAATATATCAAAAGTCTCCCTCAACTTCAGCTCGCATGTCGGTTTGTCGTAGGCCGATATGGCCACCTAGCTCACTTACATAATTAAAATAATGGGTAAAGTACCAAAACGGTCACTAAACTTTGTTAAAAACCAAAACGATAACCAAACTTTTAAATGTTACCAAATGACAATTAAATTTTATGTTTTGTAACAAAATAGTAATTGAAACGTTAAAACCCGTTAACCCCTTAACGACGAGGTAACTGTGTCGATCCAACTCACCACTTATGCCCCGTCAGCTTCATCTTCTACCTTGCAAAACGCGTCAAAACACAAACCCTATAAACCTGGCATAAGAGTTAAAGGGCGAGAAAGGTCCAAGATTTCCTACACGTTACCTTACTATTTCAGTAATATGTAATTCATGTGCTCCAATGGCTTTCAGCACATCACCTCTCTCCTGGAATTGTTTATCTAAGATTGTTTAAAGCTCACATTTCTTCTGAAAAAAAAAACATGCATGCTTCTTTCGCTTGGGTCATTGTATATTTTTGATTGTCCGTTGTTGAAAGAATAGTGCATGAGAGTTAAAAGGGCAATAATGGTCCAAGATTTCCCACATACCAAGCTATGAAGCACGAGGACGACTAGGAACCCACGTTTCAAGTACCCAATACGTCTCCGATACGAGGACGACACAGGGACGACCGACGATTATGGGGTACGGCTTAAATTCGTCGGGGGACGTATGTGAGGTTATTTTTGTCTTTTTGAAGTAAAAAAATTAAAAAAACCCAAAATTAGACCTAATTGTAGTCGTGCTCACTGCTCAGTTTTCATTTTAACGATCAGAGAGAACAAAGAGGCAGACATGTTTGTCACCAACCAAGGACAAGGGTTAGGGTCGGCGTAAGGCTTACTCCGGCGATTAGGTATGTTTCTCACTCTTTCTTTTTTTCATCTCCGACGTATCTTCAGTTTTAATTGCATTTTTCTTTCCTTGAAACAAGTTCATCTTTTTTACTTTGAAGAGAAAACCTTAGCTTCTTTGTAGAGTTTAAGCTTTTGAATAAGATTAGCGTGGTTCAAATCTGTTGCTTGTAAAACCTTAACTTTGATAGCTTCTTTTCCATAATATTGGCATATTGCTTGTAGCAAATTTTCAAACGAACTCAACTATTGTAAGCTTTAATATTTTTATATTTTATTTCGATATACATATTTATTAGGGTAAAGTATGCCAGGTAACACCGAACTATAGGGTGTGACCTGTTTTTAACATCAACCTTTCAATTGGTTCAAACTTACCACCGAACTTTATTTTTCGACTCGTTTATACCACCCTGCCGTTAAATCGTTAACGCCGTGATGACATGGACGCTGCACCAAAACGACGTCGTTTTGGTGCCGCTATTTTGATAATAAATGACCCAAAACGACGTCGTTTTGCTAACGAAAATATATGAAATTGTGCACTCAATGGGATTCGAACATAAGACCTTAAGCATCAAAGACAAACATCTTAACCACCAAGCCAACCTAATATCTTTAAATTAGTTTTAGCACAAATAATATATATTCCCAACTGTAGTTTGTCATATAAATATATTATTTCTAATATAAAAATATTCAAATATTGTTATTAATAATATTAAATATATAAATAGATAAATATATTATTATAAAAATTAAAAGACTAATTTTCAAAACAAAATTTATTTAAAAAATTTAAAATTCGACAAAACTTAATCCCTGAACTCATAAACCATAACCCTAAACTATAAACTTTAAACCCTAAAATTTTATTCATAAACAAGTAATATTAAAATATATAAACAAATAATATATTATTATAAAAACTAAAAAATTTATTTAAAAAATATAAATTTTTTAAAATTTACGAAAAGACCCAAAAATTCACCAAAATCTTAAACCCTAAACCCTAAACCCTAAACCCTAAACCCCAAATCTTTAAGATTTTGTTGAATTTTTGGGTCTTTTCGTAAATATTAAATTTTTTTATATTTTTTAAATAAGATTTTTAGTTTTTATAATAATATATTATTTGTTTATATATTTTAATATTATTTGTTTATGAATAAAATTTTAGGGTTTAAAGTTTATAGTTTAGGGTTAGGGTTTATGAGTTTAGGGATTAAGTTTTGTCGAATTTTAGATTTTTTAAACAAATTTTGTTTTGAAAATTAGTCATTTAGTTTTTATAATAATATATTTATCTATTTATATATTTAATATTATTAATAACAATATTTGAATATTTTTATATTAAAAATAATATATTTATATGACAAACTACAGTTGGGAATATATATTATTTGTGCTAAAACTAATTCAAAGGTATTAGGTTGGCTTGGTGGTTAAGATGTTTGTCTTTGATGCTTAAGGTCTTAGGTTCAAATCCCATTGAGTGCACAATGCTATATATTTTCGTTAGCAAAACGACGTCGTTTTGGGTCATTTATTATCAAAATAGCGGCACCAAAACGACGTCGTTTTGGTGTAGCGTCTATGTCATCACGGCGTTAACGATTTAACGCAGGGTGATATAAACGAGTCGAAAAATAAAGTTTTTTTTTTTTTGAATATGCTGGTGCGATGCAAGGGTAACATCTGTTCAACTTTCTTAGTCTTTTCAAAGACGGCACACACAGCATGGCATAACTGGTGCTCGAACCCGGATCCCAAGGGATGATAAACATCTACCTTTGCCACCAGGACACAAGGGGATGAGCCGAAAAATAAAGTTCGGTAGTAAGTTTAGACCAATTAAAAGGTTGATGTTAAAAACAGGTCACACCCTATAGTTCGGTGTTACCTGACATACTTTACCCTATTTATTATTGAACTAAATCTGCAAGCAAAGCTTGTAGAATTCATCTTTGAGGAGATATGAATATACTATTGAGCTATATATTCGGGTTCAACTTGCTCTATATTTTAGTTTTGAATTGAATATCCGAGTAAAGGTTAGATTTCATCTTTGAATTGAGATATATGATATTGCTATTAAGCTGAATGTTCTGGTCAAAATTTACTTCATTGTTTATTTTTGTTAAATATTTAAATGTGTGAGAAGAGCTTGCAGAATTCATCTTTGAATATATATGAGCATACTGTTGAGCTAGATGCTCGGGTGAAACTTTGCTTAAAGTGTTATCCGTAAACTGTTGAGCTAGATGCTCGGAAGATATTAACAATGTTTGATTTGTGTCGTTTAATATTATTTTAGACTTAATTTATTGTTTGAGTCTTGAGATTTGATACTTTAATATTGTAATTTATTTATGTATTTTATTTTCTAATTTTCTATGAAGTATGAACTTTATTTATGATTTTTTACAACTATTTATAATTTTATTTTTTTTATATGCCGTACCCTTACCGTCCATGTACCCTGTAATTTTAGAACTTATCATTTTTCGTTTCCGTTTCCGTCCCCGTCCCTGTATCCGTATAAGTGCAACATAGGGTTCACATTGATGGTACAAATTTAATCCCGAGGGAACTAGATTGAAAGTAAAGGTCCAAGATTTGGTTTTGATTCCTCCACACTCAAACTACAGGTGTGAAAACATTTTAGACATGGAACAATTTCATAGCAATTTTTGGATGAATATATCTGAATAATAGCTTATTTGACTTTTGCAGGTGTTGAAGAAAGTGTCGTTTTCAAGAAAAACAATGAACATATTCAACCGATCTGCTTTAGACAGAGAATAGTAACTTAAAATCTAAGTATGTCAGGCTTTGCATCACTATTTATATCAAATTGTAGTACTTAAATGGCTTATTTTCCCTCCTTTTGCATTTACAGTGATCAATGTTTTTGTTTTAAATTTTCAAATACAGGGGAGATTTTCCATAACACTGCTCCTGCTTCATTGAGCTTAGCAAATTTGTTAATGAAGAGAATACTTTTGGGGAACGACAATCGAGCGGGAATAGCTTTGGTGAGAGCTCTTTTTCGGGATATTATTATGTGCCGACCCTTTCTACTATAGGAGCCAAAAATTGCTATGAATTGGGAGTTTGAGTGGGAGTAATTTTGGGGGAACGCATAGCCATTTTTGTAGATTTATCCGTTCTGACTAATTAGTGGTTTTTCTAAATGTGATTTTTTTAAATATGATGCGGGAAAAAGGTGAAGATGTGTCTCAATTATCATTTTGTTACAAAAAATAAAATTTAATTATTATTTCATATGATTTGAAAGTTTGATTATTGTTTTATTTTTTTAATAAAGTTCAATGACTATTTTTATATTTTACCTTAAAATAATTGAATACCAACGACTTACCTCATCAGACATGAATTTCCATCTCTCACCACCTTTCTTTGCAACCTAAATTTCATCAATGAAACGCTCAATACACAATTTTTATAAAGAAAGTGATAATGAAAACTATTTTTAGCACAAAAAGTAAGAAATGAGTACCCCTGTAACACCCTTTGCATCTGGATTTACTTTCTTATAAGATTTTTCAAAATCGTCCTTAAAAAGTAATAAGAGACATCAGTCAATTGAAAAATACCATTCATGAAATTAAGCCATTGTAACGACCCAATTTCGAGTTAGTAATATAGATTTTGGATATGTATTTAAGCATTTTAATATTTAAGTTTAAATTGAAATAATTAAATTAGGAAACTCAATTAAATAGATTCTTGAATAGATTGAAATAGAGATTTAAAGTTTGAGTCTAAAGTGAGAACAAAAAGAAATACACGTATTTATTATTTTATTTATTTTTGGACCTATTATATTCAGTGGCGGAGCCACATATAGTTTAGGGGGTCAATTGACCTAACTTGATTTGTGGTTGTATGAAATTTTCAAAGAGTTAAATGAGGTTTTCAAAGAGTTAGTATAAAATTTTTATAAAAATATTAGAATTGACCCCGCTTAATTTATTTGGGTATGAGGTCAAAAATATTTATATTGCAGTGATATGATAATTATCGTACCTCAAAATCTACTCTAACTTCATTATATAAAAATTCTGACTCTGCCACTGATTATATTGGATGATAAAGGTGTTTGAATTTTTAATAGTAGGAGATAAGAAAAAAAAGTAAAAAGTTGATGGAAAGAGAGAAAGAAGAGGAAAAAAGATTTTTTTTTCATGCATATAAGACGTTCTATATTTTCCAAAATAATAAAAATAAAAACTACTTATATTCTTTCTAACTAAACGAACCCTAACTTTTTTTAATCTCCACAATTACATATCTTCTTAATGTAGAGAGATATTCCTCGACTTCATTCGGACATTAGTGAAGACATCTTTAATGTATGATCTTATGTAAGTTTATCGAGTGCATTTTTTTTCTTCCAATTTAAGTTAGGGAGATTTTTTAACGAAGTGCCCGAATAATCAACCTTCTTTTTTAATAAAAAAAATGATTCCTCGACTAATTTGGGCTTTACGCCATTCTAATATCTTTGTATATATAATTATCCTAAGAAAAACTGTCCAAATTTCGGTCAAATCAACATCGATAATCCATTTTCTTTCAATCTAATCCATTTTATAAAACCATTTCAATAAAAATAAAATTATTGTCCTTTCGATTCTTCAAGGTTTGGCCTTAACTAATTCAAATTGATCAACGTCGTACACCTAAATTTGGTGGATGAGTCTTTAGCAGAAATTTTCTGCATACGCAAGGCTTCGAATTCGAGACCTACTTAAGTAACACTAAACTGCTTATTACTTAAACCAACATGTTAGTTTTTTTTTCAATATTGATCGTGAAAGCCTACTAAAAATCTTCCACGTCTTGAAATGATATAATTTTTCAAAACTTGGCCAATATAAAATTTAAGGTTGATTCTTATAAAAAATCCAGAGTATTAAGGTGGAGAAAATCCAGATTCACAAGTTTTAGCCACCCCCATATCTATTACAGTACACAGAGGACGTGTCTTTAAACCAGAGCAGCTTCTAGTTTTGTATACACAGCTTTGCTTTCTTTTGGGATGTCGTAATTTAACAAACAAAGCACCCACCTGTCCTGCTACGTAACTAACAAGAAACGAATGAATCATTTGATAGTAAATCCTTTTTTATTTATTTCTACAACATTCCTTCACTGTTCTTGGTTTAACTTGAGCAGTTGAAAGCTTGATTTGGAAACTGTAGGATGGTAACAGAAATAGAAAAAAAAAGGAGGGCGGGGTTTGGATTTACGTGCATCATATTTGCTCATTGTCAAACATCCTTTCTGATTTTCTCTCCAACTCCTGTTTTTTTCTGACACGTTGAAACTATTCTCTATCACGCCATCCCCATACGAGCTTTGACGATCAACCAAGCCTGATTTTTATTTATTTATTGAAGACGATACCAGATAACTAAGATCATCCGAGGAAAACAAAAGCAAGGATTTCACTTCATCTAAATCGGCAGCTATATTAGGCGGCAAACTTATACAATTTTAGGGATATGAATAAATCATTAATATACAAATACATAAAATAATTTTATTTCTTTAAATTATATATAAATTTTAAATTTTTAGGAGAGATTGTCCTTCCAACCCGAGTCTCTCTCTGTTAATGACACTTGCACTTTTATTTAACTTGTTTTTTTTCTCCTCATCTTAGAGTTTGTTTCATATTGCTTTTGAAAAAAGTCGATTTTAAAAAAATTATTTAAGATTTTAGTGATCAACATTATTACGAGAATGTATCTTTTAAAAGGTAAAATGTTTATTTAGATATGATACTATAAAGGAACAAAAATCCTTAACCGTTTTTTGTACATTTTCTATGATTCAATACTAAAAATTGAATTTTATATCATAAATTTAAATTTTAAATCTTAAACTTTAAAGCTTAAATCCTAAAAAAAATACATCATGCCCCTTGTTTTTTTAGAGTGGTGCATAATAAGGGGCATACTTAGGGATATACAATTTCCATCCATTATAAAGTAAAAAATAATAATTTAAGTGAGATTCATTAATTCACCAAGTAGTTAAAGATACTTATATTATCTCATTTTGCATAGATTCGAGTCTGGCCTAAAGTCCCAAATCCATAATCCTTCTATAAAAATTAATTAGGGCTCGGATGAGAAAGTAAATTAAAATTATTTTATACCACAACAGCTCCGATAAATACTTATCCAAAGTCAATATACTCGCAACTAAACCAATCGTGTTGGTCCAAACGATAAACAATTTGATATTGTTTAAGTAAATTTTCTGTTCGAGGTATTGTGTATGCAGAAAATCACCGTTGGAAGATTTACCAACTAAAATCAAGCATACAACGTGGGTTGATCCGGATTAATCAGGGCAATGCTATGAAAAACCGAAATAAGAAAAAAATATACTTAATTCGTTTCTTTTACATATATATATATATATATATATAATTAGTCTGATAAATAGTCTGTAAGGACCGTTGTCAATATTCGTTTTGGACTATTCATCACCTAAACTATAATATACCAATAACAAGAAAAGTATAATGCATTCCACAGACAGCGACATTTTGCTTTTCAATTTAAAATATTCAAATCAAAGTTGGCGAACGTAAAGCAGCAGAATATCCAATGCATTCAACTTAACATTCCCTACATTGCGTCTAAGCTTCAAACAATTTATTCAGGCAGTATTTTTTAACCGAAAAAAAAAAACCCCGGAGCGGCTCCTGCCGGAGAAAGGCTGCTTGAGATTTCATCTAACTTGTCAATTATATGATAGTGGAGAAAATGAAAATAATATATATGATGGCTGTTGTAATTAAGCTGACAGATTTAATTAACAAGCTAATATAGTAGTATTTTCACCGAGAGCTACTACTTTCTGAAGTGCTCAAAAGCTCCTCCAAGTATTCAGATCCTAAATCTTCCAACACCACCATATCTTTCTTAGCCTGCAACGGCTGCTTTTTTTTATTTCTCTTTCCCATCGATTTCCTTTGCAAATAATTCCTCTGTTTTAGTTCCACGGCTGGTGAGGCACCTTCCCGGCAATAGTAATTCATGTTTCGAAGCGATTCCCGAACTCTTTCCATGGGAAAGTTGAGCACTGCTTTCGGACCCTGTGTGGATAAGGCTGCCTGATCATAAGCTAAAGCAGCTTCCTCTGCAGTGTCGAACGTTCCGAGCCAAACCCGAATGCCATGCCTCGTTGAATCCCTTATCTCCGCCGCGTATTTCCCCCACGGTCGCTTCCTAACACCTCTGTATGATGTTTCCTGCTTTGGGTGTAGTTTTCCTTCTCGTTTCTTGGCTCCGGAACTGGAAACGAATGATCCATAGGAAGCAGATTCTGATGATTCTCTTGACCCATCAGTTTGAGAAAGAGAAAGGCTGTGCTGGGGAGGCAGATTTTTGGGGTTTAGGATGTTAAATGAAGGGAAATCTTGGTAGAGAAAAAGCTCGTTATTTGATGAGAAACATTCAAGCAAAACTTGTGGAGATTCTAGTAAGATGTCCGAATTTAGGCCCTGGGGGAAGGAAGGATCCATAATTTCGAGGGACAAGCTCAACTACTTTTTGCTTCTCTCCCTCTCTCTGGCTTTGTGTACTATGAGTTGCTCTAAGTTATAAGCTCAGCTTTGTATTTGTATTGTTTTTTTTTTTTTTTACAGAAACCACAAACGACAATCTCTCATGAAGCACATTAATATGCATGTGAGACAGTGAGACTCAACATTCAATAAAAAACTAGAAAAAATCTTGAATTTTAATTAGATACTGTTTTCATTCTATACACATATATTCTACAAACAAAATTTGTATGTACTTTTCTGTGTCATTTATATGCTTTATTAATGATGTTATGCGATGTGTATTAATAATTTTTATTGTTTTATTGATAAAATATATAAAAAGAAGAAAAAAAAACATACAATTTTTATTTATTATTTCGGTGTTAAATTTTTATTTAAAGTTATAACGAATATGGATTTTAAAATGAACCTACAATATTTTCTTTTCTCCTTCTTGTAAACCCTAGTTGCTCTCTATTTTTCTTCTAACGCAACTCTTTTCATCTATCGAGCGCTGCGAGTTTAATTGTTTTATTTTATTTAGCCGGCGACAGATTCTGGTTGATGATCGCCAGATCTGTTTTTTTAGTTTTTTAATAAAAATAAATTTAACTTTGTGGCACGTTTATCTATGTCTTTTGGTATGTTTTTTTTCTTCTTCGATCGTTTTACCGTTTTTTTTTATTTTATGTTTTTCTCAGGGTTTGACTGATCAAGATGTCGCCTATTTGTAATCATGCTGGTTTTCCTTGTATTGGACCCTCAGATTGAATTTGGATACGTGGTTTGCGCTCGTGGATAGTTTCTCAAGACGCTTGGCTCTTATTTGTGGTTCTCGATGGTCTTTCAATAGCTTAATCTCTTTTTGTGGTTCGTTGGCCGATGCAGTCAGATTTGTTCGTATCTATTCTTCGCTCGAGTCTTTTAGATGGATTTTTAACCTTTTTCATATATGGTCCTTATATGATCTAAAGTGACTAATTTTAAGAATATATCCAAATTATATATTTAGTTTACGATGATAGTTATAAATACTTATTGTAATTTTAGTTATTTTCTCGTTTAATAAAACTAGCTGCTTCTATTAGAAAAACATACAAATTCTATTTGTATTCTACTTGTAAATTACAGTGAAATTTAAACGGGACTTTTAATGGTAATAAAAGTAAGCTGATGAAAAAAGGTAGTAGATCAATCTTGAATTAAGGTGATTAATACTTATGGTGTAGGCTCTAGTCTTGAAATCCTTTTCTGTTTTGATTTGAAGGAACAATATCAATTTGCAATAAAAAAAGCAAGGGTTCGCCTAGGCTAATTCATAGCCTAGGTAATAGTGATAATTAGGGGTATTCTAGTTTAACCGTACTATTAGTCTAAACGATCGGTTAAGAAACTGTTTAAAATCTTAACGATTCGGTTACATGTTAAATTATAATCTATTACAATTTTTTACATGTTTATAGTTTTTTTTTTAAATAATAAAATTATCTTTCTGGTGAATATTATACTTATATTATATTATAAGCGAACATTGAGATTGATATAGTGATTCAATTAACTGAAATTATCTAACCTTAAAAGTTCGATAATTAATATGTAAAATATAACGGTTATATCAATTAATGGTTATAGTTAACGCATACGGTTTGATATGCACACCCTGGTTATAATTACTATGAACAGAAAACTTTAAAGCTTAACAATTTAATTGGACTCAACAGTCCCATATATTGTTACTATCTTAAAGGTTAATTAGCATTAGCCTAGGTTGTTTAGGTTCAAGTCTTATCCTACAATTATTAAAAAAAAACTATACATAAATAGGGTAGGCACCTGTTTCGTAAAATTAATAATAAAAAAACGCCCCAAATCTCTACATTATTAATACGGTTTGCACGCTAACTTTTAGATACTTTAGGGTGATTTCCGGTTGATTTTATTTAGAAACTTCATGAGTAGTTTATGCTTTATACATTCAGTTTTCTTATTATAATCCAAGTTGCTTTCTGCATGTGCACCTATGTATGTATAATAGAATATAATTCCTCAGACTGCAACTTTTTTTTACACAAAAATATACATAAATAATTGATGGCAAGCTAACATAATATACATAACAGGAAGCTTTGTTAACACAATTTTTTGCATCAAGTCCCCACTGTACACCAATGCTTAAGTATTTTGTTTTCAAAAAATAACACTTTCAATTGTTACCAAAGTTAGAGTCTAAATATATCTTGAATATAATCATGAACTGTTTTTGCATGCTATGAAAGGATTGTCAACCAAGAATAGAAATATTCGACTCTTTTTTAGTGTTTTTATTTATTTCACAACACTAAAAAAATTAGGTTTAAGGTTTAGGGTTTATGATTAAGATATAAGGTACATAGTGTAATTTTGAATGTTTAGAGTTTAGAGTTTATAATTTAAGATTTAAAATTTAGAATTTTAGGTCAAGATTTATAATTTAATTTTTTTTAATGTTGAGACATAAAGAGATTATTTTTGGAAAAAAAAATTTATTCGCCAAACAACAGAGTCCCACTTCTGATCAGAGGCAATCATCCTCATAGGAAAGTTCGGATGAGTCTTTCTTAAGTATCTGGATGAAAGGGTCTGGCTAGCTACTCGAACTGAATTTAATTCCCTCACAGAGACTGTGAATAGAATTAAAGATCCCAAACGATTGCAAATTCAAGTGTTGATGAACGAAAGGGTGCAAATGAGAACAATAGGGCCTGAAATGCTATGTATTGGAGGTGGATGTTTTTAAATTTTAAAAGATTTCAAAATGTACCAGTCTTTGAGGCATGAGGGATTATTGAAGTGGCTCACCAGCGGTCTAAGATCGTCAAATATACAGTAGCGCAGTTAGGATTTTTATATATTAAAGTTAGGGCATGTGGTATGGTGAATTTCATAATATTACAATAAATATTGTTGACCTCATATCCTAATAAATTAAGTGAAGTCAATTTTAAAATTTTTTATAAAATATTCTTCCATATAGTAGGTATTTTTTATGGGGTCAATTACACCCTAAAATATCCCCGCATGCAAATAGACTCATCTCTAAATAGTGGCGGAGCCACATGTATGATTGAGTAGGCACAGGCTCACCCTGAACTTTTTAAAGTTTACACATTTGACTTTAATTTTTATGAATTAGTATTTAAATTTATGATTTGTGACCACCTTGAAATTTTGAAAATTTTATGACTTGTGTCCACCCTCAAAAAGATTTTTAAATCCGCAACTGTATCTAAACGTTGCAATCAAAATCTAGGTCATTCGTATGCAAGTGGAAGTGTTGAGGGAAAAAAAACTTGGGTGATTGTATGGAATTTGCGTCAAAGATAATGGATAGGTAGAAATTCTTGTCTCAAGATTGAATTCCGGTCCTCCTAAGCAGCCATGAGTTGTTCATGTCGTTGCATGCGTTTTGACTCAAAATCTCTCCACCAAACAAGGACGTAATCGGCAAATTTAATGGTAGTGACTTGTACATTAATTTTCTCTTCATATATAGTTTCAGAAAAAGATCATGTCAACTTATATCTCTCAATCTAGTCAGCATTTAAAGACTCACTGAAAGGCGAGATGATTAACGTTTCAAGCAAGATTTGACATGTAAACTGAGAATGTTTGATCTCTGATACTAAATGATGTGGAAACAAAAGCTCTGTTAAGGTCGTCTAATTCGGATGAAACATCTAACCCTTTAAGGATGTATCGCCTTAGGAACCTAGGCAGAGACTTTAAGCTAAAAAAGGTGGATGTTTCACCTTGACAACCTAGACCAGGAGAAGACACCTCAATACGTTGCAACACAATTAGATTTTACACTCCGAAACAAGAACAAGATGAAAATTTTGAACCTTAAAAAACTCTCAAAGAGACTTTTTGAAGAAATAACTTGTTTATGGATTTGGTTGATTGATGAAAAATACAGAGAGAGATTTTTTTTAAATAGTCTAAAGGTGATTATAAGGTAGTATCTATTCATATGTATTCTTAACCCTTTAACAAAGCACACACACTTTTAAACAAAGCGATTTGAACTCATGTCTCTTAGGATAAATATATTCTGCTTTTCTACTAGGACCACTCGTTAGGTTCAGAGAAAGATCTTATATTTATAAGCTAAAAATCCTTCAATACATAAAAAATATGATATATTTTTTGCATTAATGCTAGATATATTTGAAAAGAAAGTATAACAACTTTGTCACTATGATCACTCGTTAGGTTCAGAGAAAGATCTTATATTTATAAGCTAAAAATTCTTCAATACATAAAAAATATGATATTTTTTTACATTAATGCTAGATATATTTGAAAAGAAAGTATAACTTTGTTTGAATACAAAGCAAACTTACTTTTTACTGGGCTGGGAAAACTTGACCCGGGACTCGAAATTCGAACCGAATTATCCGAATCGAGACTCGATTTTGACCCAAACATGATGATCCGAAATTGACCCGAAACTCGAAATAAACCGAACCAAAATCGACCCAATTTTTTTGTTTAAACAAAATGGACCCGAATCGATTTGACCCGAACCGAATATTGACCCGATTTTAACCCGAAAATTAAGGTAAAATAAATAAATAATTTATTTTTAATATTATCTATTTTTAACAATATAATAAATAATAAAGTGAAGTATGTTTTATTATCTTTTTGCACTATACTATGGAAGAGGTCGTTGCTATTGTCAAAGTTGTGGTATAATAACATTTTATGTCATTTTAAATGCAACGTGACCTAAAAAGTAATTAATCTTTAGCTTAAAAAATTGGCGACTTATTTCCCTCTAAAATTTTGTATTTTTCCTCTCTATTTTTACCAATTGTCTTTTTCTTTTTTCTTTTTTTTTTCAATCTAGCTTAAAAAGTTGATGGCTTATTTTCCTCCAAAATTTTGTCTTTTCACTCTCTATTTTTATCAATTGTCTTTCTCCTTTTCTTTTTCTTAATTTAATTGAGTTTCAATTTAGATTAATTTAATTAAAATTTCACATTTAATTTTAAAATTATTTTAATTATGTCCGTGATTTATGCTTCTAGATTTTAGCTAGCTATCTTAAGTTTAATAAATTAATTCATTTCAGAAATTATTATTATTATTATTAATAAACTTTGATTTAATATAATTATACACAAAATTTTGATATGGGTAGATGAAGCTTTGATTTAAATATTTAATCAAATTCAAATGCATAGATTAACAAGTTGAATCAGAATTAATCTCATACACCACTAACTATAAGCTAAACCATAAACAATAAACCTCAAACCCTAAACCAAACTCAAACCGAATTGACCAGAAAATTCAAATGTTGACTGGACCCGATTTTGACCCGAACCAAAAGTGACTCGAATGACCCGATTTTGACCCGAACCGAAAGTGACCGATCTGATATTGACCCGATCCGAAAACAACCGATTTGATTTTGACCCGATCCAACACCCAAACTAGATCCGACTCATCACAGACTGAAATTAGACCTGAACCAGACTCGAACCGACCCGAACCGAATCTAAACTGATTCTAGATAGACCGGAAACGACCTAAACTGAACCCGAATCGAACGACCCGATTGCCACTTCTACTTTTAAAAATGAAAATAGATATTATAGTTCTATTAATTTTAATATTTTTATAGATTGGGGTGGTTTAGGATTTATACTATACAAGAGTTATTCTTTTGTTGAGATGCATGTTTTAAAGCAGTTTGTTGCTTTTTAATATAAATAAAAAAATACATTTATCCAAAAAAAGAAAATAGATACTAAAATAAAATAAATGATAAAACTAAAGCTAAATTACCTAAAATAAAATTATAAAAAATATTTAGATGAATTTAATAACAAATAATTAAAAATATTGAACATTCATAATAAACAAAAATCTCTTATTTGACCTGTAACCAATTTTCTTGCACACGTTGTCTTCGCTAAAATCCATGTACCTTGAGTTTTAAAGGCCTGATTGAGATATTTTAAGATGCATTGAAAGATAAAGAATGTCATAAGAAAATATCTCAACCCAAAAATATCTACCAATCAGCTGTTGTTTCATATTTAAAAAAGAGATTTTAATAATTTGTCCAAAATACATCATTCTACCCCTATATGCTAAAATCATTCCCCCACTCCTCAAAAATTTAAGATGTCAATGGGATAACAAGTATCAAACACAAATATAAAGGAGTCTTTTTCATGGGTTGAATGAATAAGTTGAATCATGACTAATGAATCAAGAATTTCTTAAAAATAAAAAGATAATATCAATAAACAAATTTGGGTCATGGTTAGAAAAAAAATTGTACTACCCAAGTTAAATGAAAAACTCGTGATCCGAAATAATGTAACGACTCGAATTTTCGAGTCAACGTTAGGCGTTAACCTAGGTCATGTACCTTCATTTATGTTTGAGTAATTAGACTCATTAGGTCAAGTTTGGGCTTAATTAATTGGATGAGTATTGAGCTTTGTGGATTTGAAAAGAGATCTTTTTGCAGAAAAGATAGGACTTGGGGGTTTTATGATGTGATTATACCTTTATTCAAAAAGATGGTTGATTACCAACATTTTCCTTGGTATATCACGTGAATAAAAAGTGGTGGGGGACAAGATGATATCATCTTCTTTCATCTTTTACCTTCTCCTACACCCCATATTTCTCTCTTCTTTTAAGCTTGTTTCTAGCTTTAAAGATCTAAACTTTACCAAACATTTTTTCATTTTGAGTTTCAAAGTTGAGATATGTTAATCCCCTCTTCAAAAGCTTCAAAAAAGCATAATATTGTGGTGAAAAGGTAAGAGTTGTATTTATGAGTTTTTGAAAGATTTAAGCTTTGGGGGTTTTCATATAGAATTCTCTCATGATTTTGAAGTTGTATTTCCGTAGCTAAACTTACCATGATGGTTAGTTCAAGTTTTGATTCGATTTTCAAGTTTGTATGGCAAGTGAAAGAGTTAAAGAGTCTTTTCAAGCTTGAAGCAATGAGAAAGGTTGAGGAGAGTTGTAGGTAAGCTCTACTCCATAATTTTTAGCTAAGGCCATTACATCTCTAACTCCTACTCTTCTTGAATACCATAAATTAATTGTCTTGCTTGATTTTATGGTTGAGATTGCTAGATTTGGTGTTATTGATTGTTTGGGTGTATTTTGGGTGGACGAGACTTTAAAATGGTAAAACTCGGATAAGATGTTAATAATGAGTAAAAATGGTAACAAACCACCCTAATTAACTTCTATAATATGTAAGATCGAATTAAGAGGTTAGTGGATGCGATTTGGGGTTTTAGGGATGATTTTCTAAGCTTAGGAAGTCATTTTTAGGTTTCAGTATCGGTACACGGGGAGCCAATACCAAAACCCTAAGTGTTCTGGGTTGAAGAACATTTTTCATTTTGAAGATGAACTATTAGAGAGGTACCGATATGGTGTTTAACTTGTATCGGTACGCTATGCAAAGGTGTATCGGTATGGGTCGACTCGTACCGGTATGCGAGGGTGTTGTACCGATACGGTGTTTAACTTGTATGTCGAGTAAGCATTTATTCGTTGAGTTATCTTAATTGATGGGATCCGGATACCCAGTGAGAGTGTTGTAACACCATGGTAAGAGATGTCGAATGTACGTTTTCAACGCTATGTGGCCTTAGGTCTCATTCGAAGATACTCGAAGGGAGATTCCGAGTATAAAGTGTATGTTCCCGACGCTATGTGGCCCCAGGTCTCACTTAGGTTTTTTAAAACTTAGAGCGTACGTTCCCGATGCTGTGTGGCCCCAAGTCTCGCTCAGAGTGTATGATCTCGATGTTGTGTGGCACTGAATCTCACTCAAAGTTTGTGGTTCTACTTTGTGTGCTTTTGCCTTAATGATCTGATCAACGCATTGCTTGAAAAGGTAAGGCTCATCTCAATAATAATAGCCTGCATCATATCAGAATTTCTTCCTTCCTTGGCTGCTAACATCACAAGGAAAAATACCACTAATAAAAAAATTAACAACGTCAGCATACCACGACAATGTCGTAGCTTTCAAAAGATTCTCATTAAGAAATTCCTCCTTAATGTCACATGCAATACCAATATCACATGACATTCTCAAACCTAAAAAGATGATCGGCTACTTGATTTTTAGTACCTTTTTTATCTACTACCTCAATATCAAATTCTTGCAGCAATAATATTCACCTAATAAATCTAGGTTTAGAATCCTTTTTAGTCACTAAGTATTTAATGGTGGAATGATCAGTATGTACAATGACTTTAGTTCTTATAAGATATGCCCTAAATATATCAAATGTAAAAATTGAAGCAAACAGTTCCTTTTTAGTGGTAGTGTAATTTACTTGTGCCTCATTTAGGGCATGACAAGCATAATATATAATATGAAAAAATTTATTTCGACACCGACTAAGAACGACACCGACAACATAGTCACTAGCATCACACATGAGTTTAAAGAGTTGTGACCAATCAGGGGCACTACAACTGGTGCATAAATAAGTTCTTTTCTCAGGGTTTCAAACGTTGCATGGCATTGATCATCAAACTCGAACGCTTTATTCTACTCCTGCAACATGCATACGAGACTTTGAGATTTTAGAGAAGTCTTTTACAGATCTCATGTAGAAACCGATGTGGCCAAGGAAGCTTCGAATGGCTTTGACATTAGCTGGGGGTGGAAGCTTCTCTATAACTTCAATCTTGGCAATATCCACTTCTATGCCTTTTCAGAAGATCCATCTCATGACTATAACTTTTTTTTCTATTTAATTATCATCCAAACAATAACTTTACATAAAAAAGTTGTAAATTTTAAACAGTTAATAGGCCTTATCCTAGTGGTTTTGTTCGCCCAACTCCACCCATGCTATCACATGTTTGAATTCTATTGGAGTCAAAAGGTGTGTTTTAAATTTTCCTTTCCAATTTGATGGCGACATATGTCACTATTTGATTGGATAGAAAAATATTCTTTAAATACATTAAAATTTACGTGGCCAACCCTAAGCTTGTTCAGCTTAAAAACGCTAGCGCGTCGCCTGATAAGGGTTCTGGTGGCAGTCCACTGGTATTTTAATGTATTATTTTTCATTTATGGCTAAATTGATGTAATGGAGGACAAATTTATTAAATCAAATTTAATTTATGACTAAATTGATATAATATATAAATAATGAAGACTAAATATGTAATTATATCAATTTTTTAACAACCACATCAACCTCTCTGTTATGTTTTAACGGTGTATGACTTGATTGAAATCACTTAAATAATTAAGTGATAAAGTATATTGATAATATAGAATCTTTTACTCCGAATTCTTCGAAAATTCCTTTGGCCAACCCTAAGCTTGTTCAGCTTAAAAACCCTAGCGCGTCGCCTGGTGAGGGTTTTGGTGGCAGTCCACCAGATATTTTAATGTATTGTTTTTTATTTTTATATTGTTCATTTTATGTTATTTTAATGTATTATTTTTCATTCTTATATACTGTTTTTTTTCATTTTTATTATATTCTTTTCATTTGTTTGTTGATTTCAAGCTATCTTGTATTTTCTCATGAGAAAATAGGTATGTTGGATTACTTAGAAAAAGAATTTTAGAACATTTTTTTTGTTTTTCCTGAAAAAATAATGTGTTTGTATTCTGAGAAAATATTTTGTTTGGGTCTTGAAAAATGTTGTAGAACAATTTTAAATTTGAACTGGGTCGGATAGAGTCGAAAACGAGCTTTAACACATAATTTTAGAGCAGGGACAAGACATGAGCTGAATATAAATATTTATTTATCAGGTCAGGGTCGAAACGGTCAAAAATCCGTCCCGCCCCGTTATCATCCCAAATTATGAAGTCAAGGCTAATCTAACATTTCAAAATATTAATGGAGAATGAGTTAAATGTCGTTACCTTTTAGGTGTGAATTTTGGGCATTGACTGTCCTTTTAGAACACTATTTTGTTTCTTCTTCAAAGTCTTATGCCTTTTCATTAGGTAAATAAAACGAAAGGTCAAATTTGGCATTTGGATGTGAACAATATTTGGGACTACACAACTGGGGTCGTACAGCGGCGCCTGCTTGCAGGGTATTAATTAATTAATTAATTATTCTTTTTGCCTCTATATTTTTCACTAAAGTAAACAGTTTTAATAAAATTGGTGATTTGGGTTTAAATCTCTTTTAGATTATTTAGTTTTTAAATTTCTCTTTTTTTGATTTCATGAAAAATTAAATAAAATAAATTAAAAGTAAAAGTAAAAGAATAAAGCCTCTGAACCTGATGGTTATATCTCATGGTTCTTCAAAAAAGCATCGGACACAGTGAGTGAAGATTTTATCTTAACTATCAGGTTTTTCTTTGAATCTTAAATTTGACTTCATGTTTTAATGCCACTGCCATCACCCTGATTCCTAAAGTGCCTAATGCATGTCACCCTAAGGAGTTTAGGTCTAGTGTTTGTTGCTATGTGGTGTACAAAACTATCACCAAAATCTTAGTTGAAAGATTGACTAGCTTAATGCCTTTTCTGGTCTTACCTAATCAATCTGCATTCAAAAAGGGAGGAACATTGCTGATAACACCCTTTTAACCCAATAGCTAGTTAAAGGATATAGAAGAAAGAGTATTTCTCCTATATGTGTTTTAAAAATTGACTTACAAAATGCATTTGATTCCTTGAATTTGAAATTTTTTATTTATCCTCTTGAAGCTATTGGCTTGCTTGTTAGGTTTAGAAATTGAATTGCAGTTTGTGTTACTGGTAATCGATTCGATTCTCTGTGTCTTTAAATGGAAGCCTTGTGAGTTTTATTGAGGGGAAGAAAGGGTTCAGACAGGGGGATCTCCTCTCTCTCTATCTGTTTGGATTGACTATGAATGTGCTTTCTCACCTCCTTAATATTTCGGCTGTTGATGAAGTTTTTCAATTTCATCCTAAGTGTAAAAAAGTGAATGTTACCCATATGAGCTTTGCAGATGATCTGCTAATATTTTGCAAGGGTAATTTGGATTTTATCTTAGAAATTCAGAGTGTGCTAGAGGTTTTTTATGACATTTCTGGCTTAAAGTTGAATGCAGCCAAATCTAAATTTTTTGTTGCTAGTGTTTCACATGAACAACAACTTTCTTGGAGTTTGGCCACTGGATTCACAATTGATGAACTACATGTGCGATACTTAAGGATCCCTTAGTTATTAGAAAATTAGCCGAAAAAGATTGTGAAGCTTTGATTATGAAGGTTAAGTACCAATCGGAGCATTGGGCTCACAGGCATCTCAGTTATGTTGGGAGAATGCAATTGATAAATACAATTTTGTTTGGTATGATCAATTATTGGTGCAGACAAGTCATCCTTTCTAAGTTTGTGATACAAAAAATTGACCAGTTGTTTACGAGGTTCTTTAAAGAGGTAAAGATGAACCGGAAAAAGAAGCCCGTATGGGTTGGCTAACTATTTGCCGACCTAGAAGTGAATGTGGTTTAAGGGTGAAAATTTTAGAAATGTAGAATAAAGCATGTCTTGTTATGCTTATAAAAAGCTTACTATCTGTGAAGGGCTCACTATGGGTGGCCTGAGTTCGAACATACATTTTTAAGGACAAGACTCATTGGACAGTGAATGCTAAGGTTTGGTTTAGCTGGAGTATCAAGAAAAAGATAAAGCTCAGGGCAGAGGCGCATGGCTTACTCTCTATTGGACATGTTGACATAACTTTGGTATGGGCTAGCAATCGGGGTGAGAATTCTAAGGTTCCATGGCACATAGTTATACGGTTTGTGCTGCATATACCAAATCATGCGTTAATTACTTGGATGGTAATCTTGGATCGGTTGCCTACTCATAATCGACTATAGCGAATGAGATTGACTGTGAAATAATATTGCTTGTTATGTAGGATTGAGCAAGAATTCAGGGACCATATCTTTGGTTGCTGCATTTTTTTAAGACAAATCTGGAATTCAGTTATACATCTATGCAACATTAGGAGAACTGTCTATGATTGAGATGCTAAATTGCAATGGCTTAGTGCAAACTTGAAGGGTAAATTTTTGTTGGTCTTCCTGATTAAACTAGACTGGAGCGCATATATCTACCACATTTGGGAAGAAATGAACGGAAAGAAATTTCGTAGAACTACTTGACATCGTATTTGTTTGCTTAATTGTATTAGAGAAACCGTACACATTCGAGTTCAGAACAAACACACACATTTTACTAATGTAAATAGGCAAATTATACACAACTTGTGGGATCTCCTAAATGGACATTCTCCACATAAATCGCTCGTAAGAATGTTGCAATTTTTTTGCTGCTGTTTTGGATAAATAATACTTCACAGTTTATCTAAAAAAAATTAAGAGTGAAATCTTTCAATCATATGATGACACATGTTATTATAAGATTGGAGGATTAATTTTTAAATTAAATTAAAATTATAACTAAACTAATAAAATTTGTAATTATATCAATTTTGATTAACTACCCATATCACATTCTCTGTTAATTTTTTTTACTACAAATAACTTAATGGCTTAAACTAGGTGCCCAAAGTATGTTTTTTTGAACTTTAAGTGCCTAAAATATTATTTTGTAAAAATAGGTGCTCGAAGTTTTAAAAGTTATAATTTTAGGTGCCTACCGTTGATGGGTGTTAAAAATATTTAGCCAATCAATGCTTGACATGTGTTATATTTAAATTATTTATTTTTTTCAAAATTAAAAATTAAAAACAAAAACTTTCTGTTTTTCATAAAATTCCGAAAGCTTACAATTTTTTAAAAAACAGTCCTTAAATCCTTAAAATTACTCAAATTTAAACCTTTAATTGCCACCCTCGAAGACACTCCTTTGATCACCGGATCAATCATTTCCCTAACACTGCGTCCCCGGAAGCTTGTAGTTGAGCTGATGAACTGCTACATGAAAAGTGCATGCACTTGTGCACATAAATCATTACATCCAATTCAATTGTATATTAAATATATTTGCCCACGTTTTATTTGAGCAATGGATGAATCCCGGTCCCGTGACCACACTTGAAAAAAGAGAGGAGATTTCCTGGAAATTATGGATCTAGTGGATATACCTTTTGAAAAATATGAAATAATATTAGTGCGATGAAAATGGTACTCTTTTGACTTTTGCTTTTGTCTCGACTCCCATCATGTTGTGCACTGCATATTCGTGTATAAATACTGTTGTTTTGAGCTTATAGTCACTTCTTTCCATCTCCATTACCGAGCAGTTTGAGAGAGAAAAGAATGGGGAGAGCTCCGTGCTGTGAGAAAAGGGGAGTGAAGAAAGGTCCTTGGACTCCCGAAGAAGATCAGATTCTCATCAATTACATTAATCTCTACGGCCATGGCAACTGGCGAGCACTTCCGAAACAAGCTGGTCATTATTTACTTCTACTTTGTTTTGATTAACTCATAAATTCTGGGTTTTTCTCTACATCTTATTATGCTGATGCTTTCTCTTTTTGTTTTCTTCTAGGTTTATTGAGATGTGGGAAGAGTTGCAGGCTGCGTTGGATAAACTATTTGAGGCCAGACATCAAACGAGGGAATTTCAGCCGGGAAGAAGAGGATACCATTATCAACTTACATCAAATGCTTGGTAATAGGTGCGTTTTTATCTATTCATCATGGAGTTTCAACTTGAAGATACCGATTCCAAATAGATCTGCTTTGGTTTCATAAAACCATTTTTTTAATTAATTAGGTTACAGATATAATCATAAAAGCATGTGAAACTGACAAGATTCCTTGCTACAAACAATACTACTAGTAATGATAATCGCATTGTTTAATCCACGGCAGAAGCATATTCTGATTATATATATATATATATATATATTTTTCTCTTACAGATGGTCAGCAATCGCGGCGAGATTACCGGGACGAACTGATAACGAAATTAAAAATGTATGGAACACCCACTTGAAGAAGAGGCTGAAACCCAATGACAACAAGCGACAAGCCAAAGACATCAAAAAAGAACAAGCACCCATGAATTTTCTAAGCCCCGTTGTACTTGTAACTGCAGCAGATATGCCAGGTTCTCCACCAGAATCGAGCAGCGAGGTTTCCACAGTAACCACAAGCGAAAACAACAGCAACATGTGCACGACCAAGATTGAGACACACGCAGATCACGTGTCTGAAATCGATGAGAACTTCTGGTCGGAAGTACTGTCGGCTGACAACTCAAGCATCGGTTCAGACCCGCAACTTTGTCACCACTACTTTCCAAGCTCCCCATTATCAAAGTTGGAAGCAGCCAATGGCTACGGTTCAAATCTATATGATACCGATGCCAACATGGATTTCTGGTATAATCTTTTTGCTAGAGTTGGGGATTTATCAGAATTACCAGAAATCTGAGTACCTAGTTTAGTTATTATAATTAACTTATGGATCTCGTTAATTCGTTGTAACCCTTTTGTTTCTTTATTTGTTTTCAATTTTAACCTTGTGGTTATACGGACTGGAGATGGAGATTTTTTTATAAAAAAATCAATAAAAATTAAATCATCATTGATCTTGTGGCCGGCATGTGTTCAACGATATTGAAATTTTGAAAATGTTCAACTGTGAGCTCCAAATTAGTATTTTTTGGCAGCATTCAGCGATGACGTGGGGTTGTGCTTGCCGGTCAAAATTAGAATCCATGGTGTACTGGTCAAAACTGGCATACTTTGATAATCTGGTTCCGGTTTCAACACCAAAAATCCGGGTTGCTTAATCAGCTTTAAGTCAAAGTATTTGACTTAAAAATACTAACACGAGGAAGTAAGATTTCCACTCGGGATTGATTTTATCTTTTTGTATAATTTATGTCCGTGTATGATCATATATAAGAGGCTTAAATAAAAGATCCGCCCTTAAAACTATTTTTTTTAGCAATTAAACTATTTTTGTCAAAATTAGTTATTAAATTATTATTTTTAGTTACTTTAAATCCTTAAAATATTTTTTGGTCAAAATAAATACATAAACTATGTCATTTTTCTTTTTTTAGTCCCTAAACTATCTTTTAGTTAAAAAATCTTTGTGATGTGTCAACATCTTATTAGTCGAAATAATTTTATTTTGACTTAAATAACTATTGGACTTAAATTGGTCAAAAATGATAATTTAAGTAGGGGTGGGAATTGTCGGGTACCCGGGATTCAGGTACCCGGATCATCCGGGTACCTCATTAAACGGCTCGTGTCCCGGCCCATTATATCCGGGTACCCGGTTCCTATTTTTTTTTATTTTTTTATTTTAAAATTTTATAAAATCACATGTTAAACACAAAAATATTTTTTTAAAAAATTAAACTTAAAACTTAAAAGATATAATACAAACATAGAAAAAACTAAGGATTTAAACTTAATTTTAGAGTGAAAATATTAAGAAACATAAAATAAAAATATAATTTTAAATATAAAAAATATATATTAAATTTTATCAGGTCGGGTACCCGGTAAGGGAAAACTTCCGGCCCGTGTCCCGGGAAATTTGCCGGGTCGGGTATTTTTTTTCAAAAATTACCCGGTATTTTAGTTTCGGGTCGTCGGGTTTTCGGGTCGGGTATTTTCTCCCACCCCTAAATTTAAGAGCTTATTTTGACCAAAGAATAGTTTAAGGGCTAAAAATAAACACAAGATATAACTTAGGGTTGGTTTTTCATTTAAACCAACTTAAGAAATTTAATTATTTTTAAATTTTAAATATGAATTTTAAAGGATTGGGTGCCTCGCCATTAATTTTAGGTAAACTACATTAGTAGTTCTTAAACTTTTAGAACGCTTGTAATATGGCCATCAATTTTTAAATTTGTAATATAATTATTAAACTTTTAATTCGTTTTTATTATATTTACTGCCGTCAAATGTCGTTAAAAATAATATGGCACGTCAATTTTAAAAATAAAAGTTTTTACGTCTTATTTTCTCCTTTTCCTCCCATTTTCCTTCCATCTAAACATGTACCTTTCTTCTTTTCCCGCTTTCCCTCCTCTTTTTCTGCAAAAATTGATTCTTAAAAATCAAAAGCCATAAGCTAAAGAGAAAGGGACTAATCATTTCAATCATTGATATGGCGTTTTAGAAATTTTATTATGTTTCAAATACTTTATAATTGTATTTTGTGCATTTGCGGTAATAGTATTTTATTCTTTGGATTTAAAAATTCAAGTCATTGTTAATAGTATTCAAATTTTACAACTAAATTTATGCTCATCAAAAACATTTTTTTATTTGGATAGAAGGGAATTGTCGAGTGTAACAATCGATCGAGTATAGTCAAGAGGGGATTAATTAAAATTTTAAAGAATGGTGAAAACTAATTGCAAAGATATTTAAAGTGGTTCAACTTCTTCAACGGATTCTACATCCAATATTCAAGGGTTGAGACTTCGGTAAAGGCTTAGACTTAGTTACCACATTAAGAATTTTTCACAAATCTACCAATTTGTCTTTCTTTATGATAAGAGAAACCTTACACAATCCAATAGATTTTCACCCAAAGTTTATTGAATCCTTTTACAAATTTAAGTACAAAGAAACAAACTCAGAAAACTCTCACAAGGAATGTGGGTCCATTTGATTTTAAAAAATGTTTTCTATTTTTATTTTCAAAAAATTATTTTCATTTTCAAGTTTTCAAAAACAATAAAACATGTTTGGTTAATATAAATGAAAACTTGATTTTTAAAATAAAAATAGTGAAATTATGTTTGATATCTAGTTTTTCAAAATGAAAATGAACAAGTAATTATCAAATAATTAAATTAAAATAAAATATTTAAAATATAATAAATTAAATATAATTAAATAGACAAAAAAAATTTAATAAATAAAAATATTTTTTAAAATTTTAATAAGAATAATATAAAATGTGTTTCACTAGAAGTAACTATTACTAGTTTCTAATGACTGTATTTTTAAATTTGTCTATAATTAATCTATAATGATGTTGTAATTTCATCTCTAACTTGAGTCATTTTAGCAGTTTGTGACATATCACATGTGAGGTGTTCCTCGTTTGAACCAAAAAAATTACTTCCGTGTCATCAAGTTCTTGTTCATTTTTTTTCACCCTATTCAAACAATTCATCATTTTCAGCTTCCAACCTAATAAAATTATGTACAATACACCATAATTTTGGTATATAACGTTGTTTTCTAAAAGAATAATTGAGCACATCCCTTAGTATAACAAATTTTTTTCAACACATCAATTCTTTGCCTGTAAAATGGTATCTTTTTCCATAAAATAGTGCTAAAAATTTCAATATGTTTAGATATACATACGCCTATAAAACAAATAAACAATATTAACACTAAAATAGAACAAAACTATCTAAAAAATTCCAAACAAAAGTAAAAATGAATACTCATTTACAAATAGTAATAATAAAAATAATAAATAAAGGTAGGTTTAATTGTTCACTTGACAAAAAGAAGAGGAGAAGATGAATTCAAATGATTGACGAAATATAAAAGTGGAGAGTTTATGTTTGAAGACTAAAAAAGAACTGATATTTAAAGATTGAAATGGTTTAAAAGATGTAAAAAAAATTGTCATTAAAAGAATTTGTTCTCGAGTTAAATAAACTTGAAATTTTAAAAACCTCTTGTTTTCATATTTTTTATTTTTTTAAAATATTTCTAATGAAAATGGGTTTTTAATGTTTTCAAATTTTCACTCATTTTTGTTTTTATTTTTTAGAAATTATTTTCTAATTTTACAACCAAACGCGTTTTCGTCAATATTTTCTATTTTAAAAAAAATAAAAATGAAAATGACATTTATTCTTAAGAACCAAACTCACCCTTAAGCTCTCACACACACTCAAACACACTAGAGAATAAATAACAATAAAGGAACAAGCTAGTGTTCACAAGAAAGATGAAAAAATGAGTACAATTTGGAATTTGATCTCTTGAAAATTTGGGTTGACTTTTTTGATGCTTTATTATTGTTTGAAGACCCCTTTTATATGCTCATTAACTTTTCTAATCGTTGTGAGGCTTTGGAGAGAGTTTGGAGCCATTGGAAGCTATTAAAGACGAACATTTATTGCTCATCTGCACAAAGGTTTCAAAACCTTTCGAAAAGTTTCGAAACCATCAACTAAAATATCATACAAAATATAGTCGTTGGAAGTGTGGTTTCGAAACCACAAGAGGAGGGTATCGAAACTTAACCTAAGGTTTCGAAATCTTAAGAAGAGTTTCGAAACCTGAAAGCTTACTGGAAAATTTGAGATGAAATTCTTCAAAAAGGTTTCGAAACTTCACTTTGTGAAAATAAAATTTTGATTTTATTTGACTTTTAATAGATGTTAAAAATATTTGGTTGAAGTTACATTTAAATGAAAACGATTTTTTAGAATTAGAACATATTTTTGACAAATTAAATTAATTTCATAACTTTACAGTTTTTTATAATTTGGTCCTTAAAAACATTTTTAGTTATATCAAAATCAACATAAGTCTAACAAAAATGGAAGAAAATGGGAGGGGAAAGAGAAAATAGTGGGAAAATGTTTCTTTTTAAACTTAATGTGTCATGTTAGCTTTTTTTAACAGTAGATGATGGTGGCTGTAATAAAAACGTATTAGAAGTTTAGTGATTATATTATAAATTTTAAAAGTTCAGTGACCACATTACAATTGACCTAAAAATTTACGGACTATTAATATAGTTTATCCTTGATTTTTATTGCGGGGATTATTATATTAAGCCGCCAAACATTTAGGTAGAAAATTATTAAATAATTGCCACTAAACTAAAAGAGCCACGGGCGTTTTAAAATGGCCACTAGATCTGCATAATTTGACAACGGCTAATTAATATTCTCTCCGTCCCATTAATTTTGTCTCTTATTGACTTTTTAAAAGTTAAAATTTTTAAACTTTGACCATGATTATTTTAAATATTTTAAATAATTAAATTTTATAAAATATATATTTTAAAACTACTTGATTGAAAGTTTATAAAATATATTTTTTTATATTTTTTTCAATAATAAATTTTACATAATAATAGGTCAAAGTTTAAAAAATTTGACCTAAAAAAAGTCAATAATAGACAAAATTAGTGGGACGGAGGGAGTATCTTTTTCTCACACTCATGCTCAAATTGAATTAATTAAATAATTGGTTATAATGTTAATTTATCCGCCAAATTGAATTTTTTGAATAATTTTTATTTGGAGAAAGAGAAAGGAAATTTTGTTACTACTAAATCTTAAATTTATAATTTAGTAAAAGTAGAGAATGTCAACTGAAAACTTTAATCACCTGCTCTAATGACCCGTATCATATACTTTAGAAAGCAATGAGTTTCGTACCAGATTTGGATTCATCGATATATATATTTAAAATCCTACAATAAAACTATTTTCTCAAACAAAGTGTCGGAGGGTAAACAAAAGAAAAAGTAATTAACCAAGTAGAAAGTAAGAGGTGGCATTTAATCGTCCCTCCCTTTATATCTAGGATACTTTTTTTGTTTAAAAAAATATGAATTCTCCATCTTTATTGAAAAGAGAGGAACGTAAACCAACTGCAATTATGAAGTTTTTCTTTTAAAAAACACACACACAAAGAAGACATTCGATCATTAATTTATAAGCTAGATAAAGAAAACCTTTAACTTTCATCCTAAATGTCATATAATTAAAATTTATATCTCTATTTTGGGATGATATGTTGATCTTTGTAAAAGTGTACTTTAGATTGAACAATAGGGTGTGTACTGTGTAGTGTTTTGAAGCAGTTTTATTTTCTTTCTGGACTCAAATTGAACTCGTCAAAGAGTGAAATTGTTATCTTTGGTATGCAGGATAATGAAATTGATTATCTAAAGTAGGACTGTAGGGGTGAGTGTTTGATTGAATCGAGTTGAGTAATTTTTTTTGAGTTAATCGACTTTGTGAGTCCTTATTTAGGACTCAAACTTTATTTGAATTTTTTTTATTTGAGAAAAGTTCGTTTACTCATCGGGCACCACTACCAGATGATAACTTCACTATTATTAAAACGGTACAAATAAATAGAATTCTTTAAGAATTTTCAAATACAACAAATGGAAAAAGAGAGAACCAAATGGGAGAGATGAGATATTGGGATTTTGAGACCATATGAAATGAAAGTGATTAAGCCTATTTATAGTTGAGCAATTTTATAAATAGCCTAATAGTTTAGGGACCAACAACAATTATCCTATCACCATTTAATATCAAACTTATATCTTTGTTTAATTCCAAATTAAATGGCTTTGAAGCCTCTTATGTTTCAAGCCATTTTTCACACATTAGTCATAAATATTAAAGTTATTTTATAGTTAAAGTAAGTAAAAATTGAATCCTCAACCACTTGTTAAAGTATGAAAGAGCTCTATCATCTCACTGAAACTTTGAAGGTACACTTATCACTATTTCAATACTAATAATGAAATTATATTTTATTTTCTTGCAACCCACATTATTAAATATTAATGCACAATATACCTCATATGGGTTATCTTGCCTTCGCATTTCCCCCGCTTTCCAAAGATGCTTAAGTTATTGGGTGGTAAAACTTGAAAGTATCACAGCAGCCGATCGTCACTCTTCAATCTTCATTGTTGATAAAATGTTGAAGCCCATATTTTCTTTATGTTTCATAAGACCAAGTTATAAGCTTAACTGTTTAGCTGCTTAACTTACCTTTTTAAAGGTATTATAAATATTTTAGGCTTTACTTGATAAATTGGAAAGTTTTAGAATATAGAAAATTAAAAGGTAAAAAATAGAAAGATAGGCAATATATATATATATATATTATTGGTGTGTTTGATAAGGAAAATAAAATACTTAAAAAAGAAATATAATTTTTTTTTCATTTCTTGTTTGGTAGAGTTAAAAAGTGATAGAATTTTTTTTATAAAAATACATAATTTTAAACTAACGTAGGCCTCCCAAACATTTTCTTTTTCTCTTTTCCTTTCAAATTGAAGTAATTTGTTTATACACTTACGGTAAAAAAATTATCATTCTTCACATTTTTATCTTATCAAGCCACCTTCAAAATTTACTTTCTCTTCCTATTCTCTTCTTCCATCTTCGATTTTTCCACTCGATCAGACAAATTCTTTAAGTTGTAGGATATACAAAAAAAAAAAAACAGAAAGTCGCACCCAATATTACAAAGAGAACATCCTAACAATGTATAGGTTCTTCAAAATTTGTTTAATTTGCATTTCTTTGAATTGATATGTTACGTTAGTCCGTCAGTTGTTTAATACTGAAGTGTATATGTATGCCGATTATCAAGTTGAGGTAAGTGTGAATAAAACTCGATTTGATTTAAAATTTTGATTTTTTTCTTAACCTTTTGTTTTATTCAATTTGGTCATTTAATTGTATTTTTTTTGTAAATGATTTATTTTTATCAATTACTTGACTCCTTTATACTCTCATCAATTAATTGTCCTAAAAATTTATTCTTTGAAAATTAGATTATAACTATATTTTATGATTTTAGATGATGTAATAACATTACAAATCTTAATCACACACGTCAAAAAAATAATATGAATATATATAATAAAAAAAGTTGTTTAAATTGGAATCATTCTGTACAACAACATTATAAATTATTATAATTAATTTTGTACAAAAGTAGACAACTCGACCCAAATCAAATTTCATAAATTCGAATCGAATCAGAAAAATCTCATTAAAATTTAAGTCGTAGAATATGGCTCGTCAACTTGAATAACTCAAAAATTTTTTACTCAACTCGATCAAATGCTCACCCTTAAGCTGAGGGACAGTAGCATGGAGAGCAAAAAGTGGTTGGAGGCCGTGTCAAGAGAGTGTATTGTCAAAATTTGTAAATGTGGATGGTTAATTTTATTAAATTATTTTAAATTAAGACCAAACTAACAGAATGAATATGTTTTCATGATTAAAATTATTAATATATCTAGTCGTCTGTTTCAATTTTAACGGCAGAGTGACTTGATTGTTATAAAATTTTAATTGAATGATTAAATTTTTACTTTTAGAAGAAAAGTGGCATGTTTGTTACCAAACCTATAATTACGTGACTAAATTGTTAATTTTAGGAAAAAATGATATGTTTGTTGCTAAATTTATAACTAAGCGACTTCTAATGTATTTTACCCAAAAATGTAAAAGAGGAAAAATAAAACCTTCCTAGCAAAAAGAGCTGTACAGCCTGAAACTCTAGAAAGAACGAACAATTCATTTCGGTAAAAACTCGGCAATGGTTTCTTTGTCGACTTGGTGTCGATACTTAGTTCACAAGATCGAGTACTCCTTCACTCTCAGCTGGAAGGTCCATTCTTCTCTATCTTTATCTCCCTTCACATTTTGTAATTGGTTTCGACTTTTCATTTTTAGGTTTTCTCTAATCCATATGCGGAAAACTTATAATTCCGGAGCATTGGGCATGGCTTATTTCGTATTTTTGATGATTTGGAAACGGATTTGAGCTCTTTTATGGTTGTTTTATTGGGTGAATGTGGAGACTTTTCCCTTTTGGAGTTTGGGTAGTCACTCGTGTTTTCCATTTCTTCTTTTCTAATGCATGAACTTTGTGTTTTGGATTGTTAGACAGTTTTTATTTAGGGTTTTGATCATGGGTAGTTTCATCATGATAATGGTTCTGATTTTGGAATTGCATAATCTGTTTTTACCTTTATGTTCTATGCATTTTTTTACATAAAAAATAATTGCATATAGTGAAATTCTTAGCAAGTGTAATTGAATATGATGATGTCAACTCCGTATATTAATTGATATTGATATGTACATGTTTTTTTTTTTGCTTTAAACCTGATTTTAGACTAAATGTTGAAGTCAGTGTTCAAATATAGGTTTGATTAGGGCAAAGGCTATAAGGGAATCACATACATTATGGAATGCTTTATAGTCTTGATGCAAGTATGACTCTTCAAACCTATTTGATGGAAAAAAAGATGACCTCTTGGTTTAAAGCATATATAAATGGGGTAATTTCAATGTGGGGTTTGTTAAAAGGTGGAAGATCATGTATAAATTGGGTGGAGAGGGAAAATATATATTAGATTTTTGGTCCCTGGCGAAGATAGTGAGAGCAATCCCTCTTGGTTCTTTTTCAATTTGTCCCATGCTCTGGCCAAAGTTAGAGTCTTTCTGTATTTCAAAAATAAGCTTGCATCGGCAGATTTCATCACATTAAGAAAATCCTGTAGTAGGGGTTGAGAGGGTGATGGGTTTAGACCTTTTTTCATATCACTAAGTTTTTTTCACTTAAAAAATTGGGAAATTTAAAGAGGATTAGAGGAATACTCAAAAATAGAATAAAGGTTCATCAGCTATATTTGTAAAGTCTTCATGCTTAGTTTATGATGTAGAGATACTTCTGCTGACTATTGAGCTTTTTAAAATTTTAGGTGGCTTCTATGGTTAGTTCATGCTTCCATTTTGTTATGCTGCATAAATTTTATTGGTTTCAGAAATTGCAAAACTTTTGGTAGGTATTTTCTTGGTAGAATTTTTTATACTATTCTAACAGGAAACTTGATGTGGAACAGAGCTATAAGAGAGGTCAAATCAGTGATCGGGAATTACAGGACACTGTTTGGAAAAATGTATTTCAGGGAAAATTGACTTACTTACACTGGAGTAAAGGAGAGGCGATGGCCCCAACTGTTGGAGAACAAGGGGGTACTCTTCTTGTACGGAAGATTCCATCCGCAGACCCAAAGTATGCTGCTCTTACAGCACCTGAGAAATAAGCTTACGGTTTCATAACTCTTGTTTGAGATGGTCCATTGTGAATCATAATTAATCCATTTAAATACCTGTGCATCTAACCTTTGTGAAAGTTATGCTTTTCTTAAGTTTAATAATTATATTCATTCTGAGCATCAGTTTAGCTCATATTTGTGAGAGGTAAAAAGTATATTAACTTGTCATCCTCACTCATGAGTTTGATGATTCAATCAATGCTCTCTGAACTGAATCTTGTTATGATTTTCTTTCTCGCCATCATTTTTCTGTTCAATATATCTTTCATATTTACTCGTCTTGTTTGGATATGATTTCAAGAGTTCTTAACTTTATGCTTTTTCTGGACAGTCGAGTTTTTGTTGGGGATGTCATTGTCATGAAGGACCCTGACAATTCTGATAACTATCTCGTCAGAAGATTGGCTGCCACTGAAGGATATGAAATGGTGTCTAAGGATGAAAAGGATGAGCCATTTGTTCTTGAAAAGGACCAGTGCTGGGTATTGGCTGACAATGAAAAATTGAAGCCCAAGGTATAAAATGTTAGTAATACAACCACTAAAAGTTTTGGCCGTTATTCTTATATAAATCTATCAAACAAACAATAATCTGGTTCACATATTTGATTCTAGAGGCTGCTTGAGAGCTATTACATGCATATTTATTGTACCATTCCGAATAATGAATAACAAACGTTATTCAACTTTTTATATGGCTTTGAAGAAGCTGATCCATGTCCTCCATTATGCTTTGTCTTATTTTTTTTCTATGTTTGAGATTATAGGAAGCTAAGGACAGTCGATTATTTGGTCCAGTTCCCATGACTGACATAGTTGGCCGAGCTATATATTGTCTGCGAACAGCTGTTGATCATGGTCCTGTTCAGAATAGGTAACTCCGTTATAGTAATTATTTAGCTTAAAACCATCGGTTTCATGTTAGGTATAAGTTTTGTTGATTGTGTTGGAAATAATGTTTGTGTAACAGTCATTACAGCATGCGAAAGGATTCTCCAGTGTTGGAAGTAGAGCTGGATGTCGATGACATGGTGAAGAATCACAAAGCCTAAACTGTCTACACATAACTGTGTATCTATTGTCTTTGTTACACCTTTTTCCCCCTCTGTGGTTATATTTTTAGTTTTAACACTGAAATGAAGGGGAGAATAAAGAATCAAAGAGGGTATTTAAGTTCATGTGTTATTCAGGACGATTGCCTTTTATTCGTTTAAGATACAAGGCAACTGGGGAAATTTCATGATGTTTTCTTTTCCTTGGAAAGAACAGGGTGGGGTGTCTGCCTTGTGTTGGATTTTGAGTTTCAATTATATTGAATAATTGCTTATGGAACGTCTATAGTTTCTAGTTTGAATAGCTTAGCTACACATTTCGAGACCGAGGTGCATTTGATTGATCGTTGGAGATCCTCATTTGTTCCGAGTCTCAGGTTCTTGCCCTCTTTGATTTATGGCTTATTTTCTGTGGGGGGAAATATAAACTGTTTGTTTCCCCCCGCAAAAATCAGAAAAAAATATATATGTTGGAATTCAATTGGTAGATGTCAAAGTGATTGTAAGTATTTATAGCTACAGGAAAGTTTGACACAAAATTACAAATCATAACTCGGAATATGTTGGATGAATGGTTGGAAGAGAAAGCTAAAAATAATGATAAGTTGGAGAGCTTCTAGATGCCCGATGTTGAACTGCAGTGGTAGCACATCAAACAGCAGCTGAATCTGCAGAACTTAATAATCAAGAGCAGAGGGGCCGTTCATTCAAATGGTTGGGAGAGTAGAATAATGCAAATGAGATTGGATCTTGCTGTTATCGATATCCGATTCATTGGTTAAAGAATCTAACACTTTATCTCGTTAGATCTTCGGTTGTTATCATCAGACAACTAATCGAATCTAATAATGTTTTTACTAAGCATGTGTTTTATTTTAATTTTAAAATTTTATCTTCTAACTCTAAAAACAATGTTGAAAACAAAATTTTGACGGAGGATATAACTCACAAGATCATACAAAATTCGTAACAAATTAGAAATGTGACAAACAAACGTAGCAAGGAAACTTTAAATGGCACAATTTTAATGGAGGAGTTATTTTACTTCTTAAAATTCTAGAGTAAACGTCATTTATCGAAATATACAATTAATCATATGCATCGATATGCACCATTAATTATTTTAATAACTTTTAAAATTATTAGTACCTATAGAGTAATTGTTCTTTTATAATAATAAAATCTATTAAAATGTTATAAATATTTATGTGTGGATGTCTATAATGATAATGACTTTATTAAGGAGATTTGATTTACTTTATTATTAGAAATATTTTCTTCATTAATTAGAGTTTAATGTATTATATACTTTTTATGCCTATAATGAAGGTATTGTATACACTTGAGTATTGAGAATAATATAAATCTCCCTCTCATCTCTTTGTTATTCCATTCTTGTTATTTGTTCTTATTATCGTTTTTTATTTTATTCACAACATAAAATACTTTTTTTTGCCAATTTTTCATATTTTTATTTTTTAATTCAAAAATAATAAAATTATGTTCATAACATAAAATAAAATTATTTTAAAAGGCTAATTTTTATCTTATATTTAACCTAAAATAGCTTCATCTTCCTCGATTAACAAAACCTTAGTGGTCGCCGCCATCTCTAAGGTTCTTTGCCACCGGAGATTTCTTCCCTATCGCTTTTTTATTTTAACATATGAGTGCACATGCAAAATAAAAATTTCCGAGGAAAAAAGGTTCAAAGTTGGTCGTCAGGTTATATTTTTCCATGGGAAAACAATCGCTCTTTGGAATGCTATGATCACGGGTATGCGCAAAATTGCTTGTATATTTGCCATTGAAGACTATGATTTAGTGATGATAAAAAAGAAGATGAGTATTCTTCCTCATTTGGGTTGATTTCTGGAATTTTCAAACACCAATAGGAGGAACACGAACATAAACGAATATAAAATTTTTTGTTTGTTCGATTAATTCAGTTAATTAACTGATTTTAAACCAAATTAGTCGATAATTGAAAGGACTGGATTGACCCTCTCACCCCCACATGCCTTGCTGAATGCTGCTGCCCATCTCTCCTGCTTCAATGAAGCACTCTTCATTTTTGTTAATAATTAGACTTGGGAATCATCCATTTGAGATTAGCCTCAGCCTCACTCTGAGGAACTTGTGAAAGGACTGGATTGACCCTCTCACCGACACTTGAGAAGACTAGGATAAGTTTTAAGAACACAGAAAAGCAAACTGATTACTGATCTGATAAGACAAGAGGCCTTCAAAATCTTTAACCCTTTTTTTTCAATTGGGGAACAACTTCTGCCCTTTCATCCATTGAAACATGTCACTCAAACCACTTCATTTTCTGTTCCCACCCAACAACACATGGAATATAAGTACAAAGCAAAGGAGAGGAAGACTGAGCACTGACAATGCCAAACTAAAACTCACACATCTACGATTGAAACATCATTTTTACTAGATGGCTGGGTGGGTGGTGGTAGGGCAGTTCGTGTCCCAACCTGGTTTTGGAGTTTTCTAAAACAGAAGGGGGCAGTTAATGTTGCGGATCCATGTTTTTTTCTTCTTTTTTGTTATGTTTCTTGTCTTACAATTCATGAAATGGGGAGGGTGAGACATGATGCAACTTAACTCACTTACTGCACATTGGACCCTGTCTTCTTCATCTTTACATAAATATGCTCTTAGGCCTTAGCTGGCAACCCCATCAATAGGATCAAATGGGATTAACCTATTATAATTAATGCAACAAAGTGCAATTTTTTATATAATCAGGTATTCTGCACAAACAGCAAAACCTTCAATGGAAATGATCATATTCGAAACCTTTAAGCACTCAAGCTCTGAACTTTTTCATCAGCAAAGGCTGCAAAAGAAAAAGAGGGAGAGAGCTGCAGAAAAAAAAAACTAATGAAATAAAATGGCTTAATGCACAGAATAGCCCCTAAAGTTTACCACTTTTCCCAACTTGGTACTTAACGTTTCATTTGGGACGTTAAGCCCCCTAACGTTTTCACCGTTATCCCATTTTGCCCCAAACCGTTACTTTTGCCGTTACAAAAAAGTTTTCAACCGTTAAAAAAAATTCAACCAATAAGATCGCGCCACGTCAACTCCTCTTTGATAGAGTAACCGCCTGATTTTATTAAAAGGGTAAATGTCATGTCAAGTCTCCTAAGTTTATTTTTTTATTCAATTTAGTCACTGAAAAATTTATTTTTACCTAAAATTGACCCTATTTGTTTCTATTTAATTTAGCCCAATATTTTTTATTAATAATAATATTGTTTTATTTAAATGTTACTATTTAATAAAAAATAAATTAAATATTTTAATATTAAATTAGTAATTTTTGATAAATTAATCCTTACTAATTTAATATTATATTATTTTTTGAAATTCCAAAATAAATTAGATTTATAATTTAGACCCATCAAAATAAATTAAATGTTAATCTTAAATAGTTTCCAATTACGTCCCAAAATAAATTAATTTTATAATTAAGTCCCATGACGTCCTAAATTAATAATTTGATATTAATTTAATATTAAATTAGTCTCTTAATTTATCTAATTTAACATTAAACAATTTTTTATATAAATTACATTTTACTAATTTAAAATTAAAATATTTTTAATAAAGATAAATTGCATTGATCATAATGTGTGTTTTTTTCTTTTCAAAATTTACCCGGCTGGCACTTTTGAGGGTGTTGTTGGGGAGTTAACCTCTCCAAGAACTGATTGCAATTTATCTTTATTAAAAATATTTTAATTTTAAATTAGTAAAATGTAATTTATATAAAAAATTGTTTAATGTTAAATTAGATAAATTAAGAGACTAATTTAATATTAAATTAATATCAAATTATTAATTTAGGACGTAATGGGACTTAATTATAAAATTAATTTATTTTAGGACGTAATTGGAAACTATTTAAGATTAACATTTAATTTATTTTGATGTGTCTAAATTATAAATCTAATTTATTTTGGAATTGCAAAAAATAATATAATATTAAATTAGTAAGGATTAATTTATCAAAAATTACTAATTTAATATTAAAATATTTAATTTATTTTTTATTAAATAGTAACATTTAAATAAAACAATATTATTATTAATAACAAATATTGGGCTAAATTAAAAAAAATAGAAACAAATAGGGGTCAATTTTAGGTAAAAATAGATTTTTCAGTGACTAAATTGAATAAAAAAATAAACATAGGAGACTTGACATGACATTTACCCTTTTAATAAAATCAGGCGGGTTATTCTATCAAAGAGCAGTTGACGTGGCGCGATCTTATTGGTTAAATTTTTTTTTAACGGTTGAAAACTTTTTTGTAACGGCAAAAGTAACGGTTTGGGGCAAAATGGGATAACGGTGAAAACGTTAGGGGGCTTAACGTCCCAAATGAAACGTTAAGTACCAAGTTGGGAAAAGTGGTAAACTTTAGGGGCTATTCTGTGCATTAAGCCATTTTATTTCATTAGTTTTTTTTTTTTCTGCAGCTCTCTCCCTCTTTTTCTTTTGCAGCCTTTGCTGATGAAAAAGTTCAGAGCTTGAGTGCTTAAAGGTTTCGAATATGATCATTTCCATTGAAGGTTTTGCTGTTTTAACCATGACTCAAATGTTCATCAGGATCTGTGCTTTCTTTGTTTTACCGGCTTGAACCAACTTCAAGAAAGAGGTAGGTTTTCATTTCATTGTTAAAAAAGGAGCTTCCTTTGTGTGTTTAAATGTGGATTTCTCAATAAGCTTTATAGTTTCTCTGAAACATTTGGGTGGTTTTTTTTTTTCATTATGGAAACTGTTTTGTTGTTTTGAATTGGATTTCAGCTCTGGGAAATAGTCCTGCTTTCATCTGAAATTTGAAGGGTGAAAAGTCATTCATCATTTGAAGTTTTAAGAATTCATTATCTGTGTTCTTTTAAGAAACAATGGAGGTGTGCATATATTACACTTCACTTTTATCAACCCACAACCAAATAAACTATGAAAATGTTTTCATAATAAACTTTAGTAGCTACCATTACTGAAGTGAAAAGCCATTTTTCACTTACCAAGCTACCATTATTTTTCTGAAGATGTGTAGATCTGATCTGATCTTTTGTTTTATTTTATATTACTTTTCTGTTGGAAAGTTAGTCAAAAGTTTCCTTAGACTCTATGGGGGGAAAGTCAACATGGAAAATACCATGACTGTATAAAAAAATATTTTTTCTAGAATAATTGATGTGTGTTCTTCCCATAGGCAATAGTCAAACTCAAAAGCATTTTGTTTGTAGGAAAATATTTTTTATATATTTAAATTGGAAATTTAATCAAGTGGATTTCTTTACATCGTATGGAAAATAGGGCCAGGTTCCATGGCATTGGCAAACTAATAACTCTCAGAGCAGTGCATCTTTGATTGAGTTGAGTGGACATTCTTAGATTATGGGAAAAAGACAACAAAACCAAAGATGCAAACTTGAGATTTTTCAAGGGCAGTCTTGCACTTATAAGCAGATGTTGCCTGATAAGCTTTTTAATTTTTTCAATTATAATGTTTTTTTTTTTTTAATTCTGATATGCTCCATTAAATACAGGTCAGATGGACTCAACCTCTGTGAGATGTCTTGTAAACAGTATATCTCGATTCATTCATCTGGTATCAAGCCAGACAATAAAAGTTGTTCCTGCTGAGGAGGACTATAGGAATATGGTAGTTGTGTTGAAACTTTTGAAACCGCTGCTTGATGATGTAATTGATGGAGAGATACCTTCAGATGAAATCCTATATAAAGAGTTAGAAGAGCTAGATGTGCTCGTTAACAAGGCTCGAGAGTTCATGGAGAACTGGTGTCCTAAGATGAGCAAAATTCACAGGGTAAGTTCATGTTTGATTTTTACTGAATACATCTTCCCTTGGTGTAAACATCCCTAGACCCTAAGGAAGAAAATAGAAGTGCTAGAAAATAATGATTTCCTTCCCAGTTGCTTTGTTTATGTTCATTATAGATTGCTAGAAACTCTATATCTTGCAAATGTTATTTATTTTTTAAACCATGCAGGTTCTCCAGAGTGAACCTTTTTTGACAAAAATGCAAAGCTCTTCACTTCAGATATGTCACACATTATATGGATTGATGCAGTCATCACCATCCACTTCAAGTATAACCAGTGCACAGGTATGAAAAAATCAAAATCTTTTTCTTCATTCTATGTCATTGAAACTATTAACGGCGGCTGGATGGCAAGTGCTGACTGCTGAGTTAGCTTTGAGTAGTGAGACTAATTGAAGGTCAACTGTTTCAGCACTGTATGCGGGAAATCAATTGCGTGAAGCAGGAGAGACCATCAAAAAGCATAAGAGAGGCTTTGAGAAGTAAAAAAGATGATGCTGTTCCCTGCACTGATCATCTGATAAATGTTATGAGATCACTGAACTTGATGTCAAACCTGGAATTGCTAAAAGAAACTATGGCTGTGGCAAAAGAAAGAATGGATGCACAAGTGGACAATGCGAAAGGGAAAATAGATCAAATCAATCAGATTATGGATCTCATCTCCCATATACGTGACTATATGCTTAAGATTGATCACTTTGAACCCACAAGTGGAATTTTGATACCTCCACGATTCCTTTGCCCCCTGTCGTTGGAACTTATGCTGGATCCTGTGCTCGTGGCTTCTGGGCAAACTTATGAAAGGGCCTCCATCCAAAAGTGGCTTGATAGTGGACTAACCATTTGTCCCAAAACCTGTCAACCACTTGCACATAAAAATCTCATTCCAAATTACACAGTCAAAGAAATGGTAGCAAGTTGGTGTGAGGAAAACAACTTGCAGCTTTCCAACCATACTACACATCCTAAACTTGTTTCGGTCTCTTCTCCTTCAAATCATATATCTTCTCAAGATTTAACCCATACTGATAGTTTCCATTGCTTTGCAAGCAGTAGTAGTTCCACATCAAGGTCTTCTCTTGAAGTTGGAAATGGTTTAGAGAAGCAGAAGAGTGACATCTCTTCTAGATTTAATGGAGAATGCAATGGCTGCCAAAGGAGGGGGATTGACAAATATGACCATCTATCTCCTGATCGGTCATATATTCACAATAGGACTGAATCAGCCTCGAGTGAAATTTACAGTGTTGATTCCGCTCTTGCTTCTAATGACTTGTCAACAAGGTCAAAGAAACTTGAAATGAATGAGTTAGCTGGAATTTCATCCGAGGGCCTTGGCACTTTTTCTTCAACTAAAGAATCTGAAATTTCTCCCTGGATAATGGGAAAGCAGTTGCAGGTCTCCGAAACAAAAATAGAAGAGGCAGTCAATGGTAACGATAATTATAACAGAGCTTACTCGAGTGCGTTTTCTGGGTCAGGGTGTGATGATTTGACCACTGGTTCCCATGTGAAGAAACTAGTAGACAACCTTCAAAGCCTGTCAAATGAAGTCCAAACTACTGCTGCTGCAGAATTGCGCCTTCTTGCAAAGCACAACGTGGAGAATCGTAAAATTATAGGCCAGTGTGGTGCGATTGTGCCATTAGTTTCTCTATTACACTCGGAGGTAAAGATAACTCAAGAGCATGCTGTTACAGCCCTTTTAAATCTTTCGATTAACGGTGATAATAAGGCCATGATTACGAAATCTGGAGCAATAGAGCTACTGATCCATGTTCTAAGCTCTGGAAACGATGGAGCCAAAGAAAATTCTGCAGCGACATTGTTCAGTCTTTCTGTCTTGGAAGAGTGCAAGGCAAGGATCGGACGTTCTGGTGCTGTCAAAGCCTTGGTAAATCTTCTGTGCACAGGAACGTTGAGAGGAAAAAAAGATGCTGTAACTGCTTTGTTTAACTTATCAATCTTTCATGAAAATAAGGCCCGTATAGTTCAAGCTGGTGCGGTAAAATACCTGGTCGAGCTAATGGATCCTGAGAGTGGGATGGTTGACAAGGCAGTTGCTCTTCTCTCGAACCTGTCAACAATTAGTGAAGGGCGTTTAGCAATTGTACGAGAAGGTGGTATTCCGGTAATAGTTGAAGTTGTCGAATCAGGATCACCTAGGGGTAAGGAAAACGCTGCCAATGTATTACTGCAACTATGCCTCAATAGTTCCAAGTTCTGTACCCTGGTTTTGCAAGAAGGTGCTGTGCCACCCCTTGTTGCATTGTCTCAGTCTGGCACCCCTAGAGCTAAGGAAAAGGTTTGATGCTTAGTTTTTTACGCTTTTACTGATATGGTGCGTGCAATGCATTTTCTGCCCCTGATCTCATTAAACCTTAAACTCGGTGATTGCTTATCAACTTACATGTTTGATTACGGTTTAACCTAAAGGAAATTTTCTGGATGCACATGAGAAAGTACATGATATGTTTCTTTTCAATACTTTTGCAGGCACAACAGCTTCTTGGTCACTTCCGCAATCAAAGAGAAGGCGCCACGGGGAAGGGCAAGACATGAGAACTGTCCAATTGTGTCATATTTGTCTTTTCTGATTTTTTGGTATCTTTGACATATACGTTTTGGATCTCTCTTTTCATACATTCTTTAGCACTCCAAATATGCATTAGCACCGTGAACTCTATTCTTTCTTTCTTTTTAACCCCTTTCTTAAAGGTGGTTAGAGGGTAGGGAAATAGGGCAAGCTTTCCCAGGATGGGTTGGTTTGTCTGTAATAATGCAGCGTAATTTTCCTTAGAACTTAGCTTGCCAATTGCCATAGTATTGAGTGTAGGTCTACACCTGTTTTTCTGGTTTCATTTAGTTTTAGCGTATGTAGTAAGAAATTTGTTCCTTGGTTTTGTAGATATATTGTATATATGCCATAAACTCCTGTAATCTGCTATCGGATCTTATTAAAATGATATTTTTGCTATTGGGAAACCAGACGTGTCATGATTGTCCAGAAACTTCCAAAAGCTTCAAGTTATCGAATTGTCGCTCAAATATAAGCCAAGAGGAGACAGAACTAAACAATGCATACAAAGGTTCATGCTTTTTAATGCTGTCCTGATATGACGATACGTTATTTCCCCACCTAGTTTTGTCACCAGGAACTTACTGCATGGTCCAGCACTCCTATTGGCACGACTGTTTTGGAGAAAAAGAAAGTACCCAAGGCCCTGGTCCACTGATGTTGTTGTGTGTGGCTCCAAATTACACAACAGCTTGCATTTTGGGTACGATAATACTTCTCACCACCACCCAGACTCCTCGAGTTCTTGTTCTTAAACATGTTATGAATGTCTGATTTGATCCCAATAACCTTTCGATGAGTATACAAAAATGTTGTTTTTTACTAATAAAAACACAATAAAACCCTAGCCGATCTTTCCTTTATTCTTTCTTATGTTGTTCTTCTAGTTTTGTATATTTCCATTGCCGGCGGCGGCGACAACGACAATATTCTCGTGTTAGTCGCCGGCCATTAGTTTATTTTCTTTTGTTTTTTCTCTTCTCTTAATATACTTCCAGTTATTTTATTTTGTCATTTCATTTTGTTTAGTTAATCCTCCTTTTTGTATGAAAATGGTAGGTGTTTTTTTGTCTGATCTTGTGACATGTATTAGAGTATTATGCATGTATGACAATTCGGTTGTAACAGAATTGACAGCTCAGCTTCGATAGGTCATCATACATAATATTATAACGTGTTTTTTTCTTGCTCTTGTAGCATGTTCTTTTTTTACTTTATGACATTTTTTTTATTTTTTTTCTCATGGTTATATTTGACGTCACCTTTCTACACCACGTTTATTATATTATCTAATTGATATATCTCTGTTTTAAATTCTCGAACTAAATATTGGTAGCAGGGTCGACTATAAGGGGAGTACCCTGAGCGACCGCTCAGGGCCTCTAACTAGCTAGGGCCCACAATCAGTCTAGGACCCCTAAAATTTAATTATCCATATTTTTTATTCTTATTTTTTTAGTTTATCAAATAAATAAAATAATTTAATGGTAAAAATAATTCTCTTTCCTAAATTAATTAATTAATTAATTAATCTAACAACGAAAATAATGTGTTCGAAATATTAAATTAATTGTTCAAAGTAATGAAATGAATAAAAAATTTATTCCTTTTTTTGTGACCATTTCTATGCCCAACACTAAAAAAAATAAACTCTAGGTCATAACCCTAAATTTTAAATACTAAATCATAAACTCTACACACAATACCTTAAACCCTAATCCTAAATCACAACCTTAAACCATAACGTTAAAATTTAAACCTAACTTTTATTGTTGGGACATAAATAGCGGTAGAGGATTTCAATTCGTAATGAGATATGCTTTCGTTATATAAGGGTCTATTTTTAGTATTCGCTCAGTGCCCAAAAATATCTGAGACGATCCTGATTGATATTCAGTTCATGTTACTTTTGGTTTAGGTTCGATTTGGATCTAATTCAGATTTAGTTGGGGTCTATGTTATTAAAGGTCGAGTTAATATTAGATCAGTTGATTTTTGAGTCGAGTCTATATTAAATGGTTGACTTTTTGAGTTGGGTCAATGTCGGATTGGTTGCTTTTCGGGTCAGGTTAATATCAGATCAGTCAGCTTTTAATTTGAGTTAGTATATGAATATTATCTTTTAAAGGAGAAAAATGATATTAAACTATTACTAAAGGTAGTTGTTAATTAGTAATACAACACAAAATAAGAATAAAACATACACATTTGAGGAAATTAAATTCGGGTTATTTTCGGTTCAGGTTTATTCGGTTTGGGTTGATTTTCGATTCTGGTTGCTTTCGATTTCAGTCAATTTCGATTTGAGTTAATTTTCGATTTAACTAAATTCGATTCGATTTTGGTTCAGATTCGGGTCAAATTTAGACCATCATGTTTGAGTTTATATCAGATCTCGAGTTGAATAAATCAGTCTAAATCTTAAATTTTAGGTCAGGTTTGCCAGGTCTATTGCATCCAAATAAAGAGAGATTAATTACAAGGAAATCACATTTAATAATACTATTTTTATATAAACTTAATGAAGATCACTCAATATATATATTAAGATCCTATTTAGCTTTGCAAGTAACAAAGAGAGGGGATTCCTGAGCAAGTACATTTTGTAGGTTAACCAAGCTTCTAACCTTTGTTCCCTCATATTTTGTGAAGTCATGAGTTCTAGAATCACTCTTTTTTCTTAGAGTGTCTTTTTTACTTTACCTCTAAGTAGGATTAAGATTAGAATTAGAATTTTTAAAAAAAGATAGAGGTTCGTTACTTTAAGAAGAATGATGATTTTTTCCAAGTAATTTTAAGGCAGGTGACTGAAAAAATTAAAAAAAAAAGAGAAGGCTTAAATGCTCATTTGGCCCTTGAAGTATACACAAAATACCGAATTGTCCCTTAAAGTATTTTTTGGGACGTTTTGCCCCTGAACTAAATAGCATTAGTAAACAAAGAGCATTAGTAATAGTAGTATTCAAAAGTCTCATGATGCTATGCTACATAGAATTTCAAGATTTCAGGATAATAATTTATGACTCAGGGGGCTAAATCCTTGAGTGTTTCCTTCGTGCTATGTTATTATAAAATAATCGCATACTACTTGTTTCTAAGGATTGGACGACTCTGTGTCTCCTCTATTGTGCTTGCTAGTTGATCATTCTAGCATCATTATGGTTCCATTGTGCAATTCAATTTCAGCTTTCCCACCTTCTATGAGTAATTATGCAGATTTTCTAAGCTGTTGAAAGGTCTTTGACCGCATGGAGTACTCCCTTATAAGCTTAGAGAAGAGTGAATCCTCTCGTTCTAGTAGTTTTGCAGGCGTCTCAAACTCTGCAACTCTTCCTGTCAAGGCACAACTGATTCAATTTGTTTTGAACAATTCTAAAGTGTGTGCATGTAAGCACTAAGCATGCAAATAATTTTTCATCTACTCGGTCTTACCATCACTTAGAACCAAAATAAGGTCGTTGTCTATAATAGTGTGAATTCTGTGAGCTATTGTCACCACTGTCCGATCTTTGAACTCTTGATGAATAATCTCCTGTATCACTCCATCGGTTGCAGAATCAACTGATGCTGTTGCTTCATCCAGTACAAGAATGCTGCTTTTCTTTAGCAATGCCCTTCCAAGACAGAATAACTGCCTTTGACCTACACTCCAGTTTTCCCCATTTTCAATCACTGTTCAACACATTGTAATATCAGTAGGTTTCACTAGCAATCACATACATGACACAACTACTCAATGAATTAACAATACCCGAGTTTTTTGAACCTGACCTGTGGCATCTAACTTTTCTTCCTTTGCACACACTATTTCTCCAAGTTGGCATTTATCGAGTACCTGAGATATCAGCTACTGTTATGTCCACGATTATGATATCAACTTAGTAGTTTTAAACCGGAAAACTAAACTCTAACTTAGAAAAGTGGTGCTTCTGACAACAGTCAACATGTTACATGCTACACAGTGTAAGAGTTTTTAACTTTTACACATTTGTCTAATATTCTTAGACTAGGTAACTCAATATATCACATAAAATACAATATAAATCCGCCTATGAATTAGCCTATAAATCAACCTATGAATATGTAACAACTACTCACTATATGATGTTTTTCTAGGGGTGTAAATGAACCGAACTCAAACAAATAAGGTTATGTTTGTGTTTGTTTATTTATTTTTAAAGGTGTTGGTGTTCATTTGTTTAGCATTCACGAATATGTTCGTTTAGCGTTCATGAACATTTTCGTGTAACGTTCACGAACATGTTCTTTTATATTTAGCTAACATGTTTATTTATATGTTAGTCAACATGATGAAATTACACCACTATTAAAGCTCCTTAGGCTTCATAGTTTGAACACCAAATTTCATCATGTGTTCAATTTAGTATAGAAAAATAAACGAGCTTATAAACGAGCTTGTTCGTGAACATAAATGAACCGAACACACCTTTGTTCGTGTTCGTTCGTGTATTAAACGAACATATACTCGTTTATTTAACTTAATAAACGAACGTTATACGAACAGTTCACAAACAGTTCATCGAACACTATGTTCATTTACACTCATATGATTTACTAACCGCATATGGAAATTTCACATGCATGCCTGATGCCACACTAATCTGTATTTTACTTTTGTCTATCTTTCAAGTCAAGCTGGGCTAGTGGTCTCATAATTCAGTATAAGGGCAAGTTGTATGAGAATCAATTACCTCCCATACTTCATTGTCCGAATATTGCATGAGAGGATCAAGGTTCCCTCGAACAGTTCCTTCGAACATCGTAGGGTCCTGTGGTATGATGCTAAGTCTTGATCTTAAGTCATGAAGGCCTATCCCACTAATGTCCACATTGTCAATTATGATCCTCCCTTCTCTGGGCTCAACAATCCTAAAAATAGCCTGTATAAGTGTTGATTTCCCACTTCCTGTCCTTCCCACAACACCAATTTTTCTTCTTCCCGGGAATGTGCAGCTAATATTTTTTAGGACAGATGGAAGATGGTCGGCATACCGGATCTGTAAGGCAGTCAAAATTAGTAAATGCATCTCAAACTTCACAATAGATGTTGGATGCATGAGAATGCAATTTCATTATAATGTTTGGAACATTCTTTTAAGCAAATTTATCACCTCCAAGTTTCTGAAGCAAATTGTTCCAACTTCTGGCCAATTGTTGGGGGGTCTAACTCTACGGTCTTCGATATCAATGGCTGCTTCGCTTGCTATGTTTGAGTACTGAAGAATTCTTTCTACTGAGATCATCTTGTTTTCTGCATTGCATATGTTCCATATTACTGAAGCTTGCAGCACATTCAAATTAATTCCATATGTAACTGCCAGCCCTGCAATGCCTGTTAGAAAAGATTTTCATTTCCTCTCCCTCTTCCTTAAATACCGTATTTGGATCAATTTTCTAAGAAAGAAAGCATACTCACTTGGATTAATTATTCCTTCAGGGAGCGTCACCAGCACAACCAATGAGAAGGCAAATACAAAATTGGAGAGTAGGTTTAGTCTGAAAGAAAGCCATTCCATTGCTGAGATATTATGAAACCAGGGCCTTGAATGGTTGTCAATGAGGCCAAGATTTGCATGAATGAAACGATTTTTTTGATCAAATGCCCGGATTGTAGCTGCCCCAGCAAGTGATTCTGCAAAGTGGTGGAGGATTGGAGCTCGTTCTATGCCTGCTAAGCGGGCAAGCTCTCTTGCTGTTGGTATGTAATATTGCTGAAACAATTATGCGTAAAAATGAATTGCTAAAAAGCTCATGCTTTCACAGCTTGCTTTCTTCACGCCATTTAGATGGAATTAAAATACGAAAATACTTTCATAAGCAAAGCTTGTGTAAACTTTTGTCAAATTAACTCAAATGTGATGAAACAATAACATATGTTAAGCTGATTATTTTGTCCTTACTGAAATGCTCAAGTCAATTATTGATTTTTTTTTGTTGTCATTGGGAATTTTGAAAAGGCATAAGGTTAAAAATAACCCCCAACGTTTTACATTTTAGTCTTATTTTTTTTGTACAAACAACTACTTAACGTTTCATTTTTCGTTTAAATTTCACCTTTTTTTGGATGAAAACTGTTAGTCAACTAACAATCAACGCTTGAGGTTTACATGACATGTCTGCAGGGCATGAGGAGATGACCTGGCACTGCCAGGTGGCATTTGCTGATGTGGTGATTGATTAAAAATATTTAAAAAATATTTTCTTTAAAAAAATAATTAATTAATATTTCAATTTTTTACAAATGTCATGTCAACAAAAATGTCACGTGACAGTGCCACATCATCTCCCATGCCCTGTAGACATGCCACGTTAGCCTCAATCGTTGACCGTTAGTTGACTAACAGTTTTCATTCAACAATGGTGAAATTTGAATAAAAAATGAAACGTTAGACGGTTGTTTGCACTAAAAAAATATAAGGTTAAAATGACCAAAATATGAAACGTTGGGGTCTATTTTTAACCTTATGGCTCTCAAAAAAAATATTCAAAATTGTTTAAAAGGAACTGGTGTCAGTATTTCAACAAAAACAAAATAGTTAATGTCAGTTTAGTGAAATTATTTTTCTGTGAGAATCCATAAAAGAAAGTCATATGAGGTTTTCTGAGGTATCACGAGTTTACTTACACGCGGGAAAATATATGAAATTTAAGATTAAATTGATATTTTATTTAAAGTTTAAGTTAAATTAATTTTATTTGTTTTAGGGTTAAATTAAAAATTATTATTTTTTAATGTGCCACATCATCTTATTAACGATGGCTCAGTAACTAAAATATAATAAACCAAAAACGTAAATGATTAAAACATGACTTTTTTAAAATCAACAACTAAAATCAAACAGTTCGAAAACAAAAGGGATCACCAATGTAGTTTACCCAATTAGTAAATTGGTAAAGTTGAGGGGCCAGAAAGGTCATTTTGCCTTTTATTAATTGGAAACTTTCTATTTAGTGGGACTAAAAGAACAATTTTACCAAATTAGGGGGTCAAAGAGCAATTTCATTAGATTAAGAGGTCAAAGAGCAATTTTATCATTTTATTAATTTAAAACTTTACAAGTTTGGGGACCATATTTTACCAAATTGGTGATTTTTATTAGTTGCGACTTGAGACCATAATCGATGTGGTAAGTCAGACTCATGGTATAATTTTTTTCCTTTGAGTATGAGCATGGCATACCAATTTAAACATATCTATATAACTTGGTAATAAATGTGAAGTGCCACTTACTTGGTACCATATGCAAATTGCAGTTACTGGAATGAAGATGACAAACACTTCCCATGCTACCTGTGACATCACTGCAATAGTTCCGACAATTTGTATTATAGAGAAAGCGCACCATCCTAATCTGGTTGCCATTTCCAAGTCCAGCACACTTTGGTCGGTAGATGCCTGGAAATAAAACAACTTAGTATTTGTTATGTAATCACGCATAAAAATTATCATGAAAAATTGTACCCTATTTAAGATTCTTCCAGCTGGGGTTGAATCGAAAAACGCCATTGGAGCACGGAGTACAGTGTTCAGCATCTTATTGAAGAGCGTTTGTGCCGTCCAGAGTCCTGCTACTGCCACAAGCATGGCTCGCACCAAGATGCAAAGTGAACTTCCAACAGCAAGTAGTGAATAAACAAGCAAAACAAACTTCATTCCCAATGTAGGTTCTGTTTCACTAGTAGGAGGAGAAGCCCAAGCCATCCAGTAGTTACTTGCAATCTGTAATACTTGGAATGATGACTGTGCCAAAAGAATTACCGGAATCAGGACTCCACCTTTTACTGTTGTTATATAGGACCAGTAAACTTCTTTCCCTATGCTTCCCTTCTCTCTCTCTTCATCTTTCACCAGCTTTCCTCCATTTTCTGTTATCTCCGATTGTTCTAGCACTTGGGCATTACAAGTAGAATCTGTGCTGGATTCACCATCACTTTCCGGATCTACAAACGTTTTATTGGAATTTTCTACTGTCAGAACAGATTTCAGTGCTCTCTTATGTGCACCAACTAAAACTTCAAATCCTATGTTTTGTTCCAGAAGTTCTTCGAATGTGCCTGCTTGTGCAATTCTTCCATTTTGCATCACCTGGTGAGAATCAAGATTGAAATATACATATACATTCCTTGGTTCCCGTTTATGCTGACATTGGAATACAGAACAGTAAATCTCAAGGGCATGTTTGATTATCTAGCTTACCAGAATGATGTCCGCTGCAGGCAGAAACTCGACTTGGTGGGTAACATAAAGTACAGTCTTGTATTTGAGAATTCCCATCAAACAGTCCTGCAAAGTGTAGTCAACAATAACAAGTGTTTGGATTAATGTTTGTTAATAGTTGAAAAAGGTAGTCATGGTCCAGGATCCTTACCTGAAACAGATGTGTGCCGGTATGAGCGTCGACGGCACTGAATGGGTCATCGAGTAGGTATACATCAGCATCCTGGTAGACTGCACGGGCAATTTGTATCCTTTGCTTCTGTCCTCCACTCATATTGATCCCTCTTTCTCCAATCTCCGTTAAATCACCACAAGCAAATTGCTCAAAGTCCTTTGTCAAAGCACATGCTTTCACTGTTCTGTTATATTTGTTATTGTCGAAAGGATTCCCAAATAAAATGTTCTCCCTGATAGTCCCAGTCAATATCCATGGCGACTGAGGAACATAAGCCTTTGTACCACTAATTTTTACGGTACCCGACAACTTGTCTATTTCTCCAAGAATGCATGAAAGCAAGCTAGACTTGCCTGACCCCACAGTCCCACATATTGCCACCTTCATCCCTCTCTTCACTTTTAGTTGCACCCCATCGAGGGTGGGATTGTTTGATTCAGGGTCCCAGCTGAATTTTCCGCTGTCAACTTCAACATCAAAATTTGTTTGATGTTTAGGAACATGCTCAACGGCATCCTGCTCTATTTCCTCTTCCTGGAGGTAGGAAGCAACTCTATCTGCTGAAACTTTAGCCTGTGCTATGACTGAGAGCAGATCAGGTAAATTGAATATAGGGTCTTGTAACATGCGGAAGGTAGCCAGTGCAGACAAGACCCTACCAGCGGTGAGTTGAATCCCCATTAGCATGCATGCACCAAAAGTCACCACTGAGATAAACGTTGGTGATCCCCAAAAAATGAATGCTGATGTTGCTGCCAATCTCAGTGATTTCCATAGCCATTCATACTCTACCTCCCGCAATCTCTCTAGCTTGCGGAGGAACTGACTGTCCCATGCTTGAAGCTTTATGGTCTTCATGTTTCTAAGAACTTCTGAAGTAGCCTTCATCCTCTCGTCCTTCGCATCCATGATTTTAGATTGGTATCTTTTCTGGATTCTTGTTATTGGTATGTTGCAAGACATGACTGTTAAAGTCGCAGCTAATGCAGCTAAAGACCCCAAACCTAGACTTGTGTGCAAAATGTAGATCGCTAATGAGATTTGTACGGGCAACATCCATATAATATTTAAGTACCAGATAAAGTCTGTGATTCTTTGGATATCTACACTCATATAGTTGATGATCTCTCCACTGGTGTGGCTTTGCCGAGAAAGACTGGACAAAACTAGCCCCTTTTTGTATATGGAAGATATTAGAGCAGCTCTGAGCCGAAGGCCTAACTGCCGGGCCCCAAAGATCCATTGTCTTTGTGCTATTGTCTCAACCATCTTGGCACCTAGAAAGGCTAGTGCGAGAAGGTATCCACTTTTTATGTCCTGGTTTTTCTTCTCAGCTAGGAAGTTTACAAAGTCATCAATTAGATATGGACCAATATAAGATGCTCCTGCACTTACCACTGCAAACATTGCATTAATTGCTGCCTTGTGCCTGATGAACAGAAATATTGCTTTGTAAATAGATGGGTTTGTCGAACCATCTTTCTCTCTAACTTGTTTTAGATTCTGATAAAAGGCGAAGGAAGCAAATTCCGCAGAGTCCTTAACATCAACATCCGGGATATCATCCTCTTCTAAGGGTTTCTTGATTCCCACAGAGAACAATGGGTTGAGCCAAGAGAAGGTAATGAGTTCAACAAGTGTTGCTCTTCCATATGGAGACCCCCTGTTCTGCTTCGAATTTTTATCAGTTTTTCCACTAAGAAGTGGCTCGGCAATGTTATTGGAATCAATAAAGACTAAACCTGTCTTCCCTCTGATTGATATAATCAGCAAGACAAAGGATGAAAGGAGACTGATAAAGTTTGCATAATCTAGCAATTTAAGATGGCCGTGCTGTGCAGTTTTCAAGCAGATATCAATAAGTGTGGAGATAATGGACAAAAAGAAGCTGAAAGCCCACCACGCTCTTAGAATCCAAGGAAATCTAATGTGCCCTTTTTTAGGAACATTGCATACTACAATTATGGTTACTGCCCATGGAATCACTGGCACAATCTCTGAAGAATAAGATTCAAGTTTGGAATTGCAACGAATGTCAGTCATACTATTTAGCAGCATCAGTAGCTTTAGGACATGAATGCCCAGCATTAAAATAGAGCAAACTGTGGAGGCTCTATAAGAAAGGCCGACTTTTGCAATAATGGGATGATTTTTTGCAGCTTGATCTGCAATATTCCACCTGGTATTGCTCACAAAAGAAATCTTTTGAACAAAATGGAGCAATATGATTCCAGCGAAGCCAAGTTGCAGAATTATGCTGATTTCCTCCCAGAAACATGGTGATTTTAGCTGCATCCATGTCACCGGGAACGGAAGAAACTTCAAGTCTGTCACGCAATAATAGAAAAATATTAGGAGCTAGCTCTTGCTTAATAAGGCACAACTCCCTTCATAGAGAAAGACCTTACTTTGCAAAACAAGAAATGCATTTTGCAAAGAATATAATAAACATGAATTAAGTCCAACAAGGTGTACAGAGCCATTAGTTATGCACACACCAAGATAAAGGTATATGAGTAATCCATCAACGCTAGGGAGAAGTTGATAAGTAAGAAGCTAGAAACTCAAGTCATGAACTCCGGCAATGCCAACCCAGACTAGTTTTGATGAATTTGTGTTGGAGTAGTGCATGTGTTTTGTTATGCAGCTCCATGTAATTAGGGGGAAATGAATAAAGTGATAAATCAGACTCACAGGTTGAAATGAATGAAGTGGAAACGTCTTTGTGTTGCAAAACCATGCTTGGTGCATAGCCTCCTTCCTCTGCAGCTTGAAAGTAACCTAGACCTAGAAATGAATTATATGTATATATAGTGTGATGCATACAGAGGGCTGAAGGAGCAAGCTGAGTATGTGCATATATGACCTAGAGTTGAGGGTGTGGACAAACAAGTTGGAGAATATAAAACCAGTAAAGACGTAAACAAGAGAAAATTTTGTATTGCTTGGCATGTAAATGTAATAATCAAGTAGAGACCAACAAAAGGGCGTGGGGATTTTACTATTCCATTTCCCAGGAAAAGAAAGGGAAAGCATATGTGATGTGAGCTGTGACTGCGAGAGAAGAGAGAGCACTTCACAAATCACAATCAACCACTAGAGCTACCAAATTAAAGAAAGCGAGCGATCCAGATTAATTGTCGCTACATGATTACCTTTTGCTATGATTTATGAATCGTGGCGGAGAATAGAGGCTGCCCATAGATTCAATCCACTTACTTTGGAACAGCTTCGCTTGTTTATCATTGCATCCCACGCATTGAAATTTGGAAACTCCTATAAAAACAATGAGAAACAAAAGAAAAATACTACTAGTATTTCAGAACTCACGCCTAATACTATTAGGATAAACTATATGGGTGATCACTTAATTACTGAGTCTTATCTGTTTTGACCATCGAACTACAAAAATTTAAAATTCAACCATACAACTATTTAATTGGACCTATTTTAACCATCGGCCGCTAAAATTTAACAGAAGGTGACATGGATGTCAATGGAAATTTGTATAATTACACATTTAGTCCATGTTAGTTACATATTCTATCAATTTGATCCTAATTTTAATTTAATTAAATAAACTAATCATTCAATTAGGTTCTAACACGTGTCATCACTTTATTTATTTTTACTACTGAACCAAATGGTCATTTGTGATATAAAATACACAATATAATATATGTTTTAGTTTGTTGTTAAACATCTCATTTACTTAGAAGCCTTTCCTGCACAATATCCAAACAACTTACAGTCAGACTGCTTATCAATATTGGACCTCAAAATGCAGTATTAAGATGTAACTTTTAATAAGCCAAGGAATTAGAGATGCAAAACAACAATACTTAAGAAAACACTACTTACAAAACACTAACACCAACAGCAGCAGCTGGCTGCGGATAGTCCTCAATTCCTTTATCCATTTTATCTTCACCAGAAATTGCTGAAGACAATATACCCGCTTCGCCACTTTCAGTGGGCAATGATTGAACTTCATATCTAGAGCTCATTTCCGACTCAAAATGTTCTATATCACTTCCAATCTTTAAGATTTCTTCAGTTAAATGTCGAAGCTTATCCTTTGCCTAAGGTAGCAACCACATATGTTTTAGATTTGTTAAAAGAGACAACATATCAGACATGTTATATGCATAACTCTCGCACATACGACAAACTCTCAAGGGAGATAAAATCCTATCAGTAAGAGACCTACCTCAGCAAGGTCAATCTTGTTGAGTACTACAACATACGCCCATTCTAGGTGATTTGGATTGTACATTCGCAGTTCCTGCAAATCATAATTGCTATTGTGAGAGGAGCTGAAATTGAGGGGTACTCAGTTTGAGACATGCCGATAGTAGGTGATGCACAATGTAATATATGTTTTATGACTTTTAATTGTGTCATATTTGAGTCTTTTTAATTCATATTTATTTTTTTCTTGCGTTAACAACAAACTAAAACTTATATTAAATTGTGTATTTTATATCATATATGATCATTTGGTTTAGTGGTAAAACTGCACCACTTACTCCCAAGAGACTAGGGTTTGATTCTCATCTAATTGAATGATTAATATATTTAATTAAATTAAAATTAAGATCAAATTAATAGAATATATAACTAACAAGGATCAAATGTGTAGTTATACAAATTTTTATTACTCTTTCGTTAGATTTCAACGGCTGGTGGTGAAAATATGTCCAATTAAATCACTCAGATAAATTACCTTAGATATTATGGATTGGAAATTGTCTTTCACAAATTACCTCGATTGCTTCAAACTATTATTATTGTTATTGTTATCATTTTTTTGTTTAAATATAGTTAAAAGCATAAATGTTGTTGATATGTATAGATATAATAATTAATGCTTCAAAAAAAATACATCGATATCTATTAAGGGCTATTTTATTTTTTACGAACAAAGATCAAGTTGTCCATTAATAGAGGGATTATAGTACAAGGATTTTTTTGATACTTTCACCCTTAGGAATGACAATTAAATCATATTTCAAAATTCAAATGATCTAATGTGTACCAGTTGCCGCCACCACCAGCCAGTAAAATAGTTAATTGTCGATGCATTCCATGTGAAGTTTATGAAATTTATGAATAATAAGAAAATAATGTTGTCCTGTTACTACTGCTGCTAGATAAAGACAGGGCCAGGGCCAAGGACAAGGACCAAAGCCTCTCCCATTTTAATTATAATAATCATTCAGGCGAAATTAAGGAAATATTTTTGTAAGGAAATAATTGAAAAATTACCCCATTAATAGTTATATTAAAAAATATCCCCTTTCAGTCCACATCAAATAAATTCGTTTTTGGCTAAATACGAGTTTCAAATTTTTTTTAACTAAACACGAGTTATGTGTTGAATAGGAAAGTAAGAAATAAAAAAAAATTATTTTTATTATTTTTTTTTACATAAAATTCGCTTTTAACTAAGCGCGAATTTAAAACTCATTTTTTAGCTAATAAAGTGGGTATTTTTTATATAACCATTAATGGGGTAAAAAAAAGAGAATATTCCCAATCAAGGTCATCTACTTTTTTCCTCCACTCATTGCTATTGACTATGACTATGACTAATCAGCTTTTAAATAAAGTTGGCTTTTCCTTCGTGCTGCTACTGTTTTTGATACCACTTGCTTTTTCACTCCTAAATTGAACATTATGTTCATGTGAAATTGTATCTATATTTTCTACAAGGGTAAACTATACCATTGACCACTGAACTAATTGGGGATTTCTATTTTGACCACTGAACTAACGAACTCGTCAATCAGACCACCGAACTTATTAAATTAACCTATTTTGACCACCGTCGTTAAAAAAATAACAGAGGACTGACGGAGTGATGACGTGGGAGTTAACTAACTTTTATAAAATTACACATTTAATCCTTCTTATTTGTACATTCTTTTAATTTAGTCCTAATTTTAAATTAATAAAATAAATTAATTATTTAATTAAGTGATTACATGTGTCAACACCTTATTGGAGGAATTTAATTATTTATATTTAATTTTATAAATTTATATTCCTCGTCCAATCAAGTGGTGACACGTGTCACCACTTGTTTGAAGGAAAATTAAGCAAATATGAGAGAAAGGGACTAGGGGGAATTGCACCTGCAACATTTGGGATTTAAACCCACACCTTTACCACTGCACCACACCTCTCTCAATGATATCATATGCTCCATTTAATATATATCTTATAATGCAGTAAATGTTAGGGGGAAAAAGTAAAAATGATTGAAAGGGGATTTGAAACTTAACCACTTGGGATGTGTATAATCACACAAACATTCGATTTAAAATATTCGAATATTTTTCTTTTTCATATTTAAATTAATTCGAATCATTGATTTAAATATTTTAAATCGAATATTTTAAAGTATTTAAATTAAATCGAATATTTAAAGTATGAAAAAGAAAAAAATATTTTTAAAATATTTGATATAAAATATTTAAATCAAGTATTCGAATTAATTTAAATATGAAAAAGAAAAATATTCGATTTAATGCATTATAACATATAAAATATTTTAAAATAAAATGCATTAAATCAAATATTTTAAAGTATTTAAATTAAATCGAATATTTAAAGTATGAAAAAGAAAAAATATTCGATATAAAATATTTAAATCAAGTATTCGAATTAATTTAGATATGAAAAAGAAAAATATTCGATTTAATGCATTATAACATATATCAAATATATTAAATCAAGTATATAAAGAAAAAATATTCGAATATTTAAATATTTTAAAGAATTTAAATTAAATCGAATATTTAAAAAAATATTTTTTAAATATTCGATTTAAAATATTTAAATCAAGGATTCGAATTAATTTAAATATGAAAAAGAAAAATATTCGAATATTTTAAATCGAATGTTTGTGTGATTATACACATCCCAAGTGGTCAAGGTTCGAATCCCCTTTCAATCATTTTTACTTTTTTCCCCTAACATTTACTGCATTATAAGATATATACTAAATGGAGCAGAGGATATCATTGAGAGAGGTGTGGTGTAGTGGTAAAGCTGTGGGTTTAGAACCTATATGTTTCAGGTTTGAATCCCCCCAGCCCCATTTCTTTATATTTGCTTAATTTTCCTTCAAACAAGTGGTAACACGTGTCACCACTTGATTGGACGAGGAAAATAAATTTATAAAATTAAATATAAATAATTAATTTATTTTATTAATTTAAAATTAGGACTAAATTGAAAGAATGTGTAAATAAGAAAGATTAAATGTGTAATTTTATAAAAGTTAGTTAACTGCCACGTCATCACTCCGTCAGTCCTCTGTTATTTTTTTAACGGCGGTGCTCAAAATAGGTTAATTTAATAAGTTCGGTGGTCTGATTGACGAGTTCGTTAGTTCGGTGGTCAAAATAGGAATCCCCAATTAATTTGGTGGTCAATGATATAGTTTACCCTTTCTATAATTAGGTAGAGTTCAAAAGTTGTAATAAGTTCAATGCTTCTGTCAAATAAATAAATAAGTTCATTGCATCTCGTATCAGATTTTGTGGTTTAAATTTTGTGAAAATAAGACTCACTTGTATTCAAATTTAGTCCAACTTTTTTTATTAACAATAAAAAATAATTTTAACATAATTATGATTCAATAATAGATTTGTGTTTAAATTTTATATAAGTTGTAAAAATATTGACAATCGATATTTCTTTTTCGAACAATAATTGATGTATCGTTAGTTTTTTTTTATAAAAAAAAATAGATTCATATGTCGAGTTGGGTTGTGATCGTTTTTGGGCGAAAATACCCGACCTAAAATATTTATATAATTTTTTATATATTTTAGGGGTAATTATTATAATGTCCCTCTTTTATATATATTTTTAATTACATCCTTATTTTTATTGAATAAAAAATAAAAAGAATAGAGATAATTACTATAGATAACTCTCTTTATATTTTCTTCCTATTATCCCTTTATTTTTATTAAAAATGGAAACATATTTTTTATTTGTTTAACGTCAAGTGCGGTTTTTAATACTAAAATTCGAGTCGAGTTTAGATCGAGTAAAACTTTATCACATATCAAGTCGAGTTGGGTTCGAATGGAAACTCTATGTTTCAGGGTCGGATTCAGGCTGACCAAAAAACTGACCAGACCCAACTCGTTATCATCTCTAAATATATTTTTAAACCAATTGTTTAATGTGACGGACCAATAACACAATTGTTCACACTGTTTGCACCATCTCAGAGGCACTCAACATGAGATCAAACAGAAAAAGGACTTGGAGCGTTTAGTAAAATTTTAACCATTTTTAATGAACTTCTTTAGCGAATTTTAAAATTGATTGCATACATATTTTAAATTGAAACTAAACTAACATGTGAAGTATTTATATTATTATTATTCCCTAAATTGGTCACCATGTCAACTTTTCTAAATAATTTTTATATTTTAGAAATTTAAATATATGAATCTAAGAGTTAAAAACGAAAAAAAATATCCACAATTTGGGTGAACTAAGATATGCAATAAAAATAACATGTAAAAACAACTAGGGAAAACTACATGGTCCCCAAATTATTACTATTTTCTTATTTTGGTCCCCAAATTATGTTTTTCGGCAAAATCGTCCCTTCTGTTACATAGTTCTCATGTTTTAGTCCCCGGCGTTAAATAGCTAACGGTTTTGCTGACGTGACATTTTTTTAAGAGGAGAGAAAAATGATTAAAAATATTTAAAAAATGCCACATCAGTAAAACCGTTAGCTATTTAACGTCGGGGGACCAAAACAAGAGAACTATGTAACAGAAGGGACGGTTTTGCCGAAAAACATAGTTTAGGGACCAAAATAGGAAAACGGTAATAGTTTGAGGACCACTGGTGTAGTTTTCCCAAACAACTAAAGCATGTATGATATGGAAAATAATATGTACACTCATACTCGGAATCATTCCTTAAGTATCAGGCGCGGCAAGCAATTGACAAATCTGAATTTCATCTCATTACGTCTTTCAGAAATATAAGAAAACAAGACTTCTCTATTCAGGACAGTGAGAGGTCATATAATATTGTATTTTATATAATACTTTATTAGTTTGTCTTTATGCCATCTATTTAATTTTCATGGCTGAAAACAAAATCAAATGGTTGGACTACATGATAATAACCGTACGTGATGGAGATGTCTACGGCAATTGGCAATGGCATCTTTTCCTCGAAAATGCTGTTTCCAACTTTGTCTAGTTGTTTCTGAAACTATACACCGTTTACTGATTAATCATTGGCAATGGCATTTTTTTCTTCTCAAAACCGTAAACAATGCAAACCTTCATATTAAGCTTTTTAATCACTTTAATTAACCATATATCGAAACGCTACAGGCTGTTTTGATATGGGTGGACGATGATCAGTCTTGTTGACTTTTCTTCTTTGACCGTATCAGTACGAGTTGATTGCCTTTAATTTAGACTTTGACCCATTTCGATACGCTGTGAATTCGTATCGAAAACGATAAATTCCAGTAGCAAAATGTTCTGAAACGTCCCTAACCCGTTTCGATACGCCCTGTTTTCTTAGGTTCAATTATGCTTATCCGTATCGAAACGCCATCACCCGTTTCGATACAGCCTGGCCTATAATGACAAATTCTTGCTGGTTTTTATTCGTTTTAACTTATCAAACAATATCCAAATGCAGTGAAACTTTACACACAACATTATAACCATAAATTCTACTAGCATGTCAAATTTTAGAGCCATATGAATCTGTTTACCCGGTTTTTACCTTTTAGTGCCAAAACATGCATTTAAAGTCATTTCATAATACATAGAAGACTCATCTTAATATCACACACATATGACACTTAACCATAACATAAGCGTATCAAAAGAGACTTAATATACTTATACATAGACCTTGCCACCAACTAGGAGTGTCAAAGGGTCAATATACATTACTTAGAGCTTGATTGTGACTTGTGCAACGCTTCAACTTCTCCGATCTCGACTCCAAAACTTGACTAACCTTAAATGGATGCAATGAGATGCATTAGGCATACTTTGCCCAGTGAGGTAGTCACAAATACAATGGATGAACATAGTATGCCAAATGACATGCTTCAATGATAAACATAATACTAATTATGCAATAAACATAACATGTTCCTTATTCATAATAGAAACATAGTATCATGTCATCAATGACAATATCATGATTTCATAGCAAACAATACCAATAATCAATAGTCCCCTTGGATCGATTCATGGTATACCAAAAACTTGTTGTGTGTCAAAAGTCCTATCGCAATGTAGTGCAAGTGTACACGACGCAAGTAGTAAAGTGATACTCGAAGTATCGGATGTCGAATCCACAGGGACTGAAAATAGCTTTATCCTCGAATTGCTGCACAAGAGAGAAAGAAAAGAGTTTAAATTGTTTGGCAAATAATATTGAAGAATAACGAATATTAAAGAGTAAAGATTCAGGATTAAGAGATAGGTCGGTATTGATTTGCTCGGTAGTGCAGGTGTTGTACTGAAGAGAAAGTCTTGTTCTGTCGTCGTCCCTGTCGCGGCAGCAGTCTGTTGTTGTCGCGGCAGCGATCACGCAACTCTGTACTTCAAGCTTGACAAGAATCCTTGCTATGACTTGTCCTATCCCTAGGTCCAAGTACTGTTGATGAATGATGAGTTCTCAAATATGACATGTTTCATTTATTATTTTTCTAGCTATTGGGACTTCTTGCTGCTTAATACATGTTGTTTTCGTTATATTTTGTGCAGGGACCCAATTCTGGAAATAGCAGTGAAAATGAGGCATTTCTACAGTTTTTATTATAATTCTGTCATGACTGGCATCATGGGCACGACACCGGGCACGACGCGTCTGACGTGGCAGTGACGTGGCGACTTCTAGAAGCTTCTGGAACGTTCTGGAAGATGTTATCAGCTTATCCGATTAGATTCCTGCATTTAAATTTCAAAACATTTGAATTGTTTTATCTTTTGTTTATTATTTTAAATTATATCATCACTTTATCTTTGTAAATCTAAGCCTATAAATACCACCCTTGGTAAAGGCTTAGATCATCCATCAATCATTTTAGTTTTTACCTTTGTAAACATTTTTAGTTTTAATTCAAGTTCTTTTTCTTTATTTTCTTGTTTCATTTATTTTATGTTATTTAATTATTTTTCCAAAACCAAGTTAAGCATGATAATCAATATCATGCTTAGCTAAATTTCTTGAGCCAAGAGCTAGCTAAATCAATTCTAATCGTGAGAATTGAACATTGCCTAAATTCCTTCGGGAATACATTTTTATCTTTCGGTTTAGATAGTTTGGCAATCAGCCTTACTAAAGTTTTTAATCGTTTTTCGAATCAAAAAGAGCTCGTTGATCTGGAATCGTTTAAAAACATAGTTGGGAGGAAGGATCGGCCTGTGGCAATTTCGACTTCCTGTGAACACTCTTAGCGGCGGTCCGCTAAGGAAAGATAAAATCAGAAGCGATTCTTTTTAAGACAATTTCTGAGTCGGGCTTTTCCTGCTTTCAAAACTAAACACTTTAACGGCGATAGACGTGGCTAATTTGTTTAAGAATCAACCTTCGAAGATAGTCTTGGGAGGATTGGTTACTCGAGAGAGAAGCAAGTTGCGACGGGTTGGGCCTCGCAGACTGTAACCGACATGATCCCCGGAGTAAAAATCTATTTCAATGATCGAAGGAATTGACAAGGCTAGCTCGAGGCTATTTCACATACTTGGTTTTCCTTATTTTTAATTTGTGCATTTTATTTCATTACTTCATCCAATATCAAATCACTCCCCCATTTTATTTAATTATTCTGCAGATATTTCTGGAAGTAGTAAACGAAGCAATCTTCAGTCAATAATTCCAGCTAATCTCCTCGTGGATCGACCCTCTTTCCCTATATTTACTTAATTTCTTTATTTTATTTTTAGTCGAAAGAGGTTAATTATTTATTTATTTTTGACCGGTTAAACGACGACTTGTCAAAATTGGCGCCGTTGCCGGGGAGATTTATTTTTGGCAATTTTTGACTGATTTTTGTTTTATTTTATGACCAGGAAGAATCCGGGTACTTTAGCTCCATACAACCCGGAAATCGAAGCAAGCGCTCGTAGAACTCACGGCGAAACACTTCGCCGAAAGAAACAACAAAGCACACGACGATCCGAACAAGAATCCACCTCCGAAACCACACCAATCGACGAACTTACACAAGAACCAGAACCGATGGCAGATCAAACAATTCGAGAGCTGAACGCAGCCCCTACCGTGCAACAACCACTCTGCATCGCTTTTCCTCAAGGCGACACTCCCTTTCAGCTCAAAACGGGATTAATTCATTTACTCCCTACCTTTAACGGTTTACCTACTGAAAGCCCACATAAGCATCTTGCCGAATTTCACATGGTGTGCAGCAGCATGAAACGCAAGGAGTTTCAGAGGATCAGATAAAACTAAGGGCATTTCCTTTTTCTTTAGCCGGAATGGCTAATGAATGGTTATTTTATTTACCTCCGAATTCTATTAATACATGGGCTGATCTTTCTCGTGTTTTCCTTGACAGGTATTTCCCTGCAGAAAAAGCGACTAAACTTAGGCGAAGCATCTTGAGTATCCAACAAATGCACGACGAATCCCTATATGACTATTGGGAAAGGTTCAAGAAGCTATGCGCAAGCTGTCCGCAACATGGCTTATCCGAACAGACACTCCTTCAATACTTATATGAAGGAATGTTACCGATGGACAAAAAGATGGTAGATGCAGCAAGCGGTGGCGCGCTCGTTAACACGACTCCTACTGCAGCGAGAACATTAATCTCCACAATGGCTGCAAACTCGCAGCAATTTGGTTCCACAAGTGAGACCAGCCGACGGGTTCACACAGTAAGCACAATTTCATTAGAGAATAAAATTGATAATTTGACTAATATTGTGTATTCTCTTGTTTCAGGGGAGATAAAAGCTGCTAAGGTATGCGGAATATGCACTATGCCAGATCACGCAACCGACTTATGCCCATTGTTGCGAGATACGTCTAGTGCCCAAGTTAACGCCATACACAACTTTCCCGGACCTCCCCAAAGACCTTATAACCCACATAGCAATACATACAATCCCGGTTGGAGAGATCACCCAAACTTGAGCTACGGTAATCAGAACCCGAATTACCAACCTAGGCAACAACCTCCCTACCAAAACCAAGCACCCCAAAAATCCTCGCTTGAGTCTATTGTTGAGAGATTTGCAGTTTCGCAGGAAAAATTCCAAACCCAAACACAATCCCACCTCCAACAAATCGACAAGCAAATAAGCCAACTAGCTCAAGCCGTTAGCCGTATAGAATCCCAGGGAAAGTTACCATCCCAAACCGAAACCAACCCAAGGGAAAACGTTAGTGCGATAACTTTGCGTAGTGGAACAGTGATAACGCCTAAACCGCCCAAACAAGATGAGCAAAAATCCGACGAGCAAGGCAGCTCTCCAAAGGACCAGAACGAAAAGTCTCCACCCATTGAAGGTAACTCTAAATCCAATATTTTTGTTTCTACTTACGAACCTGTTCCTCCTTTTCCAGGTAGATTGGCGAAACGAGATAAAAAGGAGGAAGAGAAGGAAATCTTGGATATATTCAAAAAAGTGGAAATCAACATTCCACTTTTGGATGTTATTCGGAAGGTCCCTAAGTACGCAAAATTTTTGAAAGAGCTATGCACAAACCGAAGGCGATTGTCTGGGAATGAAAAAGTTAACCTTGGTGAGAACGTTTCGGCTATTCTTCAAAGACCATTGCCGCCAAAGTACAAGGATCAAGGTATGTTTGCGATTCCTTGTAAAATTGGGAATGTTGGGATAAAAAGAGCGATGTGCGATTTAGGCGCGTCTATCAACGTCATGCCGTTAAGCGTTTACAACAAAATTTCGACTGAACCATTGAAAGAAACGCAAGTGGCGGTTCAATTAGCTGATCGATCAGTCATCTACCCCGAGGGAGTACTAGAAAACGTGTTGGTACAGGTAAAAAATCTTAATTTTCATGCTGATTTTTATATTATTGACATGGAAAATGATCGCAGCAATAACGGATCCGAAATCTTGCTTGGCCGACCTTTCCTATCAACTGCGCATACAAAGATTGAAGTCCGCGACGGCATCTTAACTATGGAATTTGATGGGGAAGTAGTTAAATTTGATATGTATAAAGCTATAAAGTATCCTGATTCGGTCGCAAGTTTAAATTTCGTTGATATTATAGATCCGTTAGCTGATAATTTGATTGAAACTGATTTGCGTTATGAATTTTGTAGGGAATTCGCAGATCTCGACGATAAAAACAAAGGCGAAATCATTTCAAATCTTTCTTCCCTTTCTGATTTTCGATTAATTCCAATTCGAACTAAACATTTTCCATCAATTTTGCAGGAACCAAAGCCAAGGTTGGAATGGTTTGATTATATATTTTTAGGCGACAACCAAACTTTGCCAAACACCACCTTGAGTAAGTTGTCGTCTTGGGAAGGAGGTAGAAGCTTAGCTGTTGTTTTGCGCACAAAAAGAAAGATGAAGGAAGACGTTAAAACGATGAGCGATGGACATTATCGATTATTTGAAGACCTTTATTTTGAAGAGCCAAAAATTTAGCAAAGGTCGTCGAGCTAAACGACGTTAAACAAAGCGCTAAATGGGAGGCAACCCATTGGTTTATTTTTCGTTAATTTTTACTTTTTTAATTTATGCTTCATTTTTTTTCTTTTTTTTGCCTTAATAAATTTTGTTTTTCATTTGCAGGATTCATTTCGAATGCAGGAGGACAATTAAATTCCCACAGCCAAAGTGCACCGTTTCATTAAACGTGGTGCACTTTAGCACGCTCAATGAACGGTGCACGATAGCCCCAAGCCCTTCCCCCTTAAGCATATCGTCAAACTCTCCCCCTTTTCCCTTTCTTTCTTTCTCGCAAAACCACCAAATCCCTAAAAACACAACACACCCAGCTGCAAACTCACTCAGCCGCAATGCCCCGCACCTCCTCCACGCCGCGATGGTCGATGACGGCAAACCCCCAGCCCCGGTCGAGAACCCCACTCATACAGCTTCCACCGCACCTCCGCCTTCTCCCCCAGCCGACAGCCGAGATTCGCAGCTTTCCAACAGCACCGCTGGACCAAGCTCCACCCGCCAGCCGCCTTCTCGACGGTCACCATCACCATCATCACAATCATCGTTGATCACGGGGAGTTCTCTTTACCCCTTTTTGCCTTACTTTTTTTAATTCTTTTCTATGAATTGGGGCAATTCACTTAAGTGAGGGGGAGGGTAATAAATTACCACTTGTCTACTTGTTTGATTATATGTTTGATTTTAATTAAACTTGAGATGAATTTTTTCTTGCCATTACTTGTTGAACAGCATGTTGTACTTGTTCTAGTGCTTAGGAATGATTGAATTGGAGCATTTTGATAATCAAATGATATGGGTAATATGCAGTTTAACATCTCTTTTAATTACTCTTGACAGTGTTAATTAAATTTCTCGCCTAGCTTAATCAACTTAGCCTAATTTTGGTAAGATTTGAGCCTTGAGCATGCATTCTTCATATTATGCTCGTTTCTTTTTCTTGAGAGCGTCATCTTGAATTTTAGGAATCTAGAACTTGTGGCTTGCTTACAATTCGAGACTACAATAAGAACGAGGCGCTTTAAAATGATTTAGGCATTAGGCTTTAAACCTTTTCCTTCCCTTTCGTTTTGATTTTCCCTTTCTCATCGCCTAGTGAGCCTTTGTTAGCCTTACATCCCATTCCTTTGACTTAACCACTTTTTGATTGATCAAATGCTAGAAACTATATTACTAGGCAAATAAGGAGCTGAAATTCAAACTAAGGGCATAATCCTTCGAAATGAAAAAAAAAGAAAAAAAAACAGAATAAGGAAGCAATTGCTTCGAAAGAAAAAAAAACATGAGAAAAACTGTTTCGAAGAACAGAAAAATGTATGTTGCTTGCTCATCTTTAAGCTCCTCATTTGTTTTTCATTGATTGTTGTTTGAAAAAATCTTGCATTGATCATTTCTTTGATTATTTCCTTTCCATCTTTTTACCCTTTTCTAAACCCACATTACACCTTGAATAAAAGACCTAATGATTTTTGCACCTCAATTCTATTAAAGTAGTGGAGAATTGAACTTGTTACAAGCATATGGAAACCTTTATTCATGATTGACTTTGAGTGTTTCTGCTTCAAATTTACCTTTAAAACACTTTGAGTGCTCTTGAGTGTGTCTTGGTGAGGATTAAGACTAGACTAAGATTTGATTAATGCTTGATAGGTAATTGAAAAGGACAATGGCTGCTCTTTGCTTGTATTTATTTGTTTTAATTATGTTTCTTTCATGAACCTCCTTTCGTGCTAGAACTCTTATGATTATGTTTGATGCTTGTAATGGTTGAGAAATGCATTCTTGGGTTTATGATTTTTTCGGACATACTTGAGGACAAGTATGAGACAAGTGAGGGGGAATTTGATGAGTTCTCAAATATGACATGTTTCATTTATTATTTTTCTAGCTATTGGGACTTCTTGCTGCTTAATACATGTTGTTTTCGTTATATTTTGTGCAGGGACCCAATTCTGGAAATAGCAGTGAAAATGAGGTATTTCTGCAGTTTTTATTATAATTCTGTCATGACTGGCATCATGGGCACGACACCGGGCACGACGCGTCTGACGTGGCAGTGACGTGGCAATGACGTGGCGACTTCTAGAAGCTTCTGGAACGTTCTGGAAGATGTTATCAGCTTATCCGATTAGATTCCTGCATTTAAATTTCAAAACATTTGAATTGTTTTATCTTTTGTTTATTATTTAAAATTATATCATCACTTTATCTTTGTAAATCTAAGCCTATAAATACCACCCTTGGTAAAGGCTTAGATCATCCATCAATCATTTTAGTTTTTACCTTTGTAAACATTTTTAGTTTTAATTCAAGTTCTTTTTCTTTATTTTCTTGTTTCATTTATTTTATGTTATTTAATTATTTTTCCAAAACCAAGTTAAGCATGATAATCAATATCATGCTTAGCTAAATTTCTTGAGCAAAGATCTAGCTAAATCAATTCTAATCGTGAGAATTGAACATTGCCTAAATTCCTTCGGGAATACATTTTTATCTTTCGGTTTAGATAGTTTGGCAATCGGCCTTACTAAAGTTTTTAATCGTTTTTCGAATCAAAAAGAGCTCGTTGATCTGGAATCGTTTAAAAACATAGTTGGGAGGAAGGATCGGCCTGTGGCAATTTCGACTTCCTGTGAACACTCTTAGCGGCGGTCCGCTAAGGAAAGATAAAATCAGAAGCGATTCTTTTTAAGACAATTTCTGAGTCGGGCTTTTCCTGCTTTCAAAACTAAACACTTTAACGGTGATAGACGTGGCTAATTTGTTTAAGAATCAACCTTCGAAGATAGTCTTGGGAGGATTGGTTACTCGAGAGAGAAGCAAGTTGCGACGGGTTGGGCCTCGCAGACTGTAACCGACATGATCCCCGGAGTAAAAATCTATTTCAATGATCGAAGGAATTGACAAGGCTAGCTCGAGGCTATTTCACATACTTGGTTTTCCTTATTTTTAATTTGTGCATTTTATTTTATTACTTCATCCAATATCAAATCACTCCCCCATTTTATTTAATTATTCTGCAGATATTTCTGGAAGTAGTAAACGAAGCAATCTTCAGTCAATAATTCCAGCTAATCTCCTCGTGGATCGACCCTCTTTCCCTATATTTACTTAATTTCTTTATTTTATTTTTAGTCGAAAGAGGTTAATTATTTATTTATTTTTGACCGGTTAAACGACGACTTGTCAATGAACACTTCTTGGATGATACCTCCCGGCGTGAATCGAAGGGTGAACACCAATGTTGTTGAATTCTTCCTTAGCCACTTAACCTCGTCCTATCCCTAGGTCCGAGATAGTTCAACCATAAATTGGAGAACCCGCACTTTTTCCGTTCGTATACTTAACTCTCCCGATATTAAGTAAATAGATAATCTCACAATGCTCTCCCGATACTCTTGCAAGATGTTGAAACCATAATAAGCAAACTTGAAGTTTTATTTCATTAAACAGAAAATTTCTAAAACAGTACAATCCTTGCAACTACTTTACAGAATCAACCCTTAGCCCTAGGGGAAGTTTAGAACGTGACGAGAAGGGGGGAAACGACAAGGGTTTTGAGGAAGACGGCTAGAGATGAGATATCCTTCCCTAGGTCGAATTACATGCCTTTATATAGGTCTTGGGTTCAAGTTTTCTAATAAGGTAAGAATACACGTTCAAACTAAAGTACAACTCTAATTAAGATTAAATCTCCTGAGTAGATGCCTTTAATTCGTCCTCTTTTCTTGCTTTGGGTTTCTTCCTTGAACTTTGGGCTTGGCCTTCATTCTGATATAGGGCTCAGAAAAATATAGGAGTGGTCCACGACAGACCGGCTTGAATTCCTCTATCTATCGAGCTTCACTTCACTTTTCCTTTCACCAATGCTGTCGTCATGGCTGCCACGACAGTGGCCACGGCAGCGTCTTGCTTCTCGACTCCAGTCCTGTGTTCCAGCTCTACTCCTTCACTGTCCTGAGTCTGCCACATCAGCTACCTGCAAAAGTAGCGAAAGTCAGTAGAAACTGTGCTATTTTATCTAATTGTGATGTATATGTGAAACTTTACCTAAATGCAATGAATTATGCTTGAATGCAGCAGAAATATGGGTTAAATAAGGGATAAAATATAGAAATTTTGCACACTCAACACCTGCTGGTGGTAAGTATAAAGGATGACCCTGTCCTCATATTGTCCACAAGAATGAAAGTCCCCCAACACTCTCCGGTGTGATTCCTTCCGCATTGAGCACACTCGGGCAAACGCCCACTAGCTCACTGGCCCTGATGGCCTCTACCGTGGTTACCACCACCACGTCTATGATCATAATGACGCCTATTGTCCTGATACCTCTAGACATCACCTCTATCAAAGCCGCCCGACCTCTTCCCGGAACTAGAACCACTATAACGTTTGGTCAGACCCAAATTGTGCTCTATGTCCTTGGCCCTAGCGACCAAGACATCAAAATTTGTATAGTCCGTAGACAAAGTGTACCTCTTTATCTCCCCACTCAACCCGTAGCGGAAACGGTCGCATCGTTCCCTCTCAGTAGGAACTAGCTCAGATGCATACTGACTCAATCTGACAAACCGGATCTCATACCCGGCCACGGTCAAGTTCCCCTGAAGCAAAGCCATGAACTCTCTCTTCTTCTCATCAAGATATCGGGGACCCAAATACTTCTTGCGGAAAGCTAACTCAAAGAACTCCCAAGTGATCTCGGCATCTGGCATACCCGTAGTAATGGTGACCCACCAAGTGTAGGCATCACCCTGAAGCAGAGATACAACACACCCTAGTCTGTGTGCTCCAGTACAACCCATCTGAGACAAGATACGTGCAGTCTTGTCAAACCAAGCCTTGGATCTCTCAGGTGCCAACCCTAGGAACTTTTCACCTCCCAAACTGCGAAGCCTCTCAAGTGGCAAATCGGTGCCCTCACCCTGAGGTTGTGCCACTGCCTGACCCCCAGCCACAACTGCTTGAAAAGCCCCGGCTATCGCTTGAACTAACGGAGCCAAATCTATACTGTCCGGACCCTGACCAACTTGAGGTCCTACACCCTTGGCTCTCGCCTCACCTCCCACTTGAAGAGGAGGAGAAGGAGGAGGTGGAGGAACCTGCGCCTCAACAACTGGCTCAACTCTTGGAGCTGCTGCCCGTGGTTCCGGATGAACCATTCTAGGCCTGCCTCTAGGTCTCATCTCACAGCTAGCAAGATAAGAACTACAAACAAACAAACACATAAGGATTAAGTTAGCAAACACAAGGGTCCAACGTGCTCAAGTATATTCCTTTACAAAATCTTTCAAATAAGTAATAGTAGCAATGAGAACTCGACACTACGCCTCAACACAACAACGATACTAGCACATGCTTTCAAACACTATGCAAGCAACAAACAACAAGCATTCATAGTAAAACATTCATCGTACAACATACACCACAAACTTACCTTACTTACCTACCCGAGGTCGCGGAAACCTCAGGCTCTGATACCAACAAATGTAACCCCCTCGTTCCAAGCTAGATGACAGACCGGTCCGAACAGGTTACACGGGGAAAACCGAAGCGAAACCCGTTAAGACTCCACTTCGATTAGCAACCCTATTTTTTTCACTGATTATCATGTCTAGATGTATCGTTTAGTCTTATGAGTGAAAACGTCAGCGAAAAATGAGGATAAGATGATACAGACGGAACGTACAATAATTTAAATTTACCAAGTGACATGTTATGTCCAATTGCATACTTATGAAAACCAAACCATACATAAACAATACACACGAGGCTCACAAGAAAGCTTACGACAAACGAGAAAAAAACATATCATAAATGATTCTCCAATTAGTTTTTAAGAATTTAAATATAAAAGGAGACTCATATTAAATATATATTCTCAACCCTTTTTATATACCCATTTCATGCGGTGTAGTGGAGCAATTCAACTACATATCGCACATTCAAAATTTCTAAAAATGGGAAACATGACTTTTGACCAAAAGTCAATCATAATAGGGAGTTTATTATAACTCGTTGGCTTGATACATATAAATGTTGCTATATGTGAAATACCATATAGATAAATATTTTTGTTCTCATAATTTAGCTATTAAAGAGAATGCATCCAATTAAAATTTTGTAAAACCGTATTTTTCATAATCAATAGGCTTTGTAACAGTTATTTAAACTGATGTAAACCGCGCAAGACGAATAGTCTAACTGCATAATCTGAATCTTTTTCTAATCAATCTCACAAACTTCTGGTTGTAAGTTGATAAACAGAGTAGATGCATATAGTAAAGTCATATAAAACTTTTCACATTTGTGGATAAATGAGCCCATTTTTCATTCAGATAAGTAAGACATGCAGTCTCAATTTTAATAGAAGAACTTTAGTACAAGAACCTCATGTTCTTTTAATATATGTGCATATAAATCTTCGTAATTTTCATCATCATTATTGATCAGGATGGTCTAAACAATCATGCCAACTATATATATATATATCTTTGAATTTGTAAACTTTTTGGTATACCATAACATGTGATTCAATCTCACGTGTACATGTGTGGTACAAATTTTGAAATACATGTTTCTTTGAAACTTGATAATACATTGTCTACAAAAAATTGTTCCTTTGAATATGAATATATTTAGCTCTTTCGGAGCTTTCAATGAAAATTATTCTTTTGGTAGCAATATATAGTTCTTCTAGAGCTTTCAACTGACTTTTTGGCTACTAAAGCTTATATTCACATTGTCTTATTTCATATGCCAATTGATAACATATGTTATTTATAATTCCCGAAGAATTATTTTGAGAGCTCTTATTACTCTTTTAAAATTTTCAGTTATGATAGTGACGATGATATTACCATTAGCGGTAATTATTACAATATTCACAATTAGCGCCTTCCATAATGTGATTTCTCTCAATAATATATTGCTCTTCCGGAGCCTCAATAATTTTAGTACTTTGAGATATAATACTCACATTTTCCCTTGTATTTAAATGTGAAAATATTTCTTATGCTTATGCTAAGCATAAATCGTCACCATAGATTGCATTTGATAAATAATCATGTTAAACAAAAATAAATAAATGTAACAATATATATATATATATATAAATATAATATGTAAATAATTATTTCGTAAAGTAAGTAAATATAAAGCAAAATAAATTAAAAGATAAATAATTCTCTTCAAGGTTATGAGATTAATTAGAAGATGATTTATTCCCTTCAAGGTTTATAAATAAATCAACAACGCCTAAATGAGTTGGACCAATATCATCTTCGTCATTTTCGCAAACAAAATTTGCTTCTATTTTCTTTCCTTTATCATTCAATAACTTTTGATTTTTCGGTGTACGGCAAGTACGAGACTAATAGTTTACAACATTGCATTGATAATAAAAAGGATTTCACTTCTTTAGAATAATCTTTGTCACTCTTGTCACTCTTACAAACTGACTTCTGGTGGGTATAAACATTGTTAAAATAATCATATTGTCCATGTCTGTGTTCATGGCTTCAATCGTGACCACATCTACTAATGTGATTTTTATTCTTTTCGATATATAATCTCATATTCACTTTAGGGAATGGAGTGAAATCAGTGGGTCTTTTAAACCTTTATCACGATATTGTGTATGTGGAAAACATTATTTGCGTGAAAAGTGAAGTATGCTTTTATTAACATATCCTTATCATTGGTACTCTGACCACATAACTTCAATTGTGAAGTAATTTGGATCATATCGGAGTTATATCACTAATTGAATATTGATTTTCCATGTTTGCATTAATTATAGGGAATGAAATAAAACCTTTAGTTTTAAAGGGCGCTAGGCGCTCCGAGGCGCAAAAGGTCCTTAGAGCTAATACACGTTTTTATTTTATTTTATAATATGTGAGAAAAAAATTAAAACAATAAAACTTGACACCGTTGGAATGCAGGCCAACACCCACTAACACAACTTTTAAAACATAATAAATGTAGTAAAGTAAACAATCGGTTCACCAAAACTAACCCACTTGTTCTTCTTTAACTCAAAAGTTTTGTTCTTTCAAATTCAAAAAGTCCTAAAGCGCAGCGCCTCTTGCCCATTAGAAAGCGCCAAAGGCGCACACCTACCTTCGCTCGCCGTATGCCGCCTCGCCTTGGCCATATGAGGCGTTTCTTCGGTCGCCCAACTGCGCCTAGGTGCGCTTTTTAAAACTAAGACATAACCTATAATCTCATGAAATTTTTCGAGATGAATTTTTACAACCTGAACTTTGAAAGAAGTCTATAGTAAGAGTTTTTCGACGCAAAAGAATTATTACTGTCTAGTATGGTGGCAATATAGTTATTCAAGTCACGTATGAGCTTTTTGCTATAGCTATGTGTTTGTACGTGGTTGTGAACTTGAATGGCCTTAAGTGACTTTAGTATTGTATGAAATTGGAAAAAATGACATATTTAGCTTAAAAAAGTAAAAACATAGTAAATAGATTCGTATTGCTATGAAACTTGGTATGCTACAAGATTTAGGTAATTATACTTGCCTGCAAAAATTCATTGAAATTGGACACTATTTGATTAGTTAAAATGGTAACAACCATATGCAATCTGTCATTACAAAACAAGGTATACCGATGTGAGTATGGGCGTATCGGTACGAGTAAGTATTATTGGATCAAGTTGTTAAGGCATACTAATACCGGTTCAGGCGTATCGATATGAATTTTCATCACTAGAATTTGTAAAATGAACAGGGTACCGGTACGGAAAGGGACCGTACCGATCCCCATATGTATAAAAACCTGATATCAATAAGGTTTATCATCTTATCGATACCGAAAAACGCTACTGAAATTAGCTAATACTTAAGTCATACATTACGTACCGATACAACTAAACCATGTACCGATACTTGTACACCAATCATAACTAACTTAATGATCATTGAAAAGGCGTGCTGGTACGAACCCTTGAGTACTGGTACTGATACGAGTAAGTTAGTTAAAACTACTGAAATAGGTCGTAAAACTTGCAAATTAGTCACTAAATTTTATTTGGCTAATTGAATGAGTAAATGAGTTCAAAACTTGATAAAATTTGACATGCGTGTTAAATTTACATTGAATTTCATATAGGTTAATTTAATTATTTTTAAGGATTCCTAATTTATAGATGTTACAAATTAGTCCCTAAAACTTGTAAAAGTTGCAATAAGACCCTAAAATGAATAATACCATCTTGTATTGATCTATAGCTCTCTTTGAATCATTGAACATGCTATTGAATTACTGTATAACTTTGAACCACAGTTAAACCATTGGAAATCATTGTACATTTTACTGTATCGAACATCGGTAACATTCTTCAACCCAATTTTCTACCAGACCGGAAAGGGGGTGTTACGAAAATTGAGTTCCTAAGCTAATTTAGACACAAAAAGTAAATTTATGGGTGAATTCAGGAACAAAAAAAACATCATGAATCATAAAATCTAAATGTGATGAGAAAAAACCAATGTGAGTGATGGGGACTCGTTTACCATCAAGTAGATGAACAAATCGAGAATTTGGAGCACATGCAAAAAGATTTACCATACTATGAAAATCACATGAAATATGGTCAGTAATACCAATATCCAAAATCCATGTAGAACAAGTTATGAATAGGTAATTTACAAGCTTTTACTTGCAAGATTTGCAGTAGTTTAGAAGATGTCTTAGTCAGAAGCTCCAAAATCTATTTGTATTGAGCTTGAGCGAAAACGTGAGCAGATGGAGGATTCATGTTGAAAAAAAGAGAGAAATGATAATAATTTCACATATATATTCCGCATGAATATTATAAATTTACAAGTCATGTATTTATACTAATTGCAATTAATAAAATGTAACTAACTAGCTAACTAATTATTGCTAACTAATCAATAACTAACTATACTAACAAAGTAACTACGTTGTTAGCTAAATCTCTACACCTTGCCCTCTAAGAAGACCATGCCGGTGGAGTAGTACGCGGACGACTTCAACGACTTCCACCTCCAGATGCGTAGTATCAGTCCACGAGGATCTCTATCGAGCATGGGGATCATCACAGAATGCTAAAATCCAAGTTCCTTATCATACTATTTTCGTCTTTGATGATAGTTTTGTCTATGGACCATTTTTTAAGGAATGGAAGAAGCACAAGGGACGTTTGATTGTGGAGGGTCATAGTGAAGATATCCTCTTGCATGCATATTCATGTGTAACATTAATGTTTGTATACGTCTACATAATGTTGTTGCACCACAAGTACAATTGCTCTACAATCTAAATCTGTGGATGAAAGGATGTCTCCCATGACCCCTAGCTCAGGAAATTCACTCCATTCTAATAAACCCGTTGTTTGGAGCGAATCCACCCCGTAGCGTCTGCCTACGATGATCAAGTCGTAGTCACCCACCAACGACCGAATGATATTTGCTGTTTGCGGTCCATGCTTCGAAACTTGTTCTATATACGTTATGTTGTGAACATCATTTTGCTTAATATCTTTCAAAATCTCAGCATCTAGCATTGTGTCCCAGTCTAGGAGACTGTCATAGCCTCGACCAGAGGAGATACGGATCACGGTCAGCTTCACTCTAGGGTCACGGGCCATTCGTTTGGCTAAGGTTAAGGCCTCCCGGTCGTCTTTGCCACCTAGGAAAAGCATGCCGATTGAGTAGGAAGATGATTTCAACGGTTTACTCCTGCGGTCAAAAAGAATCCCTACAGAGCAAGGGGGTCGGTCCAGGACGTTGCAGTTGAGATTCCTTATCACATTGTTTTCAACTTCAACAGATCCGTCGAGGGACCATTTTCTATGGAATGGAAGAAATACGAAGGATGTTTGCTTGTCGAGGGCCAAACTGCAGATATCCTCATGCATCAATTCATGCGGAGAGATTGCTGTGAATGTGTTCACTTTCACCAATCCTCGATTCTTTTGCTCGTACCGATTGAAAGCAATAATGTTTTCGAAGGAACCCGTCGATTGATTCTCGTTGTGATCTATAAAGACCGGAGAGTCACGACCCACCAGTTCAATCAGGTGAAGCGCGTAAACAACGTTAGGACTATCTTTTGTAGGGCATGTGATATCGAGCACGTCTATCAAGGCTAGGACATGTTCAGGTCCATGAATACTTGCAAGAATTCGTAGCTCGGAATCTGGTTTTAGCTGCATCAAGCTTCTTTTCTCTGAGGCAGCTACTTTTCTCGAAACAGGGTCGTAAAGGAGCTTCACCAGGACTGGGATTATCGTTGCATTTACTAGAACACCAATGACCAACATACTAAAAGTTGCATCCGACAAAATCTATGGCAGAAATGAAAAGAAAATTGGTGCTTAATCAGTACAAGATCTAGGATTATAAACACATGACACGTCCACTCGACTGTGTGTTTTAATTCCATACCTTATTGTCTCTGAAAGTGAAGAAATACGAGAGCTCCACGATTCCTTTGCTGCACATAATTAGAGAGAAAGCCAAGGATTCCTTTAACGGCATCATTCGCCAAACTGATGCTACGGAACATGATATGAATTTGGCAAGGAATGTGGAAACAGAGAAAACGACATAGAATGTGAGGGTAGACGGATCCTCAAACATCATGTTTGGTTTAACTCTCATTGTAGATGTGGTTACATAGAGTGGTAGAAAGACACCATTGACAAAACATGCAAACTTTTCTACCAGCGCAGATCCCAATGGCGGCCCGTCGGGGACAGCTAAACCGAAGATAAAAGCGCCGTATAAAGCAGAGTCATTGTGATAAGCGGTAAACACACAACACCCTAAATAAAATATCATGACTAGTGTAATGTGCACATCCTTGATCGGCCTGCCTTCTGGTGTTTCTTTAATTATCCGTAACATCAATGGACGTAACACAAGAAAAATAAAAAGTAGGAAAAAAACCATTTGTCCTGCATGCAATACAACGAACGAGGGTGACACGAGGCTCCAATATTCTGATATGGCAATCGCGTAAACTAGGACTATGCTGGTCAAGGTACTTATGGAGGATGATGACAGAGCCAGTCTCCCTATTTCTGAATTTAAGATCTTGAGCTCGCTGAGAAGCCATGCGATGACCGAAAACCCTGTTAAAGATTCAATTGTAATTCCCAGCAAGTGTTCGGTTTTCAAGCCAGTGCTTTGGTGAGGCAGTTTGTAGGCCTCGAAAACAATTAAACCAACCACAAAAGGAGATAGGAAGGATAAAACGCCGATCACTGTGGCTCTCCTTGTGGTTCTGAACGCCATCTTCAAGTCCATTTTCACTCCCATCAGAAAAAAAAATATTCCAAAACCGAAAAATGCTGCATTATCAATGGTGTCCAAGCCTAATTCCTGATTAAAGACTTTCTCGTAGAATCCTTCTATTTTCCCCAGCATTGCAGGCCCCAGGATCATGCCAGCCTAGTTGAACACGAAAGAAATTAATCACAATTCATGCTAAGGTTTTGGTTAATTCGCATGCAAGAGAACCCTATATATAGAGAGAAAGGAAACATGTGATTTAACATACAATCATTTGTGAAGCAAAGAATGTGATTCCGAGAGGCTTGAGGATGGTATAAATGAGATGAGTGATCGATAATACCAAAAGAATCTGTATCTCTAGAAGCGGTATCGAATACGTGAAGATTTGAGACAGAGAAGCTTGGTTTTCCCAGACACCGAAGGAGTTTATCTTGGGCTGGAAAATGGTGCAATTTTTAACGGTTTCATTCTCGTGGGGAAGAGGACGTGGTGTTGGTGCTTCGGTCATGGTTGCCGCCGCCACTATTTCTCAACCAAGGAAACACTTTAGAATTGGATTAAAGGGAAACAACAATGCAATGTTGAAAAACTTCTCATGGATTCTACATTATTTATTTTGAAATGGAAAACTTGAATTTTCAAGTTGGCAACAAAATTTTTCTGACAGATAATTGGCACCAACTTCTTTTTCTTGCTAATGTTAACAATTTCTAGTTGTTAGTTAACTTCAAAATATCATTTTTAAAAAATAAAACAAAATTTCCAGCTGTTTTAGCATAAAATAATTAATATAAAACAAAACAATTAAACAATCTTAGTTAGGTTGGTGTATAACTTATATAACATAGAGTTTAATTATTATTATCATTGATCCCATTAATAAATCTTTATTAGTATTAGTATTTATTTGGTTTCACAAGTTATTTACATGAGTAATATCCCAAAATCGGGCCTAGAAGTTAAATGTTTAAATAGGAGTGCTAAATAATGCAGGTTTGTATTCTTTTGTAATCACAGTTTTAATTAATAAATGATGGATGAATTTCTTATCTCTTCTATTGTTATATATCTTTTATGCTTCTTGTTCAATAAACCATTGAGAGTTTTGTGTATATTTCAACATGGTATCAGATGATGCAGTGATTCTCTAGGATCTTTGTTCATTCGTGAGGATTTTGATCACTCATTCTCCAAACATAAGACTCGACGATACCAATTTCTTGTTTTGGAAACAACAAGTCATCTTGATGATGCGTGGGGGAAGGGATCTAGAGCTATCCTGATGATTCAATTGCTTCTCTTCCCAAACTTGTGACTAATGAAAATGGTGAGCGTATCTTAAATTATGCTTATATCCGATTCACTAAACAAGATAGTTCGTTATCCTCATGGATATTATCTACGGTTAGCTCTAATATTCTCCCTCAGCTTGTGAGAGCTGAAACATCTGCATCAATCTAGAGTACTATCTCTCGATTGTATTCTCAACTTTCCCCCACAAAAGTCATGCATCGCCATTGCCGCCTCCGCTCAATTAAGAAAGCCAACATGACGATCCAGACATACACAATGCAAATCAAGGAGATCTGTGATCTTTTAGCCTCGTGTGGGAGTTCGGTGTCAACTGTTAAACAAGTCGCTACCATATTTAATGAACTTTCAGTAATATCTACTAGTCGAGATCCCTATACAATTGATGGGGTTGTTTCGATACTAGTGGATGTTGAGTCTCATATACTTGACCCTCTCCAAATCCCTGTGAGAATACACAATACCAGGTTCACTGATGAGACTGGTCGAAATGATTTCTCAATCACAAAATTCTTCTCGATATTTTGGTGGTCAGGAATTTAAATCACGATCGCAGCGTTTTATCACGGTTGCGGACAATAGCGGATGAATTGTGGTTATTGCGGACCATTTCTGCAATAGCGGTTTCGGAAAATGTCGCTAGCGCTATATAGCAGCCGCTATTTGAATCCCTGCTGGTGGTAAGTATAAAAGACGACCCTGTCCTCAGTGCCAGTTGTGTGCTAAATTAGGGAACTTGGTTGATCGATGTTGGCATCGACTTATCCAAAATTTTAAAAGGGTGTCTTTCCAATAATCTCACTCTCCTTCTGATACACAAGTAGGGCAATCTACACTTCTTACTCCTACTCGTAGTCTTGTTCTATCTCAACTTTTTCATGTTCTACAGATAAAAAGGAATTAGGTCTCGGTATCAAAATTTTCTAAAGATAATTCGAATTTCACTCTGATTATTGTTGTGTGAAGGATGAATAAATAGGTTCTATTCTCATGAAGTGGAAGCAAGAAGGAGGGTTATACAATATGCCTACTGATCTTACAAAAACTTCAATTTATGCTTATACTAATGTTGTTAGCTCTACTTCATCTTGCTGGCTTTGGCATCAACGACTTGGTCATGCATCTATAGAAGTGTTAATGTTGTTCTTAATAAAACCATAGCTATAGATAAGCAAACTATCTGTCAAACTTGTCAAATGGACAAGAGTCCCCTTCCATTTAAGTCTTCTTTAACAGTGTATCCTAAACCTTTTGAATTAGTGGAAAAGCGAGTTATGGGGTCCTTCACCTACACCATAAAATGGTTTTTAATTTTGCATTCTTTTTTGTTGATTTGTACGTACTCGAGATGTTGTTGGTTATATCTACTAAAAACAAGGCATTAGAGCAATTAAAGCTTTCATGTTATTTTATGCTATGGTAAAGAATCAATATAACACGAGTACACAATATGTGCAAACTGATGGAGGTGGGGAGTTTCAATTTCTTGACAATATATTAGCATATTGCGGTATACAACAACGTATCACTTGCCCTCACACGTCCAAACAAAATGGCGTGGTGCAAAGGAAGTATCCATACATTGTGGAAATGACGCTTACATTGCTTGTCCAAGCTACTACGCCCTTAAATTTTTGGCCATACGTTTCAAGTTATCAATAGACTTCCCTCAAAGAGTCTTGGAAACGTGCCTCTTTATCAAAATCTTACTGGACGATCAAGTACTTGATTATGGGTTTCTTAGGGTATTTGGTTGTGGATGTTATCCTCATTTAGGATCGTACAAGCTAGATTTTCGATCTAAACCATGTTTATTTCTTGGCTACTCACCTATATATCATGGATATCAATGTTTAGATGACCAAGTAAGAGTTTTTATCTCTCTAAATGTTGTGTTCAATGAACCGATGTTACTCTTTCTCGTGCAGTACCTATTATTTCATCAGCTCACAATGGAGTGCAACCCAAAGTTGATCCAACTAATTCACATAATTGGCTGTAAGTGGTTATTTCCAATCAAATATAATGCATATGGTTCAATTGGTCGTTACAAGGTAAGGTTAGTGGTGAAGGGTTTCACTAATGTACCAAGACAAGATTTCATGAACACATTCAGTCCAATGGTTAGAGTCTTCTCGGTGAATGTTCTTATTTCTGTTGCAGTCACAAAACTATGGAAAATACATCAAGTTGATGTTAACAATGCGTTCCTCAAGGGTGATTTACAAGATGACGTATGTATGTATATATATATATATATATATACACACACAAACCATTCTAGTTGATGCATTTATATATATCAACCAGAATGGTTTGTGTATCACAAAGAAGATGAGACACATTTAGTTTGCAAACTAAAGAAAGAAATATATGGCTTGCATCAAGCCCCAAGGAATTGGTTTGTTAAATTAAATTCTTTTTTGAATCATCTAGGGTTTTAAGACTAAGTAGCAAATACATCATTATTTACGAGTAATATTTATCCTTCAATTGCATATATAGTAGTATATGTGGATAATATTCTAGTTATTGGAAGTTCTGAATATCATAACAAACATGTCATCAATGCCTTGTATGAACGTTTCAGTTCTATTATTTTCTCGTAGTGACATGTCGAGATCTCTTTTCAATATTTATTTCAGGTACCTAAAACTCTTCTAGAGTTTTATTATTGATTATATTTTGGGTCTCTTCAGGAGCACCCGCCTCCAATACATGATCATCTCATATTACTTTTCATTTACAAGAATTTCGATCATTGAAACCAATTTCAACCATCATGCTTCAGAGATGATTTACATCTATTCGCTTTCACGTGTAATTCAAATTTAGAGCATATTAGCTAGTATATGAGACTTGATTAACCTCATTAAGTCAGTAAATATGTCTGGCAGTTGACATATAATTGCATGAATTATCTTATGAACTTTTGGTTCATATACGAGGATGTAGATAATGATAATTCATTTTCTTTCTTTATTCGGCTAATTATTGTCTCCCCCTGATGTTGAGAAAAATCATATCATAAATGATTCTCCAATTAATTTTTAAGAATTTAAACATAAAAGGAGACTCATATTAAATATATATTCTCAACCTTTTTATATACCCATTTTGTGCAGTGTAATGGAGCAATTCAACTACATATCGCACATTCAAAAAATTCTAAAATGGGAAACATGACTTTTGTCCAAAAGTCAATTATAATGGGGAGTTTATTATAACTCGTTGGCTTGATGCATATAAATGTTGCTATATGTGAAATACCATATATATGAATATTTTTGTTCTCATAATTTAGCTATTAAAGAGAATGCATCCAATTAAAATTTTGTTAAACCGTATTTTTCATAATCAATAGGCTTTGTAATAGTTATTAAAACTAATGTAAATCGCGCAAGAAGAATAGTCTAACTGCAAAATTTGAATCTTTTTCTAATTAATCTCACAAACTTCTGGTTGTAAGTTGATAAACAGTATTGATGCATATAGTAAAGTCATATAAAACTTTCCACATTTGTGGATAAATGAGCCCATTTTTCATTCAGATACGCAAGACATGCAGTCTCAACTTTAATAGAAGAACTTTAGTACAAGAACCTCATGTTCTTTTAATATATGTGCATGTAAATCTCAGTAATTTTCCACATCATTATTGATTTGGATGGTCTAACTAATCATGCCAACTATATATATATATATATATATATATATATATATATATATATGTGTGTGTGTGTGTGTGTGTGTGTGTGTGTCTTTGTAAACTTTTTGGTTTACCATAACATGTGATTCAATCTCACTCGAATATGCGTGGTACAAATTTTGAAATACATGTTTCTTTGAAACTTGATAATACATTTATCTTCAAAAAATTGTTCCTTTGAATAGGAATATATTTAGCTCTTTCGTAGCTTTCAGTGAAAATTATTCTTTAGGTGGCAATATATAGTTCTTCTAGAGCTTTTAACTGACTTTTTGGCTACTAGAGCTTATTTTCACATTGTCTTATTTCATATGCTAATTGATAACATATATTATTTATAATTCCCGAAGAATTATTTTGAGATCTCTTATATATTATTTATAAGCTTCAAGTATTCCATACAAACCCTCCAACCGGTCACAGTCCTGGTTGGGATTAGTTCGTTCTCTTCATTGGTCACCACGGTTATTCCTCCCTTTTTAGGAACGCATTACACCGGGCTCACCCACTTACTATCCGAGATGGCATAAATTATCCCAGCATCAAGCCATTTGATAATTTCTTTTCGAATCACTTCTCGCATAGCATCGTTTAAGCGTCTCTGGGCATCAGTGGTCGGCTTATGATCATCCTCTAGGAGAATTTTGTGCATGCATAATGTCGGACTGATGCCTTGGATATCAGCTATCATCCATCCAATAGCCTTTTTATACTGCTGCAGCATCCCTATCAGTTGTTGTTCTTGTTCCTGCATTAACTTGGAAGAGATGATTACAGGCAACGTATAATTTAATCCAAGGAAAACATATTTGAGCTGCCCTGGCAGGGGCTTAAGGTCTAAAACATGTGGTTCTACAGTTGAGGGCTTTTGGATGATGTGTTCATTCGAGGTATAGTTTAAGGGCTCAAATAACTTACCTGGACGATTGCCTATCCAATTTACCTCCTCATGACCTTCAGTGTCAGATATGTCAGAATTTGAGGATTTGCTGTCGTCGTTGCTGCTGTGACAGTCTTCCAGATGGCTGTTGTGGCAGTGACCAAACTTGATGTCATGGCAGCTCGACCTGATGTAGGGTTGGTCAAGGATTACTTCAGTGATAGCCTTGCATTCTTCTTCTGCATCAACATGTTTGATTGCCTGGAGAACATTTACCTTGATCTCTTGATCATTCACTATCATTATAAGTTCTCTCTTTTCTACATCAATCAGTGATTTGCATGTGGCTAAGAAGGGTCGCCCCAGGATGATTGGTGCATTCTCATCTGCTTCGCAATCTAAAACAAGAAAGTCAGCAGGAAAAATAAACTTATTCACTCTTACCAGAATATCTTCAATCTTCCCTTCTGGTTGCACGTAAAAGCAGTCTGCCAGCTGCAGCATAACTGTCGTGGGCCGTGCTCGTCCAATACCTAATTTCTGAAACACAGATTTTGGCATTAAATTAATACTAGCACCTAGATCACAAAGTGCCTTACCCACAAATTTATCACCAATTATGCACGGTATTATGAAGCTCCCAAGATCCTTCTTTTTCTAGGGTGGATGCCTGTGTAGAATAGTCATGCATCCTTCTGTCATTTTAATCGTCTCAAATTCCCCAAGTCTAGATCTCTTCGACATAGCATCCTTGAGAAATTTGGCATAACCGGGCATCTCCTTGATGGCCTTTAACAGCGGAATATTGATGTGAACCTGCTTAAAAATATCATAGATCTTTTTAAGCTGGTACTCATGTTCCTGCTTCTGTAACCACTGTGAGAAAGGAGGTGGAGGACGATAATCTTCAATTCGTCCTTCACATGGTATTCGGATCTGAGGAGGCTTAGGTTCTTCATCGTTCTCCTCTGTCCCTTCTACTATCGTGACATGTGTGGCGGGAGTAGGTTGTTTATCGTCTGTCGGGGCAGCGTTCGCGGAAGTCGATTCTAGGGCTGGTTCCTTAACTGGTTCAGCTTTCTTCTCCGACCCTGGCAGTTGTTTCTCACTCCTTGTTGTAATGGCTTTGCACTACTCATGTGTGGGTTGTCTAGCGACCTCAGTATCGCTAGGGAATCCTCTGTTTTGTCTTGGCTTAATATGCTGGGAAACCTGACCCATCTGTGTCTCCAGTGATTTCAATGTAGCTTCATGGTTAGTCATTCTCATCTCTGTTTTATCCATGAACGACTCAGTCTTTTTAACGAAGTGATCAATGTTTGCTATGTAAGCTCCTATCTGTGACATGAATGTGGCCAAAGTCTGCTCTAGTATACTAGGTGCGGCTGCCGGCTGCTGTTGTGGCTGCTGCCGTGTCAGAATTCTAGGTGCCCCTGATTTTGAGTGTTCTGTACTTGAGGATTTAGGGCGTTGTTTGGGTTACTCCAGGAGAACTTGGGGTCTTTCCTCTAGATGGGATTGTAATTGTTGGAGTCGTAGTTTCTCGGCTTGTTATAGTTTCCAACGTATATCCCTTCCTCTAGCTGTAACGGGCAGTCTTCCGAACTGTGATTCCTACTGCAAGTACCACATACCTTTTCTGCAGCGTAGACCGGTTGTGAATCTTTCTTTAGCAAGTTTTCTACTGCCTTCGTGAGGTACGCAACTTGTGTCTTTAGGGAATTTTCGGCCTCATAATCCTTCACAGCGAGCACTCGTTTACCTCTCCTCACTGTGGGAAATTGCTCTTCATTCTTCGCAAAATTTTTCAATACCACCATGGCTTCATCTGGATCTTTGTCTAACAACAATCCATTGGCTGCTAAATCTATCCTCATATGGGTATGTGTGTTGGCAGCATTGCAGAATTTTATGACTTGATTCCAAACAGGAAATCTGTGCATCGGGCAATTCCTTAGAAGAGTAGTGAACTTGTGTCATGCCTCGTGCATTGGCTCATCATCTTCCTGTTGAAAAGTAGCAATTTCGTTACGTAATCGCTCAGATAAATGGGAAGGATTAACCGAGATAAAAATTCACGAGTTAGATCCTCCCAAGTTCGTATTGAACCCGGCGTTAGTTTGTTCCACCAAGTTTTCGCTCTGTCCCTCAATGAATAAGGAAATAACCGAAGCCTCAATATCTCCGGATTTACTCTTGGTATTCTAAACGATCCACAGATTTCTTGGAACGTTTTCAGATGTTCTCTGGCATCCTCTATAGCAGCACCACTAAACTGGCCAACGGAATTAATCATGCTGAACATCACAAGTTTCAGCTCAAAATTTTTAGCTTCCACGTCTAGCAGGGTGTTCTCCAGTTCCACATGATCATTGATCATGTAATCACGGCATGACCGACGTGCGGCCACGACAGTGTCAGCCTGTCCGTTTCTTTCATCTCCAATAGGATCTTCAGGATCTTGGGGATTCCCTTGGTTGTTCCTCTCGTTATGCATGGCTTCTAATTGTTCTTCAAGATAACTGTTTCTGGCTATCAAAAGACGGACTCGGTTCCTAAGATTGTACAAGCGTTCGATTTCAGGATCTAGTTGATACTCAGGTTCCTTGCCTTGTCTCGATCTGCGCATAAGCAAACGAAAAACCTTGTGAAAAGCACAGGGTGAACAATCCAAATAAAAACAGAAAAATTAAAGGAATGTGTAGTAAAAGTAGGGTAAAGATATGTTGCCAGTCCCCGGCAACGGCGCCAAAAACTTGTTGTGTGTAAAAGAGTTTATCGCAATAGAGTGCAAGTATACACGACGCTAGTAGTAAAGTGATACACGAAGTATCGGATATCGAATCCACAAGGACTGGAAATAGCTTTAACCTTGGATTTCTGCACAAGAAAGAAATAAGATAATTTAATTGTTTGTAAGGAAATATTGAAGAATACTGAAGATAAAAGATTAAAAGATTCAGGATAAAGAAATAGGCCGATATTGATTTGCCCAGTAGTGCAGGTGTAGCACTGTATAGGACTTCATGTTCTGTCGTCGCTCCTGTTGCGACATCAGTCTGTTGTTGTCGCGGCAGCGATAGCACAACTCTGTACTTCAAGCTTGACAAGAATCCCTGATGTACCTTGTCCTATCCCTAGGTCCAAGTTTGTCGATGAACACGTCTTAGATGATACCTCCCGGCGTGAATCGAAGGATGAACACTGATGTTGTTGAATTCTTCCTTAGCCACTTAACCTCGTCCTATCCCTAGGTCCGAGATAGTTCAACCATAAACTGGAGAACCTGTACTTATTCCTTTCGTATACCTAACTCTCCTGATATTAAGTAAATGAATAATCTCACAATGCTCTCCCGATACTCTTGTATGATGTTGAAAACCAGAATAAACAAACTTGAAGTCTATTTTATTGAACAGAAAAAATCCTAAAACAGTACAATCCTTGCAACTACTTTACAGAATCAACCCTTAGCCCTAGGGGAAGTTTAGAACATAATGAGAAGGAGGAAAACGACTAGGGTTTTGGGGAAGACGGCTAGAGAATAAGATGTCCCTTCCCTAGGTCGAATTACATGCCTTTATATAGGCATTGGGTTCAAGTTTTCTAATATGGCAAGAATACAAGTTTAAATTAAAGTACAACTCTATTAAGACTAAATCTTTAGAGTATATGCCTTTAATTCGTCTTCTTTTCTTGCTTTGGGTTTCCTCCTTGAACTTTGGGCTTGTCCTTCATTCTGATCTAGGGCTCAGAAAAATATAGGAGTGACCCACGACATATCGGCTTAATTTTCTCTTTCTGTCGAGCTCCACTTTACTTTTCCCTTCAACATTGGTGTCGTCCTTGGCTGCCACGGCATCGACCACGGCAACGTCGTCCTTCTCGACTTCAGTCATGTGTTCCAGCTCTACTTCTCCACTGTCCTGAGTCTGCTACAGCAGCTACCTGCAAAAGTAACCAAAATCAGTAGCAACTGTGCCTTTTTATATAATTGTGATGTATATATGAAATCTATCCTAAAATGTAATGAATTATGCTTAAATGTAGCAGAAATATAGGTTAAATAAGAGATAAAAATTAGAATTTTTGTACACTCAACAAGAGGAATAATTGAAAAATAAATGAATGAGATGGCGGCTAAAAAATTTAAATTGTTACGATTGTTGCAGCTAACTTTTGGAGGCAAATATGAGTCTTCAAGATGAAAAACGGTTAGAAGGAGTGTTATATAAAGCAGATTTGTATTCTTTTATAATCGCGGTTTTCATTAATCAGCCAAGGATGAATTTCTCATCTCTTTTCTTGTTATATTTCTTTTATGCTTCTTGTTTGATAGACCTTTGATATTTTGTTGTATATTTCAACAAGAAGAAACACAAGGGACGTTTGATTGTGGAGGGCCATAGAGCAGATATCCTCATGCATGTATATTCATGTGTAAGTGAGACGAGCCAGATCGCGAGCTACTCAAGCTCGACTCGGTCAAAACTCGATTCGATTGGACTCGACTCGAGCTCAAACTCGGCTCGAGTTCTTGACAAGCCGAGCCGAGCTACTTGATACCCGACTCAAAAAGCTCACGAGCTACTCGAAAATATAATATACTAAATTTTTTATTTTTTATAATTTAAAATCTAAATTCTTAAACTTAAAACCCTTAATATAAACCCCAAACATAAGTATAAACCCTAAAATTTAAATCCTAAATTCTAAACCTAACAACCTAAACCTTAAACTAACACCTTAAACCCTAAAATTAACAAGCTTGAGTTTACACAACTTGTGTATCGAAGTTTTTTCTTCATAGGACTTTAAATGAGACGTGACAAATGAAGAGTTTTTTCTTCATAGGACTTTAAATGAGACGTGACAGATGAAGAGTTACTCGATTAGGCTCGAATCAAGCTCGAACTCGACTCGAGTTTTAAACGAGCCGAGTCGAGCTCAGATTTCTCAGGCTCGTTAGAAATTACTCAAGCTCGAACTCGACTCGAAATCTTAACGAGCTGAGCCGAGCTTAGCACTACTCGAGCTCGACTCGGCTCGTTTACACCCCTATGTGTAACATTAATGTCTGCATACATCTATGTAATGTTGTTGCACCACAAGTACATGTTAAGCAACTGATTTGTGCTGAGCTGTGCTAAGCTGCAAATGTAAAACGGTTAAGTTGTTATGGTATTGTTATATGGTTATCAACAGCTTAACTGATTAGGGTTTTAGTCATTGATTGTGTATAAAAGGATGGCTTATCCTCTCTGTAAAACAACGTTCATTGTATCAATAAACTTCTTCTTCTTCAATACTCTTTATCGAATTTCAACATGGTATCAGAGGCTTTGTGTTAAGCTTTCCTGGTGTTCTCAATTTTTTTCTCTTTGAGGATCTTTCTTCTTTCTTTTCTCTGTGCTTCTTAATCTTTCTGTCAAATTCCTTCTTCTTCTATGGCACCTGAAGTTCCACTCATTACGGTTGATGATGAGCATGTTCTTGAAGCTCAATTGTTCTCCAACAAGAGGGTCAATGTTTGCTTAAACGAGACTAATTACCTTCTGTGGAAGCAACAAGTTGTGCTCACGATCAGAGGTCTGGGTCTGGAGGATTATTTGGATGGTTCAGTACCAATTCCTTCCAAGATTGCTCGCAACAGAGCTGGGGATACTGTGCTTAATCCAGCATACCTTCAGTATGTCAAACAAGACAGTTCCCTTGCCTCGTGGTTATTATCAACAGTGAGTTCTTCCGTGTTACCTCAGCTGGTAGGATCGGAAACAACTGCACTTGTCTGGAGTGCTGTCACGCGAGCTTATTCAACACTGTCTACGACAAAGATTATGAACTTGCACTGCCGTCTTCGATCTTTGAAAAAAGGATCTCAAACGATGCGTGAATATACGATGGCCATCAAAGAAATCTGTGATCTGTTAGGATCTTGTGGCAATTATGTTTCTGATGTTGAACATATAGCTACGATCTTGAATGGGTTGCCAATTGAGTATGAACCAACGGTTGCTGCCATCACAGCCAGCAAAATTGTTTAAACTGTTGATAATGTGGTGTCGATTTTGATTGAAGCAGAAACCAGGCTCGAGGATACATCCAGGTTTCCTGTAGGTATCAATTACACTAAATTTGCAAGCAAACAGTCTAATTCTCATGTTTCTTCTGGGAGTAGTGATGAAGAACGCAAGAATCATCCTCCCACTACCACCTCGTACAAGGGTAAAGTCAGACCACAGTGCCAACTTTGTGGAAAGGTTGGGCACTTGGTTGATCGATGTTGGCACAGGTTTGACAAGAATTTTAAAGGGGTTTTTGCTCAGTCCAGGGATGATTCGACTACTTCAAAACCTCAGGCCAATATGTGTACGTGTTGCTCGACTACCAAAGAGGCTTCCTATAGTCCTTATGTTGCTTGCTCTGGGGAAGATTCCAATGAGGGTGTGGAAGATGGTGCTCAGGTGCATTCCTTGACTGTTGCAGGTAAGTCTCATTTCCCTAAGTGGTTTCCAGACTCGGGTGCAACACATCATGTTGCAGGAGAGTCTGAGTTACTTGTTTCTAGTCGAGTGTATACTGGAAATGGTAAAGTTCAATTAGGTGATGGAAGTTCCTTAAGTATACATCATGTTGGTCAATCTTATTTGGATACTAATGATAGAACGTTATGTCTTGATAGTGTTCTATATGTTCCACAAATTACAAAGAACCTTATGTCTGTTGCTAAGTTTTCTAAGGATAATAAGGTATTCTTTGAGTTTCATGAAGATTTTTGTTGTATTCAGGATTCAAGAACGCGTGTTGAATTGCTTCGGGGTCAACTGGATGGTGGCTTATACAGCTTCAACTATCTTGGTGGTCAAGGTCCTTCTGCTTTATGTTTACATACTCGTGTGAAGTGTGATTCAGAGTTCTGGTTGTGGCATAGGCGTTTGGGGCATCCCTCTGCAGAAATTGTCAAGAAAGTCTCCAATAAAGATCTTTCAAGTTCTAGCTCTAGTGTGTGCATGGCATGTCAGCTTGGCAAAAGTCATGTTTTACCCTTTGATCATTCTAAGTCTGTGTATAATAAACCATTCGAACTGGTTGAAATTGATGTATGGGGTCCAGCACCCTTAAGCTCGAATGGTTTTAGATACTTTGTTATCTTTGTTGATCTGTACTCTAGAAATACATGGTTGTATCTTCTAAAAAATAAAAGTGATGTTTCCACTGCCTTTGATCTCTTTGTTAGCTTGGTTGATACTCAGTTTGACTCCAAAATTGTTGCATTGCAAACGGATGGGGGAGGGGAATTTCGTTTTCTTGAGACTGTTGCACCCAAGTTGGGGATCAATTTGCGTAGGACATGTCCTCATTCCTCTCAACAGAATGGAATTGTTGAGAGGAAGCATCGGCATGTGGTGGAAACTATGCTTACTCTCATGGCTCAGGCTGGTTTGCCATTGAAATTTTGGTCCTATGCTGCTCTTAGTTGAGTGTATCTCATCAACAGGATGCCTACACGTGTTCTGGGGCACGTTTCACCTTATCAGAGGCTTTATGGTACACTACCTGATTACAAATTTCTCAAAGTGTTTGGTTGCTTGTGCTATCAACATACTCAACCCTTCAACAGACATAAGATGGATCATCGTTCTACTCCTTGCACATTTCTTGGCTATTCTCCCCTTCATCATGGATATGTTTGCTTGGATCAAGATGGGAAGATTTATATTTCTCGAAATGTCGCGTTTGATGAAAGTGTCTTCCCTTTTGTGAATGCAGGTGATGCTGGTAATACTTCTGATGATCGTTCTCACTCATGTGTTGTGCCTATTGTTGCGCCCAGAGATGCTCCTCATGACAATTTGGCACGAGATGAGTTGAATGAGCATGCAGTTCATGCACATGACCATGCACGTGGTGATACAAACACTAGCCATGCAGCTCATGCAGATGATCGTACGTGTGCTACTTCCAATGATGATTCTCGGGGTATGGCTCCAGTCACTACTAATCCTGAAGCTTATGTGGATGATGATACTCGAGGTGCCTCAGCTGTTGATTCTCATATTCCGGATCCTGTGTCTACACCTTCTATCAACCCTAATGAAACGGTTATCCCTGTGATAATGTTTTGTTCTCTTCAAATGGCAATGTGTATGATGAAATGCCTCAGAGGCAAGATTCTCCTTCTCTGAATCTTGACAATCGTGCTTTGTCCACTGAACCTATTTCTGATGGTCCTGTGAGTGGCACAATTTTTCTTGACTCAGGTGCTATGGAAGATGTGTCTCAATCTTCCCTGGTTCAGGATGGTGGGAGTCATGAATTGCAACCTCGACCTTGTGCTCCAATGCCACAGGTTACTTCTTTGGCTCCAGTTGGTCCCAGCAACACTCACCATATGATCACTCGAAGGAAGAATGGCATCAGCAAACCTAAAGTCTTCAATGTACAACTTCATGAAACTCCAGTGGATGTTCAGCATGCACTGGCTGATTCTAAGTGGAAGGTTGCTGTGTTAGCAGAGTATGAAGCTTTGTTGAGCAATGAAACATGGGAAATAGTGGAATTGCCACCTTGAAGGAAGCCCGTGGGGTGCAAATGGCTCTTCAGAGTGAAACTCAAGGCGGATGGCACGGTGGACAGGTACAAGGCAAGATTGGTTGCCAAAGGTTTTGCCCAGGTTCCTGGCTTCTATTTCATGGACACATTCAGTCCAGTTGTGCGGTTTGCAACCATCAATATTCTTCTCTCGTTAGCTGTTACTCACAATTGGGATATCAGGCAGGTGGATGTTAATAACACATTCTTAAAAGGGGATTTACAGGAGGATGTGTATATGCAACTTGTACCTGGATTTGAAGAGGATGCAGGTGATGGCATGAGGTTAGTGTGCAAGCTCAAAAAGGCCCTTTACGGTCTTCGCCAGGCACCAAGAAATTGGTTTCTCAAGCTTCAAGAGTTTCTTTGCAGCTTAGGCTTTATGTCCTCCAAAGCTGACAATTCACTTTTTATATTGAAGTCTGAAGCATCAGTTACATACTTAGCAGTGTATGTTGATGATATAATCATCACTGGTAGTGCCCCGACTGTGGTTGAACATGTTATTCATCAGTTGCATGAACGTTTCTTTTTGAAGGACCTTGGTGCTCTCAAGTTTTTCTTGGGGATTGAGGCACATCGCACGGATAAAGGCTTGTTCCTTAGCCAGAAGAAGTTTATCTTTGAACTTCTGCATAAGGTGCAGCTTCAAGATTCCAACTTTGCCAGCACTCCCATGGCAACTTCAACCAAGCTTAGTAAGCATGATGGTGTTCCACTGACTGATGTTCAATTATATCGAAGTGTGGTGGGAGCTCTACAGTATGTTACTCACACTCGTCCAGATATCTCCTTTGTTGTTAACAAATGTGCTCAGTTTCTTCAAAGTCCTACTGATCTGCATTGGTTAGCTGTTAAAAGGATTTTGCGATACTTGAAGGGTACGACAGGCTTTGGTCTTTGGTTTCCTGCTCAGGTTCAGGATGGTGTCCAACTTGCTGCTTTTTCAGATGTTGATTGGGGTGGAGATGTCGATGATCGTCGCTCCGTTTCAGGTTATTGTGTCTTTAATGGCAGTCACTTACTCACCTGGAGCTCTAAGAAGCAACGTGCTATTGCTCGCTCAACTGTTGAGGCTTAATACAGATGCTTGGTTGATGCTGCAGCTGAGGTGACTTGGCTCAAAGCTGTTCTTGTTGAGCTGGGAGTTGGATTCACTGGTGTCTCGAAGATTTGGTGTGACAACACCAGTGTCGTGGCAATGGCTGCCAATCCAATCTTGCATGCCAAAACCAAGCATATCGAGTTGGATCTGCATTTCGTGCGTGAGAAGGTTGCTGATGTGTTAACCAAGCCGCTTGCTGCTTCCTGGTTTGAAAGGTTTCGTAGTCAATTGTTCATTTTTTATATTGAAGATGTTTTTTCTGAGCTTAGAAAGCACAGTGAATGTTAAGCAACTGATTTGTGCTGAGCTGTGCTAAGCTGCAAATGTAAAACGGTTAAGCTGTTATGGTATTGTTATATGGTTATCAATAGCTTAACTGATTAGGGTTTTAATCATTGATTGTGTATAAAAGGATGGATTATCCTCTCTGTAAAACAACGTTCATTGTATCAATAAACTTCTTCTTCTTCTATACTCTTTATCGAATTTCAACAGTACAATTGCTCTACAATCTAAATCTGTGGATGAAAGGATGTCTCTCATGACACCTAGCTCAGGAATTTCACTCCATTATGATAAACCCGTTGTTTGGAGCGAATCCACCCCGTTGCGTCTGTTGGTAAAATGAACTGCAAAAAGGCTGTTAGCACTGACTGGAAATTATAAACAAAAACAGAATGTAAATTTTGTGGACCGTGTCGTGGTATGGTGGCCACTGCCTTAGAAACAAAACTGCCCCGAACAGTGTAGTCGCTTCACGGGCAGGCTGTCCCCCGAGGTGCACACGGACGCTCCTGGAACCGTACACTTGACTCCCGGAGTGAACAATAGTGGAACTGCTCGAACAAGTGGAGAAACCAGAGAGAATTGAAATAGTTTTGTGTTGTGTTTGATGATCTGAAATGGTGCATGCAACACCTCTATTTATAGGCTGTATAACATGTCTATAATAGACATTTCACTTGCACAAAGAATTACAGAATTTAATCTGTATAACAGCAATCTTAAATCTGCTGTAACAGCTTCACATAATCACCATTTTAATTATGTAATAATCATGCCATTACAGTGCTGTTACACCTTGAATTTGACTGAAAACAGTCTAAATTCATCCACTGAACAGATTGTACATATTCGAATAAATTCGAATAAACTGCACTGGAATCAAACCGTTCTGAACGTTCGAATCAAATCAAATAAAAATTCTGATTGATTCAAACAGTTTTACCAAAACCCGAACCCGAGCCCGAGCCCGAGCCGAGCCGGCCGGCCGGTGGCGGCGGCGGCGCGCGAGGACTTCCCTTGTTCTTTCCCACTCAACAAGGGAGGGAGGAAGCATGGGTATAAATACCCTTCCCTAGCTATTTTCCCAACCAATGTGGGATATAGCTTTGGTAACTTCTTGAAGCATTACCAACATTCCCCCACTAATGCGAAAGAATTCATATGTATCTAAAACACAGCTCTCCTCAGACGAGCAGTAGCGGAATTAGTTGCTTAAGCACTAGTGAACGTATCTTGAACTAGTACATAGTGATAATGAGCGATCCTTCTCTTAGATAAGTGAAACTAGTCTTGAACTTTCTAAGATAGGGGTAAACTCATAACACACAACTAACTCCTTCATCCACCGAAGTTCTCGATGTGTAAGATATATATACATAAGTGTATATTTGGCCATCTTACCCTCAGGATTCTAGTAAGTGTTTTAAAAAAACGGCCCAACGTTTTTCACAGAAGGTGGCTAATCCTTCTCACTTACATAGGTTATTTCATCAGGTTTATCTCAATATAAACCACCCTGAATCTGGGCTATGAAATAATTAAGAACCATTTGTAATGGTTCAACCTCTTATAGACTTATGGTGATTTCTTCAAGTCCATTTAAAATGAACCACCCAGTGTTGGGATAAGAAATCATTAAGAATAAATATTCAACCTCATTGTCGGTGAATTCAAAATGTCCTTCTCAATAGGATCATTTAAACTTTGAATTCATTAAGAGTTTCTTGAAACTCAACCTTTCTGGCGGTAAGTCCATACTGTCCTTCTCAATAGGACAACACATTCATACTTGTGTTATGAACTTATTAAGAATAAGTATTCAACCATGATTCGGTAAATTCATCAAGTCTTTCTCACAAAGACCACCCAAAACCTAGGCTATGAATTTATTAAGAGTAATAGTACTCAACCTGGACATGTACATTATTCGTCATAGGGATAGACAGTGAGAAATGTACACTATGAGTCTTTCCATGGTTTCGTTTGACCACATTGAACTTAGATAACTAAGTTGGGTATCCACCATGAATTCCTCAACCAATGGGCTTTAAACCCATCCCCCTCGACGAATCAAGGACCAATTTCCGACTTAACCCTTTGGTAAGCGGATCTGCTAGGTTTCTTTCCGACTTCACATACTCTAAAGAGAGTACTCCATTCCTTATTAAGTGTCTAACAGATTCATGCCTTATGCGAATGTGTCTCTTTTTGCCATTGTAAACTTGACTCTTGGCAACACAAATCGCTGCTTGTGAATCACACAACAAGGAAACAAGAGGAGTCAGAGTTCCCCACAACGGAATATCGGCTAACAAACTCCTTAGCCACTCAGCTTCTTGCCCAGCTAAGTCAAGAGCTATAAACTCTGACTCCATAGTAGAGCGAGCAATACAAGTCTGTTTTGAAGACTTCCAAGAAATTGCTGCTCCTCCCAAAGTAAATACATACCCACTCGTAGAGCTTACTTCATCACTATCGGAAACCCAGTTGGCGTCACAATATCCTTCTAATGTAGCAGGAAAGCCAACATACTCAAGTCTCCAGTCCATAGTACCCTTAAGGTACTTAAGTAAGCGTCTAAGAGCAACCCAGTGCTCACCACTAGGGTTATGAGTGTATCTACTGAGTCTGCTAACAGCATAGGCAATGTCTGGCCGAGTACAGTTCATTAAGAACATCAGACTGCCAATTATTTTGGCATATTCCGTTTGAGAAACGCTACTTCCTTCATTCTTAAAGAGATGTATGCTAGAGTCATAAGGAGTTCGAACAGGGACGATATCAAAACTGTCAAATTTCTTTAACACTTTCTCAGTATAGTGTGCCTGGCTTAAAGAAAATCCCTTTTCAGATTTGATTACTTTGACTCCTAAGATTACATCAACTTCTCCCAAGTCAGTCATCTCAAACTTAGTGGACAAGAAATTTTTTGTTTTGATAATGGACTCAATGTTAGTACTGAAAATCAGCATGTCGTTAACATACAAGCTTATGATGACACAATCAGTACCAAACATCCTCGAATACACGCATGCATCCGAACCATTCACAACAAAACCAAAACTAAGAATAGTTTTGTGAAATTTCTCATACCACTGTTTAGGAGCTTGCTTCAGGCCATAAAGTGACTTTTTAAGTCTACATACTTTGCCTTCCATACCAGGCGCCTCGAAGCCAAGAGGTTGCTCCATATAGATCTCCTCATCTAGATCCCCATTCAAAAATGCAGTCTTTACATCCATTTGATGTACTTGCAACTTGTGAATGGAGGCTAGTGCAAACAATGCACGGATCGTTGAGATTTTTGTGACGGGAGAGTAAGTATCAAAGAAGTCTTGACCAAATCTTTGAGTGAACCCTTTGACTACTAGCTTTGCCTTATACCTTTGGATAGAACCATCTGGTCTAAGTTTCTTTCGAAAGACCCACTTACTGTTAATGGTTTTAAATCCTCTAGGCAAGTCAACTAATTCCCAAGTATGATTAGACATTATTGATTCTAGTTCATCTTTTATAGCGCTTTTCCAGAAACTAGCATCAATAGATCGTATAGCTTCTTCGTAAGTTTTAGGATCCTCATCTAACAAATATGCTTGAGCTATAGGATCATAAAGAGTGTCTAAGTCATTTATCTCAGAAATGAAGGAAGTTAGGAAGTCTGGTCCAAAAGAGGTTTCAACTCTTTGTCTCTTACTTCTTCTAGGCTCAAATTCAATCTCTTGAGAAGACCTAGCAGGCACACTAGAAGAAGTGGATGGCAAGTTTTCTATTTGTGTTTCAACATTTAATCTAGGTTTCTTGAGAGGAAAGATTTCTTCAAAGAAAACAACATCCCTAGATTCACAAATAGAGAAGTCTTGTAAAGTCATGAACCTATATGCGGCACTGTTAGAAGCATAGCCTATAAACACTGCATCAACGGTCTTAGGTCCAATGGTGGACTTCTTAAAGTCTGGCAACCCCACTTTGGCCAGACACCCCCACACTTTCAGGTATTGTAGATTTGGGGCATACCCTTTCCATAATTCGTAAGGGGTAGAATCAATTTTCTTATGAGGTACTCGGTTCAGAATATGATTAGCCGATAGAATGGCTTCCCCCCACATGTTGTCAGACAACCCAGAACTTATCAACGATGAGTTCATCATCTCTTTTAAAGTTCTATTTTTCCTCTCGGCTATACCGTTCTGTTGAGGAAAATAAGGGGCTGAAGTTTCATGTATTATGCCATTCGTCTCACAAACCTCTTTTAGAAAATTAGATCCATATTCACCACCTCTATCAGACCTAACACGTTTTATTCTCCTATCTAACTGATTTTCAACTTCTGCCTTATAAATAAGAAAGAAATTTTCAGCTTCATCTTTAGTTCTTAGGAGATAAACTTTTGTATACCTAGAGAAGTCATCTACAAAAGTTATGTAGTAGTGTTTTCCTCCTTTACTTTCAGTGTTTCTAAAGTCTGCTAGATCAGTATGAATAAGTTCTAACAGTTCAGTCTTTCTTTTAGAAACATTTTTATAAGGTAGGTTTTGCATGCTTTGCTTCTACACAAACTTCACATTTATTATAGTTTGTTATGTCTAGTTTAGGCAAAATATTCATATTCATCATTTTCTTTAGGGATTGAATATTTACGTGTCCTAATCTAGCATGCCACATATCAATAGACTCAACAATATAAGCAGAAGTGGTAGCTTTATTATTTTCATTAAGTTAAGTTTCTATGACAAATAAACCTTCGCTTAAAAAACCTTTCCCGACATAATCACCGTTACGGGAAAGTACAAGTTTATCTGCCTCAAAAACTAACTTAATGCCTGCCTTATTTAAGAGGCCACCACTAATCAAATTTCTACGCAGGGCAGGCACATATAGGACATTGTTAAGGGCCAAAGTTTTACCAGAAGTCAGCTTGAGTAAAACCTTGCCTTTGCCCATCACTTGAGAGCTGCTGGAGTTCCCCATGTACACACGTTCACCATTTTTCACGTCCTCGAACTCGGTGAAGAACTCCTTCTTTGCGCAGAAGTGTCGAGAAGCTCCGGTGTCTACGACCCACTCGGTGTTCTTCTCTACGAGGTTGACCTTCGAAACCACAGCGGCTATGACATCATCATCCATGTCCTCCGTCACATGCATGCGTGGTCTAGTCTCATTCTGGCGGTCCAAGCGGTGCTGACATTGGTACGCCTTGTGACCAGCTTGTCCACACACGTAGCACTTCATGGTTTTCACGTCGGGCTTAGCCTTGATGGGCTTCTTGAAGTTGGTAGTCTTTTGTGGTTTGGGCTTTTTGCTCGGAGGGCCTTTCTTAAAGGGCTTTTTGGACCCTGAAGCACCACCAGACTCAACAATGTTAGTTTTAAAAGATAAGTGACTAAAATTGTTCGTAACCTTATCTTTCAAACGGTTTGCCTCCTCAATTTTCATGTGACCGATCAGCTCCTGAAGTGGTATGTCCCTTTTCTTGTGCTTGAGGGAGTTGCGGTAATCGGACCATGATTTTGGCAACTTCTCGATAAGGACGTTTGCTTGCAAAACTTCACACATTTGCATGCCTTCCGCTATGATGTCCGAGACAAGATTCTCATAGTCATGGACTTGGTCCATGATGGGCTTGTTGTCGGTCATCTGGAACTTCAACCATTCTCCCGCGACATATTTTTTGATCCCCGCATCATCGGTGCCATACTTGGTGTCCAAGGAATCCCATATCGCCTTTGCACTCCTCTCCTTTAGATACATGTCAAATAATTTGTTGGACATGTGACTAAGGAGATGGCCACGGACCGTCTTGTTGTCCTTCTCATATTTGGAAAAGGTGGCAGCAGCAAGGGCATCGGCGGCAGCATCGGTTTGGCCTTGGTTTTCGGCAGGAACAGCAACGGTAGGTGGTGCAACTGGTGGTTCGTTGAGCAACACATAATCGAGGTCCAATTGCTCAAAGAAGATAAGTATGCGTTGGGACCACCTTCGATAGTTGCTGCCATCTAAAGCATCGAGCTTGGAAAGGTCGGGAATAAGCTTGCTTTGTAGTTCGGATGAAGAAGCCATTTTGCAGAATCGGAGAAAGTTTTGTTTCTAAATTGTTGGTAAAATGAACTGCAAAAAGGCTGTTAGCACTGACTGGAAATTATAAACAAAAACAGAATGTAAATTTTGATTCAAACCGTCTAAATTCATCCACTGAACAGACTGTACATATTCGAATAAATTCGAATAAACTGCACTGGAATCAAACCGTTCGAATCAAATAAATTCGGATTGATTCAAACAGTTTTATCAAAAGCCTATAAATAAGAAAAATTCTTTCACATATAGTCTTTTATTCATAAGAAAATTCCTACGAATTTTCTCCAAAAAGAATATATACGCGCGCGTACGTGCCGAAGACACGTGATACCCGAGCCCGCCGGACGGTGGCGGCGGCGCGCGAGGACTTCCCTTGTTCTTTCCCACTCAATAAGAGAGGGAGGAAGCATGGGTATAAATACCCTTCCCTAGCTATTTTCCCAACCAATGTGGGATATAGCTTTGGTAACTTCTTGAAGCATTACCAACAGCGTCTGCCTATGATGATCAAGTCGTAATCACCCACCAAAGATCGAATGATCTTTGTTGTTTGCGGTCCATGCTTTGAAACTTGTTCTATATAGGTTATGTTGCAAGTTGCAACCATTACTAACATCATTTTGCCTAATATCTTTCAAAATCTCAACATCCAGCTTTGTGTCCCAGTCCAGAAGATTGATGTAGCCTCGATGAGCAGAGATACGGATCACGGTCAGATTCACTCTAGGGTCACAGACCATTCGTTTGGCTAAGGTTAAAGCCTCACGGTCGTCTTTGCCGCCTAGGAAAAGCATGCCGATGGAGTATATCTTGAGCGGGAAAACGGTGCAATTTTTTTTTCTTTTAACAATTTTTAGTTGTTAGTTGACTTCAACGAGAACTTTTAAAAAATAAAATAAAAATTTCAGTTTTTTTATAGAAAATAATTAAAATAAAATAAAACAGTTAAAAAATTCCATGCCATTATTTTTACGTTGCTCAAAACTATGGAATAGCAATATTAATAATAATGTCAATGTAGTCTAGGAAGATCAATGTCCAGCAATACAATTAAACAAACAATGTAAGGTTCTATAACTTAGTGAAGTAGTCTAGCATGTAAGCTATGGAATAGCAATATACCATCATGTACAACATTTAAGCAATGTAATGTAAGTGCCAATATTGCTATATGTAGGAGTGTGCATTTTCGGATATTCGATATGTTTCGATTTAAAAAATCATATATGTGAAATTTCGGATTGGTAAAATAGTATTCTGTAATCGATTTGAAAAAAAATCAGATATATGATTTGATTTGAGTATTTTTTGGATTTGACGGTCGTATCTATAGAAAATTCGGGCTTTCAAATATAACAAGCAATAAATTGTCAAATTTAACAAGATTCGTATATGTGAAAATTTTTAATTTCTAAATTTTCGGATATAAAAAGCATCAAAATACTAAATATAGCAAGATTCATATCCATAAAATTTTAAAATTTAAATTTTCTCGAAATTTAAAATATTATGATATATATCCAATCTAAAAGTAATAATAATAAGCCTATCGCGGGTGGGATCGTGTTGGCAATTTGAATTGATTTTTACAGGATAAATTATTTGTTTGGTCACTGATGTTTTAATAAAAAAAATTATTGTTAATATTAGAAAAATTAAAATATAATCACTAACTTTATCAATTTGATTAATTATTTTTATTTTTACCACCTATATTTGAAATTTTTGATTAAATTAAATGTATGTAATATATAAATTCAATAGTAAATTGCGGGAAAAATGCATAATATCCAAAAGTAGCGATTGGATCCGATTATTATGCGAGTAATAGTTTGTTAGAAAAGGTGAAAAGTCTATTGAGGATTTGGTGGACGACTATTTGCGGCACAGACTCTTGATCCCCACTCGAGCAGCTCTTTGCTGGTGTCATCCTTGTGAACAAGGACTTCAATAAAGCATAAGCAATCTTTCTTGTCCCCTGTGGCTATTTGAATCGCTTCAATGAGCTCCTCTTCACATTTAACCTTTTTTGTCCAGCACTTTCCTTCACCGTTGTGAATTGCATCAACTAATCCAGTGTAGTTCCAGTTCTTGATAACATTATAAGGCCCGTCGTGGATCTCAACTTCAATGGTGTAGCCCCCATTGTTTATTAAGAATATGATACTCTTTTGTTCGCATCGCATCATGGTGGATATATCTTGTGCTGTCACCTGCCAAGGATAATACACAAAAATATGACACAAAGGAAAATGGAAACATGCAAAATATCCAGCCAGGCTTACTTGGAAGCTTCCGTCGCCAATGCAAGCGATGACACGCTTGTCTGGAACAGACTGAGCGTATCCAAGAGTTGCTCCAACAGACCACCCAATTGAACCATATTGCATCTGAAATTCATACCTGCAACACCAACTTTTTCCCCTTCTGTTTGTCAAATGTCAAACAAGCCTTAAATACTAGAATATTTGTTACATACCCACAGCCTTCTGGTAGTCTCAGCTTCTGGCAGTTAAACCAGGAATCCCCAGTCTCAGCAATCACAGCTGTTTTACTTGAAAGCATCTTCTGTATATGGGTGAACATGATATTAACCCTCAAAGGATCTTTGGGGTCGGATTTAGCAGGAACACCATCTGGAACGAATATACGCTGGTAGTTTTCATAAGCAGTTGCATTGTGATTTAGCTTTTTCGCAAGTTCTTGGAGAAAGTCCTTCATTAGGATACACCCAAAAGCTGGTCCATTAGCAATAACTACACGATTAGGCTGCACAACGACGGCTTTCTCCTTTTTAAGCAGGAGTGAGTACCCAACCGAGCTGTAGTCGTTAAATATTGGCCCAGCAAATAAGTAAGCATCAGCAGATTCTACAATTTCAGCGCAGAAAGTAGTGCTTACTGCGCCCCAGTAAGTGCCAATGAACCGGGAGTGGTGTTCTGGCACTAAACCTTTTCCTGCTGGCATCACAGCAATCGGATACCCACAAGCATCTGCCAGTTCGACAAAGGCTTCACGGGCCTTTGCTACTCGAAGTTTTGGCCCTCCTATAATCACTGGCTTTACTGCCTTATTCAGAAAGGCAGCAGTTGCATTTACGGCAGCTTCTAGGCCCATCTTGTTGCTCAACCTGTAACCGCAAATTCAGAACCTATATCCATGCATAGGGAACTGATTTCATGCAATTCAGAAAGATGAAAAACTGTACCTAGGTGTTAGAGAAAATGGAATGGGCTCTCTTATGAAAGTAGGATGAGTTATTCCAGGCAAATTACAACTTATGCTGATGTATACAGGCTTACTCTCTTTCAGAGCAGTGGAGATAGCTGTATCAATCTGTTCATGCGCTTCTTCCAGGTTATTGACCACAGCCTAGAATTAGACCCAAAATCAGTATTTATGTTTAGGGTAACCACAGCCTAGAATTAGACCCAAAATCAGTATTTATGTTTAGGGTAACCACAGCCTAGAATTAGACCCAAAATCAGTATTTATGTTTAGGGTAACCACAGCCTAGAATTAGACCCAAAATCAGTATTTATGTTTAGGGTAAGAGTGCAATTCGTCTTTTAAAATAAAAATAAAACTCTCGACATACTCATACCTGATAGCAAGTAACAGTTTGGAAGCACCTTAGCTCTTGGCTAAAGTCTGATAAACCGATGGTATGATGGAGGATCCTGTTAGTCCCATAATCATTGGTGTTGGGTCCTCCGACAATGCAAATAACAGGAAGATTTTCACTGTAAGCACCGGCAATGGCGTTGATAATGCTGAGGCCACCAACAGTAAACGTGACAACACATGCACCAACCCCGCGAGACCTGGCGTATCCATCAGCAGCATACCCAGCATTGAGCTCATTGCAGCACCCAATGTTTTTCAGCGCTGGCTCAGCAATAAGGTGATCAAGAAGGGTCAGGTTGAAGTCACCGGGAACAGAAAATACATCCTCAACCCCTATTTCAACAAGCCGGCGAGCCACGTGGCGCCCAAGTGTGGCATCTGCAGTTGAACCATTCTGGGATGGGCAGGTCGAATCCATGTCGGACCAGTGAAACAAATGATAGAGCTTGGTTAAGAGATTGACAAGTGAAAAGGAGATTGAGACAGTGTCGGTTTTAAAGAATGGAGTACATTTATAGGATGTAAAACGAAAATTAAGGGGGAGTTTTCTTGGAGAAGACTCATTCAATCGAGTATATGGTAATTAATCGAGCCTCAAGAAGCAGAAGACGCGAAACAAATCCTTAAAATTACCTAAATATATTAATCTTTCACTCAATTCAAGGAACCAAAACTCAACTAACACAATTCTTGAATCCAAACAGATGCTACATAATTATATATGCATGACAAACAAGGAATGATGTACATATGGATAAACATGACGATACCGATTGCATACAAGCAGGAGGTTTTCCTCTTGTAAAAAATTCGTAAGAATATTAAAAGAAAATTGAAAATCCAAAAATTCTTTTTTTTTTTTGAAGATATCATAAATGTTTTTCAAATTTATTTTGGAAGTGTATAGAAAAAGATAACAGTTCATTTTCAAAAAATACATAAAATTCAAAATGAAAGCAAAAAATAAAAATAAAAAGCTTAAGTATCATCTTTTAAAAGATTAATCTTGTATTGTATATACTAAAGTTAAAGTTTATAGTAAAAATGAAAAATATCATATGACTTGTAATTTTGATAGGTGAACAGTAATATATAGAGTAAACTTCACTGGAGGTCCTTTTTATTTGGGGTTTGTTCTATTTTGGTCACTCGATTTAAAAAAAGATTATAATGGTCACTTACGTTCTTGATATGTTTTATTTTGGTCATTGTGCCGTTAACATCCGTTAGTGTGCTGAGGTGACATGTTAGTCAAAAGGGTTAATTTCTAGTTTTACCTTAAACTTTAGACAAAGTATTAATTTATCCCCTAAACTCTTTCAACCTCACTTTTAGCCCACAATAAATTTTGATCACCACAAGGTTAGTTTTACCACATGAAAGGAACAACAAGAGCCATTGAAGAACTAATAGAGCAGCTTAAACTGCTGGAGATAGGGGATGAACTCAAAGAGAAGCCTTATTTTGCAGGTTAGGCTATTGGATACCTTGATAATGTTGTTGTCAATTTCTTAGTATTCTGGCTTACAAACCTACATGAGGCTTTAAGAATCAATATTTTCAGAAAAGAGAAATTTTCAACCATTTGAATGGATTGAAGAGATAGTTCAAGCAAATTGGATGTCTAGTATTAGGACCTTGTCTACAGTTTGAACCTTATAAAGGTCGGAGAAAGCTCTACCTAATTCTTATTGTTATTTTTAGTTGTTGTCACGAACCGGTAACGGACGTCACATTAGTCTAATCATCAAGAACTCTTGTTTTTCTCTTTTTGATTCAACAACCATGAAAATGTTAAGTTACATAAGATCTGACTTTTGTTCGTTAAAGTTGAAATTTTGAAGAAACTAACTCATTGTATTTACTTGAGAACAGCGGCCAGCCCACCGGCAACCAATGTTTTCAACGAAAGAGAAATCGAAGAATCTCCCAAATAATACACATCAAAAAATGCAGAACCTACATTTGTTGAATCAATTGTCGCATCCATAGTAGTTGGCATTCCATCCGATGAGATAACCTTATGCATATAGTGTTTTTTTTTAATATTCTGGTGTGATACAAGGGTAGCATCTGTTCAAATTTTCTTAGTTTTTTTTAAGAAGACACACACAGCATGGCAACACTGGTGCTCGAACCTAGGTCACCATGATGATGAATATCATCCTTTGCCACTGGGACAGGGGTTGAGCACATATAGTGTTTTCTAATGTCCATATTTAAGTTGCTTTCACTAGCATTTTGGAAGGGCCAGACCGAGTCAAGAAGATTGAAGTTCCTTTATTAAGAGGTCGTCCTTGGAAAATACTACTAAATGTGGATAGAGTAGATTCATCGATTGGCATCGGCACTTTGATTCTTGGGAAGACAGCTTCATCCAAAGCATCCCATAATGTTTTATCATCAACATTTCTGACCAACACATTCTGAAACGACTTCTCCATAGGAGCTACACTTACAGTAAGTTGTTATCTCTTTTTTCATGTTGCCTGAACATATGGACATATATTTGTAACATACTTGCATCTAAGACTCATCCTCGAAAATCGACTCGAACAAGAACATGTCGAACCTTGTCTATAACAAATCTACAAAAACAAATGCAAATCATAAGGACCTTGTCAACAGTTTGACCTTTATAAAATGCAATGTTATATGTTGTTTGTTGCTTTTGCCGAAGGTAGCCAAGTTAGGTTGTATGACAGGGAAGGAAAAAGAGGAGGCCATTGAAGAAACTCAGCAGCAGCTGAAAATTATGGAAGATGAGCTCAAAGGGAAGCATTATTTTGGGAACAAAGTATAGGGTACTTGAATTTTTTATGATGTATTTTCATGAAGTTGTTGGATGTTTAGAGGGCTAAGAGTAAGGTTGAGAGAGTTTTGGGGTTAAATTAATATTATGTCCAAAGTTCAAGGGTCAAATTAGAAATTAATTCTTTTAACTAACGTGCTACATCATCACACTAACGGATGTTAACGGCAGAGTGACCAAAATAAAATAGATCGAGAACGTAAGTGACCATTATAATCATTTTTCAAATCGAGTGACCAAAATAGAACAGACCCCAAACAAAAGGAACCTCCGGTGAAGTTTACCTTTATATATATATATTAATAGTGTTAATGTAATTACAAAGTAGTACATAATTTTCTTAATCTTTTGATAAGGTACACACACCTTGTGGATAAAACTGCTCGAACTCGGATCTCCTAAAATAAACATTATCATCTTTTTCATCGGAACCACTTGTTGGGTTCCTATTATACATAGAACTCGAGTTAATTTTTTAGGGATAGAGAGTCGGACTCTTATGAACTAAGGAATAGTAGTTGTAGCATGAGTGCGACGAGTGGTTAGAGGGTGTGACAAGAGAGTAAAATGTCAAAAAATTTAAATACGAAAAAAAAAATTTATTAAATTATTCATGAATTAGGACCAAATTGATAGAATATATAAAGTTTATAGACTAAAATTATTATTACACCATGTCATACTTTAATTTTAGCGACAAAATAATATAACTTTAATTAAATGATTGAATTATCACTTTTAAAAAAAATATCATGTTTATTAATAAAACTATAACTTTTTAATGGTCTTAAGGTGATTGCAACAGAGTATCTGTTTAAATATATTTTTAACCTTTTGACAAGTACACACCTTGCCGATAGTGGCGGAACATGTAAGGAGGACTAGTGGAGCCATACCCCTAAATTTTGAGAAACTACAATTTGACCCCTATAATTTAAAAAAAAACTTCAATTTGACCCCTCAAGATTTTAAAGAATTCATATTAAATTTCAAAATTTTGAATATTGTTAGTTAAATCTTCTCTCATGATTTTTAAAAGTTATTATTAAATCTCTCGAAATTATTTGAAAATTTAGTGAAGCCCTCAAATTTTTTGAAAATTTTAGTTTAAGCCTCCAAATTTTAAAAAAAATTAAATTGACCTCAAATTCCGCCAATGCTTGTAGACAAAACAATTTAAACTCAAATTTTTTAAGATGAATATCATCATCTTTTTCACTCGCATCACTTGTTTAGTTCATTAATAAAATTATAACTAAATAAGTTGCGAAGTATTTTATCTTATATATATATATAGCATGAACGGTCATCTTCTATTTTCCCTTGCTATTAAAATTAAAAAGAAAAGTCTCAAACCGCAATGGCTCATAAATCTATTTAATAGAACCAAAACGGCTCCAAAATTTCAAAAATATTTGAGAACAAAACATCGAATATGTAACATCTTTTGGTATTTAATACTTGTTTACCGATACAGAACAATTAAATTACTTGGTTTATTATTTTTATAAAAAAGAATTGGCTTAGCAGCATGGACCCAAAATAAAAAGATGTTTTCTTCATGCATACACTCACTAAATGATGACAAATCATTACAAATTTTTTTCATAGGAAACACTGTATAAACACAGGTTTTTTTCATCTCTATCTTCCGTTTGAAGCATTGAAATAGTCTTTCAAAAGCATCCCATATTTATCGATTCAAATCTGAACCCATACTCCCTAAACCAAATGGCTTCAACATGTATCTCAAACTGCATCAATGACACTGGGGTCCCGGTCAGGCCAACATACGTCAACCTCTACAAATGGCCGGAATCGGATGCCGAGTTTATCAGATCACTGAGCTCTGACAGGCGCAGCAGCGGGGGCGTCCGTGCACGTTCCGCCGTTGTTGATAGCATTTCGTGCAGACAAATGTACCTGAGGAGCTATACGTTTCATACGAATGAACCCGAGCCTGAGAAAACGAAATGCTTTGGCAGAGTTGATAAGAAGGAAAGAAGAGAAAACAAGTCTAAGAAGAAGCGAACGGCGCTGAGAAGGGCCAAAGAGGTGTCTTGTGCTGCCCTGTTGGCCGTGTTTCGCAGGCTGTTGTCTTGCACAACCGAGGTTGATGTGGCTGATCATGGAAATTGAAACCATCTTCAGCCATCAAAACCTCTTCTTTTTTTTTCTTTTCTAAATGACTTTCTAATAGCATTAAGTTTTTATTTTTTTGATTTTCCCTTTTTCTAATTTTATTTTTCTTTATTAATGGAAATGGAGAGATGATATCATATACACACATGTAATAAAATATATAGTCATGTTGAATGGTTGTGTTGCTTTTGAGGTGATTGTAAAGTAGTATTTGTTCATATTTTATTAATTCTTTAATAACATATAAAATTAATCGAAGTCTGATTTGCTTGATATATATTATTTACTTTTTTGTTGAGATTAAAACTCTTAGGTATATAAAGTTTCAATTACATTATCGTCATTCATACATCTAATGGGATAAAAGTAATTTTTAGTCTATAAATTTATAAATTTTCTTAATTTAAGTTTTTAATTGTTTTCACATTTTTTCTAGAATTTGACTTTTTTTTTAAATTGTAACACTTGACGCAATCTCAAGTATCACATCATCAAAATAACTAAAAATCAAGTTCAAGAACTAATGTGGAACAAGCCAAGTTAGAAAATTTTCTAAATTTACGGGATAGTTAATTTGTCCCCAAAAATGTAAAATATATGTGTGATCACCTAATTATGGGGCCTGTCATACTTTGATCACCGAACTAAAAAAGTAGATAAACATGCCACCGAATTTTTTAATTGGTCATATTTTGACCATCAAAGGTTAAAACCTAACGGAAAAGGTAATGTGACAGTTAACAAAAATTTAAATAATTATATATTTGATCCTTGTTAGTTACCTATTATATCAATTTAATTTTAATTTTAATTAATTAAATAAAATTAATCAATCAAATGACAACACATGTCATCACCCAATTTCAATTAAAAAAATCCCGAAAGTATTGGAAAATCAAAATTGTAAGAGGAGCAATTTTTGTGAAATAAAAGATAAAGACAAGAGGGTGAACATGGTGACGTCATAGCAGTGGAGGGGTGATTTTAGAGGAATTCTAACATGACTTCAGCTTTTAAATGCCCAACTTTCTTTGTTCGATTTCTCTTTCGTTTCTTGAAAGGGGTGGGAAGAGAGGGGCAGGCAGCACTAGTTTCGGGTCATCATGATATTGAAGAAGTAATCCCAAAGAAAAGAGGTTTTAGGCTCAAACATACTATAGAACAATCATGGAAACTGTTATTATTATTATTATTATTATTATTATTATTATTATTATTATTATAAAAGGTCCAAAAGAAAGTATATAACTTACAAAGCAAGTTTTTCTTGGGTTAATCGACTGTGGAATTTTAATATTTTTCTTAATCACCTCTCTGTATTTAGTACTCCAATACAAGATGATGGCTGGAAATAATTATTGATAGGTAATTTAATCTCCGTTTATATTGCTTTTTAAAAAAAAAATTATGTTGGAGTGGAAAGCATTTTTAGAGTAATAAGTAATGTTAAAAAATAATCTTTGAAGAAAAGTAATACAGACATGTTTTTCAACACAAATACAAAATTGACATTTTTAGATTTTGCGTTTGAAAAAAAAAATGTGAAGGTAAATTATAATTTTAACCTCTATTTGCTATCTTATAATTTGTTTATTTTATAATTTATAAAATTATAATTTATTATTAATACATAATTATATGATTAATAAATTATTTATTAGTTTTAAAATTGTATATCTTTTCATGTCAAAATTTTTATATAAAAATTATTTTAAATTTTATATATTTTCACAAAACGTTTACAATTGTTAAAATTATTTTTATCGTAATTCAAGTTAACATCGAATAATTATAATATCATTTAAATATATATTTTTGACTTAAAGTTTAATGTTGCCCATGTAGTAGTCTCAAATTATTAAATTTACTCATATAGTATATTTTACATCAATTTGGCCTATGAAGTAACCTAATTGTATCATTGTTGCCCCTTGACCAACGGAAGCTAATGTTGATCGTTATGGTGTTAACGCGGTGGCAAACAATAATGATGCCGCGGTGTATGTGTGAAGGTAATGTGACAGGGCAAAATTAATTTTTTTTATCGAGTTTGAGGGTAAAATTATTATTTTTTGATTAGGTTAAAAGACAAAATTGATTTTTTTAGACAAAAAATACAAATGTAAGAAAATAATAAAATTCTAAAATATTCAAATAACATTGAAAATATAGAATCAATAAACTATTTAAAAATATATTAAAAACATCAAAAAAATTAAAAATTAAATTAAAAAGATCAGAAGTTATAAATTGATAAATTATAAACTATTGAAAAATTAAAAGTGGAAAACATTTATAAAATATCAAAAAAATTAAAAAAAAAAAAAAAAAACCTTCGTCAATGTCCGGCTACTTTCTTTCTCTCAACCATCCTGGCGGAAAGCAACGCAGTAGTAATTGCCATTCAGAATTAGACTATTCATTTGAGTCATACATTTATGTTGAGTTTTACGTGTACGATTTTTTTCAACCGTTCTAACTAGCCAAGTGTAGAGAAAATTAAATATTTTGGTAATTTTGTGGGAAGTGAAAAATAGACAATAGACACAAGAATTTATAGTGGTTCGGCCTTCTAACAAGTACCTACATCCACTACCTTAGCTCCCCACTAAGGATTTCAACACAAATTCACTAAGAATTTTGTCCTCTTTTTTCGGATTAGGAGAAAACCGTTACAACTCTTACAAGAGAAATCTTAAGCAAACTTGAAATCCCTCTAATAGGTATTTATTTGCACTATTAAGCACTCACCGAAAACCTAAACACTTGAGCAATTTTGACAATGTTAAACTCACTAGTGTTGTCTATACAAAGAATTTATAATTAAAGCTCTAAAAACATTTTGACATCATAATGTTATAACAATTGAAGCATTAACCTATCATTGATGCTTGGAGGTCCTTTTTATACTCCTAACTGAGTTTTTAGCCGTTGAGGACCGTTGGGATTGAATTGGAGCCGTGTGAGATTTTATTTCCCTCATTAATTGCAGTTCTGGTGATGTCCATTTCGAAACAGGCGAGCCCGTATCGGAACGACCTTCTTTAGAACTAGTCGTTGAAGTCTGATGCAGCAAGCCGTATCGAAATGCATCTGGCCGTATCGAAACGGTATGAGTTGTATCGAATCGGTTACAAACCGTTTCGGTACGAGTGACCGTTGAGCTGTATTTAAAAAGTCGTTGGAAAATTTCGACCGTTGGGGTGGTTTTGACCGTTGGGTGTATCGAAACACCAAAGGGGTGTTTCGAAACAAAAACCCCCCGTAACGAAACGGGCAAGCTCTGTTTCGGTATGGATTTTGGCAGTTTCAAACTGTTTCGAAATAGGTTACCCTGTATCGAAACGGGTACCTTAAAAACCCTAATTTAGCTACTTAAAAATATTTCAAACCTTGCCAAAACCATTAAAAACATCCACAAACTTATCTTCAAGTTGTTTGGACTTAAGGGCACCTTTAAAATATTTTTAATTTAATTCAAAACTATTTTTCAATTATTATATCAAAACATTAGTTATTCAATTTCTTACTTAACATTCAAACTTTATTGCATCTCACTAAATTAATTGCTTGGTCTTACAGCATTGAAACTACATCTCTTAAAATTTCTCGGCTTTTATTTAAATGAGCCTAACTGCCGCCTTTAACTACTGTGGTGAATATACAATGAAAGAGAAACTAATACACAATTATTTACATGATTTAACTAATCATATGTCCATGTTTAATTATATAAATTTTGTTTTTAAAAAATAATTTTCATTTAAATCTTAAGAATATGAAGAAGAGATATTTTTATTAACATGTTTTTAATAGTGTTTTTATTTTTTAAAAATATTTTCTTATTTTTATATATTTTCTCTTAAGTATTTTTTTTAAAAAAAATAATTTTGCCCTCAAACTCCGTAAAAAAATTATTTTTATTTCTATGTCACCTCATCTTCACACGTGGACCGTCGCGTCAGCAGCTTTGGTCGTTACGTCAACACCGTAACAGTCAACGTTGATTTTTGTTGGTAAAGAGGCAATGGTGATGCAATTGAATTAATCTAGGGACTAAATTGATATAAAAATACTACATGGGCAAAATTAGTAATTTTAAACTACTACAAGGACGAAAGTAGCCCATAAACCCATATTTTTAACTTACAATATTATGCCTAAAGTGATCATTTATCTTCTAAAAAATAATTTTTGACAACAATAAACACTCAAATCTTAAACCAAAAAGTCCAAAATCAAATTTTTAAGGGTGTGTTTGGTTCGCGGAAAAGATGATTACTAGGGGTAATAATTTTTTTCAGACTTACATTCTCATGTTTGGTTTAAAAGGATTCCCACCATGAGGTATTATTCTTTTCCCAAGAGTGATTATTTTCCCCTAAATGATGGGAATGCTATTCCCCTCATTTTCTTAGGTATTACACAATTCCTTCCCCTTTGGACAATATTAGTCTTGTGATTATGAATTATGTTCATGTTGATCCTTTATTGCATTTTTAATTAGGTAATAAATTATTTATGGTGTAAATTTATTAAATATTTACATTTAATATTAGTTTAATATATAAACGGTGATGTATATATTTAGATAATGTTGTAATATTTAATAGTACATTTTATTAATATTGTATTTACGATATTTTTAGAGTTATAGGATGAGATTGTATGTTGCTTGAGACTGAATGTGTTAAGACTTGATGTTATTAATTTTATTATTTGATTTATAAGATATTTTTATCTTAAAAAAATCAATAAGTTAATTTATTTTTATCATTTTTACTACTTTTATATTTGTTTTATTATTTACTTTAATTTGTTTGATAAATGGTCGAAAGTAATAAAAAATTAAAAATCTAAGCATATTAAACGTGTAATATTTTGATGTTAAAAAAATTAAAAAGGAATAAATGTATATAAATATAAAACATTTTTAAACATAATTTAATAATATTATAAATATTATAAATATGTGTTTTTTTTTTTTGCAAAATTTACGTAATGTAACGAAAATAGTTCTATAAATTTTGATGTAAATATTTTTAATTTAATAATTAAAAATTAAACTTGTTAACAAGGAAATATATTATAAGGACAAGTTAGTAAATTTTGCTTCCAATTAATCTTATATTCCTCCAACCAAACACTACAATTCTATATTCCTACCAAATAAACCAAACAAGGTAATGTAACATTCCCAGTAATGTGTCAGGTAATGTTACATTCCAGTAATCCTATTCTCAGAGGTAATCTTACATTCTGTGAACCAAACGGCCCATTAGTATTATGTCTTCAAGTTAGGAACTAGGGGCGGATCTTTCCCTCAAAATTTTTAAAAGTTGTAACTTGACCCCTAAAATTTTAAAAATAATTAATTTGATTTTTTTTAGATTTTTAAAATTTCATATTAAATTTCAAAATTTTAAATATTTTTAATTTAATCTCCTATCATAATGTTTAAAAGTTTTTATTAAATCTATCAAGATTATTAATTGTTTTTAGTTCAACCCTCATTTTTTGAAAATTTTAATTTAAATTTTTAAATTTTTAAAAAAATTTAAATTAACCATCAAATTCTTACCTTAAGTTCTGTTATTGTTGAGAACATAATGTTAGACGGTGCCGGAGTTACTTTCAGCATGCTTCGATGCTTAAGCCAACGAGTTTTAAAGGAAAGTAAGTGGTGTTTACTTATCTCGGTTAACTCTAACTACGTGTATTTATGTGTTCGTAATATTTGGTATCATCAGGACTTTTGCCCATTTCAAGCCTAGAATGCACTGTATCTATCAAAGTCGATGCGAATTTAGTAAATGTACATTTTGAATATATGAATATTTATTTTTTTAGAAAGTGTTTTTATATTTTAAAAATATTTGGTAATAGAGTTTTCATATTCAAACTTTTCTGAACAGTTTCATATTTAAGTCCAAATAACATAAATAATAATATTTAACGGGAAAAGTTATTAAATGAGTATGGCTCGTACATGTAATTAAGGGGTTGGTAGTTACTTGGAAGTTATACTGAAATGAGTGAATGTTATTAGATGGACTATGGATGACGTGGTGAGCAAGTCCATTTTATAATTTTTCTTTTAACAGTATTTAATGAAAATTAATTATTTAAAGAGATATTTTATAAAAATATAATTTTAAACTAAGTTAGTCGCTCCTTTTCTCTCTTTCATATTATTGTTTATTTTTTTAGTTTTTCTTCTATGCTAACAATTGTGTTGGTTGTCGATGTTGAATTTTTTTATTTTTCTTTTATTTATTTATTTTTTCTCAATAAAAATCCTCTTTGTTTTAGATTTTTTTTGTCACAAGTTTTTGTTTTGTTTTATCTATCTTTGTAGTATGATTTTTTTCTGTCTTGCAGCATATTTTTCGTTTGTCTTATGACATGATTATTGTCTATCTTTATGGTAGATTGGCATTCGTGTAGTGATAATCACAATGCACTCCCTTAATCAGTTAAAGTTGACGATCTTATATAATTATATATTCTTTTGTGACAATTTATCGATAATTTCATAAATATTAGCGAAACGGTCTGCAAAATTAGTTTTGTTATATCTTTTTCATATTTCAATAAAATCTTATCTTGTTAAAAAAATCCAAAGGGATGTGAATGTACAAAGTGGGCCATTTTCCTTTTCATTCTGCTCTAATAATGTCTTTGGGTGCTCTTGATGATATGGTTTTTTTTTTCAATATGAGAAATTTCGTCATATTTACACGAGTGGGCCCGAGTAACTGAGTTTCTTGGAGCACAAGCATGGTATTTTATCAGCAAATATCATAATCAACGAGTGTCATAAGAATATTTATTTGCCAACTGAATTATAGTTGTAGGCTGTGTCCCACTTGGAAGCTTAATACTTAAAGTTTTTGCAGTTTAGCATTGAAAAGGGTAAGAGGTTTAGGTTCAAATTCTAATATCTACAACAGGCAACAGCCTCCTCTGTAGATATGTTGCAAGATGGTTTATTTACTTTTCATGTCAAATGTGGATGCAGCAAGATAAAGTGAAGAATTACACAAAGACTGGAAAATCTGATAAATTCAAGAAGAGAATTACTCTGAAAATAATGGCGTACCTTATAGCAAATTAAAGTCATAAGCATGGCAAATAGAAACAAAAGATATGGAAAACCTTAAACTGCAACATCTCAGTCAATTTCCTAAAGCTCACTCCTCCTGTAAATGAAAGAGCTCATTACTCATTATGCAGTTCCGTCTCGTACAAGTTATCTGCCTTCAGACTTCACCAGCTGTGAGAACACTTTACTCATTGAAACACCCGAGAGGTCGTTCACACTTGAAGCCTCAAACTGCGCAGAAGAAACAGTGTGATCAAGCAGACCGACATTGTTGATTTGTGGAGAAAGCTCGCAAATCATATTTGTACTGTTTTCTTCAGGATCGCCCCGAACAACTGCCTCGTGAAGTTGAAGAGCATACTCCAGATTCCATAAGACGTCTCCCATGGAGGGCCTGTCGATTCCAAAATCAGCTAAGCATTTCTCGGCAGTTTCTCCAAACTTCCTAAGAGAATCAGGCCTGATGGTTCCTTTGAGATTGGGATCAATTATTTGCTCCAACTGTCCTCTCTTCTGCCATTTCATTGCCCATTCAGCTAGATTTACCATTTCCCTAGGAAGAGTTGGATCTATTACTGGTCTTGCACAAAGAACTTCAAACAAAACCACTCCAAATGAATATACATCCGATTTCTCTGTCAGCTGTTGCCTTCTGAAATATTCCGGATCCAGGTATCCGAAACTTCCTTTCACTGCCGTACTGACATGGGTCTGATCAAGTTCAGGACCTGTCTTTGACAGCCCGAAATCAGCAACTTTGGCCATGAAATTCTCATCTAGTAGGATATTAGCAGACTTCACATCACGATGAATAACTGCTTTTGCATAGCCTGTGTGAAGGTAGTGGAGTCCTCTAGCAGCTCCGATGCATATTTCAAGCCTTTGTTTCCAGCTTAAACTCGGATGACCTGAGCCGTAGAGATGACTCTTGAGTGTCCCATTCTCCATATATTCATAAATCAATATCATCTCATTCTTTTCTTCACAATAGCCAATCAAAGAAACCAAATGGCGGTGTCGAAACTGGGACAGCATCTCAATTTCAGTCTGAAACTCAGCAAGTCCTTGCTGGGACTGTGGATTTCCCCTTTTAACAGCAACTTTTGTACCATCATTCAGTTCTCCCTTATATACCTTACCAAAACCTCCGATTCCAATAACCCAACTTTCATCGAAGTTGTTTGTGGCTTCCTGAACAGCCAGAAAAGGAATGCGATAGCTAGCATTGGAATTGAGACTGGCAGTTGTTCCTTTGGAGTATTTGCTCCCCATAGTTTGAGAAGTTCCTCCGTTAATTGAAAACGGCATCCATGTCTTTGATTGCCCCTGGGGCGACCGTCGACTTCTTTTCCTACAGACTATTAAGATAACTCCGGCCAACAGCACTCCAGAAGCCACCCCAATGCTTGCGCCCACAATAGCACCAACATTATTCTTTGAACTTGAACCAGAAGTAACGACAGTTGCCGAGCCAGTAAGGCTGCCATCAGAGTTGTTCATTTTCATGATTTCCAGCCCATTTAATATGGCATTCGGGTCAGTGCCATGTAAATTAGAAGGGCCAACGCTTACTCGAAGCTTATTACTAGAAGCCAACTCTGTAACATAGTCCATATAATATGCAGCAGCTAAAACATTAACCAAATAAGTACTCAGATCAAGGTCCCGAACAACCATCAAGGAATCGATAAAAACATTGAAGTACAGCTCGTTAAGAGCATTGCTGACAATATCACAAAAGTGAAACCTAATAAGGTACCGAAATCCTGGATCCACATCAAACTCCCAGGTCACATTAAAGTTGCTACTGGGGTCATTTGCAGAGTTCATCCTCATGCAGGTACCATAGACAGTATTTGGAGCAATATCTGGTGTTGCCCCACCCTCTACAAACTTAACAGCTCTAATATTCGATACACTTACAGCAAGGTTTTTTTCTACGAGAAAACGTTGATCAGGCACCCATGTTCGCCAAAGGGTATCGTTCTCAAAGGAGACTGTAGGTCCCCCCATATTCACCCTAAACACTGTCTCTAATGCCTGCAACGTTAGGCCTTGGAACCCCACCGATGATTTAACAGAACCGGCAGTGTCAGGAATGAGCTCATCCGGGACCGAAACAACTTCTAGAGCATTTATAAAAGCAAATGAATCCTTCGAAGGACTGAATGTGATGGCAAGGCTATTGATGGTTACATTAACAGAGAATTCCTTCATAACTGGAGTTTGCACACTGAAACTGCTGAGAAGAACATGGTTTTCTGTGGAAATATCAAACTTGGCCAAACTCATATTATAATTACCAAAAGCAAACGGATAGAAATAGAGGCGAATCCAGTGCCTTCCTGGACGGCTGATTGAAAACGTGTACTTAGAGAGACCTGTAAAGATTCTTGCAGTTTGATAGAGTGGGGAATCATCAGAGGAAGTAATTGCAGGTCTTGAAGTGTTCCCAATAACACTTTGTGTTGCAGAAAGGAGCTTTGAGTCTAAGTTATCAGCCATGAAAACTCGATCACCCACAGTAGTATTAGTAGGCGACCCACAATCAATAAGGTAATTGTCTGCAGGTGTAAATCCTCTAGCAAAGCATGCCAAACACAACATTGAAGAAACCCAGAAAAGCAATCCAAACATTTTACAACCCATTTTTTCAAAATCCTAGAAGAATAACAAAAAATAACACAAATAGCTGAAACCCAGGGTTCTTACAGAAACAGGTAGAGATTACTGCAAAAAGAACACAAAAGCTGGCACCAAAACAAATCCTCGGGCTTCAATATATGTTCTTATACAGGATAGAAAGCAAAGCAGCTGAATTGAAAGAAAAAAAAAAGGAACAAAAAGAAAATACAAAGAGAAGTGGGATAAAATGAATGGATGGAACCTTTGTGGAGAAGCTGGATGAGAAGATCCCCTTTGAGTGGAAGTGAAATCTGTTGCGCACCTCCAAGGGAATTTTGTCAGAGTTTCAGATGAATTTTGTATACAGATAGAAATAGAATCCCCCAAATCTTACAAGGCACAAGCTGGTCTGAACTAGGTGACAACCACGTTTATTGACAATACATATTCCATATATGTCCATTTTATCCGAATACGCTGGTTTTTAATATTATTTACAAATTTAATTCCCGAGTTAACATATTTTACAGGAACTCACCTGATTGGTACGGTCAATTCAATATTTTTTTAAATTTTTTAAGGTAACTTAAAATATAGTATGTTCAGATTTATGTGTTTTTGTTTCTTTTAAGGCCTAAAGGCTCTATTGTTCTCATTTAAAAACTAAAATTATATAAAATTCGTCGTACTGTTCTGACAAATTCTATTAAAAATTAAAAATATATAAAACTCATCATACTAGTCAACGAGTTTCTGCAAAAAAGTATTAGATTGATGATTAATCTTTCTTAAATATCAAATACGTAAATAATAAAAAAAATGTGATATTTGGGTAAAAGTACTCCTAGATATTTTATTATTTTTCATGTTCTTAAATTAATGGAAAGTCAAAATGAATAAATAAAACAGGTAACAACATAGAGTCAAAAGGTGGTGAAACAGGTAAATGGTCTTTTTGGTTTAATAAGTATTGTAAGAAAGTGAAAATAACATAATAAATATTGAAAGAAAAATGTAACATATGCAGGTAAGGGCCAATTAAAGTTTGGAAATTTATGGGGAGAAGGTTTTTTGTTATGTATTTTTAACGGTGGTAGGTAGGTAAGTAACAGAAGGATATTTATTCTTAGGGGTGGATGGAAGGGGTTGATAGGGGCGGGTGCTCCTCTAAAAATTTAAAATTCTTATACAATTTAAAAAAATTAAAATTTTTTATTTATTTTCTATTGAAAATTTATTTTCGTCCCCTAAATTTTTATAAATTCGTCCCTTAGAAATTTATAGGTTCACTCCTCCTAACCTAAAGTCCGTCCCTATTTACTCTTCCATTTTTTAAATATTTGAGAAAAGTTTTTATAAAAAATATTTTTTATCAAATTCAACGTGAAATAACATACTTTATATTAAAAATATTTTTTCATTTAAAACTTATTTTTCAATTTTTTTCTTACTGTAATGGAATTCATAAATCCACTTATCTAGAAAACATTAAAATGTTTTCAATATAAGACATAAAGTCCAACCCGTAGTCTTGTGGAGTTAAATATCAAATTTACAAAATAAGAATACTAATATAAAAGGGATATAAAATAATTGAAATGGGGAACGGAGAATTTATATGTAGTTGACATTTTCTAAAAGTGGGTAACAAAGAGGCTACAGCTGTAACAAATACCTGTGGCAAACAAAGATATATTACAATTATTTGACAAAAGAAAAAAAAATAAAGTGGCAAGTGGCAACTGCTCTCAACTTATTGTTTATTTTTAAGGAAAGTGAGTTTGGTCAAAAATTCTCATAATTTAATTAAATTGAAGTTCAATCAACCCATCAAAAAGTCTCAAAACAAATAATGTCTATACTATCGTAGACTCTAAGGACCCAAATTTTTTGAATAATATCATTGATACTATTGCATTCAATAATAATAATAATAATAATAATAATAATAATAATAATAATATAATATTATTATTATTATTATTATTATTATTATTCAAAAATGGAAAAGTCCTATCCTTATTTCCTACCCATGTGAACCTTTTTGTACTATTATTAGTATTTTGAGCTAAGGTTAACATAATATATATTCTGAGCTGTAACAAATATATGTATTTTTTTTTGTTCAAAAGTAACTTTTATTCATTTAAAGGAAAAAGGATACAACCGAAGATACAACACCAGATCCTACGTAGGAAAAATCATATGGTCCTACAATGTAGGGGACAAGCAACCTAACAAACAAAACAGCAATAAAATGCAACCACAAACATAAAGGCCGCAAAAACAAAGAAAAGAACCACGACACAACGTGATACATCAGGGTAGGAAACAAGCAGCTAAATGCTAAAACTCAATATAAGATTCCAGCATGTGGTGATTTCCAAAGTACAGTACTTGTGTTTAGTGGGTTATGTATTCATAGGACCTTACGTGGTGGAGTCTGTAATTCTTATTTTTGAAATTGTATTTATCTATGTTTTTAACTATTGAATATAATGTTTTTTTAGAAAATACATTGTTTGGGCTAAACCAAGTTGAGAATTTTTATGAAAACATATTGGGCTTAAGGCTCAAATGTGACATCCGAATTTAGGGTTTTACACCATCGCTTTCTTCATTTTTCTTAAAGTAGCGGTTGGTCATTCTATCACTATAATCTTCAAACTATATTGATCTCGTAGGTTCGTTGAAGGCTCAATATTTGTTCATAAAGGTATATGTATAAATTCGGTGCAAAATACATGATTGAATATTAGAACAAAATAATAATAATCAAATAATATATCAAATACATTGACATTATTATAAGAGTGATTAACCAACCATTATATCGATATATAAATAAGAAAAATATACCAGACTTTTTAAGCTAAGTTGAATATACGGTAGATGTAGTCACCAATATCATGTTGAAATCGTTTTCGAAAATTGACAATAAGAACCACAATAATTGAGCAAGACCGTGTTGATAACGTGTTATAAATAAAGTAAATAAGAATAAGAGAGATGAACAAAAATAAAGATGAGAGACAAAGAGAGAGACTTGTATTATATTCTCAACGTATGGTTATGTATAATGCTTTCTCCAAACTCTATATTTATATGCATAAGATGAAAACTCTAATTCTAATAGATATTAAACTTTAATAATAAAATACATTAAAATCTCAATTAATATATGGATATTCCCTATAAATGAAGATATTCATAAGATGAATATCCTCTATATTTATACTAGGTCAAGCACACTTGACCATCACCCTTAAGTGTAAGGGCACTTGTTCAATTTTTGTTGGGGTCATTTTCTTTGCTTCCATTTTTCCTTTTCCAACCAGGTGATATGTGTCATCACATGATTGGAGGAGGAAATTAATTAATCAAATTAAATAAAAATAATTAAAATCCTTCAATAATTATGTGTCACCACCTAATTAAATAATTTATTTATTTTATTAGATTAAAATTATAACTAAATTGATAGATTTTTAAAATATAGAAGACCAAATGTGTAATTATATTAATTTTATTTAACATTCCCGTCAACTTTTCTGTTATTTTTAACGGTTGGTGGTCACATTGATACTATTTAAATAATTTGGTAGTTTAATTGCTTCGGAAAAAATAATGTAGTCAAATCGTAACTTTTCCAATAATATGGTGGTCAATGAAATAGTTTACCCTATAATTTTTTATCATAAACATATTATAATTATATACGAGTAATTATGTTGTAAATACAACTGCGTTGAAAATATATAACTACTGAATATAGTAAAAATTAATTCATAACTATTAATAAAGTTATACAATGTAATTATGTAAAGGGAAAACTACCCCACTGACCACCAAACAAATTGGAAATACCTATTTGGACCACTGAATTATAGAAAACGTCAATTAAATCATCGAACTTATAAAATTAACCTATTTTGACCACCGCCGTTAAAAACCTAACGGTGGAGTGACAGAACTGCCACGTGGCAATTGACGGAAAAATTTAAAAATTACACATTTGGTCCTTATTATTTACACATTCTTTCAATTTAATCCTAATTTTAAATTAATAAAATAATAAATATTTAATTAAATGGTGACACATGTCAACACCTTATTGGAGGACTTTAATTATTTATATTTGATTTTATTAATTTATTTTCCCCTTCCAATCATGTGGTGACATGTGTATATCCAATGGCTTTGTCACTGCACCAAGCACAACTTTGTGCTATAATTCTCTAGATATAATATATACCTCTTATTAATTTCTACATTTATAAGCCAAAAGCCCAAACCTTAAACACTAATTTCACATATATATATATATATCAAACCCTAAATATTTCAAATTAATTTCACGCTAAATATTTTAAATTAAACCCCAAACCTTGAACATTTCAAATCAATTCCATGCTAAATGTTTTAAATTAAACTATAAACCCCAAACCCTAAAAATTTCAAATTAATTTAACGCTAAATATTTCAAATTAAACCCTAAACCCTAAATATTTCAAATTAATTTCACGCTAAATATTTCAAATTAAACCCTAAACCCTCAACCCAAACCTTAAACCCTAAAAATTTCAAATTAATTATACGCTAAATATTTTAAATTAAACCCTAAACCCTAAAATTTTCAAATTGATTTCATGCTAAATATTTCAAATTAAACCCTAAACCCCCAACTAAACCTTAAACACTAAAAATTTCAAATTAATTTCATGCTAAATATTTAGCATGAAATTAATTTGAAATATTTAAGGTTTAATTTAAAATATTTAGTGTGGAATTAATTTGAAATTTTTAGGCTTTAAGGTTTAATTTAAAATATTTAGCGTGCAATTAATTTGAAAGTTTTAGGGTTTGAGGTTTGGGTTTAATTTGAAATATTTAGCGTGAAATTAATTTGAAATATTTAGGGTTGGAGTTTAGGGTTTAGAATTTATATTTGTGAAATTAGTGTTTAGGGTTTGAGCTTTTGGCTTATAAATGTAGAAACTAATAAGAGATATATATTATATCTGAAATATTGTAACATAAAGTTGTGCTTGGTGCAGTGGCAAAGCCATTAGCTATACACCTGAGAGACTTATGTTTGATTCTTGCTAAATGTAAAGAAGATAAATTTATTTTTCTTCTCTAAAGTGTTGACACATGTCATCACTTAATTAAATAATTAATTATTTTATTAATTTAAAATTAGGACTAAATTGAAAGAATGTGTAAATAATAGAGACCAAATATGTAATTTTTAATTTGTTTGGTGGTAAGTGAGGTAGTTTTCCCTTATGTAAATTATTAATATAGTAAATTTTGTATAAACATGTGACACTTTAACTTGCTACGCCTACGAATGTTTAAACTAAAATTGGTGGCTATTCTTGCAATTTATCTCTTCACTTTTCCCTTATCTGCATTCTCTTTCCCTTGGCTCATTAGATTTAGGGCAAAACAGAAAAGCAAAAATAAACAGGAAAACTGGACCTAAACATAAAACGCAAATGCTCGTTCGTTGGCTCAGTTCTGAAGAGATCCTTAAAAGTTCAAAAATTTGAGAGAAAAAATAATAATCTATTACTCGTTGATCTATCTTCAGGTACTCTCTTCTGAATCGATCTCGATTCATCTGAATTCATCTATTTTTGTTTGAATTGTTGTTCTGCATATGTTAAGTATCTTCGATGTGTATTGCTAGTATTCGGTTTGGTCCAGCGTCAACATTATGTGCATTTGTCGCTTCATTTTTTTGGTGTTAGTTTCTTACAAATTCCAATTGTGTTGTCCTTTCAGGCTATAATCACCGCAGCAGCTTTGCAGATTTACTTACACTCAGTCAGGACACTGATAGGCTGCTTGTCGAGGAATGAAATTTTGCATGACCTGTTAAAGCTTGTGCTGCAATGTCGGGGTTACTTAATGTATTGATACTTTATCTGAAGTTGCTATCTCTTTGAACATTATTCTTGTTTTTGGACTTCTTAATTTTCATTTGTCTAAATGATGGCTGTGGCTTCTGGCTCTGCAGGTGAACTTAGTTTCTTTGACAAAAGATAACTAGATAACTGTTCCTTTTATATGTATATGTGCTTGTGATAACCTAGGGTACAAATATGTTGATTATAGATCATTGACGTTCCATAAATTGCTTTGAAATTTTGTGTTCTTTTCTTTTGTATTACATGTGCGGACAGTATAATGTGCATCTTGTTGCAGTCATCTATCAACGGGTCAGCATCTAATCTTCCGGACAGTAGCGGACTTTCTTTTGCAACATCTTTCTCTGGTCAGTCTGGTGCTGCGTCCCCTGTTTTCCATCACAGTGGTGAGTAAATTTTACCCGATTTCCTCTCACCTATGTTCTTTTGAGTTCATGCAATTGTATTGTTTGTTTTTGCAGGTTCTATCCAGGGACTGCACAATATTCACGGTAGCTTTAATGTTCCCAACCTGCCTGGTACACTCGCATCAAGAAACTCATCGTTAAGTAATGTTCCAACTGGTGGGGTTCAACAACCTTCCGGGAGCCTTTCTGGTGGAAGATTTGCATCAAATAATCTCCCGGCTGCACTTTCTCAGGTAGTTCTATTGTTCCCACCAGGTTGTAGTTTAACTCCTTTTTTTATTGCTGCAAAAGAAATGCTACATGTTTTCTCTCCCCTTCTCCCTTCTTGCATGTCATTAGGACAAACACCCATAAAACTGAAAGATGATAGTAAGGAAATAACCTCTTACATTCTTGTAAAATGTACTTTGTTTTCTTATGAATACCATTTTGCAGTTATCTCATGGCAACTCCCATGGTCATTCAGGAGTTACCAATAGAGGAGGTATTAGTGTTGTTGGAAACCCTGGATTCAGTAGTAACACAAATGGAGTTGGTGGCTCTATACCTGGCATTCTCCCCACCTCTGCAGCAATTGGGAACCGCAATGCTGTTCCAGGACTGGGAGTATCCCCAATTTTGGGAAATGCAGGTCCTAGGATAACGAGTTCTATGGGAAACAATGTTGGTGGGGGCAACATTGGAAGGATCATTAGTTCTGGTGGAGGATTATCTGTACCCGGTCTTGCATCTCGTCTGAATTTAAGTGCCAATAGTGGATCTGGAAGTTTAACAATGCAAGGACAGAATCGGTTGATGAGCGGTGTGCTTCCTCAAGGTACACTACCATGAACAATTACCTCTGTTTTGCTGTTGGCTTAAACAAAAGATTGCTGTTTACTTGTGTTGCTGGCTATAATTTCCACTGGGCACGAATCAGTACAATGGCCCAAAATTTTGGTTAATTTACCATCCCTTATTCATTTTCTTTCTATTAATGTTCTGCCTTGGTCTCTTGTCTTGCATTGCTCTTCATAGCTGCTCAGTGCTCACTAGTAATGTGGTTCTTATTCTGAACAAATGCTGGATATATGTCTCAGTTTTATATAATTTGCTCATTACCTTTTATATTATGGAATTTGTTCCTTGTGGATTTACTACTTTAGCACTAGAACTTCATTTGAATGATACTTTTTTGCATTCAGGATCTCCTCAGGTAATTTCAATTTTAGGCAATTCTTATCCGACTGCTGCGGGTCCACTTTCCCAGAGCCATGTTCAAGCTGTGAACAATCTGAGCTCTATGGGAATGTTGAATGATGTGAACTCAAATGACAATTCTCCTTTTGACATAAATAATGATTTCCCTCAATTGACAAGTCGTCCTAATTCTGCTGGAGGGCCTCAAGGACAATTGGGTAACTAAAGAAAGAGGCTTTCTGATACTTTTATTCGTCCCTTTTCCCCTTGTATTGGAGTCCTAACATTTTAAATTAAATTAATTCAGGTTCATTACGAAAACAAGGTCTTAGTCCCATTGTTCAACAAAACCAAGAGTTCAGCATTCAAAATGAAGATTTCCCTGCTTTACCTGGATTTAAAGGTGCTCAGATATTCTTTAACATTGTTTTGATTTAATGCAATTTATTTTCTGGTAGACAGAAATCTGTCCTGCTTTTTGTGTGCACTGGAATCCAGTTTGGAGTTATATCTTAATTTTGTGGTCATTCTAGTACATTAGCTGTTTAATGATTTTTTGGCAGTCTTATCATTGCATTTAATAAACTTGTTTTGCATTTATTTGGTGCTATTAGGGTTTTTAAATCATTATGTTCTTGGTCATTATTATATAACATGTATATTTTTACAGGTGGTAATGCTGATTATGCAATGGATTTGCACCAGAAAGAACAACTTCATGACAATAACATGTCTATGATGCAATCTCAGCACTTCTCTGTGAGTGTATTTATATATATTTTTTAATAGTTGCATGCTGTGCATATTATCATTTATGTATCTCTCTATTCTTCATTTTCTAAGAAATAAAGCATATTGTGAGAGATTTTCCCAAATATTTGCATGCAATTTGCACAGATGGGGAGATCGGCAGGATTTAATTTGGGTGGATCATATTCATCCCATCGCCCACAGCAGCAACTGCAACATGCTCCATCAGCCAGTGGTAGTGGGGTATCCTTTTCACCTGTAAACAACCAAGATCTTCTCCATTTACATGGCTCAGATATTTTCCCTTCATCACACTCGAGTTACCAGTCACAGGTGTGGTAGTCTGTACTGTTGATGGTTTCTTGCAATGTAATTAGGTAGGTATTAGGTGGTAGGAGGAAATAGAATTTTTTGGCATATTTCTCTAACGGTGCATGGGATCACAGATATAACTGATTTGATGAGTGTTTCAGTGGCTGGGTTGAATTGAGACTCATTGTTGGTCAAACTGAAAGAAAGTGAAATTCGCCCCTTTTTTCTCTTTTAACAGCCTGCGAAAAGATCCATTGAGAGTTGAAGAATTTAGTTTGACTTCCTTTTGTTGGACGTTATTCTTTTGTGCATTTAATTTGTGCATCATCATTATTATTTTCTTACTTATTTGATAGGTTTTAAGTGGAATTACTCCCAACATCCTCTTTCATATTTGGTTTAGGCTAATGGACCGCCTGGAGTTGGGCTAAGACCTTTAAATTCCTCAAATACAGTTTCTGGAATGGGTTATGACCATCTCATCCAGCAATATCAGCAACATCAGAACCCTTCCCAGTTCCGTCTTCAACAGATATCAGCTGTCAATCAATCATTTAGGGAACCAGGCATGAAGTCGATGCAGGCTGCACAGTCTAATCCAGATCCATTTGGTTTACTTGGTTTGCAAAGCGTTATAAAGATGACTGATCCTGAGTTAACTTCTCTTGCTCTCGGAATTGATCTTACTACACTTGGTTTAAACTTAAATTCATCTGAAAATCTTCACAAGACTTTTCGTTCTCCGTGGTCTGATGAACCAGCTAAGGGTGACCCGGAGTTCACTGTGCCACAATGTTATTATGCCAAGCAACCACCCCCATTACATGTGAGCTGTCTTCCGCATTTGTTACTGCCAGAATGTGATTTTTCTGCCATAGTTCTGAATTTTTTTTTTTTTTGTGAATGCAGCAAGGCTATTTTTCAAAATTCACTGTGGACACATTGTTCTATATATTTTACAGGTGTTTTTCTTTAATGACCTTTTTTCCGTATATTTTAAGATCTTATTCTTAGCCATCTGTATTTCTCTGTTTGTAATGCAGCATGCCAAAAGACGAAGCTCAACTATATGCCGCAAATGAACTGTATATTGCTCTCTACTAAATGAATTCTGTTGAAACTTCTATACTTCTTTTTAACCTTCATTTTTTTTATCTTGTATTGGCAGTTATAATAGAGGCTGGTTTTACCACAAGGAGCACCGGGCATGGTTCATAAGAGTCCCCAATGTAGAGCCACTGGTTAAGACAAACACGTACGAGAGAGGTTCTTATCATTGTTTTGACCCCAAGTCATTCGAAACAATCCGCAAGGTTAGAAGAACTATTATATATCCCCTACCGTGTTTATCTGGGTTCATGCCTCTAGTTGTAGTTGCTGAATGTTGTATTTGTGCTTTTACTGCAGGACAATTTTGTTGTTCATTACGAGATGTTGGAAAAGAGACCGGCTTTACCTCAACATTAACATTTTTTTTGGTGTAGATTGTAAAGCTTAAAGTATTTAAGTCGTTCATTAGAAACATCAGTTTGCAATGAGTAGGCAATATTTATAGCCTTTTCCCCAATCTAATTGAAGGCATTTTCATGCATGCCTGAGATTTAGTTATGTTGTCTTAATCTGCTTCCTAGTTAATAGTGTAACCCCCAAAGGTCACAATTAAAACTTCTCCAACTTCTCCGTCACGTAAATTATTTTATACATAAATACGCTATAATTTGTAGTATAACAACTGAAAAATAATCTAACATTTAATAAATTGTAAAACCTCAAACGTTAATACAAATCCAAAATTTTAAATAAATAATCTGAATATGACTGACATAAAATGCACGCTGAAAAAGAAATTTATAATTTCAAATGTCCCAAAGCACGAAAATGCATCTCCTCCCAAAATAATGATAATGTCAATATAATCTATAAAATAGATGTCCACACTAAATTAATAAAGTAGAAAATTTTGTGAGATCTTCCGAGTTTCCGAGTATCAAGTGCAAACAATCACATTATCTTCACAATAGTCTTTTAAAAGGGCTAGGCTTGTAAACGAACACGAACGAGAGTTTATTTATGTTTGTTCGTTTAACTTTAACAGAACAAATGAATGAACATAAACATAAACGAACACAAAATTTTTTGTTCGTGTTCGTCCATTAAGGAATGTAGCTTGTTCATGTTCGTTCATTTAAATGGTAAACGAACACAAACGAACAAAAACAAACATAAACAAACACAAACGAACATATAAATTTGTTATATTTAATATTTTTGGTTAGTTCGATTAATTCAGTTAATTAACTGATTTTAAACCGAATTAATCGATAATTTAAATTTGAAAAAACTTTTAATCATTAGCCAAAACCTAAAATTATCTAATAGATTAACCAATTTTGTTTTGGTTCAGTCGGTTAGTTCGGTTTAACCGAATAATGAACACCCTTAGACATATGTGAATAAATTTAAATGAACATAATCGAACATAAATGAACGATCATAAACGAACAGACATAAATGAACATAAACGAACGAACATAAATGAACATAAATAAAAAAACATAAACGAACGGATTATCGAACGTTCACGAACATAAATGAACGAATAAGCTCTTTGTTCGTGTTCATTCATTTAATTAAACGGACAAAAAATCTTGTTTATGTTCGTTCGTTTAATAAATAAACGAACATAAACGAACTTTCTGCCGAATGGTTCGTTAAACGTTCGGTTCGTTTACAACCCTAAAAAGGGCGCACAACAGGTTCCAATCCGCCTCGTTCCGATAGGGGCAGATTTAAAAATAATAATAAGTTTGAGTCGGGTTAGATTTATTGGGAAAGATTTTCAGGGTTGGGTTCAGAGTAAAAAATCTTCGACCCGACCCGGATATTTTTAATTATATTATATATATTATTAACAAAAATGCCACTGTATATATAGTTTATAGGGTTTCTTTCTCATTCCCTTCCTCAGCCGCTAAATTCGTTTCTCTCTCAATTTTTTTCATCTGCCGCCGCTGAGTATAAAGGGACATAGAGAGGCGGAGCTAGAAAGTCAAGCTATCAAACAAGAACGAAAACCTTACCACGCACAACCTCACTTGCAGAGAAAACAAACAAAGGGCAAGACGCCCAAGAAACGAAAAAGAAACAACGGAGCCTCTTCCAACGACCATCGTCGTCGGACGGTCCTCACACCACCACCTAAAGAAGACGCCCTCGTCTGAAGCAAAGACGTCGGAAAAGAGTCCTAAACGAGACCACCCAAACCCAAAAACGACAACTAAGAAAAAAACGAAAACAATAATAATAAAAAAAGTAAACTACTCCAACGACCACTTTGACCACTAAACTATTGAATTCGACAATCAGACCAACAAACTTATTAGATTAACCTATTTTGACCACCGCCATTAGAAAACCAATGGAGGAGTGACGTAATAGTTAGAAGAAATTTATAAAATTACACATTTAGTTTCTATTATTTACATAATTTATTTTTATTTTACAAAATTTCGTTAACTGAAATAATATGTAAATAATATGGACTAAATGTGTAATTTTATATTTTTTTTGTTAACTGTCACGTCACCTCTCTGTCAGTTTTTTTAACGACGATGTTTAAAATAAGTCAATTTAATAAGTTTGATTGTCTGGTTGACGAGTTCGATAGTTCGGTGGTCAAAATAAGTACGCCCTTAAAGTTCGTTGATTATTGGAGTAGTTTACCCTAAAAATGAGAGAAAAGAAAATAAAGAGAAAAGGAAGAGTTGAGAAGGGAGGCAGCCATCGCCGATGACAACTGTTGATCGTCGTTGAAACAAAATTACGGTTATAGGGTGCTTCAAACGTAGGTATAGAATTTTAAGTAGGGGGTTCAAATTCGAGTCTTCGAGCACCTTAAGTACCGAGTATCTGGATCATCGGGTAGTCTATGTAATCGGCCTGTGTTTCAGCCCGGATGTTGCAGGTATCTAAAAAATCGATTACTTTGGTACAAGTATATAAAAAAAAATATGTATTTTTTAATATAAAAAATATTTTATTATTTTAATATAAAAATATGTTTTATTAGTTTATTATAAAATATATGTTTATTAAATATTAAAAAAATTATGATTTTTATTAGCTTAATATAAATATATATATATATATTAAATATAAAAGAAATATTAATTTAAAATATGATATCCTAAAATTTAAAATATTGTGACTTGGGCCCGACTAGGGAAATGACGGGTATATTACCCAAAGAAAGAAGAATGGTGGTACAGTGAAAGTAAAGCATCAATTTGGGCGATCATTCTCTAATCCCCCAAGCTTGTATATGGTATGATGCCAAATGCAATTGTGGCTTGGTTGACAACAAAAATGTTGGCTTCTTTGTATTCCTGTATATACTGATCTTTCAAGGCTTGGCATTTGTGTCTGTTGTCAAAATATTAGCCTTATGCTTTCAACTCTACAAATGTTAAGACCGAACTCAGATCTGATAAATATAATTTGTTAAGGTGGATTAAAGTGGAGATATGTGTGTATTTGTGTTTGTAAATTGTAATCATATGTTTCCTTGTTCAAATTCTTTACAAGGAAATCAGAATGGTATTCGCGTAATCCATAAATTTGGAAATTGGAATGGAGAGCAAGTAATATTGTGTTGCCTAAGAATGGGGCATTGAGTCTTATTAGATTGCATACATTTTGTTGAGCTCATTGTTTAGTATTTCACTATCTGACATCACAGACAATGGATATGATTCTGACGATCTTCGATTATTTCGTTTGTTTGAAGCCTCGATCCGATCCCTAATCACCCAATAACACATGGTGCCTAAAGTCGTGAGCATTATAACTGCTCCAATGATGGTAACTCCAATAGCTAGCCATCTTTCATTTCCGACCACGACGAAACACAAGGCTAAGTATGCCACTGAAATAAGCACACAAGCCAACCACATTAACTTGTTGATAACAGCCATCATCTGCTTCTTCGCCTTGCTTTCAATGATTACAACTGAGGTTTGAACCACCACAACTGCCAGGGAAATGAAGAGGGAAATGGAATCGAATATGAAGAATACTAAAAACGCAGGGCTTTCACCGATATTTGCTTCCCCAAGGGAGAGTCCATGAGGAATGTCTTCCGCATCGTCCACATACTGGCCCGGGACTTGGAAAATGGCAGCAAAGGCAACTGTGGCAATTAAGACTGCAACTACAGTGGTGGAGTTTATTGCATTGTTAAGGCCTTCGGAATGCATTTTCTGGAGCCTTTTGGAAATGCCTTGGACATGTTTTCGAGTTTTTCGGGTGTGTTCTAGTTGATTGTGCACTTCATGCTTTATGTCGCTCACAGTTTGTTTCAACTCCCGGGCAGGGTTTGGTGGTGCAGGCTTTATGAATCGAGCACTTTGAACCCCATGCTGCTGCAGAATGGCTGCTATCTCAGGTTGCCCGGTTTTCTCAGCTGTGTCGAAAGCGGTTTCATTACTTCTGTTAACAGCTTTCGTGTCGGTTTCTTTGTATCCAAGTAGCAACTTAACAATCTGCACTAAGAAAAAGATCACATCAGTATCTTGCCTTGTTCATTTGCTGATCAAACACGAATGGCTAAAATTGAAGGATACAGGCAAAAGGGGTGATTACCTCAGCTCTTCCCTTCCTAGTAGCGATATGCAAGGCTGTATTTCCTTTGGTATCGATCACGTTTATCATCAATGAAGGATTCACATTGATCAGTTCTTCCACCACCACAAGATTTTGGCCTTTCACCGCCATGTGAAGCGCAGTCTGGCCTTTCTTATCTGTCCTCGGTGCAATCCCGGGTTCACTAGCCAAAAGCGCTCTCACAACTTCCACATGCCCATTTCTTGCAGCGGAATGTAAAGCTGTTTTGCCGTTACTCCTGGCTATGGTAGCCAGGCCACTACCTGCCTCCAATAAGAAATTCACAATCTCTATATGGCCTTGTGTTGCGGCCGTGTGCAATGCGGTAGTGTTCGATAAATCAACGGTCATTGCCAATTCTGGATGGACTGTCAGAAGCACTTTCAATATCTCTGCAACAATGCCAGACTCAAACATCATATTCACCTCCAAAAAACAAACATTTTAGGACACAGATTCCTTTTAATTGGAAAACATACAAGTCATGTATCATAAACATACCTAAATCTCCTTGTTTAGCAGCAATATGGAATGCATCAAAGCCATTTCTAGCTTTGATCTCAGCATCTGCAAGATCATAATACTTGATCATCTCCTCAACCAATTCGACATAACCGTATTCAGCTGCAACATATAGGGCGGTTTCACCAGATGAATTCTGTTTAGGCAACATTTTATTCATCTCACCCTCCTCCGTATTTGTTAAGATTTCTGACACCGCAGCAAGGTTTCCAGCTCTGGCTGCAACATGCAGAGGCGTATCATCGCGTTTTCCTGTTAATTGTTTGGTCATCTTTTTCCTACGAGCAGGAACAGATGGTTGCTCGGTTGATGGTCCCTCCATTGTAATCAAAATCAAGATTTCTTCTTTGCCTAAATTTATCCAAGAACTGAAAGGTTGTGAATAAAAAAACTATAATATATGGTTAAAAACTCATTATTCCTTAAAACCAACTGGTGAGATGAGATTCTAAATAAGTCCTGAATCTGATGATCCTATAGAGCTTGATTCCTTCCTATAGTGTATGGTTCTATAGAGTCTCTTGCATCCAAAATTACACGCCAGTTTACAACAACAAACTTCAGCTTCCAAAAACTCAAAACGAATGAAAATGATGAGAGAACAGCTTTAGAAACTAAACTAAATCATAAAAATGAACAACCCTAGAAACCAAAAAGAAAAAGGAAATGAAACCTTTTTCATATGTTCATCCTCCATTTTACAAAAAGGAAAAATGGGAAACAGAAAAGCATGGTAAGTACAAATTACCCGAATTTGAATGAAGGAACTATTTTTCCTCCCATCCATCAAAATCCAAAGCACCCATACAAGTTAGAAAAGCCGTTTTAATTATAAATTTCTCTGTTTTGAATCAGAGTACCAGAAAATTTATGAAGAAGAAAAATAGCCTAAAACATTGCCCTTTGACCAAGTTAGACGTTAAAAGGGCTATTGAGTCTTTAGATGAGATTATCGAATGAATGAAATGAAATTTGTCTTTCTGTGAAAAATAGCTCCAACGATGACAAGCCGGAGCAGTTTCGAGTACATATGCTAGGGTAATTTAAATTGATGCTCGAAAATGTGTTGGGCAAAACTGTCGAGTTCTCGACCGAACCCATAGTCGATCATTCGCAAAGATCTTAGGGCCAATATCAGTGATCCAAACGATCGGGTGTGAGGAATCGGATGAGCCATCAATGATACTAAGGTGTTTGAGGACTTGCCTAGGACAGTCGATGCTTACTATTATGAGTCCCTAACCCTACTGAAGGAATTTTGTATTTATTCACTAGTCATCTCGTAACTTAGCTGAACGGTCATCGGCTTCGCAAGACAAATAGACAATTTCACCCTACTGTCACGTCCTACTACTGTCTCGTAATTTAAATTGATGCTCGGATGAGTCACCAAAGCTAACCAAGACCAAATAAAATTCTTTGGGCATTTTAAATCCAAGCACACCCAAGGCATCTAGAACAATCTAGAGAGGTCTACAATCTTCTTTAAACATTTCCATAAGGATTTAAGAGATTTGAGAAGATTTTACACAAGTCTAGACGAATCTGAAAGACTTTAAAAGGATCGAGACAACCCCAAAAATCTTTAAACATTTCTAAAAATTTTTGAATAGCTAAGGACATACGTAGATAAGTGTAGAGTTAGTTAGAATTCTATAAAACTTGTACTTATCTTGGATAGACTAGAATGTTTTTTTAGGGAGAGGAGGCCTATAAATAAAACCATTCACCTTCATTTGTAATTCATCCCCCAACTCAGTCAAGAGTTGAAGCATTCAAGCATTCTCCAAACTCTCTTGTAAGATCTCTTACTCAAGCTTAATAAAAGCTTCTCATTTTAAGTTCTCTTGTCTTCTCTACTTTGTACTTGTCTAGCTGTTGCGTTGTAAGAGAACAAGGCTTGTTAGCATTGAGTTAGAAGTACTAACGCCGCACAGATAAACTCAGGAGAAGATAAGTCTGTGACACTGCGCTGGAAACTGTCTCAGTCCCTCTAGCTAAACTTTTGGGCTAACAGTTTCTTAATCAACTAGATAACGCATTTGAACAAAGACAGTATGAATCCAATCCTTAATATACATACACATATATGAATGAGTTTGTTTAGGCAAATTATAGGGTTTGATGTTTGATAATAGAGACTAAGTTATTATGGGGAGAGGAAGGTTTAGTGTTTCATATGTTTAGGAAAATTATAGAGCTTGTTAGACTTGAGTTTATGAAGGAAGGTAAATGTATGTTTTGGAAAATGCAAGTTCATGGTTTACACGAGGATGAATGTTTGATTAGTTCTGTTGCTTTTGGTTTTGAAATTTGCAAGTTCATGAGTTTATGAAGAAAAGCACACCGACGACACACCGACGATAAGGAGGGACAATACGAGGATGGTAAAAAGACTCAGCTGTAACTGAGTAATGTTTGGTTCAGTATTATCAAAAAAAAATATTTAGTTTTGGCTGAAGCATAAATTATATTTGACCATGTACTTGTTTCTAACATTTGCAAGCTAGAAGAGTTATTGCTGGTTCTCGCATCAAAGTTTAGCCAAGCCGAAAAGAGTTATGAGTTATAATTGGTCAAATCATTAGAAGAAGAAAAATGGTTGGTCGTCCTTTTAAGTTAAAATGTGGCCAGTGATAGGAATATGGTTGCACTATTCTTACAATGCTCTTTTGTGGCATTGTTATGGTATGTATACTTTGAATATAAAAAAGAGGAGAGTTGTTAGCAAAAGTCTCGGAACATTTGTGGGATTATGATACGGTGAGCAGGGCTTATGGGGTTGTTTGTATGTGACACTTGTTTATAATTAGTTTGCTAGATTGTGGCACACTCAATTACGAGGAAATGCACTATCATTGTTGTTTCTATGGTTCGTAATGTGCAATTTCTTTCTATTTTTTTATGTTGTGAGAATTCAATTAAATAAAAATATTTATATCGGTTTACTCGTTTTAGCTGTGCTGAAAAGAGCAATGAGAAATATTTAATCAAATCATTTAAAGAAAAGCAAGAATAATCCAATGTTGCTCGAGTACTTTTTCTTCAAAGACCTTGACTTATTGTCTTTTCGTTTAATCCTTGAGGACTCTTTCAAGGAGGGAATATTGTAAGGAACTCAAATGAAGGAAAAAAATACTGTCGTTTTACATAGTTTATTTCTGTTACTTTGTTTCAATGAAGCAGTTCGTTTTGAACCAAGTATGTAATTAGCCTAAAACATTGTCGTTTAAACAAGATAGGAATTAATAGATGATATTGAATCTTCAGATAAGATGGATAAATTCTAAACCCCAACACCTAAACTCTTAAACTTTATACCCTAAACTAACTCTCTATACCCTAAAACTAAGGTTGTATAGGATATTAATCAATTAATGAATGAAATGAAATCTGCTTTCTCTGAAATTTCTTCCATTTTCTTCTATCTCTACTCTTTTCTTATCTCTATAAAATTCTGCTAGTTTGATTTTACCCATTACACTAAACACACGTTCAAATAGAGTAAACTAAAATATGCTCCTTGAATAAAAGAATCATATTATAAAACATAGCAATGCCAGGATTGCCGTAAATTAAACTTAAAGATCAAATCCAGATAAGAACCAAGTTTCTTGATTTTGCATGAATGCTAAGTTAATATTACTCGGCTGGATTTGGACCCTAAACATCCAATGTTCATCAACTAAGCATGATAAGGGCATAAGCCATAAAATTATAAAGCTTAACCTTCTATATTCCAATAATTCATAATGGTGACAAAATTGGAAGGTAAAAAGGGATTGGTACAAAGAAAATGAAAAGCTCGCAACACAAAACTTAAACAATATCCTTGGGTAGGCACTTTGAATTTAACACAAAGGCATCACCCCGAAGTTAAATCGCATGCTTATACCTTAATGGCATACTTCCTCAATGGAAAGTACATATCCTTCTTCTTCTCCCGCTCGGTTTTCAAAGATTGCTGCACAAAAAAAGAAGCAAGAGGCCAATATCAAAAGCAACAAAATTATCAATCATGGAATCTCGTGACCAAATAAGACAAGTGCAAGGACTTGACAACATACATAATGAATGTAGGAGTGTTGTTTATTACTCATGTTTTGGTAAATGAGCTAGCAATAAAATAACTTCACTTGGTAATTTTTAACAACTCACATGACTTAGTTTGAACAAAAAGAATAAATAAATAAATATTGCTTATTTTCAATAGGTATACTTTTTTTACTTGATTTATGACTCATCTTTCGAGTTTCAAGTTTGGATTTGTACGGATTCTTATTTACTTATGACAAACTATTTTAAAAACTTGACGTAAAACTTAAGCTTTTCCATGTGTTAATACTTATGTAACCAAATGTGGCATAAACAAGTTTAATTAACAGCTTTGGCAACATCTCAGAAAATAAAAATGCCCAAACTTAAATATCAAAAGCTGTCAAACTACAATAGCAAGTAAACCATGGCTAACCTGGTGCTTGGTAAGACGGCGACGAATAGCTCTGGTTTTCTTGGGACGGAGATCAAGTGGCAAAAACTTCTTCTTCTTATAAGCTTCCCTCAAAGCAGCCTTCTGCTTCTGGGAAATCACAGTCAAAACTTGGGCAATGGATAGCCTAACCACCTTACTAAGGAAACCCCCCAAATAACAACAAAAATCAAAACCCAAACTAAAATGTATGAAAAAAATTACAAGGAAAAGGAAGAAATTGAATTACATCTTGGAGAGCTTATTGGGGGCACCACCGGTGACCTTGGCAACACGAAGGAGAGAAAGTTCAGCTTTTAAGTCCTTGAGCTGACTTAACAGCTCTGTCTTTGATTTGTTCCTTAACTCGTGCACCTTGATCCTTGCTATACAACCAAACAATGAAATAAGAGAATAAAACAAGCAACATTAGCAGATGGAAACAGATTAATTTTAGAGTATTATGTGAATTTGGCTCTTGATTACTAATGGCATTACCCATTGCTGCCTGCCTCTTTCGTTTCTCTGTGCAGTGAAGGAGGTCTGGAATGAGCAACGGTGAAGGCTTTAATATCGGTTTGCCAAAACCCTAATTTGCATCAGATTAATTGGACTTCCATTTTCTTGGGCTGAAGTTTCCAAGGTCTTTTAGTATTGTTCTGGGTTTCATGAAAGCCTATCTCTTCGGCAGATTTAAACGTTCAGATTGGCCGAAAAGGACACGAATTGAAGTTAAGGGGAGTTAGGCCCATAATAATTCTATAACTTAACTGGTCAACGGTAAAAAAAATGTTAATAGGAGGAGATCTTAAATTTAAATTCATAACGCTTTCAAGATACTACTACAATAAAGAATTAAGGATATTAAATGAAATAAAAGTTAATTGATAGTTTTTAAGAAATTCAAATTAAATACTTTTGTGAATCAAGTTATTAAAAGAAACCGATATTAAATAGGCCCACTTATGTTGTAGTCCCTTTATGATGTTGATTTTTTTGTAAGGTGCTATGGGTTTGGTGACTAATATTTTCGTGTTTTGTTGTTTTAGGTAAGAGTAAATATTGGCCATAAATTTTAAAGTTACATTATGCTCAAGATGATGATCGAATTTTTGACCAAGAATTTTATAATATTAGATTTTGATATTTTAAATTTGGTATAAATTAGGGATTATTATCTTATACACTGGTGGTCGAAAATAAAATTTTTACAAGCATGGTTATTTAGGGTTTATGGTTTTAATTTATGGTTTAGATGTTAGGGTTTTAAGATTTATGATTAGAATTTAGAACTTAGAGTTTAAGTTTTGTGGTTAGATGTTTAGGGTTTAAGGTTAAAAATTAAAATTTTAAATTTAAGTTTAAAAATATACATACTTATATAAACTTTTTTACACTGACAATGTATCAAATATTAATCCATAAATTAATACATATACTTCTACAAAGACATTATAAAAGTTGATATAGTTTTTTCTTTCAACTAATATATGATCACAATCATATTTCACCGATACTAATTTTCTACATGTCAATCGAATGCTTAAAATTATTTTTTAAAAATAATCACTGAATTTTTATTAAAACTATAAAAGATATCAAAATTACAATGCATTAAGTAATAGACTAAAATCACTTACAATTTCTATGCAAAGAAAAGTGAATAATTTCATAGATATAAGCATACCATTAAAATTTAGAAGCTTTTACGAATCTCTTTGTCTCTATCTAATCAAGAGTCAAGACGCATAACATATGAGAAAAGAGTGATGAGCGACCCAAATTATCATGCAGAATATTCCGCTACCTATAACTGATTACATCGGTAAACAACTATCAACCGAATAGAGATTTAACTTTTCATAACCACCGATAAAATCATAATAAAAACTAGAATCGTTAAAATTTTTGTGCAATCAACAAACGACCACTATGGTATGTTGAAAATCAGGCCACGAGAACATATGAAACGAACCACAAAACAAAACATGTCACAAGGGCAAATAAAAAGTCACAAAAGTAAAAAAAATTATTAAAATACCAAAAAAATTAGAAAAACATAAAAAATGGATAGTCGGGAACTAATCTCTTAGCTGTCAACCACCAATCAAAACAGAAAATAAAAGAATGCAAAAGATGTTGAGCGGCGGCAGCTGCACAAACATTTTTGGAAGAGATAAAGCCTAGTTTTTTACTGGGAAAACCCAATAAAATAATTATTTATAAAAAAAAAAAAAACCTAGGTTTTTGGAAGAGAGAAAAGAATGCTTAAAATTATTTTAAGAAACCATCATTTTAGTTTGTGTTATCAGCTTCCAAGAAACTAGAACCCTAGTGTCGCTCTTCCAAAATTCTAGCGCAATTTTCTTTTTTCCTTAATTATTAATTCATCGGTATTAATGTTGATTATTTTCGTCGATAATCTTTTTTCTTATTTTTTATATCAAGTTCTTATTTTTTATATTTCAATTTTTTTTAATTTTTATTTGTCATGTGACACATTTTTCTTCTGCTTTGTGAAATGTTTATGTTTTATAGCATGTTATCGTCTATCGTTATGGTAGATTTGCATTCGTAGATATATTTTTCACGACGCTCAGCTATGATTTACGAATTGTCGGTGGTCTTCGTTAGTTTGATCTCTTTTGTGGTTCGTTTGTCGATGCAATCAAATCTAATTTACTATAACGCTTGTTTTAAAAGTTCGATAACAAAAATGAAAACACCCTAAAAGATCGGTGACCATTTATATAGTTTACCCCTAAACTAAACCTCGAATTCATATGGTGGAGCGGTTGCATACACATTCTAACGGCTTTTTATAAACAAAACACACACAAAAGAAAGCGGTGTAAGGTGGACAAAGAGCCTTTCCTGTGCTTTAGTTGATGTGCACAGTTCACAATCCATATCTCTGCACAACAATGTAACTTCAAAACTATAATCCCCCCCCCCCCCCCCCCCCTCCCCAAGTTCCAATTCCATTATATTTGATGCTGCAGTTGGATTTCATAAGATCATTTTCACTCGCTAAATTCCAATCACAAAAGAACTAGATGCAGCAACTGGTGCAAATTCGGACCTGAAGATATCAAGCCATCTCTTTCACAGGACTAGAAGCTCCATTTTGTACTTGTTGTGGAGGGGGCTTCGGCAATGTATTTTTCAAGAAGTTCTTCGCATACAAGGAGACAAACACGATGACCTGATCAAGGAATTGGATATATCATCATGCTTTGGAAATCAACGGGAATGTAGAACAAAATGTAGTCGAGACTTACTGCTCCAATCCATTGTTCCCAACTGAGGGGATGGCCGAACCACGCGCACGACAGCATGATGCTCACCAGCTTAAACAACAGAGGGGAGGGGAGGGGAGGAATCACATTGATTGGAAACATAACACTGTTGGGGGGGGGGGGGGGGGGGGAAGAAAGAACTTTCTAGCTCGAAATTTAGACAATACCTGTCTTGTGGTCATTATGGCAGCAAATGTGAGAGCACCAAATGTACGAATCGTGTAAGAAATAAAGAATTGACTGGCCGTTGCTACCTATGACAGATAAACCCTTAGAAATTTAGAGCCTTGATTAAGTGATCTTTAAGTCGGGGACAATAATACTTGCATCTGGAATTCAAAACTAAATTTTAAAGAAAAAAGAAGGGCATAGCTGATGATCCTGTCATCAGTTTAAGCCTATTAAAATTATAACAGGAAAGCAAAATTACTTACAGTGGAAAGTAATACAATATCAAGGAAACAATCGTTGTGACGATAAACAAAATCTATAGCTGGAAGTAATTGTCCCTGTAATATAAGACCTAATCCAAACCGGAAAAGAAGTCAATCGCACCCAGTAACCAATCAGAAAAAATGCAAGGCAGTCATCAAATCAATGTTAAAGGTAAATAAAACCATAAAACAGATCAGTATTCCTAAGATAAAGTAGGAATTTTTACCCGTCAAGCTGAGAACACAAGAACACAATGTTGTGTAGAATATTTGATTATGTATTTCCATATCGTAGCCCTTAAATAACTTATCTTGGAATGTGCTTGTAAAGCCATCAAACCTGTGAAAAGTCAACTGAGCATTTAAATTCGTTGAAAACCTTCTCTCTCAAAAGCATTCAAAATTGCAGTTGTAGTTGAATTGAGATTACAGAAGTACTTCAGCCTAAAGGAACCTAGGCATGCAGGAGTGAATGCAATCAATGTAACAGATGCTGGCAATAAATCTGCAATTAAGAGTTTAGATCTAACATGGTACAATATCATTTCATGTTTTGAAGATCCAAAGTACAGAATGGATCAAAAATATATATATTTTACAGTGAGGGGGAACGAGTTTCAGGTTGATACCCAAGATAACCGACCATCAGAGAAACGCCCCAAACAGTATTTTCTCTTCCTTTGTTGTAAGGACTAATGTCAGTTCCTGCCTATGGTGAAAGCAAGATCAGTTTCCAAAATATATAGTTATCAAACAATCTAAAACAGCTAATCTCCAATATAATAATAAAAGGAAGAATCCCTCATTCTATAGCAATGCATCATGTATGACAGCAACCACCAAATAGAGCAAGCTAAGTACTGTAGTTCAATGCCAAGATTTTAATATATATCCAAAAGCAGCCCCCTCTATCCACCAATCAGGCACTTATAGAAAGCATAACCAAGGTAAATCATGTACATGGAAATAATGAACGAAATGTGTACTGTTGACAAAGACCAGAATTTTACCGGAAATAATATAAATATTGAGCAACCTAGGGTCACCGAAAAAGCCACCAAATAGTCAAAGCCCTTATATTTCGTCTGCATGATGTAAGTGCCCCAAACCTGAGAGAGAGAGTCGTCAAAACACATTGCCACCTAAAACCGATAAGAATAAATAACGGGGACAAATATTAAACATCCACTGGATGAAATATACGCGTCCAAAAACTTGCATCACTATTTGGCTATTTCAAAATATCATATACATAACCCCTCATAGTTCATGCAAAACTAACTTACCATTACAGGTATCATTTTTGCACACTTAGCAAGGGTTTGAACTGGAAAGCTGACATACTTGAGGGCCTGGATCACAGTAATGTCATCATTAAAATTAACAATCAAGCACAGAATCTAAAGGTGTTTTTTCAGAAAATTTATGTTAAAATACAAATATTGTGGTGATTAATATTTGTGTGTATGAAACATGATTGTATTATACGATGATATAAGGATAGTGGTTTATGATTTACCTCGTACTGACATGTTGTGGTTAGGATGTTCGATACAGATATGAGGCAGTACTTATAGACTGGAGCAACAGGATCCATGGCTTTCTTACTTGCCTAGGACCCAAAAAGTATATCAAAGTATTAGAATATGTTAGCCAATCTTGCCATCTTTTATGCAACACAGTTCATCTTTTGGCTAATTCGTAAGGACATAAGGCATACAACTTGCAATATTTCAGCCAAAAAGTGAAATGTGTAGTGTAATCCTCTCATGATCTCCCCCCACCCCACCCCAAACAGCCCCCTTTGAGGCACATTGCAAATTATAAACACACAAAAAAGTATTACATGTAGTCGTAGAAACTTGCAAAAAGGCAGTTACATACCAGTAGAGAACCAGCAGAGACAGCAGATGTTGTGATGCGGTTGCAGAAAACGAGAAATAATGAGTACTTAAAATACTCGTCGTTTACTCCATACGGGACTCTCATGATCTTTTCCTGCATGAAAGCAAACCTCCATTAACATCTTCAACAAAAGAACATATCTACATGCACTAAACATGAGTAAAGAACAGATGTTAACAGGTAATTTACACAACTCTCCTTTAAAGGATGGATGATCATGCACCTAATGACAATTTATCGTTTTCTTGAACATTAATGGCATAATTAAAATTGTCTACTTCTTAGTGCTCCTATTTGTTTTAGGCACCCCACCAGCTAGCCCTTATGAATATCAACCTACTTGCAGCTGGAATAAATAATCAACTTCAATTATAACATATATCTACTCATCAAAATAACAAATTGGACTTAAATTTACTAGTTTCTGATTTAATGTATGAGAATCGTTGTGATATATACATCAGCATAACCAATGAAATCTATATTCTTTGCATTTTCCAAGTCCCCAAACAAAGGGTGTCCATATATTCCACCAGAAATTGTATATTTTGCATATCAATAAATCTAGAAGGTGCAATTACTAAAATGAAAAACCAACATTTCAATCTTTAGAAATTCTTATTAAGTACAAAGATGCAATTAAAAAGAAACAACAGAAATGCTATTAATATAATGACTATATATATATACCCCAAATCTTACAATTTGTCTATCAGGAACGCAATAAGAAAAAGAAAAAGAACCTGTAATATTCCATAGATAACAAGAGTAACCATGATTCCACTGACAGCGAAAATTCCTTTCCATAGTTTGTTCTCCTTTACTCCGTTCGTCGTTGGCAATGGTTCGGCCATGGCCCATTCAGCACTAAAATTGAAACTATTAAATTCAATAAAATCTTTTTTTGTTTACAACAGATAGCGATAAGGCTTTAGAAAATCACCAGATACTGTTCGGGTGGAATAAAGCGAAAACTCTCTTTTTTGACGGGGAGACGTGGAGGTAGGGAGAGAATCGGAAACTTGGGACGGAGAAAGCAAAAGAATTGTCGTTTTAAGATATGGATAGATCAGAGTTAGTGCCGTTTAAAGCTATGGATGGATCCCACGGCGAGGTTTAAAGGGTTTGCCTCCTTAGCTGCCGGGAAATGGGATTTAATGGAAAGGCGAGTGGGCGCGTGACATTGTATATCATTTTAAATCAGTCAACTTGAAGTTCAAATAAGTTCTGCCAGTCGACCAAACCATAGAAAATGCGGAAATGTCATATAATTTGACATAATTTATAGGATAATTGTTACTTTTGGGTTAGCTTTTTAACTTCAAAAGGGTTGAGACTTGAGAGTTGAGACTGCAAGTAATACTAGTTAAAAAAAAAGTCCACTATTAAACTATAAATATTTTTTTAACATTTAATGTATAATAATACATATACTATCCAATATTTCTACATCTGTAAATAAAAAAATATTTAGCACTTAAATAAATTCGATTTCACGTCTTCAATCAAACTACAAATATTAATCCTATTATTGATGGTATAATTTCATTCAATATTTTATTAAGAAAACATTTGAAAAATTATTTTATAATTGAATTGGATATAATTACATAGTTGTTGTGTTTGGACAACGTGATAATTTGTGAATCCTATTGAATTAGGTGTAATCGAAAGCTTTTAGTCACATCTTCAATTCTTAGAGGATTGTGAGAATTGGTGGAATTGTGTAGTTAATTATATTCTTCAATTTTATAATTAATATTATTTTAAATCTCGTATAATACTACAATTTGAATTATCAAACACGACACGTGAAATTAAGATGTATTTTTTTAAAAAAATATAGCTCTATTTTTGTTTTAGTTGGCTGATTAAGTTGGATCCCTTACGGGGACAAATCTTTTAATCTAGTTCTTTTCATTTATTGTGTTAGGATGTAAACATTTGGTCTTGCTTAAAAGACTTGGGCCTTATTTGACATTTAGCGAATAGCTGGTAATTGATAGCGAATTACATTAGCTGATAGTTGATTGCATTAGCTGATCTGACTAGCGGATTCTATTAGTTGGTTGTATAAAAGTGTTTGGTAAAATTAACCGATAATTGATAGTTATTTAATTATTTAAACAAGCAAAATGACATATAAGGACATGATTATATTTGATACATGTTTTAATAGTTTATTAGTTATCAATATTTTGTATCTAATAATATTAATTAGATTATAAAAAATAAATTTTTAATATAACATTATTAAGCATATTCGAATGATGTATATATTAATTTATTATTTACATAATTATTTTCTAATGCAATTTTATTAATCATTAAATTTAATACAATATAAATATGTGAGAATAAAAAATATTAGTTTATAAATGTCACAACGTAAATATGCGATGGTGAAAAATTAAAAAATAAGATGTTAAATTTAGTTTATATGAAGATTTTTTTATAATTGTTAAAGATAAAAGAATCTTTATAACTCTAATGTCAAAACATCTAATTTTAAAAAGTTGATATTAGCCGGGGTTTTTTAAATTAGAGATTTCACCCATTCCGTTATTTCAATCCACTATTCACTAAACATCTAAATTAGCGGATTTAACCAGTCAAACCTTTAATTTTTACTCAAATCACTGTTTACCAAAGAGGACCTTACAATTTCATCTCGTTAAATCAACTAGTAATCGGTAAAAAATAGAGATGTATTGTTATATTTTTCGAGCATTCTTAATGTGGTACCATATACACATTGCAGACAAAACAACAAAAACTTAAAACTTTTAAAAAGAATACCATTCTCTTTTCAACCGGAATTGTTCATTATATTTTATTGAACCCAGAACGTATGAGATGTGATGTCAATTGAGAGTTTTTAACATGTATTCTAGAGATGATTGACTTCTATTGTTATATTTTCCATGGAATTTATATTTAAATATGAATGCATAAATGTGTAAAAATAAACAAATCATATATATTCATATAAAATGATAAAATAGAGCTATCACCTTGATCAATTCAAAATTTCACTCAATTCATAAATTCTAAAGATAATAGAATAAACTGCAAAAGAGAATAACTAAAAATTGTCTTCAGATAAAAGTCTTCAAACAAATTAAAAACAACCTTAGTGATAGAGATTGTACCAAAATCTTACAAAATGAGTGATAATTTAGATATAAATAAATACGTTTATGTAGAACTAATGTTTTGATATAATAATTGAAAAATGTTTTGGACTGATTTAAAAATAATTCAAAACTATTTCCAAAGTCCAAATAACTTGAAACTGCGCTTAGGGGATGTTTTTAAAGGTTTTTACATGTTTTCAAAGCTAAACTAAACAAAATTATCCAGGTGTATCGAAACACCCTTAGGCGTTTCGATACGGGGTCTTCCAGTATCAAAACGTTTCGAAACGGGTTTCAAAATGGGTCTTTTTTTGGATGAGAATTTTGCCTAGCATTTCAATACGGGTTATGCCGTTTCAATACGCCTACGTGACATCGACCACAACGGTTATAAAACCTCAATGGCTATTCCCAACTAATAATTAAATACAGATCGGTTCGATACGGTGAAAGGCGTTTTCGATATGGGTGTTCCGAAATGGTCAAGAGCGTTTCGATACGAGTGTTGCAACGACTCTTCCTACTTGAGGAGCGTATCGAAACGGGTTCGAGTGTTTCGATACGGTTAGCAGCAAAACAACATTTTATGGTGGGAAATTATGTCTCCAACAGCTCCAATTCAACTTCAACGGCTAGTAACGACTACAAACTCATTAAGGAGTATAAAAGAGACCTCAAAGCATCAAGATATGGTTAATGTTTCAATTGTCAATCAACAAATGATCAATAATTGTCTTTGTAGTTAAATTGTCATTTTTTTGTATAGACAAACACTAGTGAGCCAAAATTGTCAAATTTGCTCAAGTGTTTTAGGTTTTCGGTGAGAGCTTATTTGTGCAAACAATCACCTATTATAGAGATTTAAGTTTGCTTATCTGTTCTCCTTGGTAAAGAGGGTTTGATCAAAGCTTTGGGTAGAAAGCTTGATCGGTGTATAAGGGTTTCCTCCTAAGCCTAGAAAAGGGGACGAATCAATAGTGGATTGATTAGAAATTCTTAGTGGGAAGCTAAGGTAGTGGATGTAGACCTTGGTTAGAAGGTTGAACCACTCTAAAATTATTGTGTCATTTATATTTTAGCTTCCACACCAAATTCACTCAAAATTCCATCTCTCCACCACTTGGTGAGCAAGATCGGTTGAAAGAATCGAGCACCTCACAACTCAACAGTTTAAATACTAAAAACATCATAAAAATATAAATAAAAGGTATATGCTGTATAGATGGAAACCTTAGAAATAATATATGTATCCTTATAATAATAATAAAAGAAAGAGATTTGTTAGAAGAAAAACTGCTAATAAATTTATGTTGAGTTGTGTGGGGCTCGATTCGATCAACCAATTTAGCTCACCAAGTGGTGGAGAGGTGGATTTTTGGGTGGAAGGGTTGTGGAAGCTAGAATGTAAAAAGACACAATGATTTATAGTGGTTCGGCCTTCTAACAAGCACCTACATCCACTACCTTAGCTCCCCACTTAGGATTTCACAATCAATCCACTAATTGATTCGTCCCCTTTTCTAGGATTAGGAGGAAACCCTTACAACCGATCAAGCTTCTACCCAAAGCCTTGATCAAAACCCTCTTTACAAGAGATAAACAAAGCAAACTTAAAACCCTCTAATAGGTGTTTGTTTGCACAACTAAGCACTCACCCAAAACCTAAAACACTTGAGCAAATTTGACAATTTTGGCTCACTAGTGTTTGTCTATACAAGAAATGACAAATTAAGCACTAAGACAATTTCTTGATCATTTGATGTTTGAAAATATGAGCATTAGCCTTCTCTTGATGCTTGGAGGTTCCTTTTATACTCCCAAATGAGTTTGTAGCCGTTACTAGCCGTTGGGGATGAATTGAAGTCGTTGAGGACTTTATTTCCCTTCATAAATGATGTTCTGCAGCTACCGGTATCGATACACGTGGAACGGTATCGATACGGCCTTCTTGAGAAAATAGCCGTTGGGCTCTTGCCAGCATAGGGGTATCGATACACGTGGAACGGTATCGATACAGCTTGATATTTAAATGGTCGTTGGGAAATAGCCGTTGGGGTAGTTGAAATGGGATCGGTACGCTGACGTGGCGTATCGAAACGACCCCACTCCGTATCGATATACTAAACCCTTGTATCGATACGGGTTTTGACAGTAACCAAACTGAGGCAAAATAGTATCGGTACAGGTACAACCGTATCGATACTTGTCACGTGAAAATACTAGTTTGGCTGTTTAAAATATAAAAAATCTTTGCCAAAAACCTTTTAAAATATCTCAAACATAATTTCAAGTTGTTTGGACTTAAAACAAGTTTTAAATTCTTTTCAAATTTGTCCAAAACATTTTTCAATTATTATATCAAAACATTAGTTCTACAATCTCCCCCTTTTTGATATAATAAAACTCACTTGAAAAATTGTTTGGGATTCTCCCCCTTTAACTTTAAGAATGTGAATAAGAGATTAAGGATATGAAAGCAAATAAAGCTCCCCCTTATTCATTTGAAAATTCAATTTTTCAAACCATACCATTTCTCCCCTTTTTGTTATATCAAAAAGAATTTAAGACATTAAGTTCAAAATAACAATAGAGGTACAAAGTTTTGACACAAATAAGAATTTGGTTTCAAAAATGGCTCCCCCTTACTCAAAGCATCATTAAAGATGTTAGTCCATCATATATGATCATCTAGTTGAATAAAAAGAGAATAAGACAAATTAATTCAAAACAACTAGAAATTTTACCAACACTTGAACCCAAGGTAGGATGTGAAGCCTTCCTTCTTCAAGTGTTCTTCCTTGTGTGCATGGAGCTCCCCCTCAATGTTTGACTTGTTGAACATCTTCATCACACCTACAATAGACAATCAAGTAATTTTTAGTATCCAAATTGCTTTGGATCCATAAACATTAGTAGCACAAATTTTAGTCCCCTAGGAATCCATTTTTCAATGTCATCCTTTTTAATTGAAGTGGTTAGTCCTTTTGGGACCCCAAACACTTCTAAAACATTTACCTTTTATAAATCTAGGGGCACTATATTGTCTAACATAAAAATTTAGTTTTCCAAAATTGTTTTTCTTTTCAAGTTCTTTGGAAATCAAATCTTTTTTCTCCTTGAACTCTTTGAAGCAATTTTTGTAAATCAAGACATTTTGATTCAAACTCTTCAAGTTTTGCTTCAAGTTCAAGTTTGGTTTTAGAAAGCAAATCATTTTGAATTTTCAATTTTGAAATCAATTTATTGTTTTTCAAAATGTGACTTTTAAAATCTAAAACCAAATCATCATAGGCATCTTGTAATTCATCAAAGGAATAAGAACATGAAGTAGATGAATTAGAAGTTACCCTTGAATCTTCTTTGATGGCCATAAGGCAAAGGTTGGCTTGTTCATCATCGGTGGAGTCTTCATCACTCCAAGTAGCCACATATGCCTTCTTCTTATGGCTAGAAGTGCTTGCCCTCTCATTTCTTTTAGGTTCTCGTTCAAGCTCTCTCAAGGCTTTCTTCATGAACGGGGCACACTTCTTGAAGAGATGAACTTTCTCTTCATCTTCATCCTCCTCTTCACTTGAGTAGACATGATGGCAAGTGGAGGATTTGAGAGCCATGACACTTGCATTGATGCCAAGCCCTTTGATTTTCTTCTCTCCCATAGCTCTAATTTCTTCCCTCTTCTTCTCATCCTCTTTGTTCTTCTTCATAATTTGATGAGTAAGGAGAGACCCCATGAGTTCATCAAGCTTCAAGGTTTTCAAATTTTTGGCTTGGCAGTCCTCTTTGAGTCCCAAGACTCGGGAAGTGAGTAGATGAGCTTTTGAACAAGCTTTTCTTCCGGGATGGCTTCTCCAAAACCTTTAAGACCGTTGGTGATGGTGGAGAACCTATCAAACATCCTCTCGATGTTCTCTTCCGGATCCATTTTGAAGTTCTCATACTCCAAGGTTAAGAGCCCAATCTTGGTCTCCTTGACTTCATTTGTCCCCTTGTATGTGACTTCAAGCTTATCCCATACCTCCTTGGCACTCTCACAAGAAGACATCTTCTCATAGATGGATGGACCAAATACACAAAATAGAATGTGCAAGGCTTTGCAATTTAGCTTCATCTTCTTGCGATCGTCGGCACTCCACTCCGCTTTACTTCTTTGAGGTACGAACGGACCATCTTCAACTATGTCCCATAGCTTGTAATCTCTTGACTTCAAGAAGAATTTCATCTTTGTCTTCCAATGGGCATAGTGGTCTCCGTCAAAGAAAGGTGGTTTGTCGATTGATTGTGCCATTTGAGCCGGTTGAGGAAATAGTGATCGAGCTTGCCGGATCTTCTCAATAGGATGTTAATCCTATTCGATTGAGCCAAGCTCTGATACCAATTGTTGAGTTGTGTGGGGCTCGATTCGATCAACCAATTTAGCTCACCAAGTGGTGGAGAGGTGGATTTTTGGGTGGAAGGGTTGTGGAAGCTAGAATGTAAAAAGACACAATGATTTATAGTGGTTCGGCCTTCTAACAAGCACCTACATCCACTACCTTAGCTCCCCACTAAGGATTTCACAATCAATCCACTAATTGATTGTCCCCTTTTCTAGGATTAGGAGGAAACCCTTACAACCGATCAAGCTTCTACCCAAAGCCTTGATCAAAACCCTCTTTACAAGAGATAAACAAAGCAAACTTAAAACCCTCTAATAGGTGTTTGTTTGCACAATTAAACACTCACCCAAAACCTAAAACACTTGAGCAAATTTGACAATTTTGGCTCACTAGTGTTTGTCTATACAAGAAATGACAAATTAAGCACTAAGACAATTTCTTGATCATTTGATGTTTGACAATATGAGCATTAGCCTTCTCTTGATGCTTGGAGGTTCCTTTTATACTCCCAAATGAGTTTGTAGCCGTTACTAGCCGTTGGGATGAATTGGAGCCGTTGAGGACTTTATTTCCCTTCATAAATGTTGTTCTGCAGCTACCAGTATCGATACACGTGGAACGGTATCGATACGGCCTTCTTGAGGAAATAGCCGTTGGGCTCTTGCCAGCATAGGGGTATTGATACACGTGGAACGGTATCGATACGGCTTGATATTTAAATGGCCGTTGGGAAATAGCCATTGGGGTAGTTGAAATGGGATCGGTACGCTGACGTGACGTATCGAAGCGACCCACTCTGTATCGATATACTAAACCCTTGTATCGATACGGGTTTTGACAGTAACCAAACTGAGGCAAAATAGTATCGGTACGGGTACAACCGTATCGATACTGGTCACGTGAAAATACTAGTTTGGCTGTTTAAAACATAAAAAATCTTTTCCAAAAACCTTTTAAAATATCTCAAACATAATTTCAAGTTGTTTGGACTTAAAACGAGTTTTAAATTCTTTTCAAATTTGTCCAAAACATTTTTCAATTATTATATCAAAACATTAGTTCTACAATTTAAGAATAATAAAATTAAATATAAGTGTTTTATATGTGATGAAGAATGTCAACTAATATTCGAGTGTCCCAACAAGAATAATCATCCAGGGATAGAAGCTCAATTCATACCAACATATAAAACACATACATTTAATTTTATTGTTCTTAAATTTATTAGTAGTTTTTCTTCTAACAAATCTCATTCTTTTATTATTACAAGGGTACCTAGATTATTTTCATAGATTCTATCTATATAACTTATACCTTATATTTTTTATAACATTTTTAGTATTTAAACATATTTGTTTATGTCTAAATTCTCACTTATTTTGTAAGATCTTGGTACAATGCCTTTATTATTTTACCACATCAACGATCTTCGTCAATATATATTAAATAAAAAGTCAAATCTTGATACTCATTATATCTATACATTAAAAAAATATTATTTTTATAAATATAAATCTTGTTATATTTAATAATTTATTTTTTATTATATTTAAAATTTTAAATTTTTTTATATATACGAAATTCAAATTTGAGAAAATAAAAAATCAAAATTATATTTTTTTTGAATAATTGAATATATAATTTGAATATTTGAATATTCTATTTTTCAATCGGATACAAATTATTGTATCGTCGATTTGAAAAAATAAATCTTCAAAAAAATAAAATCTAATATGATCTAATATTCGACAATAAACACCTATATTCATCACCCTAATTAAGGCGCGAAGACAACGCCTACTCAGCCACCAGCGCCCGAAAATGGATCACAAATCCAAACCATCTTTACCGTCAATAAACTCCCATACCCCAACTGCATCCAACGGTTCAAGTCAGCCACGTCATTGATCCTTGTCAATCATATAAGTCCAATACCCGCTTCAACTTCTGTTTATATATTGACCCCCTAACTTCTATCGCAGATATCTCATCTTTATTTCCTTGGAATTCAACTCTTTTTCTTTACTTTCCTAGAAACCAATGGCACCAAAAGCTGAGAAGAAGCCAGCGGAGAAGAAGCCCGCGGAGGAGAAGAAGACGGTAGCCGAGAAAGCCCCAGCAGAGAAGAAGCCAAAGGCCGGCAAAAAGCTTCCCAAGGAAGGGGGAGCAGCGGCCGGAGACAAGAAGAAGAAGAGGGTTAAGAAGAGCACGGAGACTTACAAGATCTATATCTTCAAGGTCTTGAAGCAAGTTCACCCAGATATCGGGATCTCAAGTAAGGCTATGGGGATCATGAACAGTTTTATCAACGATATATTCGAAAAGCTCGCTCAAGAAGCCTCTAGACTCGCGAGGTACAACAAGAAGCCAACGATCACTTCCAGGGAAATCCAGACCGCTGTTAGACTTGTACTTCCTGGTGAGCTTGCCAAGCACGCAGTTTCCGAAGGGACTAAGGCCGTTACCAAGTTTACATCTTCCTGATGATTGTAGTTTGGTGTTATGTAGTTAGGGTTAGGGTCTGTTTTTCTAAGTAAATCGCGTGTTTTTAATTTTCCTTTGTCCATTACTGTGCTATTCTGTTTTAAGGTCGAGTCTGTGTTTTGAAATGGATCTCTTCGATCCTGATGGTAGACTTGAATGAGATCAATTACTACAATTTGACATCATTTTTTTTTTCAATATGGATAGAGTTTCTGATATTTAGAACCGGAAAGTTAACTGAGATCTGGTTTTCGAAATTTATGAAATAAAATAAATTCAGTAGAGTACGAAAGCGAACAAAGTACTTTAACCCTAAAAAGCCTTGAAATCCGACTACAATTGTCACTATTGCACATGTCTCACTTAATTCAGGGAAGGCTGGGCTCTGACTTTTCTAGTGATACTGCTCAGGGTTCAAGTGTTTCCAATATGCACTGTAAACTGGAAAATTCTAGAATTAAATTGAAGAATTGGTGCAAGGAAAGATTGTTTTGAAAATGCTCACGGCTGAAGAGATTGCCAAGAAAATTGCTGAAATCCAACAACGTCCCCTTACGAAGCTAAGAACCTTAAAGCTGCCCTAGATGGTATATGGGAAAAAGAAGAAATATATTGGCATAAAAGATCATGGTTGAAATTGTTTAAGTTTGGCGATCAGAATTCTAAATTCTTTCATGCTACAAGTGCAGAACAGACAGGAATTCTATTTGCAAAAATATAAAAAAGGCGATGGAACTAAAGAATTCATTCATTCTTTCCCCACAATACTATGTTTCCAACCGAAGGTCTGTTGTTTAAGCTGGTTAGGATGATGCTGTCGTGTGTGTAGTTCGGCCATCCCAGAAGAAGCTGCTTGGCCATTACTAATAAATAAATTATAGAAAGAAAATAAGAAGAGTAAGGGTATATTGCATCAATAATGTTGCTGAATTTTTTATTTCTTGATTGAAGGTGATTCATATAAAATGAATGGAAGATCTAATGGGATTATTGAAGTGACTTGCAATAGTATTTCAATCGGCCTTAAACTTGGCCTATAGTGTTGATGACTTTCCCTGTATTCAGTTGAAGTCAGCCTGCAATGCTGAAAACTTCCCCTAATAATATAAGGATAATTCTAGATCATAAAATAAAATAGCACCTCAAAGATTGAAACAACATTATTGTTGCAATCTAGGTTGCACTGATACGGATACGGGGACAAAAAACGGTAATTTTAAAATTACAGGGTACGGGGACAAAAAACGGTAATTTTTAAAATTACAGGGTACGGGGACGACAAGAGTACGGCATATAAAAAATTAAAATTATATATATATATATGTAAAAAAATCATAAATAAATTCAATACTTCTTAAAAAATTAGAAAATAAAATCAATGAGTAAATCACAATATTAAAGTATCAAATCTCAAGACTAAAATAATATTAAACAACACAAATCAAACATTATTAATATCTTCCGAAATCAACTCGCTTAAGAGATAATTCCAAAAAGAATTGTCTACAACCTACTTTACTTATATGATTGAGCTATAAAATTAATTTAAATCAAAATTAGTATTGAAATTAAATTTCTAAATATAAATTAGGAGCTTAAGTTATAAAATTTATAATATAGTTGTTTTATATATGAAAATTATCTCATGCACTGACGGTGTGAACTGAAAGTTTTTACCAATGGCTCTTAGTTTTAAGGTTTAGGAGTATAAAATTTAGAGTTTATGATTAAAATTTTTGGTTTAGTGTTAGAATTTAAAGTTTAATGTTTAATTTTTAAGGAATATGCTTAGACATTTATGTTTTAACCTACAAACCTTAATTTTTAACTCTAGACTCTAAATTCTAACAACACCTCATAAATTCAAAATTTCTACGGTTAAATCACTAACCATTAAACCTTAAATAAAATTTCATAAACTCTAAAATTAAAGAGCGTGTGATTTTTTTTGTTTGAAATAATAATAATAATACAAAATCCTTATAAAAAATTAAAGGAAAATACCCTAATTATTTTAATAAATAGCTAAAAATTAATTAAAACAAGAAAGAGTGAAAAGTCATTAAATTATTTTTGGGCCCCAAAAAAACTAATAAATGAGAAATAAATTAAAATAATAGAATATTACGTGTTTTCTTCTTCTTCAACTACCAGAAGCAACTCTTCTTCTTCTTAAACTTCTGCAACTCAACCTCTGCAACTTTTTTTTAAATTTTTTCTCTTCAAGCTAAATATATTCAGGTACATCCCTGGGTATGTCCCTAATTAGCGTTGACCATACCCAATTTATATTTGATCGTCCCCGATAAAGTTGGGACGTCTCGGAGACGTCCCCCAGCCGTCCCCGTCCCGGAGACATATTGGCGACGCAGGACGGCCTTAAGGTGGCGTCCCCGTGCTTCTTTGTTTGCAATATACCGAGAAGAGCATAGATATACGCAGTAAATATTTCTTGAATTATATAAATGTAAATTTTGGAGTAGAACAAAAATAACATGTCCAAAGCAGAAACAAGATGTTACATTTCCATTAAAGTGACACACATAAGACATAAAAATTATAACAATGCTCGGTTTTGCATAAATTTTATACTACCCCTGCACAACTAAGAATACTGAAACTTCTGCTAATCTGAGGTTCTTGATATAAATAAACTAAGCTTTCTTCGGAGACTTGGTGGCCTTCGATGGAGATTTGGGTTCTTTGGTAGCCTTTTCAGTCTTCTTGGGCAACAAAACAGGGTTGATATTTGGTAAGACTCCACCATGAGCGATAGTGACACCGGCGAGGAGCTTCCCCAATTCCTCATCGTTCCTCACGGCGAGCAGCAAGTGCCTTGGGATGATCCTATTCTTCTTGTTATCACGTGCAGCGTTTCCGGCCAATTCCAGAACCTGAATTTAAATCAAATTCACCAAACTAAGATTCATAAAAGTAGAAACCATAAATAAATTTTACCACCTAATTTAAATTTCAGCTACCTCAGCGGCTAAGTACTCAAGAACAGCAGCCAAGTACACCGGAGCGCCAGTTCCGACCCGCTGCGAATACCTTCCCTTCTTCAAGTAACGACCGATCCTTCCGACGGGGAACTGGAGTCCAGCTTTGACGGACCTTGAAACAGGCTTCTTCTTAGAACCGCCACCCTTCCTTCCTCCAGCTCCCTTCTTTACTTTAGCTGAAGTATCCATTGCCTCAATGATTCAATCAATTATACTCTCAGCTTTCAAATGAGAAGATACTGATTGGTAGCTTAGATGCATCGGACGGAATCCAGGTCTGAGTAATTTATAGCGGTGGAAATGTACGAGGTGGAGTGAAGCGAGTAAGGAAAACATGCCGTTAGATGGGAACTTATCGACGGTTCAAAATTATTTGTTGGCGATCCGCGTGAGTTTTTAGCGAACCAATGAGAAACAAAGTTTTTTTTTTTGATTTTTTTTTTAAATTCATAAAAAAGCTGGGCGCCATTTACAAATATTTTTGGTTTCACGCTTCTGGATTTCAGGATTTTAAAAGGCATTGTTTATCGAACTCACTCAATCCTAATAAAGGCTAAATGTAGGCGTTAGTTTGGTAAATTAGTAATAATAAATTGGATGAGTTTACCACATGCGACGAATCTTGATGAACACTGATGAACACCATTTTTTTTAATTTTAAAAATTTAAAGGACTAATTATAATTAAAATTATCTCTTAAAAAATAAATTTAATAGATACTTTATAATATTTTTTAATAGGTTAGAATCAAATATACCATCTAATTTATTAAAATATTATAAATTAATTTTTATTTTTTAAGAGATTGATTTTGTTAGGATTTAAGAGAATTTGGTATATTTAATTCTAACCTGTTAAAAAATATTATAAAGTATCTATTAAATTTTGATTTTTATTTTTAAGAGACAATTTTAATTATAATTTTAGTCTTTTAAATTTTTAAAATTAAAAAAATAATGGTATTCATCGTGTCCATCGTTAGTACTGTTTATCAATGTTCGTCACCTGTTGTAGAATTTTCCTAATAAATTTGTTATTATAATGGAGAATTATGGTTAATCCTAAAATCTTGTAAAAAAATACGGTTAATCCTAAACTGTTTATCTTTTACTTTTTTACGCAATGGCAAAGGCTTTAAAAAAACTGTCTCCTCTATCCTTTTGGTCCTAACTCATTTGAACCACTTTTGCCCACATGCTTACATTGCTCTTCCTCGTGAGTGGTTTTGTTCAGTGAAGTTTTTGAAGGAAGAAGTGTGATTTTGAGTTGAGAGTTTTCGTTCTTGTTCTCTCTCTTTTCACGTGGTGTTTCTATCAACTTCTCTTAATGAATAAGCATTAACTGAATATTTCACAAACTCCCACCCGACAAATAATTAGTACAACAATATTAACTTCTTCGAGAGCCTCTTTATTCCAAGTTAAGTCACCATTGACCTCAATGAAGATGGTGAAGTCAATATGCTCATCAAAAATCAAGCGTTGATGGGTAAACTGTTGTCAAACAAGTACATCAAACATCACACCCTACTAGCCACTTTGAAAAGCATGGCAATGTAAGGAGCTGGAGTGCCATGATATTGAAAGGAACTGATTCCTTTTTGTCTTCCCCTCAATCGAAGATAAATAAAGAGTCCAAGGACAAAGACCTTAGGAGTTCCAAAACAAACTTTTGATTCTTAAAGAGTGACCGCATGAAACTACCCTTGAAGAAATCGACTTTTCCATTAAAGAATTTTGGGTCCAAATTCATAACTTTCTTTTAACCATGAGCACCAAAAAAGTACGGAGAAACATATTATTCTCTCTGAAAATATCCTCTTCACGTCTTCAAACAACAAATCTCTAACCATCTATCACACACAAACTACCATTATTCATTGAATCTTCGGCCACCATGGCCCCTTTCTCACATGGTATCAGAGCCAACATCGGTCTTGATGTCGTCACCACTGTTGCCATCTCTGATCTGATATTATTTTTCTTTTCATATGCACATTTTTTTCGCTGCTATCATTGGGTCACGCTCGTTCCTTGGCTTCTCCTTCGTTGAAATATTACATCTCTGGTGAAATCTTACATCTCTGATAAAATTTATGCTCGCATATTTTTGTTTTTGTCGAAAAGGTTATATCTTAGCCTTAAAAAACTATTTGGTTCTATCTTAGCCATCCGTCTTAAAAAAGATAGCAGAAAAGGTTTTAGTTTAGCCTTAAAGAAAAATTATATTATTTTTCAAGGAATTTTACATCAAAAATCTAAGCTGGGAATCTAGTACGTGTAACTACCAGCTTGAGGGGGAGTGTAGATTCATGTGATCGTTATTGAATGAAAGCAGATACTTAGTCCGTGAATGGCAAAAAAAGCTGAAAGTCACCTCAGAATAAGATGCAAAAACCAGAAAAAGATCATCACTGACAGAGAAAAGCTGGAAGACATCTAAGGAAGGTGCAAAACCAACAACTACAACAAAGTTGGTAGTCATCTCAAGAAGGATGCTGAAATCAGCAACATCAGCTGCAAATTTTCAACAATGACCGTGCAAAGAACAACATGATTATATCCTAGTTGTTCAACTCAATGGCTCTCGGAAAAGGAAGATTTTCTTTTCTCTAAGAAACAACAGAGGAAATATGAGTGGACATCACATCCAAGATCCAAGCTGGTGCTCTATTACGTTTGCTCACCAACTTGAGGGGGAGTGTATGTTATCCGAGAAATGTTAGAGTTTGAGTGAGAGTGTAAGTTATCCGAGAAGTTGTAGAGTTTTATTTAATCTATAATTAGAGTTTATTCCCAAGTCAGTACTTTAGATTTACTAGAAGTCTTATTTAAATTAGGGACAAATATTATTTAAATTGGAGATAAAAGTATAGTTTTAGTTATATTAGAACTCTATATCAGCTTATTTAAATCTTTCCAAAATACTTTGGATCTAACCTAGGTCCAAAAAAATTAATCATTTGGGATGGTCAGTAGTGGCGGAACTTAGTGGTAGAGTTTGAGGGGGCCAACTTAAAATTTTAAAAAATAGAAGTTTAAATTAAAATTTTGAAGAGATCAATTAACATTAGAGCATGGTATAAATACCCTTCACTAGAGAATCATGGTCAGTATTAGTGCGAGGACTTACCTTATTCTTTACCACTCAACTAGGGAGGGAGGAAGCATGGGTATAAATACCCTTAGCTAACCATTTTCCCAACCAATGTGGGATATGGCCTTAGTAACACTTGAAGCATTACCAACAGGGGTGGCACCCACGTGTCCCCATTATCTTCCACCACTGATAGTCAGTTGGCCCTTAAGATTGTGATACGAGTTGAGGATCCCTTGAAAACGAGTTTCAAACTTCAAAGAAGGAAATATCTACCGCTTGAGATAAAATTTAAATATGAGAGAGTCTTTGATTTTTGTTTCAGTTGTGGACGTTTAGGTCATCTTGTTAAAGAATGTTGGCATGATGAATCAAAATACTCGAGAGCAGCATCCTATGATCCATGGCTTAAGGCTTCACCAACCTGGAAGAAGACGATGTTTCCTACACCAAAAAACAGAACGTTGTACCAGAGGAGAAGCAAAAAGGTATGGAATTGGACTATCCAACAAGCAAGGATCATGAGTTTGACAGATAGCTTGTTGACGGTGACAAGTATATCGACCTTTTTCTCTGATAAAGATTTGTATTTGGCACTTAAATTTATAGACTACTCAAAAGCAATCTCTATTGACGGTCGTAATCCCAGTTTTCTTGGAAAAGCAACCCCCAAAAGCATGCTACAATCCAAGGAGCAAAAGTAAGCAAGTTGACATCTCACATCCCAATGATAAAGCTTTGGTCCCTTTTCAACTCCCCCATCCAAACAACATGATCTGGTTCAGTCTTTCTCTACGGATATCCTGGGAAATGCGTTAGCAACATGCCTCAATGACATGAGTGTATGTTCATCCAAAAAAAAAGTTCGAGTTCAACAAAATTGAACCATTCTCGATGTCTAAAAATAGATAACCCCTTTAGCTCATTGCAGACAAGGTTTATCAAGAATCACCAAACAATTAGTGTGTTAAGGGTTTTGGCCCTATAATAAACGAGGATGTGCTATAGTTGGCGTTTTTTTCCTACTTCCAACACCGAAGACTCTCCATTATCAATCATTTGGAATCAGCAAAAATAGGACATTCTTATGAAAAAAGGCTCATTCTTATCAAACATGCTGCAAGAAGGAAACATGTTAGAGAGTTTACAAGAATTATTCTTGATGAAACTGGAATTATTAAGATGGGAGTGGATCTTTTTGGTGTTAAAATTTTTGAAATTCCCTCACTCAATGATGATTACTGATGATCCAATGATGTTCACAAAAGAATGAATGGACTATGATAAATAGGAGGACAACACTGCTTCTAACTTTGGTTTCTTCGAGAATGCAGATACCCTCAACCAAGGGTATCTACAATATCCTTGAATCTTTATGCTCTATATAAAGAAGGGACTGAGCATGGCATCTGGTTATCACTCTTCTTCCAAGACTACTGCTCATTTCATGTTTGCATTTGATCCGGGTTTATCTTTATCGACTTTTTTTGCTTTCATTGTTGGCTCATCTCTGGGCGTCCCTCTCGTCCCGAAGATCGGTGTTAAAGGTTTGAAGACTGTCGTTGGTTACACCATAAATAGATTTGCTCATTTTTCAAATATGATGACAAGACCCCCTAGGCAAATTTGGTCAAATAGGCCAGTATGGGGTTAATAATTAGGGAATAGGGGTTTATCAGTTGAAATTTGGCAAACTAGGCCAATTTCTATAGTGTCAGGGTGACCACGCCACCTGCAAAAGGCGTTCCCTGCACCTCGCCACCTCCTGCTGGCGAGGTATCTGGTGACCGGCTGGGAGAGCCAATGGCCCGACTGCTGCAGGCGACCCGTGGCTGGTGCAGGCTTATGCGGCTTCACGTGGGCTGGCCTACCTGGCCGTCTCCTTATGGCGAGGTGCAGGCTGGCAGGCCTGCTGCTCACGGGCTGCAGCAGGTTGTTGCCCTTTTTTTTACATAATTTTATTTGTGTGTATATATATAGATAGGTGGTGTGAGTTAAAATTTTAGAGTTGGTTATTTGTGAAGAGAAGAAGAGAAAAAAATTGTGAAGGTGAAGAATTTTCTGTATATCTTTTTAAAGATATATTCAAAGAGGGTGAGAAAAATTTTGAGTTTAAATTTATCTGTTATTTTTGTAATTATTAGTGTCCCTATATTATTTTGTGTGATTGATGATCTAATGAAATTTATTTTTTATTATTGATGAAGCTATCCTGGTTGGTTGTGATTTTCGTTTCGAACAAAAGAAGCTAGTTTTTCGAATTTTGAATATGGTAAGGGCATGTATTTTTTTAATCTGATTTTTTAAAGTTAGTTTATTAGTTGTATATATACGAAATGTTGAAGTTAATATATACTCCCTCCGTCCCACTAAAACTGTCACATGTTGACTTTTTTCTGGTCAATTTTTTTAAACTTTGACTATAATTTATTTAAAAATTTTAATTAATTAAATTTTATAAAAAATATATTTAAAAATTACTTGATTCAAGGTTTTTAAAATATATTTTTAAATATTTTTATCAATAATAAATTTTAAATTATAAGAGGTCAAAGTTGAAAAAGTTTGACCCAATAATTGTCAACATGTGACAGTTTTAGTGGGACAGAGGGAGTATTTTTTTGTATATATTCGAATGCTAATTGTTTTTTAGTTGTAGAAATAGATAATGGCATGTGAAGGAGTTTTGTTGTACCATGGCCATGAACACATTTCGTCTCATATTCACGAAGAGCAAGTAAGTAAATGTTTTGTAATTTAAAATTTCATATTTACTATGTAATTATTATAACTCGAAATTATAATGAATTAATTATAAGATGTAGAGCATATGATACGCCGTCGAGGAATGAAGATAAAGGAACCTGATGAGCGTTTAGCGTATTACTTACAACGAGCTGGTTTTTATAATGCCACCTTTCTCCGTGGGTTTAAGATAATCCCCGGGTTGATTACTGCATTGATTGAACGGTGGAGACCAAAGACTCACACATTTCATTTTCCATTTGGTGAATGTACAATAACCTTGGAGGATGTTGCGGTACAACTTGGTATTCCAACAAATGGGACATCATTGGTTGGACAAAATAATTACAATACATATGAGCTTTGCATGCAGTACCTGGGCAAAGCTCCTCCTCAGAGCTGTGTGGACGGGCTACGCGTCAGAGTATCATGGTTGCAGCAGGAATTTATTGTGACCGATGAATTTGGTCATCAAGAACTTGAGTGTGCAGCTCGAGCTTATATACTACAACTTATTGGTGGTGTGTTGATGCCAGATACATCTGGTAATATGATTCACACACAATACCTGCAGTTCTTGCGTAATTTGGACACAGCTGTTACATATAGTTGGGGGTCTGCAATATTAGCATTTTTGTACCATGAAATGTGCAAGGTCACAATTATGCATGGTGAAAAGGCAAATTCAGATATGGGTGGATGTCAAGTATTACTGCAGCCCTGGGCGTAGTACAGGCTGCCTTATCTAACGCCCGCTTTTTCTGTACCGGTAGATATGGAGTTTTCGCTTGCTGGAAGGTAATAATGTGATTGCAGTTGTATATAAATATTTATTGATATAAAATTTATATCCAATGACTTCGAAATATAATTTCAATATACCTTTGCATATGGAGGCATCTGTTGAAGAATGCGGGGGTGGTTCACAACACTGTCAGAGAGACGAGATTAAAGATCCAAACAATAGGAAAAGATCTGGTATCATAATCAATTTATTTTAATATATTAATTGTTCTTATTTAATATAATTTAATTTATTATTTGTTATTATTTTGTATATTTTATATTTTAATTTTGAAAGAAAAATTGTATATTTCATTGTGAATGAATTCATATTAATAATTTTTTTACAGTTTATTTGGCAGCCGTACGCGAATGACGACGTCAGGGCTTGCCTACCACCTACTGTGCTTGAATGTGCAGGATTCTAGGGTGCGATTGTGCCTTTGATCTATTTTTCTATTGTTGAGTTTCATTGTGCTGACAGAGTGTTGAGGCAGTTTAACTTCCATCAACCCATTTCAAGAGCTCCACGAGAAAAAATTCACACCGTTCATAGAGGTAGATTCAATGAGAATTAGATTGTGAAGCAAGCCGATTTCATTGAATTATGGGAGGAAAGATGGGCGCGGTGGGCTAATGATTTGAGTCCAATTCAAGCCAGCGATTTTGAATTTAATACATAATACTATTCATGGTTTTCGACAAATGGGAAACCGTTCATAGCATCTGTCAAAGATGCAAATAGATGGCTTCAAAACCCGCAGTGCTCAAGATAGGTTCGCCTCTCAACCGAGTTTGGTTAGAGCTATCAGCAATCAACAGACGAACCAAACTTGGAAGGAATTTCGGGAGCAACCAACCGAGGTTGGACTTCTTCGTGGGCGCGATCTGACTCCCCCCGAGACATGTAAGCAATAATCTTTGGGAGCAACCACCATTTGGTAATGTTTCGGAACAAACCCCATTTCAACATTTGGATTTGGTCATGTTCAGCGGCAATCACGTTTTAATTTTGCAACTGGTGGTAGCTCATCTTCTCAGCCGGCTTACAATGACGATGAAGGATACATACCACAATTTTAGTATCCTCAATCATCTGTATATAGGGAAGGTTTTGGTGTTGGTAGCATGACATCTATGTTGTCAACAACTACCATTAGCAGCCCATCACTTCATCCTGAAGAAATGTTTGCTACACCACCTACTATGCAAATAACGGATGAGTAATTTTTCGATGACGATGAGCTGACTCCTAATCCAAGAGCTCGTAGACAGGTTCAACCCGCTTCGCGGTACTCACAAACATGCCCTCTCCACCGGCAAGAATTACCCACCAGAAGGAGGCGAAAATAGGGTTTTTTTTGTTTTTATTTATTTGTAATTTGCAAACCCGGAATATTTAATATCATATGTATTTCTTTTAATTTCGATTGCATTTTGATATTTATGTTTTTTTTTTAATTTTCGTATTCAATTTCTAAATTTGAATTCCAATTCCAAATCAAGATTTTAAATTATAGGTTAACGGTGCACGTGTGATAAAATTGAAACAAATAAAAATTGAAAAGATGCAATATTTTCTCATTACCATAAAATTAGACATACATTAAACAAAGCATTTAGGTTGACGGTCCGGCACGATAGTTGGAAAGATTTGATTTGTGCGGACACTTGTTTCTTGAATGATCCAGTTGACTACAAAGACTACAATGTCTAACTTGAACTCTTCCCTCTCTATCATCTGGATCATCCATATTCGTATTAATACGAGTATACTTCGGTCGACCCTTCAACTTTCTACGAAGTACTAGATTTGGTAACCATTCTTCGTATATTGGCTCTACTGGCCAATATTCTTGGTTCGGGATTGTGTTGAACTGAATTTTATATATATTTGCAATATTCTCTAGTTTATTAAAATTTAAAAATACTATTACCATCTGAATATATACTCAATCATACAAAAAATATACAAACTTTCTAGAATTAAAAAAATTAGATTAAAAGGAAAAAAAATTACTTACTTAATTTTCACTGGCTTTTACGAACTCTTCAATCACCCTCTTCGAATATTTCTTCAGAAGCTCACAAACTCGTCTCTCTTTGCCGAAAAGCTCTCTTAATTTTTTTCTCAACCACTACACACTCATCTCATCTTCCCTAAACCCTCTATATATACACATAAAATAATATTAAAAAATTAATCCCCTTTAATAAATCTAGCCCATACCTAAAACCCTATTTACCCTTTAATAGCATGACGTGCCTAAACCCTATTTAATTTACCCTATATACACTTGCCTGACGTGCCAGTATGGGATATAATGCAGGTGAACATGACCTCGCCATTAAAACACCTGCTATTAAAGGGTAAAATTAAATAGGGTTCGATGGATATTTTAATTTTAAAATTAAATTAGGGTGTGCAAAATTGGGTTCGACTAACCATTTGTAAATTGTTCCGGTCAACCGGTAACTTCGGGTCATTCAAATCTCGACCCTATATCGTAACCATTCAACCAGTTAACAGTTTATTCGGTTAACCAAAATATTCGGTACGATCTAAATTCAATGGTTTCTTTTACTTTGTTTATTAAAAAATTTAAATTTTAATAATATGTTAAATATATATATATATATATAATTTTCAAATACGACCCACCATCTTAGTATTTTTTTTAAAACACATACAATATTTACAAACCTAAACCCTATATGCCCAATTTTAGCTATACATACTATATAAAGATTATATTATAACCAACTACTAAACCCTATACCCTAAACCCATCCCTATCTCTGACCCGTATACCCTAAAGCCAACCCTATCTCTGCCCTGCCAAACTCTGTGTATTTTAAAGCTCAGATACAGCCTGACGTGCCATGCAGGCACGTCAGAGAGAAGCATGCAGCTGAGGAGCTGAGCCGCCCACGCCGCGAAGCCTGCCTCCAACAGGACCTCGCCAGCAGGAGGTGGCGAGGTGCAGGGGACGCCTTCTGCAGGTGGCGTGGTCACCCTAACACTGTAGAAATTGGCCTAGTTTGTCAAATTTCAACCGGTAAACCCCTATTCCCTAATTATTAACCCCATACTGGCCTATTTGGCCAAATTTGCCAGACCCCCTACCCATATGGGAGGGGGAGCATGCATTCTTCAGAAACTCTCGCATATGAGAATTTGGAGTCATGATTTTCATATGTGGGTTCTTAGCCCTCTCCCTGAAAGGATTTTATCTACTTTTTGTTGGTTTTGGCTATGGCCTAGGTGCTTTTTTTTTTCTTGTTCTCATGTTTCTATTGCGGGACATGTCAAGATTAGGAAGTTGTTTTTTCTTTCTTTCTGTTTGTTGGTCGCTTTGCATGGCTTGCATGGATAACCCATTTATTTATTTTTTGTTTCGTCTATTAATCTTATGATATTATGTCGTTTATTGTAAAAAATAGAGAATTATGGTTGCTTGAATTCAACGGGCCTGCTTTTTTGTAGTTTTAAGTTAATTTTTTATTTGTTAAGAACTTCTATCAAAAAAATTATTGGGGTAATGAGTTCTCGCAAACTCAATTGCAATATAAGTAATGACAAATAATAAAAAAAATTATAGTTTATTATGTATATTTTTATGAAATAATATTTAATATTATATAATATTATGTATTTTAGTGAATCAAATAATGATATGTCTACTCATTATAAATTTTAATTTTTTAATTTGTTTTATAATTACATATTATATTTTTTTAGATAAATGATTTGTTATTATTCATCCAAAGAATCACCTATGTACAAATATAACCAACATCAACAGATAATTAATTACAGACTAAAGCAATCAAACAATAGCGATTTTCATAGCAGTCCCCAATCAACAGCAAGCGAGGAAGAAGAAAGAACAATCTTCATACAACCCTTAGCTTCATTTTGACCACATTCTTAATTTCCACAACAATAGCACCAATATGCAAAGGACTAGCTCCATACAACCTGCCATTACACTCAGTGGTGGAAGTAGGTTATGTCGAGAGGGGCATATTCTTACCCTGAAAATATGAATTTCTTTTGTTGGTTATCTATTTTACCGAGCGTGTTCACTCTGAATTTTTATTGTGCTCACCTTGAAAATCTGAATTTCCTTTATTGATTATCTATTTTACTGAGTGTGACCACCCTAAAATTTTATTGTGCCCACCCTACAAATATAAATTCCTTTATTGATTATCTATTTTACTAAATTTGTTCACCCTAATTTTTTTGTACTAATTTACGTATAATTTTTTACGTTGTTAATATTTAATATATGTGTGCCCACCCTCAAAAAAATTTCTGGATCCACCACTGATTACACTCCTACCATATAAAATACAAGAAACTGCACCAAGTTAGCTTAGTAATAATATATTTTTAGAGTTTTACCTCTACCATGGCATCTCATCAAAACACCTAATTACAACATTAAATTCTATAGTATGTATTACATTCTCTCAAATTTGACTAGAGAATGAGCCGCAAGCAAAAAGATGCTCCCTGGTTTAATTATCAGACATGAAAAGAACATAAAGGATCAATATGATATCTCCCACCTCAACAAACGAGACTTCGTTGGTAGCCTATCCTGAATTGTTTACCAGGCCACAAACGAATGCCTAGGCATTGACATTCCTCCTTAAATAACTTTAAACCATACCACTTTATCCTGTTTGTGCTTAAGCACTTGCATTTCTAGCATAAAATTCTCCATGTGAAACACCATCCAGAGCATACTCATCCCTTAATTTCAGAATTTTCTTCCAAGCTCAACTATAACTATTCTTTAGCTGGATCTTCTAAATAGTGTGTCCCTTTAAAATGTATTTTTTCACCCAAGGAGAAGCCATATATATTTCATCTTACAAGCTCTATTCTATACTAGTATATTTTTAACTCCAAGTCCCCTTATGTTTAGTGATAGCTGTAGTAGTTTACCATGTTCTTACACAAAACTCTATTTTTTTATTTTCATCAATTGTCATCCATCACCAATCACATAATTGACATCAAATTATCTTTCTTTTCCTCAATTTTGATCTTCTTTGAAATTCATTCAAAATCAATAAAAATAAAGTCAAAAGTTTCGTTATTTTCTTGGTCCAATCTCCATCATTAATTTTTAGATGATGTTGGTTTCAAGATATATTATTTTTTTAATGGGTAAATGTTTTTTTACTTTGAGATTCTCTAGCAGACATTAAAAACCCACAAACTTTAAGAAAATTTTAAAGTGCCTAAAACAAGAAAAAAAAAGACAGAGAAAAAAAAGAAGAAAAGAGGATGCTAGCTAAATATTATCAGACTCCTTTAATTCTTTAATAATGGAGATTTTTCTCCCAAGTTGCAATTTTAAGTGGTGGAAAATGTAACCCCTCGCCTCGGTCTGATCGGTTTGAGTAAGTTACACGAGGAAAATCGACATGAAACACGTGAAGGTCTCACCTCGGTTAGCGACCTTAATTTTTTTTTTCATTTATTTTACATCTTGTCTAGAGGCATTTAATTAACTAAGTGATCACGATAGCGGAAAATGAGGCCCACAAAAAGCCCTACAACAAACCGAGCCTAAGCCCAACCCTTGAGTCCCATTAGAGATGTCCAAAGACTCATTTCCTGCCACCCGTTTTGGAACAGACATCACATGTTTCGATACGCGGGCTCTAGTTTAAAAAGCCAGGTACCCGTACTGAAACGCATCCTCCCCGTTTCGGAACAAGGCCCTAATTTGCCTAAGCGTTTCGATACCTGTTTCGAAACAAGCAGTTCCAATAGCCAAAGTGTTTCGAAACAGGGGTTCACAGTGGCCAAACCATATCGAAACGAGTTTCGATACGGGGTCCTTGGAGCCATACCCGTTCCGAAACAGTTCAGCCCATTTTGAAACACTGGCTGTCTGCAATTTCCCAAAACCAACTTTAAACATCTCCAATCGACCCCAAGAGCCCCAAACAACTCCAAGAAACATACACAACATACAAACACACTCTAGAGACATACACCCAAACAACCATACTCGTAATACACTAGATATACGAAGGGCATCCAAACAAAGATCATACATAGCATTCAAAGGAAGCATACATAGCTTTTAAGGTTTCATGCCTTAGCCAACATACACATAGCATGCAAGATAAGAATTAAAGCACGATTTACGAAACAAGGCATCTATAAGCCACACCAACAACAACATGCATCCAAAGCATTCAAATTAGCAACACTTATCCCATTGCTTGACTATTACAATCTACAATTTAAAAATTCATACTTAAGCTACCAAAAGTAATACTTGGAGACCTTTCCTTGCCCTTGCCACCCACAAGCTACTGATCTGCATTGTCGAACAAAAAGAAGCGTAAGCATAAAAGCTTAGTGAGGGTAAGCTCATAAAACAAACCTTCGACAATGCAGGGTCCAAGCACAAGCAACTACCATAATGAAATGCATGATCTTACCTCCGATCCACGAGAGCCAAATTAAACATGATGCATGAACATATAATCAACATTATGCCATGCTCAACAACTCATAAGCTCAACTTACAATAATACATAAATCAAGGTGTTATTAACAACATATCTCAATGCATTTTGGAATCACATTTCCCATCATATTGGCATATACATTATACATACAGTCTCATATTGGCACCTAGCTATGGCTCGAATACGCAGATAACATGTTGGAACACATTTCCAACATAACCATTACCTGTGGTGGGATTACACTCATCACCGGTTCTCGCAGAGGAGATTACTCTCATCTTCATGCCCCGTCGATAAGATTCCACTCATCACCGACTAATATAAAGATTTCCGGGCGTACCCGTACTCCTCCTTGGTGCCTTAACGCCACCAAGGCCACGCGCGACTTTGACTCTCGTGTGCACACTCATCCTAATGATCGATCATTGTACCCAAGCATACTAGTGCCAATATTAACGCAATCCATTTTTCATAGCTACATGCATATAACAATGCATCGAATATCATGCCTCACATACATGTATTTCAAGACTCATTTCCATACCTAGCATGTACTCACCGTGATCATCATCATACATAATTCACAATCCAAACCACATGCATAGCAATGCATCAAACCATGCCTTAACAACATGTATAACACAATATACATAACTACCATAAACACATATAAACAAGAGACATAACAAGCAATTAGGAGTTCAACCAAAGTTTCCTAAACTTAAGCTTGAGATTAGGCTACCACCCTAACCTCAACTCTAGGTGGGTTTACCAAGCCCATTCTAGGTCCACATGTTTGAACCAATATTTAAAAACCATTTAAAAACAATAACCACTCACCGACCACTTCATTAGTACAAGCCGACTAACCTACCAAGCATCCAAATTTCAGATTCGAGCCCGAAGCTTCTCCATTGTCTTCTCTTGCTTCTAACCATTCAAAAACAATACATTAGCCCCAAAATCAATCACAAACCCAAGGTTTAACACCAACACACAAATCTACTACAATTCTCACAATTTAAAGCCAAATTATTTATTCAAATTCCCATTTTCGTGCATCCACAAAGACCCATAAAAAATCAGCAATGTAGTCATCCAAAGCACTCTTAAACATGTTCAAAACACTACCCACACATAATATAACCATCAATCCTTCATTTCCTCAAGTCACATAGACACCTTAAAAACTCCCATTTTCCACTCCGCAAAATCACTTACAGCAGTAGCTACAGGAATCCATTAAAACCAACACCATAACTACTCAAAAATAATCAAATAACATCTAAAGACACCTACCCAATGTTACTATAACATCAACCTATCAATTTCTCACAAAATCATCGCAAAAACACAAATTTTGACACTTTAAATATACCCCTAAAAACTCATTTCAGGATTCACCATAAAACCTTGCAAAAATCAGATATGTTGGACCTTATAGGTAGTAAACAACTCACATAACATTAATAAATCAAAAGCTTTAGTTAAAGCTAACACAGATAGCATTTTTAACTCAAAATCCCAAAACCCTAAAATGCAAACTAGTGAGCTATAATGAAAACAAATTACATAGGGAGAAAGAGGAAGATGATGGTAATAAGAAAATGTATTTACATTTGAAAAGCCCTAAAAAACAAGCATGATTGGTGATGGAATAGTGATGGGAGATGGGGAGGAAAAACTCACTTTCAAAAAGGGGAGGAAGAAGATGGGTGTGATTTTTGGATATTTGAAATAAAATGAAAATTGGGTTTTATTTTACAAGACCAAAAAATTACAACTTTGCCATTAATGAGATGACCATCTTTAAATTCTAAAATCCATGGAATTTGATTTCTAAAACAATTTAAATCCAACATAATTATTTGCTTTGAATATATGAAGCCCAAAATAATATTTTATTATTTTAATTATAAAACCGAAACCTGAACCGTTATTTAAATATTATTTTCTCCCGACCTCAAACCCGAGTGTTACAGAAAAGAACAATATGGCCTAATTCTACATTGATCGAATGATGATATTATAAATTAAAGTAGTTTTCTTTCATATTTTAGGTTGAATATACATAAGTTACACAAAAATTTTCAAAAAATCTAAATCGATGTTGATAAAGGACAATGAGATGATTTCGTTAATTCTTAAAGTAGTTAGAGAAGACATCATAGAATAATGATTTTAACAATGACGCGAATAGAGTGATAAAACCATAAAATTTTATTGAAAAAGAAGATGAATTAAAATAAAAAATAAAAAATAAAAAATATATGCCACGTTATAGAAAAAAAACATTTTTGGCTTTCACATCAGTAAAATATCAGCCAACCAATATAGACCTAACGAAAGAGTGACTAAAATTAAATTTGAAAAGTTGAATGATGAAATTATAAAATTTTATAGTTTGGTGACCAAAATGTATACATACTAAAAGTGTATTTACTAAACATAAATTTACCCTACTAAATATACAAAGACTAATTTAACCCCAGTGCTTGATATAGTTATTATCGACTCCAGCACCGTTGCTTTTTATTTTAAAACTAATCTTTTATTAGTTTATTCAAAATAATAATAAAATCTTAGTTCTCTCTTTGGCGGAAGCCTTTATCTTCCCCATTCGATCTCTATTCTCTTCTTCCTTTATTTCTCTCTCTCTCTAGGGTTTTTTCTTTGTTCTAATTAAAGATTTTCAAAAAATGTCAAGTGCTTTAGAGATGTCGCTAGACGACCTTATCAAGCGCAACCGTAAGTCTGGATCCGGAAACTCCCGTGGTGGAGGCCGTGGATCCGGGCCAGGACCTGCCCGCCGCCTTCCTAACCGCAGAGCAAATCGCCCGGCACCTTATACCACAGCTAAGGTAAATAGCTAAAGATCATAGATCTGATTACAACTTTTTGGTTTTTGATTGGAACTTTTTTCAATTAAACGCTTCTTTTTTATTCAGGCACCGGAGACGTCCTGGCAGCACGATATGTATTCGGATAAGGGTGCTGCTTTCCAGGGACAAACAGGTCGGCCCCCCGCAATTGAAACCGGAACGAAACTCTACATCTCAAATTTAGATTATGGTGTTTCCAACGACGACGTTAAGGTATTTTTATTTTCCATAAGTTTTCTGCTATTTTCTAATTGTTTTATTAATTTAAGATTTATTGCTCTGTCTCGATCTGTTATTTTAAATTGTTTAAGATATGCTCACGTTCCTGGTGATTCTTCTGGCTTAGCTGTTTGGAAATTTATTGAAATATTCATTGTAATTCAGAAGTTTAGTGATTAATAGCAGAGCATGCAGAATTTTTTGTTGTTGATAAAATTCGATATTTAATTTTTTTATAAAGATTGATATTATGTTGTTGTCAGTTTCTGTTTCTTTTTACTGATTATGTGTTTGCATACAGGAATTATTTTCTGAGGTTGGTGACCTGAAACGGTTTACAATCCATTACGATAGGAGTGGAAGATCGAAGGTATCTAATCGAGTTTGGCATAAACTGGTCCTTCCGATGAAATTCTTTGTAACATCCAGTAGTTTAGAACAAAAAAGCTCTTTTTCTTAGGGAACAGCAGAAGTTGTCTTCTCTCGCAGAACAGATGCTTTGGCTGCAGTCAAGAGATACAACAATGTTCAGCTCGATGGGAAGCCAATGAAAATTGAGATTGTAGGAACAAATGTTTCTACTCCTGCTGCACCTTTAGCTGCTAATGGCACCTTTGGAAATTCAAATGGAGCCCCTAGAGGGTAAGCCTAATCATATAGTTGCTTAACTTGTTTTTTCCCCAAAAGTTTAGATCCTGTTATTTGTTACCCTTGATGTTTTTGAGGTTTTACACTTACAGAGTGCATAAAAGTTGTCTGTATATTTCAGTTAGGTTGTGTGCTGAAATTTCTAGAGTTGCATTAATTATTGGCTGGAGAAAATGTTTGAATTATTTGGCTGCAATTGTCATTCCAAAAATTCTCTCCTGCTATGATGTATGTTCAGACAAGCATCTTGTGTGATTGTGCTGTGTCTTTTATGTTTTTACTTAATGGGACATGAGACAATTCAAATTCTCATGTGCTTGCTACCTTTATTTTATAACAAATTGGTATAGCACTGATATGTATGTAATTATGTTAATGGATCTGTGTGGGAATGTGTTTCATGCCACTTGTTTCTCTTATTTGTTGACTTATGGTTTCTGATAGGTTTGTCTTATAAATCTAATCTTGTTATGGTTATTGTACAGTGGCCAAGGCAGAGGATTTGGCCGGCAACGTGGTGGTGTTGGAGGCCGTGGCTTGGGAAGGGGCCGTGGACGGGGAAAGGGCCGTGGAGAAAAGGTTTCTGCCGAAGATCTTGATGCTGATCTAGAGAAGTATCATTCTGAAGCAATGCAGACAAATTGAAGCATTCTCATGTCTATTGGTCGGTTTTAAGTCTTTTCTACTGTGGACTTTATGTGCTTGATACCCGGAAATATTGTGTATCTCTACCAAATTCATACTCTTTAGAGGAACTAGTCATGAAGAGAACTATTAGTTTCTTGATTTATGGAGTTTGGGATTTTACTACTAGTTGTTCCTTTGACTTGGGTATAAAGAATGTGGTTAGTAGAAAGCTCTTTGTAGCCTCCATTCTTTTGGTTTCATTGAAACTGCCTCGTCCCACAAGTTGGGAACAAAAGGCAACCTTGTCTCTCGGTTTTCCATATGCTAAGGAAACTTTGGCTGCATGCTGTGGGAGGACTAATCTTGCTGTTGCCCTGAGCTGCATTGCCTTTTGGTTGTTCCTGCATTGCGAAACCAGGGAGATTGCAAGTGAGGTAGATTTCTTTATTTTCTTTCTCTAATGCATTCTGTTTATCGCTGTTTTCCCCTTTGTGCTGCAAGTGATGCAATTGCTTTTTCCTGTTTAGGTGTTTATGGTGTTAAATTACCTCACGCTATTATATTATTTGCAAATGGAATATACTTTCCCCATTTTGTGGTGGCTGCTGATGTGGCTTATTTTAGTCAATTGTTGTAGAATCTCTCTGCTTCGGTTAATCCAGTTGGCTTCTTGATGGAGAAAAAGAGATACCTAAAGTTTGGTTCTTTGGTGCAATGCCAACCCTCTAAAAGTTGTTTTGAAGAAGGCTACCAGGTTGGTTTAAAACTGTGATTAGAGGAAGTCATATAGTTTGAATGGTATTAGAACCATTAGCAAGTAGTTAAGGCATGAATATACATGGTTAAGAGTTAAGATTGATAAAATGTTGATTTTACATAATGTTTTAAAGTCACCCGGTGAGCTCGCTATGGCCTAATTGTTTGGAGCAAATGGCTTTAGTCCCACACTAGGGTAAGAGAGTGGTATTGGTTCTTCTCAGCCTTAAGAGCAGGCAGCTTAGTGAGTTGCTTGTTACCTATGTTATACTGATTTTGCTTAGTTTGAACCTATTGTTGTGCGGTGCTCTTAATCGACTTCTATATTTTATGTTTTTGAATGCTGATCATAAATTTTATTGCATTTGGATTTTTTCTATATTACCAAAATATATAAATGCATCTCTCATCCCTTTTGTATTGCTTTTTGATATGTTAGTCGATGTTCAACATCTTTTTGGAAGTCCCCACTTGAAGCCATCACCATTATATCCTTGTTTTGTTGATAATTTGAATTTGATTTTTATATAATTGGGAGGGGTAGGGTTTGAACCCTGGATAATGAGGTTGTTGATGTCACTTAATCAGTTGGACAGTAGGGCTATCTGACGGCCATAATTAGAACTTGAAGCAAAGTTCGCTGGAATAGGATAGTGTTGTTCATTGGTATGTTGGGTCAGGTTCAATTAGAAAAAAGGGGCTTTGTTTTGTTTTTCCGGTTTATTTGAATTGAATTGCCTTGAATTATTTTATAAAACATTACAATATATTATTTATTATATATAATTTTATTAAAACTATTAATGTAAAGCTTTTTCTCATTTTATTAATACGTTCTTGAAATATAAATATTTTGAATACTGAAAAATTATATAAATTTTTTTGTAATTTATTTTAGAATTAAAATTAAAAGAGTTTATTGTAACATTGAAGTTCATATTAATAATTCTTGGCTTTTTGAATTACTTTTAAATGACGATGATTTTTAAGAAAAAATCAACTATTTTCCATGAATGAATTTCAGTTCTCGTTATATTAATATTTTTTTAATAATATTATATGATACGTTTTTAAATTATACATATTTGTATTAACATTAAAATAATGGAAGTAAATATAAAATTTTAAGTATTTTTTTAAGGTTTATTATAAAGCTAAACTTAAAAGTTTATTGTAACATTGAATCTCATTTTTTACTTGTTGAATTACTTTTGAATGGCGACGGTTTTTTTAAGGGGAAAACTATTTTTCCATGAAAGAAATCGAGTAAAAAGACCGCCAAAATTCTAAGTTCAGATTCTCAAGACATTGAATTACATAGTTATCGAACTTTTTTATTTTTTAAGATAATTTTGTAATGAAGCCTTTCTTTTCACATCAGACTCGGAATAAGGATTAAAAAAGACAAACAAATGAACAGTGCACGTATACACAGTTGGTTTAATTTCCCTCCGTTACATTATTTTTCTAATATAATATTAATTGCATTCATACGTTTCGATACATGAATGATGATCAGTGAATTGACACTAATGAACAGGATCTTAACCCATGAAAACAATTTTTTAAAGTTAATGCACAATTTATTAATATTACCCCAAACGTCTTTGTCAGGCCCCTTTCGGCTGTCTAAGCTTCGCCCAACTAGAAAAGATCAACTTCAACGAGCAACAATACACAACCTTAATGTAATACATTATAAAGTACCAACAGGAAGAAGGCCAATACCAGGGATATAATAGTCTGAAGGACAGACTTATAAGATGACGAGGGAATCGTCCAACCTGCATGAGTTACAGGAAACATATAGTTCACAGCCCAAACCATCCATTTGACAAGAGAATAATTTTATATAAAATTGAAACGATTTTGAGATCAATCCCTTGTTAGCTGCAGTTTAAAAAATGGGGGGTACTCACAGGAAAAAGCAAATCTAAAGCATCCCAAGCTGCATGACGCACAGCCCTTGTAGGATACATGGGGCCACCAGGTGAGGTAAAGCTATATAAACAGGTTTTCAACCTCGTACTTGTTGCAATTCTCAGTTCTATACCTGCAGGAATAGTGAATCATACAAGCTCATTTTCATGTGCACACACGGGGGTGACAAATACACCTCTGGTTTATAGTAATACCTCGAAGAGCTTTAATCTGACTAAGATAATGCAGTAGGACAGGCTCCCCTTTTAGTTTTTGAAGCTACCGGATGAAAATTATCATTAATGTCTTTAAAACAAGTCATTAAAATGTGTAGTATCTAATATGAAAATGTTATGTAAGTTCACCTGGTCTGCTAGCTCAATAATAAGTATATCTGCTGGTCCACCAACCAATGAAGCATTTGGAAATGTGGGACATAGCTTTAAGAAGCTTTCAAGTTTTTCAACTGCATAGAGTAAAACATCAGAAAAGGAATATCCATTTATATGTGCATTATCATTCAAAATCAAGGTTTCAAAGGAAAAAAAAAAGACGAGCCCAACCTGAGTTGTAAAAGAATATGACCCTTGACATTAAAAGGTAAAGATCCCTCTGGGCCTGAAAAGTACAACAAATTATTGACGGTTAACGATGACAATATAAAGGGTATAATCTATAAAGTGAAAATAGCTGACCTGTATTGGAATTTTATTTAACCGACTAGGCTCCAATGCAACTTCATTGAGAAGGTACTGAGTCCATAGAAGTATGAAAATTCAACAATTATATACTTCAAAAGGAACGATAAAAGCAAGGATTCATTTCAAATGATGGTATGAGTCTTTTAGGTTCACCTGAAAGAGAGACCGAAAACGCCTGGTATTTGATTGAATGTCAATCCTGCATAAAACCATACAATTAACCCAACCTATAGGACATAATCGGGAAAAGAGTTATGCCACTACTTTCATCAAGCATGACCCTATATAATAATGGCAACTTCAAAAACTATAGGCGAGAATGTTCGGTTTTTCCAAGTTTTCTTGTGTTTTTTTAGGATCTTTGAAAAGTTATATCCCAAACAAATGTTAAGATATGTGTTGGACAAGGATACTATACTTGAAGGAAAAAAAGAGAGTTGGAAACTAGTTTGACAACCAAACAACAGAAAATTCCCACTCAAGCATTAGAAATTTGAATTCCTACCAGAAAACGTTTGTTGCACCCTGAATAAGTGCAGAGGCATAACGAAGTTGAACATCTGCATCATCCAGTTGAACTTCAAATAACTGCAGACAAAAGAAAATGCAAAGAATTTACAGTTCAATATAAAGGATTTCACCAAAAAATCGAGATAATTCACAGATGAAAACAACATTTGTTCAGTCTCTAATGCAAATATATCTGAATTGGATTATATAGGAGAAGCAATCGTTATCTACTACTGAGCAGCGTCGCATATGAAAAATATAACAAAAGGCATAACTAGTCTTTTAGTGGCCAGTTCCATCCAGAGAACCTATGATTTCTGCAATTCTATATCACTAGTCAAATCTCCAATGATACTTAGAGACTGTAAATGGAAACTGTGCTTAAAATAGAAGAACAATGTATAAGTTATTGTAGTTTTTTCAAGGCAAAACAAGTGTTTCCAACTTGTCAGATCTGTTTCTTACTTTGCTACTTTAACCAGTTCGGTACACTCAAAATTAGTGCATAGCGGAGCTACCAGTACCAACCACTGTTCACTTAACAGCACCAAAATTTAGCAGCAGCAAGCCAACAACAGCCAAACAAATACGCTTCACAAAAACTACCATCATAAAAGCAATCTTTCAGGAAACTTGAGGAGTTGAACTCCATCAATTTGGAAACCAGGAAAGCTAAGCAGTTTAGAAATGATTCTAACGAAAATGATCCAAAGTTGAAATTGAAATGGCGAAAGAACTTTGAACTTATGAGTTATGATGAGTTTGCTTATGTTTACCCAATTATGGAATAAAAGGGCAAAAACGTGAGATGCAAATGACTGGCTCCACAGTTGAACAATCAAATCAAGGATAGGCTTTCCACGAGGGGGCACTCGAACATAATAATCAGCAAGAACATCATAAAAGTATAATCGACCATTAACGCCGTACGCCGCGGAAGATATTTGATCTTCTCTACTCAAAATTATATCTGTTTACAATTTCAATACAAAACAATGTGTGAAATCCTCCAAATCCTCAAGCGGGAGTCAATAGTATTAATCCTCGCGATCAATTGAAAGGTACAAGAATTTGAACACTATCTAGTTTAAACTTAATTTGATGTAAATGTAAAAAGGGAGAAATGATAAAGTCTAAGCTAACCTTTGGCTCGATCATCGATTTCCAGAGCTACATCTGCAAATAATTCTTTTAATAAGTTGCGTCTCTGAGATGAAGACGCTAATGCCTGCAACAAATTTGAATATACATCGATCAAAAAGATGTAGACAATAAGAAAAAAATTAATCAAAAGAGAGAAAAAAAAAACAGAAAAACCGCTTTTATTACTTTTAATCAAGTCATTAGCAGTATTAATAATATATTTTGCAGTCGCCTGTCAAACTCAACTATTACCTAAAAAAGTTAAACGTGCACGTATACATTTCCACTTTTAGGGGAAAACAATAGAATACAAAATTTCTTTGAAAATGAAAGAACGAAAGAAAATTTCAAAAACTAAAATCGTTTCGTCGTTCCATACATTTTCGCGAGAAACAAACAGGAAAGCGAAAAAGGATACGAAAAAACGAACCCGCTGAAGCCTTTTCTCGATTTCTAGTGAGAGCGCGTTGAGATAAGCGGAGCTGCGAGGTCTCAAGGAAGATTCTACTCGCTGCTGCATTTCTATGTTAAGATCTTGACAGCACAAAGCGAAAAAGCAAAAAAGAAGAATCTATGATTCTCAGAGAGAGAGAGAGAGAGAGAATTTGAATATGATCCAAACAAAAAGAAGCCAAAAAACTGAGGGGGAAAAACTTGAATTCTCTCTTAAATGGAAGGCAGTAACCGTTTTAGCCTTTTTACCAAAAAAAAAATAGTGGATATAGATAAATATATAGTAGTAATTTTGTTAAATGACGAGGGGAACTGTAAGCAAATGTTGATCTGGCGTGGCCGAGAAGCAAAGCAAGAGCCTGGAGCTGAGTTGAGCCGACAGGAAGCAAGAGGGAGAGGGTGGTGACAAGGATTTTGTTTTTTTTCTGGAGGGGAGAGTGGACGGACATGGACAGAGAGAGTATTTATTAAATTAATGGGCCACGTGTATTCCTCATCCCTTCAGATCAGATTTCATTTTTTAACTTTTTCTCTTTGTTCAAAACCCTTGTCCATTTCATCATCTGGAATTCCGATTTTAACATCAAGTAGTAGAATAGTTTGAACTGATAATAAAATGTTAATAACTTTAATTCAAATTGATAATTAAATTTAAATTTAACTCCTAAGAGAATTGATGTAACAAAATGATGAATATTTATCAACAGGACCTTGAGGTTGAATAAAGCATTTTTCTTCTTATTTTTTTCTTCGGTTTGGTGGGGCACATTAAAATTTGAAGAAAAAAAATCTCACAGTAATTTTGGTTTATATTTAAGAAAATTTTATAAAGTGCGACGAACACTGTTGAACACCACTAATGTTAAACACCTTTGAACATCATTAAATTATTTAATAAATATTTAAAATTTTAAGGACTCATCATACAATTAATAATTATTTTAAAACTTTTAACAAAATTATTTTTATATATTAAAATTTTATTTTTTAATAAAGGTAAATTATATATTTGGTACCTCATCTATTTTCGTATTTCTATTGAACCTTTATTATTTAAATATTATTTCAATTTTACCCTATTCTTTATAAAAAATAATTTAACACTTAACCCTCAACCTAAAACCCCAAACTATTAAACCTTAAACCCTTAAACTCTTAAACCTATACCCTAAACCATATACCATTAAAAATAATTTTATCATTATCGATTCAATTCATGAATCGTTGAATTCTCTTAAAAAATTCAATTAAATTATTTTTTATATATATATCAAAATTAATTAAACTCGAATTTCCTAGAATTAATACTATCATCTTATTTGAGATGATAGCATGATGAAGTAAGATTTACAAACATAAAAAGAGTGTTTGGATACAAAGAAAAGTAAAGAAAGGTAAAAATATAGAATGAAAAACTTTTGAAAAAGAGGGTGTAGGCCTCACTATCAGAGATAACGGGCCAGAGTTACAAGACTCTTACTTATATAACTCAAATCACAGTACAACTCAACTGTCATATGGATCAGTCGGTTGTAACTACTGGGTCCTACAATGCTAACAACCTAACCACAAAAATATCGGCTGTAACAGATCTAAACTCGATATCAACACATACCAAGAAACTCAATGTTACCACATTGATATTAAAATTATATATCTTGTCTGTATAGTTTACTGCAAAAGAGAATCAAGTATCTCATCACGCACTTTAGTCTTCTAATTTCACATTCTATATAAATAAAAGATTTATCTTTCGAACCCTCAATATCCTCTAGCTTTAAAGTCTTGGGTCGTGTCCCTTTAGGGAAGGGATAACTAGTTTTAGTGAACTCTTGTGATTGTGAGTTTTTATACAAGGATTGTTGGAAGGAGTTACGAGCCCAATCCATTTCATTGCTAGTCTACCTTACCCTTTTCAATTTTAAGGTTTGATTATATATGAAGTTAAGTTATATTAGACCTTAAAATAGTGTAAAGCTTATCCAATGTTTTTTTATTCACTATACTCAAATTTTATTATCTTATTTAAGAGGTATCAAACCCCTAGCCACTTCACCTAATAGACATTAGTACGTTCTGTTAGACAATAAGAATTCAGTTGTTATTGGACTTCAATCTGTTAAGTTAATTTGATTGTTAGTTGGTTGTGGATCAGTTAAGCTTTTAGTTATTTATAATGAGTTTTTAGTTAGAAATGGGCTATGTAACCCAACAAGTGTAAAAGGTTACTAAATATCCTTTGTAATTCATTTTTTTACATAATAGAATTTCATAATTCTTTTTGTGTTTTTTTATATTAAATTCTTTAGCCGTTCTTCACCTCACTTCTTACCCTTCACCGTCGATCATTATTTTCGGCTATCATAGCCTCATTCTCACATGATATCGATATGTGGTTATGTGTAAGAAGTTAATTTTAATTTTTTAAGTTGACCTAAGTGAGGAGATTAGATATTTTGGGGTCCATTCGACTATTTGTTCAAGTATTCTAAAATTTGAGAGGTTCAACAACCGGTTCTTTTCAACTGGTTATTGTGTGTTTGGTTTGATTCACCTTACTATAGTTTATCATCATTTGGTATACTGTACCATTGATGTGCATTATTTGTTGTTGGTTCCTGATCTGAATTGCTTGATTGACTTCCTACTTTGATATCTGCTGAAAGTTACTACTGTTTAATTAATTCGTTACTTTGCATTACTACTGAAAGTTGGTAAAGTATGAGATTATGTTCAAGAACAATATTGGTTTTCCATTGCTTCATTGTTTGTTGCTCCTTCTCACATTAAAGTATACATGAAACTTGAGACTTAACATCCAAGTGTCCATAGAAGAAAATTTCTGGGGAGAGTAAGTGTTTAACAACTTTGTTTTATGTTAACCAAATATAAAAGGGTACTTTATTGCCCAAGAGAGACTTCAAATTGTATCCGGGAGTTCGTAGCTTAACCTCCTTGCTCCCAACAAAAAGAAAAGTCGAATAAGTGAGAGGGAAGACAATGAAGATGAAAGAAGAAGTTTCATATGAAATTTCAAATAAAAAAAGTTGCAGGACAGAAAGGTGAGTAAAGAATAACGAAAGGAAAGAAAAAATCTTTCGATTCTTGGTAAGCCATCAAGCAAAAAATACAATTTTTTTAAGGAATTTCGGATGAAAAAAGAAAGTAAATTTTTCTTTGGAACTAGCCTTACCAGTTTCTATTTTATTCAACTTGAAGTGAAGAGATTCTAAAGAAAAGAAAGCACAGTGAATGAAGAAATTTCAAAGAAGCAGTTCATCGTATTCGTTCTTTTATTGGTAAATCAGTTCACTTTTACTTTTTGTTAGCAACTTAACAATTTACAGAAATTTAGAACTTGGAGAAGCAAGGTGAATGTTAGACCATAAGGATTCAATTGTTATTGGGCTTCAATATGTTAAGTTGATTTGATTGTTAGTTGGTTATGGATCAGTTAGGCTTTTATGTTAACCAAATATAAAAGGGTACTTTATTGCCCAAGAGAGACTTCAAATTGTATCCGGGAGTTCGTAGCTTAACCTCCTTGCTTCCAACAAAAAGAAAAGTCGAATAAGTGAGAGGGAAGACAATGAAGATGAAAGAAGAAGTTTCATATGAAATTTCAAATAAAAAAAGTTGCAGGACAGAAAGGTGAGTAAAGAATAACGAAAGGAAGAAAAAAAATCTTTCGATTCTTGGTAAGCCATCAAGCAAAAAATACAATTTTTTTAAGGAATTTTGGATGAAAAAAGAAAGTAAATTTTTCTTTGGAACTAGCCTTACCAGTTTCTATTTTATTCAACTTGAAGTGAAGAGATTCTAAAGAAAAGAAAGCACAGTGAATGAAGAAATTTCAAAGAAGCAGTTCATCGTATTCGTTCTTTTATTGGTAAATCAGTTCACTTTTACTTTTTGTTAGCAACTTAACAATTTACAGAAATTTAGAACTTGGAGAAGCAAGGTGAATGTTAGACCATAAGGATTCAATTGTTATTGGGCTTCAATATGTTAAGTTGATTTGATTGTTAGTTGGTTATGGATCAGTTAGGCTTTTATGTTAACCAAATATAAAAGGGTACTTTATTGCCCAAGAGAGACTTCAAATTGTATCCGGGAGTTCGTAGCTTAACCTCCTTGCTCCCAACAAAAAGAAAAGTCGAATAAGTGAGAGGGAAGACAATGAAGTGAAAGAAGAAGTTTCATATGAAATTTCAAAAAAAAAAGTTGCAGGACAGAAAGGTGAGTAAAGAATAACGAAAGGAAAGAAAAAAATCCTTCGATTCTTGGTAAGCCATCAAGCAAAAAATACAATTTTTTTAAGGAATTTCGGATGAAAAAAGAAAGTAAATTTTTCTTTGGAACTAGCCTTACCAGTTTCTATTTTATTCAACTTGAAGTGAAGAGATTCTAAAGAAAAGAAAGCACAGTGAATGAAGAAATTTCAAAGAAGCAGTTCATCGTATTCGTTCTTTTATTGGTAAAGCAGTTCACTTTTACTTTTTGTTAGCAACTTAACAATTTACAGAAATTTAGAACTTGGAGAAGCAAGGTGAATGTTAGACCATAAGGATTCAATTGTTATTGGGCTTCAATATGTTAAGTTGATTTGATTGTTAGTTGGTTATGGATCAGTTAGGCTTTTATGTTAACCAAATATAAAAGGGTACTTTATTGCCCAAAAGAGACTTCAAATTGTATCCGGGAGTTCGTAGCTTAACCTCCTTGCTCCCAACAAAAAGAAAAGTTGAATAAGTGAGAGGGAAGACAATGAAGATGAAAGAAGAAGTTTCATATGAAATTTCAAATAAAAAAAGTTGCAGGACAGAAAGGTGAGTAAAGAATAACGAAAGAAAAGAAAAAAATCCTTCGATTCTTGGTAAGCCATCAAGCAAAAAATACAATTTTTTTAAGGAATTTCGGATGAAAAAAGAAAGTAAATTTTTCTTTGAAACTAGCCTTACCAGTTTCTATTTTATTCAACTTGAAGTGAAGAGATTCTAAAGAAAAGAAAGCACAGTGAATGAAGAAATTTCAAAGAAGCAGTTCATCGTATTCGTTCTTTTATTGGTAAATCAGTTCACTTTTACTTTTTGTTAGCAACTTAACAATTTACAGAAATTTAGAACTTGGAGAAGCAAGGTGAATGTTAGACCATAAGGATTCAATTGTTATTGGGCTTCAATATGTTAAGTTGATTTGATTGTTAGTTGGTTATGGATCAGTTAGGCTTTTATGTTAACCAAATATAAAAGGGTACTTTATTGCCCAAGAGAGACTTTAAATTGTATCCGGGAGTTCGTAGCTTAACCTCCTTGCTCCCAACAAAAAGAAAAGTCGAATAAGTGAGAGGGAAGACAATGAAGATGAAAGAAGAAGTTTCATATGAAATTTCAAATAAAAAAAGTTGCAGGACAGAAAGGTGAGTAAAGAATAACGAAAGGAAAGAAAAAAATCCTTCGATTCTTGGTAAGCCATCAAGCAAAAAATACAATTTTTTTAAGGAATTTCGGATGAAAAAAGAAAGTAAATTTTTCTTTGGAACTAGCCTTACCAGTTTCTATTTTATTCAACTTGAAGTAAAGAGATTCTAAAGAAAAGAAAGCATAGTGAATAAAGAAATTTCAAAGAAGCAGTTCATCGTATTCGTTCTTTTATTGGTAAATCAGTTCACTTTTACTTTTTGTTAGCAACTTAACAATTTACAGAAATTTAGAACTTGGAGAAGCAAGGTGAATGTTAGACCATAAGGATTCAATTGTTATTGGGCTTCAATATGTTAAATTGATTTGATTGTTAGTTGGTTATGGATCAGTTAGGCTTTTGGTTATTTGTAATGAGTTTTAGTTAGAAATGGACTATATAACCCAACAAATGTGAAGGGTTACAAAATATCCTTTGTAATTCATTTTTTACATAATACAATTTCATAATTCCTTTTCCTTGTGTTTTTTTATTAAATTTCTTAGCTGTTCTTCACCTCATCTCTTACCTTTCACCACCTATTACTATTTTCGGCCACTATGTCTCATTCTCACATGTTTAAAATAGATTCAATAAATATTATACGACATGAAAGGTAATTAAAACATGACATTGTAACCCACCAAAGTCAAGCGTGAGACGCAAGCGAAGTTCTAAAAACCGAAATGACAACAACAAAAAAACATGACATTATAAAAATAAATTATATAAATATAAAAACATATCGAAATATATAATTAAAAATATGATATTGTCATTTACAATCTTAAGACTATTATAATTTTGTCCATTGGATTTTTTGTCCCGCTAAAAATAGTAAGATTAAACAAATTTTCTTATAATAATTTCAATGTCCGTTTTATTATCTATGTTTTATTTATTTATTTAAAAAACCATCATTCGTAATTTTTGGATTAAATATTTGCTTAATGAAGTGATTGAAACTAAACAATTAAAAGAAGAAGAAAAAAACTAAAAGAAAAAGCAAGAAAAGAGACATAACGTTCTTGTCGAAATGTAAGAGATAAACAAAGTAGTAGCGTCATCCATTGTAGTAGCGTCATCTAGTACACTATTATAATTGATAACACAATGTTAAAAGCAAAAAGTTTGAAAGAAAAGAAAAGCCGAGACTTCTTTTTCTTTTCCTGTTTGGAGGTAGGGAAAAGCATCCTTCATCCCCACTCCCTTTTCTTTTTCCCAACATACTGAAGTTTGAGCTTTGAATAGCATACTCAAGCCCACATAATAGATTTTATTTCGATAAAATTAAAAACAACGATAACGATGAGATTAAAAATTAACGGTTTCGGTTGAACTTTGAGCTTTACTAGTTTAGTTCAACCTTAATTTAGGCTTTGTTTAGTATTGATTTTCAAACCAGTTTTTGGTTCCAAAAGCTGGTTTGAGGGCAAAAGTTGTGCTAAACAGCTAGTTTTTGGAGGAAAAACTACTTTTGAAAAGTGATTTTCAACCCAAACGCAAAAGTTAAAATTTTTAGCTTTTGCGGTTTTAAAAGTGATTTTGAGAGACAATTTACAATTTTAACCTTCATTTGCTATTATGTTTATTTATAATTTATAAATTTATAATTCTTTACGAATATATAGTTATATAATTAATAATTATTTTTTTAATTTTAAATGATATATATTTATTTATGTCAAGTTTTTAAAATAAAATATGTCAATTTTATTATAATTTCATAGAACACGTATAATTGTTAAAAATATATTTATTAATAAAAATATTTTTATAATAATTTAATATATTATAACATTAGAAAATTTGAATATCATTTTTATATATCTATACATACAAATATATATAACTAACAATATCATGTCCAAAATGATCATTTATCTTCTTAAAAGTACTTTTTGACAGCAATGATAAACACTAAAATCTTACAACAAACTTTTTAAAATCCCTTTTTAAAATCTCTTTCTAACAACACTTTTAAAAATCACTTTTTAATAGCAATGCTAAACTAGCCCTTAGTCTAAAATGTTGTTTTGTAGGCAATCATGAAACTATAGGATAAAATTACGAATAATTACTCATTATTAAAGTTCAGACTAAGTTTGGTGTTATAGGTTAACTAGACACGGTTTAGTTGAAAAATAATTAAGTTATCATAACTTTAAATAATTAATAATATATTTTGTTTGTAGAAAAAACCATGCCATCACTTTAGTGGTAGAAACTAATCAATTTGGACCTACTAATAAAATAATAAAAGTAGAAGGACTAAAGCATGCCAACATATAGTAGAGAGATTAAATCCTAAATTTGAACATACTATTACTAGAGGTGCTTAGACCATACTTAGCCCTTTGTTTCAAAATCGATTGAATCATGGATGCGAAAAATGAGCATGTTTTTGGCTGATGGTAGTGATTAGTATAGTCCTGGTTACTTGAGTTTGAAGTGTCATTTCTGTATGTGTATATATTAAAGCGTAGAGCTGGTTGACTCAAAACCAGATAATGACAGTGACAGAGAGACGGAAAGAAGACAAAATATCACATATGGTCGTTTTCTTCTAACCACCACAGGTTTTAGAGTAACGATAATCTATTAATAAATGTCCAAGCCCCCGAATGAACAGAACCTATCTCTCACAATGACGTTGTCAGATTCAGACGGGAAAATGAGAGCTTCTCGATGAGTGTACTGTTTTCTGTTTTTAGGTTCTGGGCTTAAAATCATGCACGGGACTGTAATGCCTTCGGCTTTGGTTATGATGTGATCCGGATCCGGTGTTGGGTGCAAAAGTGAAGTGCAGGTGTCAGATTCGCATGTGCAATAATGAGCGGGTAAAGTTTTGGTTAGAGGGAAGGGGAGGGGTCGAAACTCGAAACCCGAAATCCCATGTTCCTTTAAGGCGCAGCCACATGTGTTTCAGTGTTTGATATGATATCAGACAAAGGTACGCTATGTACAGTCTCCCGCTTTGCATAGTGGGAAACCATGTCTGCCTTCACCCTCGCCTCTCCTGTCCTATGCCATTTCCCATCAATTGCAACATCCTTACAACTTACAAATACATGCCTTAATAAAAATGCTAAAAGAAGAAGAAGAAGAAGAAGAAACAAGTGGTGATCGTTCCGATATCTTCTTATCGCATCCGTTAATTAATTATTGTCGTCCATACGCGGTATTGCACTTTAACTTTTAGGCAAATGTTGTGCAATTAGGGGAGAGGAGGGGGGACAGGCGAATGTGTTAAGGCTGCCAATCTGCTTCCTTTCCAACTAAAAATGAAAAACCTCCAGACGAGACAGCAGGGGTAGCTTTTTTGCATGAAAACCAGCGAAAGGCCGTTTTCTGCCTAAACTTGATAGGGAATTAGATTCCACCGCCACCTTTATTGTTTTAAATAATACCTAATCAACTCTTCCATTTCCACGCCATTTTAGATTATGGAATATTCGGGTATTATGTTTATATATATATATATATATAACTAAAAACTGATGTTTTATTGAAAACTTATATCAATTCTTGTCATTTCACTTATAGTTTAGTTGGTATCTATGTATTAACGTATCACATATATAATGTCATTTTCTTGCTTGGCAATATGATTTTATTAAAGTTAAAATCATTATCCCAAATATGTGCTTATTAAAAATCTCCTTAAACCTATATAGAGAAAAATAGTACACCACATTCGGGCACCATGACCCTAAATAGTACTAAGCAAAACACACCAAGAATTAGTAGACCTAGGCAGCAAAGCTGTTACACGAAGAGACCAGATTATGCACTGCAATCAGTTCAACAATACCCCTGTTCGAACTGAGTTTTCAACAAACAGCGATAGAGTGATATTTTAATGAAAATCTGCAGTATCATGCATGCAAAGCAAAGTGATATTTTTTAAATAATGCATGGAGGAAATTAAAAAAACTACATGCACGCGGGGGAGATGAGAATTAGAATAAAATGGATCAAATACTTTGATTAAATTAGATTAATAAGGCTAATTAATCACTAAAGAAAGAGCATTAAAGGGAAGATAATGGGGGTGTCGTTGGTATTAGGCATTTTCTCCACTGTCCAAATCAGCCTTATAAAATACTAGTATATATTACGCAATGGGACCCTACGGCCTTGGCCAGTCGTGGCTTTGGAATCCCGACCATTTGCATCTCATTAGAAAAAGAAGGGAAAAAAGATTGATTTTGATTTCCCCCTTTGTCGCCACGTTATTAATTTTGTTTAAAAATTGAAATTCAAAAGAAAAAGGCTAGCTATTTTCTCTACAATTGGAAGTTGGAATGTACAATGTTCAAGAACTATTTTAGCCTTAGAAAACGATTTTAGGTTTGTTCACAAATTTACTCTCCAAATTATATCCATTCTTTATTTTTGATATATTATTTGATCTTAATTTATACAATAAAAAATTTGTAGCGTTATCTTATAAAAAGATAAATACGTGACACATAATAGATAATATCATTCATGAATCATTGATCGGATATTACAAAGGTTTGTTATGAAACAATATTTCTAATCAAATTTGCTTCATTCACAACGTTATGATTCAAATGTTTAACTTTACTTAAAAACTTAACATCTCATTTTACTATATCAATTAGTAGCTTGTGGATAAAATAAGAAAAAAAATAATAATTTAAGTATTAAAATAAACAGAAAGGTACCAAAATAAAAAACAATTCGATTTAATGACTAAACAGTGAATAAAAGTTTATTTCATCTAATTAATGAATGGATAATGAAGAAAGTTGGAAAATAAAAAGAAAACAAATCGCGGATAAAGGTTGATGATGTATCATGGTGGATGCGTCTTTCTCTTTTCGGTTGGAAATTATAGAGTTTCGTATAGAACAGAGCTTAGCAAGGCATACGTCACCACCATATAAACACGTAAACAAAAATCTTCTACCTTTAATCATGTTATTATTTATGTTTCACATTAAAAAATATTAAAAAATAAATTTTAAATTTTAACTTTAAATTTTATATCTTAAACCTTAAATTTTACTCTTAAAAAATACAATCTATTTTTAATTCTCTAAATCTTAACTATAAATTTTAACCTTAAATTTTAAATAGGACAGTAAAAAGAGCATAGTTTGGGACACACGATTTTCATCCCATAAAGAGCAGTGGAGCTTATCTCGGAACAAATGGCAGAATTCTTGTGGTTGTCGGTTAAGAAGATTCATTCTCAAATCTCAGCCTTTGCTTTCTTTTTCCATCTTTGAACAAGTAGAATATTTGTAAATAATTTTCTTTCTTATGTACGTAATAATCAGAGGCAGCACATCAATTATTGTTACATTTGTTAGCTACTCAAACACTAATAAGTTTGTATTTCTTCAATGATTTCTGATTTCTTGACAAGAAATGCTCGATTCAACTTTCAATAAAGGCGAGATTATTAAGAAAAATGAAGAGTTTATATTTGGAGGAATTCGAACTCATATCCTCGTACATTTGTTAATAAGAAATTTTTATAAACATATACTAGAATAGCAGTTGATTGTTTGAGTTTCAACTAATTGTTTACAGAAGCTAAAATTAAATGTTTGATTGGTTAAATATGTTAATTTGAATATTTGGTGAATAGAATATTGAAATAACGATTTGAAGTAAAAACTCTAATTTTAAAAAAAATTGTTAATATGAGCTTTTTGAAACTAGAAGTTTTGATGTAAGAGTTATAAAAACCCTTAATAATTATAAAAATATCTCCAAATAACCTAAATTTAATTTTTTTATTTTAACTCTTCACCCTCACATATTTACACTGTGACATTTGTGTTGATTAGATGAAATGAATGTGATTTGACCAAAAGGGGGTGAATTGACTTTTTAAATTTGGAGGAAATAAATTGGAAATTGAAAATTGAATAACAAGACAAACTATAGTAGTTCAAGCTTCTAACAAGCTCTAAATCCACTACCTTAGTCCCATTAAGGATTTTCAACAATATTAACTAGATGTTATTCCTATTTTTTAAACTAAGTAGATAACATTTACAATCGGTCAATCTTATTACCCAAAGATTGACCCAAAATACTCTCTTTACAAAGAAGTTTGACAATCTAAAAAATGCCTCTCACAAGGTTGATAGATTGCTCAATTACACTTAAACACTTGCAAACTTGAAATAAGATAATATAATGGAAGATTACACGAGTGACTTACAAGAATTTGACTTTAAGAGCTCTAGGGTTTGAATATGTGCTTGGATCGTTGTAAATTTGTTCAATAGTTGTTGATGAGGCTTTGGAGGCTTGTTTATATACCATTGCATTGATTTCTAGCCGTTCTGGTGGTTGAGATCATCAATGGAGCCGTTAGGCTTCATTTTTCCTGCAATAAATGCACTTTTGTAACCTACTGTATCGGTACTCGAACAAGGGTATCGATATCTGTCTCAAAACAGAAAGAGCCGCTGTGCACATTTAAGAGGGCGTATCGATACAAGTATAGTGTAAAAGAGGAGAGTATCGATACTATAAGATCGTATCGATACAAATTTTGCTCACAAGAATCCTGAGGAGACCTCTAGCAAAAAGTGTATCGATACGCTATATGGGCGTATCGATACAGTTTAACGAACGTTTGAAATTTGATGAAATCATAACTGACAAGCAACAATCAAAAACTTTAAATGTAAAGATTTATCGTATCAGATCACACCGTATCGATACAGGAACTACCGTATCTGTACGCTATGCCTTAAAGTTAAGCCTAGATAAAATATTGTATCGATACGCTTTTGTCGATTAAAATTCAAGAACCTAAAAACCGTATCGATACAGCTATAGCGTATCGATACGCCTTGGCGTACAAAATTGTTTTGGGCTGTAACACTTCAAAAAATATTGCTTGAACAAATTCTTTGACTTAAAATCATTTTGGTTAAAGTTTGCATGTCAATTTGTGAATTTTAAAATACTTAAAAGTTTATTTACTTTTATAGAAAGGTCCTTAGATACTTTGTTATATCAAAATTAAATTAGGTTTTACAATTTGTAAATTAATACTTTCCTTTTCTTTAATTCTCACACATTTATATTTGTATTTAAATTTAATAATTAATTAAATTGTATTAAAATTATTATATAAGAAATAAATTAATATATAGATCATTCAAATATGCTTAGTAATGTTATATTAAAAAATAGGATGAGTCTACCACGTGCGACGAACATCGATGAACATCATTAATGATGAACACCGATGAACATTATTAAATTAATTAATAAAGATTTAAAATTTCAAGGACCCATCATACAATTAATAATTATTTTAAAAAATTCAATTAAATTATTTTTTATATATATTAAAATTTTATTTTTTAATAAGGGTAAACTATATATTTAGTACCTCACTTATTTCCGTATTTCTATTGAACCCTCATTATTTAAATATTATTTCAATTTGATCATATTCTTTATAAAAAAATAATTTAACCCTCAAACTAAAACCCTAAACTATTAAACCTTAAACCCTTAAACTCTTAAACATATACCCTAAACCACATACCATTAAAAATAATTTCACCATCATCGATTCAATTCGATTCAATGAATCGTTGAATTCTCCTAAAAAATTAATTAAATTATTTTTTTATATATATCAAAATTAATTAAACTCTAATCTCCTAAAAATTTTAATTACATTATTTTTAATAAGATGATAGTGTTAATTATAGGAAATAGTAACCATAGAGACTTGTTTTCATAAGAGATGTTTCGGACATAGAATCTCCCGTTCTTCATTACCAAAGTGGTGCGGTTGTCACTGTCACACTCCAGTTCGAACCTACGATCACTTTACCGCACTTGGAAGGTTGCGTTTTTAGTCGAAAAGGGTTTTTGATTTCAACGCTTCCACACATCGAAGAACCGCAATCTCTGTTTAGGTTTTTGGCAAGGCAAGCTTTTGGGATTAGAAATAAAGCGACGGCGGCCATCAGGCCTAACAATGGAAATCGTAAATCGTTGTGTTGGTTTAGGCATGCTGAAGGAGATGAATGTATGAATTGAAGGCTAAGGATTATCATTTTGGAATCTCTTAAAAATTTAATTAAATTATTTTTTTAATAAGATTATAGTGTTAATTATAGGAGATTCGAGTTTAATTAATTTTGATATATATAAAAAATAATTTAATTAATTTTTTTAGGAGAATACAACTATTCATTGAATTGAATTGAATCGATGATGGTGAAATTATTTTTAATGATATATGGTTTAGGGTATATGTTTAAGAGTTTAAGGTTTAATAGTTTAGGGTTTTAGGTTGAGGGTTAAATTATTTTTTATAAAGAATATGATTAAATTAAAATAATATTTAAATAATGAGGGTTCAATAGAAATACGGAAATAAGTGAGGTACTAAATATATAGTTTACCCTTATTAAAAAATAAAATTTTAATATATATAAAAAATAATTTAATTGAATTTTTTAAAATAATTATTAATTGTATGATAGGTCCTTGAAATTTTAAATCTTTAATAATTAATTTAATGGTGTTCATCGGTGTTCATCATTAGTGGTGTTCATCGATGTTCGTCGCACGTTGTAGAATTTTCCTAAAAAATATTTTCATAATCTAATTAATATTAATAGATACAAAATATTGATAATTAATAAACTATTCAAACAAGTATCGAATATATTCATGTCCTTATATGTCATTTTTTTGTTTAAATAATCAAACAACTATCAACTACCATTTAATTTTACCAAACACTTTTATACAATCATCTAATAAAACTCGCTAGTCAAATCTGTTAATACAATCAACTATTCGCTAATTGCCAAACATAATCATATATTTTTTTTCAAAAGAGTTAGTTTTGGTCATTCAAAAATTTATAATTTAATTTTCATATGTGAAAAAGCACACATGGTGGCCGGACGACCAACACACTTCGTATCCTCTCATCACTGCTCACCATCTCATCGCCGTCCGGCCACCATGCGAACTTTCTCACACCATCTATTATAAAAATTTTGACTTTATATTTACATTATAATTATACTAATGCATTTCAAACCAAATCAAGCATGCTAAGACCTGAACCTAATAAAATCTCAAAATTTTAAGGTGTATGCGTTAACATACTCAACTCAAGTTCATATTGATTATGTAATTTGATAATTAAATGTCTAATTCTAATCTTAGTCCCTCTACTATGCTCAAATTTTAAGATTTAAAGATCAATTTTCAAATTTAAATACTGTATGGGATCAAAACTATATGAATGTGTTAGGATACATATAATGAACTAGTATTGAGTAGAAGGCTATAAAAAATTATAATATTACTTTATATATGGAAAATAAATAAATGACACAAACACCTAATATTTTTAAATTGAATCAATATGTAAAACTATATTATGCATCAAAAAATATTATTAACATAAAAATATTCTTTGAATTGAATCACAACAATAAACTTACAAAACCCAACATGACATAAAAATCACATCAATATGAGCTAAATACATAAACGTGAAATATGCATAAAAAGAATGATAAATATATAAAAACTATATATAATTATGCTCTAAAAATTAAAATTAAAGTTTATAATGCTATAAATATTAAAAAAACTTAAATTTATACGTAAATTGCATATATAGGATTTCTCATAATGAAAATTTTAAAGTAATTTATCTTTATATTTTCTAAAACTTTAGTTGAAAATAATTGAGATAAAAATATAAATGACCATTACTTTTTCTTATCAATATTGAATTTTCACTTTAAAAGCCAAATTGAGTAATGTCTATAACAGGGGGCAACTTTTAATAGTACTTGATGAGTTCTCAAATATGACATATTTCAATTGCTATTTTTCTAGTTATTTGGACTTCTTGCTGCTTAATACACGTTGTTTTCGTTATATTTTGTGCAGCATCCAATTCTGGAAATAGCAGTGAAAATGTGACATTTCTGCAGTTTTTATTATAATTCTGTCATGACTGGCATCATGGGCACGACACCGGGCACGACGCGTCTGGCGTGGCAGTGACGTGGCAATGACGCGGCGACCTTTAGAAGCTTCTGGAACGTTCTGAGAGATCTTATCAGCTTATCCGATTAGATTCCTGCATTTAAATTTTAAAACATTTGAATTGTTTTATCTTTTGTTTATTATTTTAAATTATCTCATCACTTTATCTTTGTAAATCTAAGCCTATAAATACCACCCTTGGTAAAGGCTTAGACAATAAATCATTTTAGTGATCATCTTCTAGTTTTGAGTTTTCTTTTATCTTTGTAAACACTTTTTAATTTTAATTCAAGTTTTTTTTCTTTACTTTCTTGTTTCATTTATTTTATGTTATTTAATTATTTTTCCAAAACCAAGTTAAGCATGATAATCAATATCATGCTTAGCTAAATTTCTTGAGCCAAGAGTTAGCCAAATCAATTCTAATCGTGAGAATTGAACATTGCCTAAATTCCTTCGGGGATACATTTTTATCTTTCTGTTTAGATAGTTTGGCAATCGGCCTTACTAAAGTTTTTAATCGTTTTTCAAATCAAAAAGAGCTCGTTGGTCTGGAATCGTTTAAAGACATAATTGGGAGGAAGGATCGGCCTGTGGCAATTTCGACTTCCTGTGAACACTCTTAGCGGCGGTCTACTAAGGAAAGATAAAATCAGAAGCGATTCTTTTTTAAGACAATTTCTGAGTCGGGCTTTTCTTGCTTTCAAAACTAAATATTTTAACGGCGATAGACGTGGTTAATTTGTTTAAGAATCAACCTTCGAAGATAGTCTTGGGAGGATTGGTTACTCGAGAGAGAAGCAAGTTGCGACGGGTTGGGCCTCGCAGACTGTAACCGACATGATCCCCGGAGTAAAAATCTATTTCAATGATCGAGGGAATTGACAAGGCTAGCTCGAGGCTAATTTTCATATTTGGTTTTTCCTACTATTATTTTTAATTCTTGCATTTTATCTTATTACTTCACTCAATATCAGATCACCCCCTTTTATTTCCTTGTTTTGCAGATATTCCTGGGAATTCAAATCCGACAAAATTTAAGTCAAGAATTTCGACTAATCTCCCTGTGGATCGACCCTCTTTCCTTATACTACTTAATTTCTTTATTTTATTTATTGTTGAAAGAGGTTAATTAATTTATTCATTTTGACCGGTTAAACGACGACTTGTCAAAATTGGCGCCGTTGCCGGGGAGATTTACTTTTGGCATATTTGACTGATTTTGTTTTTTTATGACCAGGAAAACCCACTTTTAAAGAACCAAAAAAAAATTTCGTCGAGCTAAACGACGTTAAACAAAGCGCTAAATAGGAGGCAACCCATTGGTTTATTTTTCGTTAATTTTTACTTCCTCTTTAATAATTTAATTTATGTTTCATTTTTTTTTATTTTCTTTCTTTTTTTTATTTGCCTTAATAATTTTCTTTTCCCTCTGCAGGATTCTTTTCGCAAATAGCAATGCCGAGCATACCGTCCAATTTTTCCCCTTTTCCCCTTCCCTTTCTTTCTTTCCCGAAAAACCACCAAACCCTAACAAAACACACCCAGCCGTAAACTATCTCAGCCGCAATTCACCATGTCCCACACCTCCTCCACGCTGCGGTGACGACAAGCCCCCAGCCCCCGATCAAGAATCTCACTCAGACGGCTTCCACCGCTCATTTGCATCCTTCCCCAACTGTCAGCCGCCATTCGCAGCTCTCCAACAGCACTGCTGGACCAAGCTCCACCCGCCGGCCACCTTCTCGACGGTCACCATCACCATCGTCGCAATCATCGTTGGTCACGGGGAGTTCTCTTTACCCCTCTTTGCCTTACTTTTTTTTAATTCTTTTTTCTGAATTGGGGAAATTCATTTAAGTGAGGGGGAGGGTGCAAAAACACCACTTGTCCTATGCTTGTTTGATAATATGTTTGACTTTGATTAAACTTGAGATAAATTTTTCTTGCCATTACATGTTACCTAGCATGTTGTACTTGTTCTAGTGCTTAGGAGTGCAATGATTTAAGCATTTTGATAATCAAATAATATGGGTAATCTGCAGTTTGACATCTCTTTTAATTACTCTTGATAGTGTTAATTAAATTTCTCGCCTAGCTTAATCAAATTAGCCCAATTTTGGTAAGATTTGAGCCTTGAGCATGCATTCTTCATATTATGCTCGTTTCTTTTTCTTGAGAGTGTCATCTTGAATTTTAGGAATCTAGAACTTGTGGCTTGCTTACAATTCGAGACTACACTAAGAACGAGGTGCTTTAAAATGATTTAGGCATTAGGCTTTAAACCTTTTCCTTCCCTTTCATTTTAATTTACCCTTTCTCATCGCCTAGTGAGCCTTTGTTAGCCTTACACCCCATTTCCTTGGCTTAACCACTTTTTGATTGATCAAATGCTAGAAACTATATTACTAGGCAAATAAGGAGCTGCAATTCGAATAAAGGGCATAATTCATCGAAATGAAAAAAAAAAACAGAATAAAGGAAGCAATTGCTTCGGAAAAGAAAAGAAAAGAAAAAAAAGAATAAAAAACAGTTTCGAAAAGAAGAAAAGAAAAAAAGAAAGAAAAAAATGTGTGTTTTGCTTGCCCGTTTTTAGCTCCTTTTTAATGTCTTCACTGCTTATGTTTGAAATATCTTGCTTTGATCATCTTCTTTTTCTTTCCATCTTTCTACCTTTTTTCTCTATACCCACATTACATCTTGAATAAAAGACCTAATGATTTTTGCACCTCGATTCTAATAAGTAGTGGAGAATTGAACTTGTTACAAGCCTATGGAAACCTTAGTTCATGCATGACTTAGAGTGCTTTTGCTTCACATTTACCTTTAAACACTTTGAGTGCTAGAACTCCTATGATTATATTTGATGCTTGTAATGGCTTGAGAAATGCATTCTTGGTTAATATCTTTTTCGGACATACTTGAGGACAAGTATGAGACAAGTGAGGGGGAATTTGATGAGTTCTCAAATATGACATATTTCATTTGCTATTTTTCTAGTTATTTGGACTTCTTGCTGCTTAATACATGTTGTTTTCGTTATATTTTGTGCAGGGATCCAATTCTGGAAATAGCAGTGAAAATGTGGCATTTCTGCAGTTTTTATTATAATTCTGTCATGACTGGCATCATGGGCACGACACCGGGCACGACGCGTCTGACGTGGCAGTGACGTGGCAATGACGTGGCGACCTCTAGAAGCTTCTGGAACGTTCTGAGAGATCTTATCAGCTTATCCGATTAGATTCCTGCATTTAAATTTCAAAACATTTGAATTGTTTTATCTTTTGTTTATTATTTTAAATTATCTCATCACTTTATCTTTGTAAACCTAAGCCTATAAATACCACCATTGGTAAAGGCTTAGACAATAAATCATTTTAGTGATCATCTTCTAGTTTTGAGTTTTCTTTTATCTTTGTAAACACTTTTTAATTTTAATTCAAGTTCTTTTTCTTTATTTTCTTGTTTCATTTATTTTATGTTATTTAATTATTTTTCCAAAACCAAGTTAAGCATGATAATCAATATCATGCTTAGCTAAATTTCTTTAGCCAAGAGTTAGCCAAATCAATTCTAATCGTGAGAATTGAACATTGCCTAAATTCTTTCGGGAATACATTTTTATCTTTCTGTTTAGATAGTTTGGCAATCGGCCTTACTAAAGTTTTTAATCGTTTTTCAAATCAAAAAGAGCTTGTTGGTCTGGAATCGTTTAAAGACATAGTTGGGAGGAAGGATCGGCCTGTGGCAATTTCGACTTCCTGTGAACACTCTTAGCGGCGGTCCGCTAAGGAAAGATAAAATCAGAAGCGATTCTTTTTTAAGACAATTTCTGAGTCGGGCTTTTCATGCTTTCAAAACTAAATATTTTAACGGCGATAGACGTGGTTAATTTGTTTAAGAATCAACCTTCGAAGATAGTCTTGGGAGGATTGGTTACTCGAGAGAGAAGCAAGTTGCGACGGGTTGGGCCTCGCAGACTGTAACCGACATGATCCCCGGAGTAAAAATCTATTTCAATGATCGAGGGAATTGACAAGGCTAGCTCTTGGCTAATTTTCAAATTTGGTTTTTCCTACTATTATTTTTAATTCTTGCATTTTATCTTATTACTTCACTCAATATCAGATCACCCCCCTTTTATTTCCTTGTTTTGCAGATATTCCTGGGAATTCAAATCCGACAAAATTTAAGTCAAGAATTTCGACTAATCTCCCTGTGGATCGACCCTCTTTCCTTATACTACTTAATTTCTTTATTTTATTTATTGTTGAAAGAGGTTAATTAATTTATTCATTTTGACCGGTTAAACGACGACTTGTCAGTACTTGTATATTTTCATCATTAGAAATAATGGATGAGTATCACATTTCGTTGAAGTGTTGCATTTAAAACAATATACATTTAGTCATTAATCTCTAAAATAAATTGTTAAAAATTTTCGGTTGATACATTCCTTTCTTTTTTAAGTTAAATTTAATATACATCACGAGTAATTTTTTTCCTCCAGGTAAAATTGTTAAAAAAAATAATATACATTCATGTCGTTGCATTTAATGGTCAACCTACTCTAATTTTTTGTATGCGTAAATAAACTTTCTATGAAACATAAAGCGTGGCGATAGACATCTTATTAAATATATCTTTTCGAAAAAACGATGAGGGTCCTGTGACAATATTATGCATTCAAATAGATACCAAGGTAAAAGCCTCATGGAAACTGGATTAAGGAATGGGCATGGAATCAAACTCATAGAATTTACTCTAATTGTTTTTAATTATAATGATATAAGTTAAGGGTGAGCGTTTGATCGAGTTGAGTCAAAAAATTTTGAGCTATTCGAGTTGACGCGTTATATTTTACAACTCAAACTTTATTTGAAATTTGTTCGATTCGAGTCAAGTTTATAAAATTTGAGTCGAGTCGAGTTTTCGAGTTCCTATACAAATTTAATTGTAATTATTTATCATGTTATAGTAAAATTTGATTCTAATTTAAACGAGTTTCTCTAGTCCTATGAGATACACATACATATTTTTCATATATTACATATATTTCTTTTCATATATTTTTATATCTGTATATATATTAGAAAAAATCGAGGGACTCGACTCGAACTTGAAAATCAATCCACTAATTACTAAAAGTTTCGAGTTATTCAAATTTCTATTCACAACTCAAATTTTATTTGAAGTTTTTTCGAGTCGAATCGAGTAAAGTTTATGCAATTTCGAGTCGAGTCAAAACGAGTCAAAAAGTTTTTTCTCCTCGAGTCGAGTCGAAAAATTCAGTTTTTTTCAAGTCGAGTCGAGTTTTGCTCACCCCTAGTATAAATTGTAGTTGAAAGGAGAATTTTAAGGACAAAAATCTTTTACTCTTTTTGGTGCATTTTTCTATGCTCCAACACTAAAATAATTAAATTTTAAATTCTAATCCTACATTTTAAATCTTAAACCCTAAACTTTAAAAATATATACTATATCCAAATTCCCTAAACTCTATACCTATACATGTACTCTAACCTCAAACTTTAACCATAAACCCTAAACCTAATTTTTTAATGTTAGGATATAAAAACGGACAAAAAAATTTTATTCGAATTTCAATATATATATATATATAATATTACATATATTAAGACTTTTATTAAAAAGTTGAGCACGTTTTCAAGGGAAAAGGGAAAGTAATGAAGAAGTCGATAATGTAATAAAGGAATAGACATTTATGACTTTTTTTTCCCTGGATGAAATTTGTCCAGCCCTAATTATACCTTTATTGGCGCTTTCATTTTAAAATAACGGGTTTGAGGTTTAATGTTGTGGCTTAGGGTTAGGGTGTTGGAGTTAAGGAGAGGATATATATTTTTAGGGTTTATGGTTTAAGATATGAAAATTAAGGTTAAGGCTTAGAATTTAATTTTTAGGTGTTTTTTAGTATAAAGCATATAAGGAGGCATAATTAGGGGTAGAAGATTTTTACTCTTTTTCGGTGTCTTTATTTATGCTTTCACACTAAAAATTTATGGTTTAGAATTTAGGGTAATGATTTAAGATTAAAGTTTAAAAAATTTAGTGTAGGATGTAATTTTAGACTTTATAATTTAAAATTAAGACTTAAAATTTAATTTTTTAATGTTGGGTATAGAAAATTACACTAAAAAAAACATATTTGTCGGTAATAGAGTGTAGTATTTGCAAAACCAATAATGTTTGAAAAGAAACCTGGTAATCCTAGTTCTTTACAAAATTCTTTTAGGGTGTATTTGTTTAACGTAGTTTGAATTTCGGAATTTAATTTTTGTGATTTATATTGTTTGGTTCATGTAATTTTACATGGTCAAAAGAATTTAAATTACATTTGACTGTTTTTTTTTTATATTCTTTTACAGTTTATTTTACCATATTTTTTCCTGTAAAATAAACTATATTCTAAACTCTAAACGCTAAACACTAATTTAAACCCCAAAACTAAAAGTATTAACATAAAATCTAAACCCTAAAACATAAACCTTAAACAACAAACCTTAAATACTAAACCCTAAATCCAACCATAAACCCTAAATCATACCATAAATACTAAATACTAAATACTAAACCCTAAATGCTACAATAAATACTAAATACTAAACCCTAAACACTAAATGCTACCATAAACCCTAAACAATACCTTAAACCCTAAACTATAAACCCTAAACACTAACATTAAACCCTAAATACTACCATAAACCATAAACCCTAACCCCTAAATACTAACATGAACACTAAGCCATGAACCCTAAATACTACCATAAATCCTAAACCCTAAACACTAACCTAAACCCTAAACTATGTTTGTTTCACTAAATCTTAAAGCCTAAATGTTACCATAAACCCTAAGTCCAAAACCCTAAACCCTAACCACCAACTAAACCTTAAACATTAAACACTAACATAAACCCTAAACCCTAAATGCTAGCATACACCTTAGACTATAAACTATAAATATTAATCTAAACCCTAAACCTTAAACTTTAAATACTAATCCCTAAATACTACCATAAACCCTAAATACTAATATAAACCCTAAACCATAAATGATATCCTAAACCCTAAATCCTAACCTAAACCTTAAACCATGTTTTTGGTTAGAACTTGTTTTTAGCATTATCGATGATTGTTTGTGAACGGTTCATGAAATTTTCAGGAAACTCTACCAAACAATGTAAAATGAATTGCACAACATTATCCAAACACCGGAAAATAGCTTATGCAATCAGTTTTCCAAAAACTGTAGTTCATTTTCCAGAATTCATTTTCCGAAAACAGTTTTCAATGAATCAAATTGACCCTTAATTTTATTTGTAAGATTAATCGTATAAATGAGATAATTCTTATATAGTGGCAAAAGGGTGATAATTACTTTTGCTATTATCTTTATATCTCCCCATGCATCATCATGCATAAACTCACTTTTTGAGCACTAAAACAAATACAGTCCACAACATGAAAGATCAAAGGAAGCTTATAGATGAAGAAACACTTCTTCCACTAAAACCCTAAAATATATATATGCAATATAATAAAAACAAAAAGCAAAGAGGAGAGAATGAAGGAATAATTTGATTAAAAAAAAGAAAAACAATTAAACAAAAACAAAAGCCCTCTCTCTCCTCCCCACCTCCCCTACCTTTCCTTCTACCTCTCTTCTCTTTCTTTCTTTCTTTCTTTCTTTTGCTTTCTTGGTCTCCAGTATCCCCTAGTGCATGGATTCTCTACCTTATTAAAGAACCCATCGAACTTTATAAAATAAAGAGATTTCTAAAAATTAAACATGGTTTTCTCATCTGTTCCAATCTATTTAGATCCTCCCAACTGGCAGCAGGTAAGGGTTTTTTTCTTCATCAATTTCTATCCATAGTTTGTGCTCACAAAGTAAAGCAAATTCAAAAGATAAATATTCCTATTCCTTTGTTATCTTTTTACTGAATCTACCAACCAGTTTCTTCTTCTTTTTTTTTACAATTGTAAAGATATACTTTTGTTTTTGTAGCAGCATAATCATCAACATGGAACTGGTTCTGGTAGTGAAAATCCTCAGCTTCCACCACTTACACCACCTTCTCATGTTGGAGCTGGTGCTGGCGGCTCCATTAGGCCTGGTTCAATGTCTGATCGAGCCAGGCTAGCAAAGATTCCACAGCCAGAAGCTGCCCTGAAATGTCCAAGGTGTGAGTCCACTAACACCAAGTTTTGTTACTTCAATAACTATAGCCTTTCACAGCCACGCCACTTCTGCAAGACGTGTCGGCGGTATTGGACTAGAGGGGGAGCCCTTAGAAATGTTCCGGTCGGTGGAGGATGCCGAAGAAACAAGAAAAACAAAAGCAGTAGCAGCTCGAAATCCACTGCTTCTGCGGAGAAGCAAGGGCAAGGTGGTTCGAATTCAACAAATGCTGTTAATATTCCATCTGAAATCACAGGTCATTTGCCCTTGATGGCTTCTTTGCAAAGTTTTCCTCAGTTTAGTTTGGGAAATATTGGCTTAAACTTCAGTGGAGTTCAAGGTAGTGGTAGTGGGCAACAGGCTGAGATGGGATTTCAGATAGGAACTCAACAGCAGTTCCCTTTGTTTGAGCCAACTAATGGTTTATACTCATTTCAAAGTGAGAGCATGGAAGGATCATGTTCCATGGTGGGAGAAAGCCAGCTTCTTCGTTCCATAACTTCAAGCTCTAGGGTTTCTCAGCTCGCTCCAGTGAAAATGGAGAACAACAACCAAGGTCTAAATCTGTCAAGATCAGTGATGGGTGGTGTTTCGGAGAATAATCAGTACTGGGGAGGAAATAGTTGGACGGATTTATCAGGTCTCAACTCTTCTAATACTAATCATCTCTTATAGATGCTTTCAATCTTTCTTCAATGACAGCAGCTTAAAGCTTTAATGACAGATATTAGTTGACATAAAAGTTGCAGTGTTCCTTTGATCACCTTGACACGCTCACAAGCTTCAACGTCAAAAAACACAAAGATTGGCATAACTGATGTTGCATGTTTGATATATGTGGGTTTTATTAAGGTAGTAGTATTTGTCTGGTTATTTTGTTTGCATGGGGCTTGTTTACTGATATGTTGTCTCTCTCTCTCTCTCTGTTGTTTGCATGTGTGAAGTTATGGGATCTGTTATCTGACATTAATATAAGCTAATTTTCCTCTGTGGAATATCCTATCTCATGATGTCTGTTTTTTCTTCCTACTGGTCGTACAAGATTGCATCACTATGAAGAAAGAAAGAAAAAAAGAGTCCTTTGTCTGCAAATCATCATTAAATATGCTACCTGTGTGTACTTAAGAGTTAAGACTACCTGAGATTGACACTGTTGTGTAAGTTGTCATGTACATTTAATTTCTTGGAATTCTTGCTGAGATTGATCCCATTTCCTATGCTTTTCGATCCATTTCTGTTGAGATTGAACCTGAACCTGATAATTGAGATTGATCCACTTCTTATACTAGTTTTCGGCCTTCCCAGGCAAAATGTTCACCTCGAGGCCATGCGTATCTCTTTATAGCTGATCTAAGGATTTCATATTTATTTATATTAAGCATATTATGAGATATAAACGTAAATGTATATAAATTAAACCCTACGAAGAGGAAATTATAAAATTAGAGAAATTTAGCTACAATCTTATGATCTCTTAACTTTAAAGACAATTATCATGGCTGGCATGGCTTTTGTAATCACTTTGGGAGTTAAAGTTTTCAAGTTAAGATGCAGAACCCGAGAAAACGCCAAAATACCACTCAAAACCATGCACTTCCAATTTGTTATAGAATTTGTGGTGTTTTTAGACAAGGAATATTTTATGTTCAGTTAACAATGCATGGTCAAAAGAAGTGAAACCTTTTCAACAAATAATCGTCTTTTATTTTATCTTTTCAGTATGGTAACCTTCGATCCAGATCCCAGAAAATGAAAGATCATATTTAGTTAGAAAATAATTAATGAAAAAGGTGCAAAACATTGTCTTAAAAGAAAGGGAATCAAAGGGATATTTGTTTCTTTTTTCTTTGAAGGGACCAGGTTCTACTGCCTTACATCAACGGATAAAGCATTTCTTATGATAATTTCGGGGGAAAATAGGAATTTGAAAATTGCATGGTAATATTTTACAAATGCTTGTGCTTATAAGCACGTGTCAATTTAATATATTTTACTCTAATTCAAGAACAATTAGTAGGATGATTACATAAATATCGATAAAATTACAAAAATTGTAGCATCTGGACATAAAAGAAAATGTGTACGTAACTGTACTGATGGTGGATTGGTCATAGAAGCTACAAAGTTTGAAGAAATGGTTAGTAATCAAAGTAAAATTATGTGATGACGAAATTGGTGGGGGGATCGAAATTGCAAAGGGAAAAGAGAAACTGAGAAAAGGAAAGGGAGAGATAAGGTTTTGTTTAATGATGGTGGTGCCGGTGGTGATGGATTAGATATTGATCTTTAAAGTTGTATTATTACGTAATAAATATATATTTTAAAAAGTTTATTACTTTTTTAATTAAAAACGAGGTGGAAGCCATTACACCATGAAACTCTGATACGCACTGGCGTATTTAAAAATTTATTTGAGGGTCGACTTGAAACTTTAAGCTGAGCACAAATTATAAATATTATAAATTTTTAAGAATTAATTCATTAAAGATAAAAAAAATGAAAGAAATTTGTGAACTTTGAAAAGTTCAAAGTAGACACAGATCCACCATACATTACACGAGTATAAAAAAAATTACTATAAGTGTCCTTGAACAGAAAATCAGAGAAGTCAGATGACGGCTCATTTAAAACACATATACGTTCTATCAAATAATAAAGACTTTGTCATGTAGTCGACGACCATGTTTGTTTCACGACGAACTTGAATAAACAACCATTATTTATTCTTCAATTATTACTTTTTATATTTTATAATAAATAATTTATATTTAAGAGTTAATTATCTTAATACTCATCAAATTATAAGATTGGTTTTATTTTGATCATCAATATAAAATTTTGTTGATTTCGTCACTAACATTTAAAATTAATATCAGTGTTGTCGTCGTTCGTTAAATAGTTAATGCAAATGGTGATATAGTTTTTTAATTGGTATGATAATACATTTAACCCTAATGTTTATATAATCTATTAATTTGACCATAATTATAAAAATTGTAAGGTTTTTAACTAATTATAATTATAAAATTATAATTTAAGCAATTCATGAAGGACTCTGCTGAGACAAAAGTAAAAGCTTCACATCTAATCGATTTTTGGCTGAATCATAATCAATTCAAGCCTGAAATTTTTTCCAACTCTGGCTTTTGTTGAGTATTGAAGAAAATATATAGCAGACGCTGAAGAAATTGGTTTCACGGTATTGGATTTAGTACCTACATGCAACATGGTTATCATTATTATCATTAAACTTAAAATAGTTAAAGCTCTTAATTTGACACCTTCTACTCTCCCTTAAATTATAGGTTCGAAACTCTTTAGTAACAAATTTTCCTTCTCCTCTGATAAAAAATTGTTCCAAAAAAAAAATCTCTGGCAGTATCGAACTCTACTGCAAACATATGGTTGCTTGAGTTTACATTCTTGCATTAAGCAAGCCTACCCTAGGTATTGACCGGGAGAGCCTAAAAGTTGTTTCGAAGGTTAAAGAAGGATGGCAAAGCCATGGCTACCGAGCTTTCTGTGGCAAAAACGAAAGCAGTCCAGAAAGAAGAAAGCTTGCTGTTGTCTGAGTTATGGGCACGATAAGTAGGGTTAAATATGAACAAGGCAAGCTTTATGTGGCAAAAACGAAAGCAGTCCAGAAAGAAGAACGCTTTGATGCCCAACAAACTCCATATGAACAAGGCCCTAAACCCATAAGTCTTTTCTCAGTCATCCCTAGTTTTGATTCCCACCATTGCCCTCAAAATTATATCATATAACATTTGTTTAAATATAAGTGGTAATAAGATATCAATTCTAAACCTCCAATTTAGCATGGACAACTTCTAGTATAGGAATATATATTTTTTTATCAGCTAGTATGATTTGATTAATGAAAAATCATACAAAAATTATTTATCATGTGTCTCATTAACAACTTCCGAAAACTTAGGGAGAAAGAAAAGAGTACAACATAATAATAAAAAGGACCAAACACCAAAACAAAATAAAGAACCAAACACCAATACTAAAGTATAGTAACCAAAATACTCAGTCAGACAAAACACAATCTACATGAGTCACAAGCAACCCACAGTCCATTCAACTAAAGGTAGAGACTCCACAAACTGCAGCACCAGAACCAACAACGCCAACCATCTTCATTGCAGCAAACACAAACTAAAAACAACAACTCCACAACGTTTCACGACCCCAAGCTTTCATAAACGTCAAAGTTGAGAATCAACACACGTACACCACGACAAGCACAAGACCCTTTACAAAAATAGAACAAACTAAATTGATAATACATAAGTGTTTTAGACTAAAATTGTGATTATACCAAGACACGACATCATCTTCGGTAGTTTTTAACGGCCGGGATACCAAAACAGAATAAAAAACGTAACGTTAGATATTATTTTGCCAAAAATAATAGTTAGGATACCAAAACAGTAACACAAAAATAGTTAGTACTAAATATGTAGTTTTCCCATAATAATAAAATATAAGTGGAAGGGAAACCGGGTTTACAGGTTTGGAACGCCTGTTGAAGCGATCCCTCACCTAAAAAAGAGAATAAAACGAAGGATCCGGTAAAACAGTTAAAAAAGTTTTTCTTTTAAATTTCAAAAGCTTGTCATTTTTAAGTTACCATTTTCTCGTTCTTTTGGCGGGTAGCTCAGATCATCTTTCTCATTGCTTTGTTTTTTCGCAGGTGATTTCTCTCTACCTTCTGTTTGGCATCTGAGAAAAAAAGTAATACCTGAAGCGAATCTGAAATCCCGTTTTCTTATGCAATATTACAATTCTTGATTTTTCCATCTGTACTCGATTGGCACTCTGATAAGTTGAAGGGAATTGTATGTGTCCATTCTGATAAGTTTGGATCTTTGGTAATTTATTGTTCACTGGCTTCTGTGATTCCAATTCTGATAAAGATCCTTGAATTAGCTTTCGTTTTTCTTACTTAATTTTGCGATTCTAATTATCTTATCGGTCAAAAAGATATAAAAAATGAGAATGTATGATCATAGGAAGGTTTTCCATGATGTATTATTCATAGCTTTTCCATGATGATTTAATCTTATATCTTGGCTCATAATTGTTGAACTTGAATTGCTTCTATTATTTCTGTGATGTTGATCTAAACTGGGACGTTTTAGTTAATACAAGATGGCAGATGGTGAGGATATTCAACCACTTGTTTGTGACAATGGAACTGGAATGGTGAAGGTATCTGTTTTGGAATTGGATACTCTTCTTCTTTCATGTTTTACATATGATATTATCTTATGAATTATGATGCGTTTTTTGGTGTTTGTAGGCTGGGTTTGCGGGTGATGATGCTCCAAGGGCTGTGTTCCCTAGCATTGTTGGGCGTCCGCGTCACACTGGTGTGATGGTTGGCATGGGTCAGAAAGATGCATATGTTGGGGATGAGGCTCAGTCCAAGCGTGGTATTTTAACTCTTAAATACCCAATTGAACACGGTATTGTTAACAACTGGGATGATATGGAAAAGATCTGGCATCATACCTTCTACAATGAACTTCGTGTGGCTCCAGAAGAACACCCGGTTCTGCTCACCGAGGCACCTCTTAACCCCAAAGCCAATCGTGAGAAAATGACCCAGATCATGTTTGAGACCTTCAATGCTCCGGCCATGTATGTTGCTATCCAGGCTGTTCTCTCCCTTTATGCCAGTGGTCGTACGACTGGTAAGCATTTTTTTGATGTTTAGAACTTAGGAGTTTGCTCATAATATATCATCTGCTGAGTGCTAAGTGCTAAGTGCTAACCATTTGATGTAGGTATTGTTCTGGATTCTGGAGATGGTGTGAGCCATACTGTCCCCATATACGAAGGATATGCCCTCCCTCATGCCATCCTCCGTCTCGACTTAGCTGGTCGTGACCTTACTGACGCCCTCATGAAAATCTTGACTGAGCGTGGTTATTCATTCACCACTACAGCAGAGCGAGAAATCGTGAGGGACGTGAAAGAGAAGCTGGCATATATTGCACTTGACTATGAGCAAGAGCTAGAAACTTCCAAAACCAGTTCTTCCATCGAGAAGAGCTACGAGTTGCCTGATGGCCAGGTGATCACCATCGGCGCTGAGCGCTTCCGATGCCCGGAAGTCCTTTTCCAGCCTTCCATGATAGGGATGGAAGCTGCCGGCATTCATGAAACCACATACAACTCCATCATGAAGTGCGATGTTGACATCAGGAAGGATTTATATGGAAACATTGTTCTCAGTGGTGGAACTACCATGTTCCCAGGGATTGCTGACAGGATGAGCAAGGAAATCACCGCCTTGGCCCCAAGCAGCATGAAAATTAAGGTGGTGGCTCCACCCGAAAGGAAATACAGTGTCTGGATTGGAGGCTCCATCTTAGCATCTCTAAGTACTTTCCAGCAGGTATTATTATCTACTCATAATTCTCACTGCATTCACTTGTTAAAGAGTTTGGTTCATTCAGTCATCGTGATTGAAATGCAGATGTGGATTGCCAAGGCAGAGTATGATGAATCTGGCCCATCCATTGTGCACAGGAAGTGCTTCTAGTTCTTCAAAGTGCAAGAGGAGCAAAAGCAATGTCTTGTTTTTATTTGGCCACACAATTGCAGCTCGCAACTTGTTTTGCTTTTTTAATCTCTGCCATTATATCTTTATTCTTTTATTCGTTTTCTCATTGTTTTTTCAATGAAGCAAGAACGGTGAAGATGACGATAGAGATGAAATTCACTTTGTTTTTATTTAACCGTTGTTGAATGATTTGTCCATTCAAGACCTGCTAAGGGTAAATCAAAATGAGTGAATTCATTGTTATTCTTGTCAAATTCTCTCCTCTAACACACTTATTCAAGTGATTTCTCTCTCTCTCTCTTAACCTTATCATGTTAATTTCAAATGAATTTACAAGTAGACAATTGCTATGTCTTACCTAAGCAAATAACAAACTTTAACTTACAAACAAAAATAAATTGTAATTATAATCTTTTTAATGATGCTACCTACCTACCACCATACCTAAAATTTATTATTTATTAAAGAGATACCTATTCTTAATTATTATACTTATTCTTAGCCTCTAAAATTGTAGTTTTGCTCACTACTCCTACTTCAAGCCTGAAGCGTGTAGGTAGAAAGAGACAAGAAGTCTTGTTCTCTGCTTCAATTTCTCTGGTGTTTTATCTTTATCACTGTTTTGCAGCCCGCTGGAAGTACTTTGATGGTCCGATATTTTGTTTTTCTGCTACGATTTCATTTTTTGAACTATTTTTCTATTTTGATTTTTAGTATAATTCAGTTCGCATATTTTAAAAGAATAATTACCTTGAATATTAAGTGACATAGTACACATTTTAATTATAACTTAACATGTGATCACATAATAATGCTAATTGACTTAACAGATATTTGATTAATTTCAATTTTACTATAAATAATTGACACATGGTTATCAAATTCAAATATGAAATAATTTTTTTAGAATGTATGAATATTAAAAAAATGGCACATGAATCACATAATATAATATCACATGTCAAAATAAACATAAGATTATTATGTGTTGATTTTATTTTAAAATAAAAATATTTTATATTTTAACACGTAACACCATACGCATTATTGTATGATGTTACGTACGGGACGACATTATTAAAATAAATTAAGTGCAATTACCTGGGTAGGTCAATATTTAAATCATTGTATAATCGTTCATGAATCTCACGACGAATTGACAAACAACACCAAATGTGCGTAGAAAGCCCCTCTTCTTTGAAGGAGCACGCGGTTAGGTTAACTTCCGTCCTTATTTGCCAGAAGTTGAAATTTAACCTTATACATAAGCTATATAGTTGAATCCACAACAATATTATCATTGTGATTTGTATGATAAGTTAATAGCATTAGCAATTTAGCACCTTTTCTCTTGGTTCATAGCTACCGACCTCCTTAATTGATCTGTATGATAAGAGGAGAGGCGCCGTCCGACTGGACCATCGAGGGATCTGAATGGTTGAGTTCATTACCAATAAAGTTGTGATGTGTAAAGTGTTAATCGGACTAAAATCGTATCTGTCATCCGACCCCCAACAATCTTGTAAAAAATAGACAACTCAGATAAAGAAATCAGATTAAACCAGTATCCGATATTCACACCAAAGCCTGAGGGGAGAAGCAGCAGGAAGAAACGCTTAAACCGAAAATTCTATATCCAAAGAACATCAAAATAGAACATCTTGCTGACACAGACAGATAAAGAGCTAGTTTCATTATCAAGCCAACTCTCCACGCCCTATGTCAATTGTTAGATCATTAGTGATTGAACCGTTAGCTCAAATAAGAAGAATATTCTGATGTTTTGGATGGAAATGATCATGATTTAAAACTAAAAAACCTTACAACCGCAAAACTTGGATGCAGCTACAAGCTAATCAACAGCCATGGCATCAGAGCCCCCATTGGTATCTTCCATCCCACTCTTCTGCTCTTCACTCGTCATTCTCATCTCCTCAATCCAACTCTTCTGTTCCTCCTCTATGGTATTTTGCAACTCATCCACCTACATGAGAGTGATGTAATACGATAACACATATCATAGGGATTCAACTTATCCATTATCATGCAACAGAGAGCAGAAAGGGGCAGCATTGAGGGCAACAGAACGCAAAGCATAAAGGGATAGCAGATGAGATTAGAGACAAATAAATCTCAAATTAAGTAGCTCAATCGCAAACTTTAAGTGCCAAAGTGCAAAAGAAAACCAATGACCCCAGGCAATGAGGTAAGCATGAAATGGAACCGGAAGCAAGGCCATTTTTAGGAAATACATATGATTCAAAAGAGATTAAATATGGAGACAGTATATCGCAAAGAATGTTCATGGAGAGGATTTCAAGAGATTGCATTCTCACAATCAAGATACATTAGCAAACAAATTCAAACAGCATAAAAGGTGTTTCAATTCGACCATGCTTAGAATAGAAACAGTGAAAACTGTAAGTTGCAGAATTAAACATACCACATGCAGCAGCAACGCAAACTGTTTTTTCCGAAGCTCCAGTAACCTTGAACCAGCAGTATTCTCTGCCTCCAATGCTGCAATCTCTTTCTCTATATCTCTTATGCTTTTCTGTGTCTCTGATCTCGGTGGTTGTGTGGAGATCAGTTTCCTAATCGCCTCACACTCCTCCTTGTGTTGCCTCTCGATCTTACTTTCCTCTAGTTGTTTCTTCAGATCTTCTATATCAGTCTGTGCCAGAGATATCTGCCTATTTATCTCATCTTTTAACTCATTGAAGTTCTCCTTCTCTCTAAGATGTGCATCAATAACAGCTTTACTCTTTAGTAAAGGAATCTCAAATGTAGACAACTCTTGCAAGAAAGCCTTGGAAAGTTTTGCACAGTCATTATAGTTACCTTCAACCTTTTCAACCTCTAAGACAAACGCGGTGAACTTCCTTTGAAGCTTCTTCAATGGTGGTTCACCTCTCGTAGTAGTTGTACGGGTCAGAAGCCTGTGTTTTATAACAACATCATCTTCACCCGGGCCAAAAGCATAATTTGCCATAACAGTCTCTCCTCTACCAGACACTTTCCTTCCTTTCCCCAACATCAAAATGTCTTATTTATTCACCCAACCCTGCAATATATCAGTTCATGAATAACTTCAAGTTAAACGTCATATGTATCCGCAATAGCTAGAAATAAAACATCATTTCACCAAAGAAAGGTTTAATGTATTTTCCCTATATATATCATCTAATAATAATTGAAACAGATCAGACTCCAATCCTTTAAAGCAACATACTCATTCAGAATTTCATAAAGAAAAAAAAAACTTAGAAGCGAAATACGCAGAAAACCTGTTTAATAATCCCAAATTAATTATTTACAGCAACAATTGCAGGGTGTCCCAAAATTCCATTATCTATAATACTTGAAACCCTTAATTCCAATTTAGCTAAAACTGTCCCTTCCCCAATATATTAAGAACCCTATTAATCACAAAAAATCCCCATGAAACATATCCACAAGTTATATGAAGCATTTGAAAACGTAATTTTCACTAAGCTTATACAGCTTCTGACAAGTTTCTTGTGAGAGACAGAACAGGAACAAGAAAAGTTCAAAATCAGAGCCCGATATTCGTATATCTAAACCAAATCATAGGAATGCTTAAAAGCTAAAAAAAAGTACAGAAATCATTAACCAACGAAGTCACCGTGATCCCGTCGCGTTTAGCAGACCTGCAATCGGTATAGTGCCGTCGATATATGTTTCCAGTCTGGGAGAGATCAAACAACTGAACCAGAGGCGTTGTCGGGTTTAACTTGTGTTTTGAAACCATTTTAAGTAAACGCGAAACGCTCCGTTTTACTGCTTTAGTTTTCTTTTAGGTTAAACTACATAAATAATCACCGAACTTCTAGGATACTTTCATTTTGGTCCAATAACTTTTAAAACTTTAATTATGGTCACCTAACTTTTATTTCGCTTTTATTTTGGTCTCTCCCATTATCTTCCGTTAGAAAATGTCAACGTCACTAGTTAGTTTTCCATTATATAATTGTAGTCACGTGTTTTTATGCAGCCCATTTTAATTCATTTTCAGTTTCAATTTTTTATATTTTTTTATACTACTGTTATTTTATTGTTATTATTAATGTATTTTATTTATTTTTTCATATTACAAAAATCCTAATCACGTCATATTTGGAAAGATTACAAGAGATTTCAATAAGTATGAAAAGTCAAGCTATGTGCAATGGATTATTACTGCAGACTTATGACGAATTTTCGATAGGATTCAAGTATTTTCAGGTCACGATGTTTTCTTACGAACTGACCGTCTTTCAGTTATATTTTCAACGCATCTTGAAACGTCTCAATCAGACATCAGAAGCTCAAAAAATGTTCGTTTTACTGAAGACAACACGCACAAAAAATTGGATATGAGTCCAATACAGAAATTTGATTTTATTATGAATTTTCAATTATTTCATTGATTATTTGTAATCAAATTCAAACTTAAACTTTACCAACAAGTGTTGGGTGCATTGGTAAGGCACATTGCACTCTCAAAAAGAGGACACAAGTTCAAACTTTGGAGACAATATTGTTAGGAGGGGCAACCACACACCCCAAACATAAACCGTAAGACAGACATGTATATTACCAAAAAAATTCAAACTTAAATTTTTTTATTTGTTTTAATTAATTTAGGGTCATATTGAGCGAAAGAAAAGTAATTTGGTGCCCAAATAAATACATTATTTTCTTTCCAAAAATATTTAGTATTAATGTAAAAAATATCATAATTTGTGTGCAACCTTAACACGGAGCATTCTATAGAAAAAAAATAAACACAAACGATGAATAAAAGTTCCCTCTCTTCAAAATTTTTATGAGTTTCTTTGTTCAAAATTCTATCTTTATTCTTGCTTCAGAATAATAAAAATTCAAAGCGTTACGACGTACAAAAATCCTTCCAACATTTTAGCTTTTTATTATAGCAATTAGTCGTCGTTTATTCACTTATGTTTTAATTTTCACATTCAATTCATGATTTCTATTAATACCTACATTTTATTTACGCATTCTTTGGATTCAATTTCATGTATGTTCTTTCTAATTTTGGCTTATGTATAAGGAAAATACTTTGATGCACAAGCTTGTGTAAACTTTAGTTTACACAAGCCCTTTAATTTTAGGGTTTAGGGTTTAGGGTTTTAAGTTAGGGTTTAGGGGTTTAGTATGTAGGGTATATAATTTAAGGTTTATGGGTAGAATTTAGAATTTAGAGTTTAGGATTTAGGGCTTAGGTTTTAGGTTGCTAGGGTTTGTGATTTAGATTTTAAATTTTATAAAAGGAATGTGTAAAAAAAATTTACACAGCTTGTGCATCAAAATAAAACCCTATGTATAATGTATTACTATTTGAATGAATGTTCCTTACTTTTGTTTTGTTTCTATATGGCATTTGTGTATGTTTGTATATATTATTATGTGTTTTAAATATTTACTAGGAAAATACTTTGATGCACAAGCTGTGTAAACTTTAGTTTACACAAGCCCTTTAATTTTAGGGTTTAGGGTTTAGGGTTCTATGTTAGGGTTTAGGGGTTTAGTATGTAGGGTATATAATTTAAGGTTTATGGTTAGAATTTAGGGTTTAGAGTTTAGGGCTTAGGGTTTAGGGTTTAGGTTGCTAGGGTTTGTGATTTAGATTTTAAATTTTATAAAAGGATTGTGTAAAAAAAATTTACACATGCATCAAAATAAAACCCTATTTACTATAGTAACTTTAATGTATTAATTGTATTATTTTTTCATTCTATAATAATATAAGGAAAATACTTTGATGCACAAGCTGTGTAAACTAAAGTTTACACAAGCCCTTTAATTTTAGGGTTTAGGGTTTTAAGTTAGGGTTTAGGGGTTTAGTATGTAGGGTATATAATTTAAGGTTTATGGTTAGAATTTAGAGTTTAGGGTTTAGGGCTTAGGGTTTAGGTTTTAGGTTGCTAGGGTTTGTGATTTAGATTTTAAATTTTATAGAAGGATTGTGTAAAAAAAATTTACACAGCTTGTGCATCAAAATAAAACCCATAATATAATTATGTATACTTATATCCTATACAAGTTATTTTCCCTCTTAATATGTATATATATGCCAAGTGGTTATTTTCATTTAATGTGTATATAATGTGTTGTATTATTTTTTATTCAATAATATTCTTTTCATGCGTTTTTTTATTTACGTCTAAATATTGGCTGCGACAATAGTATATTACAATATATATATATGTATATATTAGAAAAGTATATTACAAAAAATGTGATCATATACATTTGGGTGTTTATTGCAAAATCATCAAGTTTGAGAATTAAGTTTGTTGGTTGAAATCCTGGTAAGTTTGAAGCAACGTAACATCAAGTATTTAGTGTAGCTAAGGTCCAATCAACCATGTCCATTCCAATCTAACTACATTATACATCATACATGGTGTGAAACTAAATGGTAAGGACGAGGGATTAACGCAAATCTCAAAACTGGAAAAGGACAAAGAGTATCAAACAGGGAAAAGAAAAGATTTGGGGGCTGGGCTGGCAGCATGCATGACCAGTTTCAGCTCTGGTCTGAACACACGTCTATAGCCCAGGCCTTAGCATCGTAGGTCAAGGTTGACTGATTCCCAAACAAATGAATATATAAGTAGTATATCTGTAGGACGTTCAAGTAGCTGCCTGCAATCTGCATTGCAATGAAAACTCATCCATGCTTACTGTTATGTCAAATCAAACCTTGTACGACCACCTCTGCCTCTGCTGCTTCGAATGAATTTCATGTGATTGACAAATATCATTCTCATTAATGACTTTATCTAAAGTAGTTTTGGTAATAAAAAAAACTAAGTTGCTAAACTTGAATCAGTAATCAAAATAACTAAAACAATCAAGGTTCTCTTCTCAGTTCTCATCACATTCACATGCTTGCAATATATGCACACACAGAAAAAAGGTGAAAACTTTGATCTTTGATCCAAATATATATGATAAAAGATCAACAGAGACCGATTGGAAATGAGAGAGAAGAACATATCTGATAAAAACAACAACAACCCAAAATTAGAACCGAACATCAGCTCTTGAAACAACTTAAACATGAGAAGAAAGCATTTTGTGTTTGATGTCGTTCAATGAGGCACAACGTCATGTCACTGAGACTGAGGGGTTTCACGTACTTCAAAGGAGGACCGGTTTTTGACGACAATGTCGTACATATGTAAGGACCTGAAATGGGCGAAATTTCTCGGGAGTGAAATGAGGTGAGCCGAGTTCTCTGATTTGTGGAATTGGAGAAGGTGAGGTTGGCTGAAGTTGTAGTACCGAGTCCAACCGAGTTCAGCCAGTCGCTGCTCGAGCTCGGTGTAGGACTTGATGACTTGATTGGTTGGGAGGTAGACCAGGACCCGTGGCCGAGCGCCCGGTGCGGTTGAAGTTCCGGGATAAATCGGATCTTTTTGCTCAAAGGATTCCCTGGTAGGGTTGGATATCAAGCGAGCCACACCTCTCTTGTCGAATAGCCACACACCAGACATACTTGGCGGGGAGATGGCTGATTACCCTAACTAATGCTTTAGTAGGTTTTTGAAATCAAAGGCAGCCTGCCTGCTGCGGGTGCCACCTTTATAGGAACAACAAAGTGTAAACATTGGCTCTTTTTGTGTATTAATATTATCTTTAATTTCTTACATCCTTAGAATTAATTTTGCATGTATTGAAAAGAAAAAAAATGTTGCAAATATGCGTCGTAAATGTTGCTTTCCTGGAATGAATTGGTATAGAGGGCGATGGATGAATATTCTTAGAGTAAGCAAGGTGTAGGTTGATTCCAACTTTCCCAATTAAATTGGATGGTTTTCAATACAGTAGCATCGATATACCATATGAAGAAATTAAGTAAAAATGTTAATAACATGATTATATGATCCAATCAGAATTTAAGATTATGACATTTGATGATGAAAGGCCCGAGTGGATGCATTTGGCTATGCAAAGTATCTTCACGTTGCCGATTCTAACCCAATTATTCCTATTTTGATGTTAACTATGCTTTTAATTCTCTTCTTTGGTGGTTTTATAAGTTAAATTAGGTATACCAGTACAGAGGTAGGCTCATGTCGGGATAGTTGCGGAGGATGACTGAATCATACACACAAATGGATGTCTTTCTTTCTTTCTTAATCTGTTGAATGGATTACGTACATACATACATACATACATGTACAACGGTGGTTGACGGTGATTAACGGTGGTGAACGTCACCGGACAGATAGCCGATAACAAGAAAGGAAAAACAGTTATGAAAGAAAAGAATAGAAACGATTTAGAAAGAATTAGGGATTTTGACTGAGAAGAAAGTCAATTGTATTATCTGAATTACAAAGTACAAGGCCCATAATATTCTTTTATAGGCTACTGCTAAATAGCCCAATAACTACTTAACAGATCAAACGACTCTAACAATATTCAAACTGACTAACTAACAGTCTGTTAACACACTCATACATGCTAACATTCTCCCTATTTTCTTCTCTCTTCAACTTCTGACCATGACACAACACCTAATTTTTGTCTAAACATCTAAAAATAAGAAGTAGACAAAGCTTTGGTCAATCCATCAGCAGTTTGATGAATTGCTGGAACATAACAAATCTTCAAGCTTTCATCTGCAACCTTCTCCCTCACAAAATGGATATCCAACTTCACATGCTTAGACTTAGCATGGAAGACTGGGTTGGCACTCATAGCAATTGTGCTAGTATTATCACTCCATACCACAGGCTTCACTGATTGCTTGACTCCCATATTATCTAACAAAGCAGTAAGCCATGTTACTTCTGACACAACATCAGCCACACTCCTATATTCTGCCTCAGTGGTAGATCTAGAAACAGACTTTTGTTTTCTAGAACTTCAGGCAACAAGACTATGATTCAAAAACACACAGTAACCTGTGATTGAGCGTCTGTCATCTAGACTACCTCCCCAGTCTGCATCTGCAAAAGCAACCAGCTCAGGACCACTACTAGATGCTGAAAATTCCAAGCCATATTCCACAGTACCATTTAAGTACCTGAGAATTCGATTGACAACTTCCCAATGTGCTTCACATGGTGCTAGCATAAACTGAGCAACCCGGTTCACACTAAATGATATATCTGGTCTAGTGTGACTCGGATATAAAAGAGCACCTACAACACTCATGTAACCTTGAGCATCCTCTATGGGACTGCCAGCTTCATTAGTAAGCTTAACAGAAGGTAACATAAGAGTAGAGGCTGCCTTTGAATGCTCCATTTTAGTCCTGATCAACAAGTCAAGTATGTATTTTTTTCTGACTTAAAAAGAGGCTATCCCCTGCGTCGAACCTCAATTCCAAGAAAATGATTCAACTCTCCTAAGTCTTTTAAGGAGAAATGTTGACTCAACATTCTAACAACATTATCAATTTTCTCATCAGAACCTCCAGTAAGTATGATATCATCTACGTATACTAAGACATAAGTATACACACCTTCCTTGAGTTTAATGAATAGTGAAGCATCTGTTGCAGTGCCAGAAAAGCCAATGTCCACCAAACTTTGCTTTAATTTGGAGTACCAATTCCTGGGAGCTTGCTTGAGCCCATACAACGCCCGTTGGAGCTTGCACACAAGAAGTCTTCCATCAGAACCACACTGTTCAAACCCAGGAGGCTGTTGCATAAACACATCTTCACTGAGCTCTCCATTCAGGAAGGCATTATTCACATCGATCTGCCTTAATCTCCATTTGTTCGAGACAGCCAAAGACAAAATAACATTCACAGTGGACTGTTTAACTACAGGGCTAAATGTATCATGATAATCTTGCCCTGGTACTTGGGAAAAACCTTTTGCCACTAGCCTGGCCTTATACCTCCCAATCGAACCGTCTGAGTTTCTTTTAATCTTGAATATCCATTTACATCCAACCATCTTCCTCCCTTCTGGCAGTTCAACAAGTTTCCAGGTTCCATTTTTCTTCAGAGCTTCAAATTCAGCCATAACTGCTTCTTTCCACTTAGGATCAGCCAAGGCCTGTTGCACAATTAGAGGCTCCTAATCAACTCCTAGAATTTCAGCAAAATAAACCTTAGGTTTAAAAATCCCTCTCTTACTCCTTGTCACCATTGGATGAGCATTCAGCTTGCTTGACTCTCCTAGATCATCCACAAATTGACTTGATCTCTCTGCAACCTCATCATTCATTTGTGCCTCATCCTCACCATAGGTTCTAGGCAGAACTTCATCAGCAGCAGCATCAGAAGAAAATTCACCTTGGCCAACAGTATGAACAACCTCCTCATGGTCAGACTCATCTTGATCATCAGTATGATCAACCTCCTCATGATCAGAATCATCTTCAGTTTGCAACTGAGAATGATTCTCAGCAGCAACTTCTTCATCTCCAGGACCTGAAACAGCAACCTCAGGTAAAATAGCTTCAGGTTGTTGTCCTCCAATAGCACTATCATCAGGATTTACAGGATCTGTCTCAACAGCACGAGAATGAACTGCAGCTGCACCTTCAGCACCTTCAGGACTTGCACAATTTGCTCCAGGGTGATCTACATCAGCAACCTGTGGTTCAGAACTCCCACCTTGATCTGCACCAGCTGGCTGTGAAGAAAACAACTTCCTCATAGTATCTGATCCAGCAACAATGTCCAATTCAGAGTGATGATGAGACTGAATCGTGCTACTCTCTCCAGATTTCAAATGAACATCTGCAAAAGGGAACACCAACTCGTCAAATACAACATTTCTGGAAATATACAGTTTACCATCTTGTGCCAAACATTGGTAGCCCTTGTGTTGAGAGCTGTAACCCAGAAATGTACAAGGAACTGATCTGAAGTCAAGCTTGTGTCTGTTGAATGGCCTAATGTGAGGGAAACATCTGCATCCAAAGAATCTAAGCTGATCATACTGAGGCTTCTTGCCATAAAGCCTTTCAAAAGGAGAAACACCATTCAACACCTTTGTAGGTAACCTATTAATTATGTACACAACAGTAGCAACAGCTTGAGACCAAAACCGAAATGGCAAAGATGCCTGAGCAAGCAAGGTAAGAGCCAGTTCTACCACATGTTTGTGTTTCCTTTCCACCACTCCATTCTGTTGAGAAGTGTGTGGACACGTCAACCTGTGCTTTATACCTTCTTCAACAAGAACAGGAGACAAACTTCTGTATTCTCCTCCCCAGTCACTTTGAAGTTCTTTAATCCTAGCATTAAATTGAGTAAAAACCAGTTTCTGAAACTGCTTGAAAGCTGCTATGGCTTGACTTTTATGCTTGAGCAAATAAATCCAGCAGTGTCTAGTACAGGCATCAACAAATGCCACATAATAATAAAATCCCCCAGACACCACATGTATTGGTCCCCATAAGTCAGTATAAACTAATTGGAAAGGAGTATCATAACTAGTAGTAGAACTATCAAAAGGTAACCTGTGGCTTTTACCCATCTGACAAGTAACACAGACAGTTTTATTGATATCATCAGCAATTACAATATCTGATTCCCTACACACTTTCAACAGTGTTTCATGTGCAGGGTGGCCTAACCTCTTATGCCACAAATCATATGTATTGTTTAGAAGATTCACTTCTACATTATTACAAGTTCTCTGTCACTCAGATTTATTTGCAATAGAATCGAATTTGTAAAGACCATCAGCTTCTCTCCATTCAAGCAAAACAGCACCAGACTCCTCATCTCTCACAAGACACTTGAAAGCATGAAACTCTAGGAAAACATGGTTGTCCCTAGCAAGCTTCGACATAGAGATTAAATTCTTTGTTATGTGAGGAACATGCATTAAGTCATTCAAAACTAAAGACTTATCAATTTGTCTACTACTAGGCAAGATTGACTGACCAATTTGAGCAATTTGCAAACTAGAACCATTTCCAACTACAATCTTACCTGGTCCTGTGTACTCAGCTCCCTTCGATACTTTAGACCCTTCAGGTGTGACATGGTGTGTCGCACCAGAGTCCACAAACCACTCAGCTCCCTGCTGAGATGAACCAGCACCATTATTTCCCAGGCGTCCTGCACAGGTACACACAAAACCCAGACCATCAGTTCCTCCATCACAAACATTCACATTACCAGACTCCTCCCTAGAAGCATTCCTACGAGCATTGTTCACCCCTGGATAAGCCTGATCGAATCTATGCCAACAAGCATCTGCAAGATGACCAACTTTGCCGCAAACCTGGCACTGAGGCCTAGTGCTTCCACGACCTCTTCCATAATTCGAGTACTGCTGTCTGTAGGGTGGAGGATTATAGTTTTGTTGCTGAGAACGGACCCCTGAGTCAGCACTGGACTTCTGATTTGCTGAAGGTCCCTGTGCTACACTAATGCTTCCAGAAAAATTGTTAGGACTCTCAAAGGCCTTTTGTTGAATCTCAGCATCCACAAGAACAGAAGTAACAACATCAAGAGTATAAGGCTCCCTACTTGCCGTGATAACAACAATAAATGGCTTGTAATCAACAGGTAACCCATTTAAAATTGTTGCAATTTTTTCCAGATCCGAAATAGGACTACCACAGGCTGCTAAAGAATCGCATACCTCCTTCACTTGTGAAATATAGGTCCGCATATCAAGATCACCTTTCTTGAGCGTCTTCATTTTGTAGTGAAGACTCATCGCCGTAGTTGTGGATTGACTAGCAAAATGCTTCGTCACAGTCGCCCAAACACCAGAAGCTGTTTCTGCACCAACGAATTGAGACAACAGCTGCGGACTGACGGTGGACAACAACCACGACGCTAGAGCACTATCCTGTGCTACGAACAATTCGTACTCCTCATTCTCGATCATTTCATCACCTTCGCCGCGAATCATCTCCGGTGGTGCCTTCACCTTTCCGAGAAGAAGTTTCTCCAGACGGTGACTTCGAACTGCTAGCAGGATTTGTTGTTTCCACAATAAGAAGTTGAAATTATCGAGGACGATGTTAACTCTCTTGTTCGTAAGAGGCGTCGTCTTCTTGGAAGAAAAGACTGACTCCGTCGAATCTGCATCGGTAGTAGCTTGGCCAGACTGTCCAGACTGATGACTCATCTTGATCAGGAAGACTAAATATCTTGTAACGGTGAACGGCGTAGCTCTGTTACCATGTACAACGGTGGTTGACGGTGGTGAACGTCACCGGACAGATAGCCGATAACAAGAAAGGAAAAACAGTTATGGAAGAAAAGAATAGAAACGATTTAGAAAGAATTAGGGATTTTGACTGAGAAGAAAGTCAATTGTATTATCTGAATTACAAAGTACAAGGCCCATAATATTCTTTTATAGGCTACTGCTAAACAGCCCAATAACTGCTTAACAGATCAAACGACTCTAACAATATTGAAACTACTAACTAACAGTCTGTTAACACACACACACACACACACGCACACACACGCACACGCACGCACGCACACACACGCACACACATGCACGCGCGCACACACACACACACACACACACGAGATGCTAATGGAGGAAGATCTTGAAGAAAAGACCTGCATGTTGCAGACTTGTAGGATTGCTTGGCTCTCCACACTGCTGAAAGATCCTTCTATCATGTTCTCGGCCATGATTATAACCTCACCGAGAGCAGTATTTCAACAGTCGAACTTCTCTTGAAAGAACCTCTTTGTTTCCAGATTTACAAAGAAAAGCCATTAAAGATCTGTCAACGTTGATGAGGTATTTTTGGCTTCTCCCTTCAGGGTCAAGGGGAAGGAAAAATTTGTATTGATCAGAAATCCAGCAGGATGGCGGACAACAAGAAAAGTGAAGTGGTGGATCTATGGAGATGGAACACAAATATTGGCATATTACTTTGCTAATGCCCTTAAGACACGTTTGGCTGGCATGGGAGAACCATTGTATGCACATCTTCTGAGCAACATGACATCGGCCGCTGCTATCTTAAAAGCTTATGGACTTTATGTTTTAGCCTGCCCCTTTTAGAAGATGTCAAATTTGTATGCAAATAAAATGATAATGGAAATGGGACATACAATGCTCCATTCTTTGTCACAAGGTTCTGAGAGGCACCCTTTCATTTCTCTGCTCAGTTCAATATATTTGAAGCTACTGCAGTACCGTTGGCTGGGACTATCCTCAAAAGATGATGTTTGAGAGGAAAGTACATGGGAGGGACATTATGAACGCCATTGCATGAGGGTAAGGAAAGGGTTGAAAGGCTAGAGACGCACAAGCAATGGCATCAATGGAGCTCGTGAAGAAAGTGACGTATATGGTTCGACCTAGTTATCATAGGTCGCTGGATGTTGCAGGGATGTAAGGGGAGAGTTATTAATGCCCTTTAAGCTTTGGATATGGTAACTAAGCATTATAAGACTTAAGTTGAATGTTAGCAATGGATTTACTGTTGGGATTTTTTAACACATGTTGCATGATGTTAACATGCTTATTTGTTAAGGAAAGTGCAAGATTTTAAGAAGGGCGTGATGATATTCAAATGATATTTAGTAAATTGAAATGAGATTTTTAATGTGGTTATGAAAATGGTTTTAGTGCATTGATGATATTTTGATTTAGAGCACTCCTCACTAAACTTGTGTGCTTACGCTCTCTTTTTGTCCATCAATGCAAATAATTAAGAAATTGGAGGCAACAACTTGCAAGGGGATCGTAGGAGACTTCGCTTTTGAATGTATGTTTCGTTTATGGACTAGAGTAATAAGGGTAATGGGGGTACCATAGTCTATTTGGGAGATGTGTATGAACTCCCTTTTTGCGCATGTTTGTTTACTGGTTTTAAGCTTGTAAAAGGCCTCTATATGTTGGTTTAAGCTTTGAATTGAGTTATGACTTTTGGATGGATTGATTTCATAGGAAGCATGCCTTTAGAACTCTTTGATGATAATTGCCACGTCTTGTTGTTGAAGATGCTATGCATGCTTGAGGATTGATGTTTAAATTCATTGCGTGTGTTTCGAAAGTATGTTGGATTGCCTTTGAGTGATTTAAAATGTGTAAAACCAACAATTTGAGTCATTGCAGGCTTTAGGGTATCGATACCCTTGATAGGGTATCGGTACATGCTTCATAAATTAGAGGGGAGTATCGATACGCGGTGGCGTATCAATACGGTTTTTGGCTACTGGTTTATAGGCTATCGATACGGGTTGTGAGGGTAACGGTACGGGTCTTGTTGTGTCGAGCCTAGGAGTTGTGTTGTTGAGGGCGTATAGATACCCTCTCTAAGGGTATCGATACGGTGGCAGTTTTGTTAGTTAAAATTTATCTTTGCATGTTTTGTTTCCTTACGTTTTAGTCCCCTGAATGTTGTGAATGCAATTAAGTGAGATTGGATGATTGTTTTGAGCTGAGTTTTGAAAGAGATGCATGTAACATGATTAATTTAAAGATGGTAATCTAAAATGGGAAGAATCCCTCATAGTTTGTTAAGTTTGCAAAATGGTCCCAAAAATCGTAATCAAATACAATTGAGTCCTAATCGATGTTTGCTTGAGTTGTGAATGTTCCGTTGCGATGTTAAACACTTAGGATACTAATGAACATCTAGACAAGATAAAAAGAAGAAAAATTAGGGTTGTTTATTGGAGTAAACTTCCCGGTTTACTTCAATATTCCCCGTGTGACCCGTTCGGTTCGATCCACCGTCTAGGCCGGGTCGAGGGGTTACAAAGTTGACGAGTAACAGTTCTGACCATAAATTGCAGCATTGTCTAGAAAATGTTTTAACTTTTCATATATATATTCAGAGATCAAATATCATATCATGTTTGAATATATATATCAAAATACATTTGTTTTAATGAAGTAAAAAGTTCGGATATCATAACTAAAACGACTCGTCCACATGTTGTAAAGAGTGGTGAAAGCACACCAAATATAGATTTATGGTCTAAGAGCTAAGCTATAACTGTTGTCTCAACAGGTACCTCCCCAGCATGTAGAATGTTCTCAACCTTCTCGTCTGCTGCTTCCCAGAGCTCTGGCAATGCTTCCCTGATATTGTGAATGCTCTCTAATGCGTAATCCACACCTTCGGTTCGTTGAGAAGTTCCCACCTATATTGGTATCATGGGAAACTGGTGAGTAAAACCTTATAATGCTGGAATTTGGATGTGAGTGTAGAATAAGGACGTGTCAAACACAAAAAAGAAAATGCAAAAAACAAATTGCAGTTAGATATTTGGTAGCTTACCCATACGGTGTGAAGGCCCGTACGTTTACCGGTCTGAATATTGCGGATGCTGTCATCGAAGAACAACTGCAAAACAGGACATTGAAGCAATTATAGAAGTTCTTCGATTTAGTTCACTTATTCAGATTCCAATGGTTTGAATGCAGTTTGAAAAGTGAAATGATTGACCGATTGATTTACCGTTTTCTGGGGGTTGATGTTGGCCATCTCAAAAACTCGTTCATATGCTTTTTCAAGAGGTTTGCATACAACTTTAGGACTTGGAAGTTCGAGCTCGGAATCAGGACAAGTAGAGAATGTATAGAAGTCGAAGATTTTGGTGGAATCATTTTCCGAAGAATTGTCTTTGTTTGTGGGATTCAGGGTCTCAAAGCATATAATCCCATCAAAACAGTCCTCCAATCTCAACCTGTTAAGCACAGTAGCAGCATGGTTCCTATCTGCATTCGTGAAAATCTGTATACAAATACCGTGCCAAAAGTCACAATGAAACCTCTAAATACCATCACAAACAACAATTCATATAGAAGAATCGAGATTCTTACAACTTTCCGAACAGGCAGGCTAAGCAAGAGATTTCTCAAAAAGGGGTCAGGCTTTAGCAATTCATAAGGCAACCTCCCATGAACAAAACTGTAAGAAAAGGAATATGTTAGAACCATGTACCATAAATAGAACCATCATTAAACAAAAACATCAACTGGAGAAAGATTAGTACCTATGAAAATCATCGTAATCGAAGTTGTAGCCAATAGCCTGGAGGAAAAAACGAAGAACAAAAATAGAATCATCATTTTTGGTACAAAAAGAAGTGTCACCTCTTAAGGATGGTCATATGGATTGATCTAATTTTATAGTTCAAATATTCTTAAAAGAAAGTGATGATAGGCTTTACCTTTAAACCAGCCATTGTTGTGCCATACTGCCTGTACAAGGAAACACATAATTGGGGAACTTTTTCCTCCTCCATTTCAAGCTTCTTAATCATATATTCTAGAAAATGGTATCAAAATTTAAAGAAAAAAAAGTTATGGATTTCAAGAGAAAGCAAAGAATTTCACAATGGGATCCTTCAAGTAAATAGTAAAAACAATACCTTGAATGTTCTTGGTAACTTCCTTGGACAATCCAGATGTCAGAGGGTAAAGGGTGTCGTCTAAATCTGTAAAAAAATATATTTAATGGAGATTAGCTTAAAAGGGTTTACCTTTTGATATAACAAATTAAAGAAGGGTAAGATATTTTACCAAATAAGAGACATTGGTATGTTGGGTCAGCTCGATTGATCTGATCTTCATACTCCATGTTCTATCTTCAAAAAATATATATAAAAAGAAGTATCAGTTCTGGAATAATAATAAAAAAACAGTTACTTGGAAGTTTTCTTCCATTCCAACGGAAAAAAAAACGATATTTTTGTTCTTTTCATCATCAAAACAGTGATTAGAATTTCAGACAAAGATTTCATTGTTTTAAATATCCAGAGAGAAAAGATACATTGGAAACTTGAGGTTAAACTAGTAGAAGAAGAAGAAGAAGAGAATGGAACATTACCAGAGATCCAAAGTAATCAAACAAGGTGAGGGGGAGAAGGAGAAGGAGTGGAGAAAAGTGTTTAAGGAGGCATTAAAGGAGTGGTTGTGGAGGAAGAAAAGAAGACAAGTCGCGATCTAGAAGCCAGAAGGGCATATCGTAGGCATTAAGTAGGGAGGTGACGTGGTCCAACCAAGTTACGACAGGTTGTTGACTTGAATCCTCCGAAACTAAATATGCGTTGATGGCGGCACGTGTTAAAGAATTGTACACGGTTAGCCACATAAATCACCAATGACGACTTTCTTTTTTTGGATTTTGTAAACGAGTCCAGTCAAGAACGACTAAAACTCAAAATGCTAAAGGTTAAGCTTGAGTACTTAAAAAGTTAAAATTATCAAGCTAAACTCGAAAGCTCGCGAGTTTAAATTTATCAAGTTCGAATTGAACTTAAAAATAAAAATTAGAGTTTGAGTTTGAGTTTGAGTTAGAATTAAACTCTAATTTTCTAACTTTTATTCTCCAAAACATATCATCTATTGTTAACCTAACCTAAACATAATCTCAAAAATAAAATAACCTCTTAATTAACCCCAAAACCCCAAAATTAAATCAGAATTAATCAATGTAATATAATATATTATATTTTTGAGTAGCTTGTGAGCATTTCGAGTCGAGTATTGAGTAGCTCGGCTCAGCTCGTTAAGAATTCGAGTCGAATTCAATCAATTCAAATTTTGACAAAATCAAACTTGAGTAGCTCGCGATTTGTCTCGTCTCATTTATAGTCCTATCATGTCATGTGTTTATTTTTTCACAATTAAATTTTTTTAATATATAAATTATTGGATAAAATCGAAATACTTCTCTATAGAGTGATAAATAGTTAGCAATTTAGTATGTTACAAGCCTCATAGTATCATGTTTCTCGGGCTTTGTTCTCAATCTCATCACTATTGTTCAAAAATCTCAGAATTAGGAAGTGATTGAAAGCAATGTTGATAGTTCCAAGTTTGTTGTTTATGCATTTCTATCATTCTTCCTTCAAACTTGGATTGCCTTTCTAAGCTTTAATGATTTGCATTTCTAAATCTTGTTTAGCATCTGTTTTATCTTTTCCCTGTGAATGGCATGTAAACACCCTATAAAAAATATGAAAGTGGAGATTGTGGGAATCAAACCCACAACCTCAAGTGGTATTAGCCGAATACGCAGTCACTGAGCTAAAAGAACTATGGTTATAAACATGCCCCACTTAATTTCATGTGGTTCCGAAATAATAATAATAGTAAAATAATCAAAATATCCTACCAAACTCATTAAAGAGTCTTTATTTTGGTCTAACCCCCCAAAAGGTCACCAAAACACTTACCCGTCGACCCCTCCCCTAAACTCGACCATCGTCCCTTTTCGCTCACCGCCGCGTCGTACCGTGCACCGCCGCCACCGACGAGTTCACCGTCGAACGCCGACCAAAACCCCTCAACCTCCTCTCGCTTTCGCCGCTCCGATCACCGAAAATTAAAGGAAATAGGTTCGGCAAACCTAGGGTTAAACCCCTTCGGTTTATCGAATTTTTCTGCCGCCACGACCGTCCGTTCGAGGCGTGGGAGTATCCGTCGAACTCCTCACGTTGGGCCGAGAAAACTCTGCCGGTGGCACAATCGTTTGCCGTCGTTTAGTGTCTCGTCGGCGATACAGAAGTTCGATCATTTTTTCGTCTAATTCGGTAAGTTTGGTGAGTATTCCTACCATTTTTCGAGTAATTTAGGGATGTAGGGGAAATTTCGGCGGTTTTACCGCGTCTTGAGGTGTTTTCCGGCGACTTTTGGGCTGCGTGTGGGCTTCACGCGCCGTCCAAGGCAATTTTTGGCCGTCTTGGACGGTGGCTGTGGAACCGGCCGGCTCAAACTCGGTCTGGCCTTGAACCGAGCCACCTGAACCGGCCCAAGCCTAGTGGTAAACCAAGCCCATTAATCGACCCGACCTGTTAACCGAGTAAACTCAGTGAGTCAACTCGCCTGAGTCAACTTAGTGAGTCAACTCGCCGACCTAGCTTTTCGCCTTGGGGAGCTCTTGTTCTTTTCGTGAAGAAGAAAGATGGTTCTCTCAGACTGTGCATTGATTACCGTAAGCAAAGATAAAGGGCTTTACGAGTTTTTAGTGATGTCGTTTGGTCTAATTAATGCTCCTGCTACCTTTATGGATATGATGAACCGTGTGTTCCGGTCCTATTTGGATCAGATTGTGGTGGTATTCATTGATGACATCCTAGTCTACTCCCGGACTGAAGTAGAGCATGCTGAGCATTTGAGGATTGTTCTGCAGACTCTCAGAGAACACAAATTGTATGCCAAGTTGAGCAAGTGTGAATTTTGGCTCAACGAGGTGACATTTCTGGGGCATGTGGTATGAACTCGGGGTATTTAGGTTGATCCGAGCAAGATAGAGGCCATTGTGAGTTGGAAGCAACCCAAGAATGTTTCCGAGATCCACAATTTCTTGGGTTTAGCTGGGTATTACAGGTGTTTCATCGAGGGATTTTCCATTATTGTAGCTCCCTTGACGAAGATGTTGAGGAAAGATGTTACATTCATCTGGACATATGCTCAGCGTGATAGTTTCAAGAAAATGAAGACAGCTCTAACGCAAGCTCCAGTTTTGACGCAGCCCGAGTCTGGGAAGGATTTTGCAGTTTATAGTGATGCATCACGATCCGGGCTTGGATGTGTTTTGATGCATGATGGCAACCCATGATCTAGAGCTGGCCGTTGTGGTCTTTGCTCTGAAGATTTGGAGACACTATCTCTACGGAGAGAAGTGTAATATCTATACAAATCATAAGAGCCTGGAGTGCATTCTTACACAGAAAGAGCTTAATCTGAGACAACACCATTGGATTGAGCTTCTTAAAGACTATGACTGTGTGAATGAGTACCGCCCGGGGAAGGCTAATATTGTTGCTGATGCTTTGAGTCGTAAGACTATATCAGACTTGAGATCCTTGTTTGCCAGGATGAGTATATATAGTGATGGCAGTATACTAGTCGAGCTGCAGGTTAAACCGACATTGGCCTAGGAAATTAGGGCCAAACAGCTTCTAGACAGTTCCTTACACCATGTCATACAGCAGGTTGAGCAAGGATATACTTCTATTTATGCCTTTGATCAGGATGGAGTCATGTGCTTCAAGGGTCGTTATTGTGTACCAGATGATGCCGAGTTGAAGCGAACCATTCTTAGTGAGGCTCATAACAGTCCTTATGTTATGCATCCCGGTGGGGACAAGATGTACCAAAACCTGAGGCACTGATATCGTTGGGAATGTATGAAGAAGAACATTTCAGATTGTGTATCTTGATGTTTGACTTGCCAGCAGGTTAAGGCAGAACACCAGCATCCTTCTGGTTTATTACAACCTATTAAGATCCCCGAGTGGAAATGGGAACGTGTCACGATGGATTTTGTTTCAGGGCTTCCTCTGACACCTTCTAAAAAGGATTCTATCTGGGTGATTGTTGACCGACTCACCAAGTCAGCTCATTTTATTCCAGTTCGAGTCACCTACTCTTTGGAGAAGCTGGCTAAACTGTACATCTCTAAGATCGTCAAACTACATGGGGTACCATTATCTATCATCTCTTATCGGGATCCAAGGTTTACTTCTCGATTCTGGTTGGCCTTGCACAATGCTTTAGGTACTCGTCTGAATTTTAGTACATCCTTTCATCTGTAGACAGATGGACAATCGGAGAGGGTGATTCAGATTTTTGAGGACATGTTATAGGATGTGTGATTGATTTCTGTGGTAGTTGGGAGGATTTCTTGCCCTTGGCTGAGTTTGCATACAATATCAGATATCAGGCTAGTATCTGCATGGCACCGTATGATGCTCTGTATGGCCGTAAGTGTCGTACTCCCATTTGTTGGATAGAGTTGTATGAGAAGAAGACCTTAGGCCCATAATTGGTTTGAGAGACCGAGGAGACCATCAGTTTGATCCGTAACCGTTTGAAAGAGGCTTTTGACAAACAAAAGTCCTATGCTGACCGGAGGAGGAAAAACATTGAGTTCGAGGTTGGTGATCAGGTTTTTCTAAAGGTGTCTCCATGGAAAAAAAGTTTTGAAATTTGGGCGTAAAGGCAAATTGAGTTCAAAATTTATCGGGTCGTACCGTATCCGGAAGAGAGTCAGGCATGTTGCTTATCAACTTGAGATGCCTCATCAACTTAGCCGTATTCATGATGTATTTTATGTATCTATGTTGAGGAAGTACCACCCAGATCCGAGCCATGTTATTCAGGTACATTATGTGGAGTTGAGACCAGATTTGTCTTATGAGGATGAACATGTTCAGATCTTGGATCAAGACGAGAGAGTTCTGAGGAACCGTCGTATTCCTATGGTTAAAGTACAGTGGAGTAATTGTGGTCCTGAAGAAGCTACTTGGGAGACTCTTGAGTCAATGGAAGATCAGTTCTCACATCTGTTCAACTCAAGTAAATTTTGAAGCCGAAATTTCTTTTTATGGGGAGAGTTGTAACACCCTAGAAAAAAAGAAAAAAAAGTAAAAGTTATGGGAATCAAACCCACAACCTCAAGTGGTATTAGCCGAATGCCCAACCACTAAGCTAAATGAGCTCTTGGTTATAAACCTCCCCCACTTAGTTTTATGTGGTTCCGAAATAATAATAATAAATAAATAAAAATAAAATAATCAAAATATCCTACCAAACTCATTAACAAGTCTTTATTTTGGTCCAACCCCCCAAAAAGTCCACCAAAACACTTACCCGTCGACCCTTCACCTCCCCTAAACCTGACCACCGTCCCTTTTTGCTCATCACCGTGCCGTACCATGCACCCGCCACCGATGAGTTCACCGTCGAACGTCGACCAAAACCCCTCAACCTTCTCTTGCTTTCGCCGCTCCGATCACCGGTAATTGAAGGAAATAGGTTCGACGAACCTAGGGTTAAACCCCTTCGGTTTATCGAATTTTCTGGCCGCCACGACCGTCCGTTCTAGGCGTGGGAGTGTCCGTTGAACTCTTCACGTTGGGCTGAGAAAAACCCTGCCGGTGGCACAATCGTTCGTCTTCGTTCAATGCCGCGCCGTCTAAGGCCTTGAATTGGTCGGCTCAGACTCGGTCTGGCCTTAAACCGAGCCACCCGAACCGGTCCAAACAAACCGGCCCAAGCCCAGTGGTAAACCAAGCCCATTGACCGACCTAACCCGTTGACTCGTACCCGATCTATTGACCGAGTAAACTTAGTGAGTCAACTCGCCCGAGTAAACTCAGTGAGTCAACTCGCTCAAGTCAACTTAGTGAGTCAACTCACCAGAGTCAACCCAGTGAGTCAATTTGCCTAAGTCAACCTAGTGAGTCAACTTACCTAAGTCAACACAATGAGTCAACTCGCTGAGTCAGCCTTTGGACCAGTGACGTCAACGTTGACTTTGGCCAAAAAGTCAACTCTTTCCGAAAAGTCTCATTCTATGTTTTTCGACGTCCTGAGTCCGATTTTGAAGCTCGTTTCGCGAAATTATAACCTGAAAGCCTTCGAATTAGACGTTGAACCCGAACATGCATATGTATAAAGTTATGTCATTTAAGAGAAATTGATGATTAAGGACTGATATTGATCTTCTGATTTAATAGGTACTTGTGGATCCCCCGATCGTGCCTACGCCCAGCCCAGCTCGTCCCGATCTGTACCGCCTCATGATCCTATCGTCACTCGTTCCAGTATTGTAGCGGAGCGTGATCCCGGTGCTCGGTAGACCTTTCGACCGACCGATATGATCTTTTGAGGTGTGTTCCTTATGTGCTATATGATTGTTGCATATTTACTGTTTTACATGCTTTATATGTTTTAATAAAATGAATCATGTGCATATGATTGTCAAACTTGATTTTGTGTAAAACTAATATGTTTTCTTTTTATGAAAGAAACATGAATGTATTGTATGTTTGATTTATGCCCTAGCATCCGATATGACAAGCATGCTCTATGGTTTCCGGTTATCAGTGTAGAAATATATAATTAAGCATTGTTATAATTGTTATTGTTGCGTATTATGTTACTGCATGGACTAATTAGTAGGTGTATTTGGGGTATGATGTGGAGTCACTATCGGCTCAGCCCTGATCCAGCTGGTAAGACCGCCCGTATTCGGATCCTAAGCTTCGTCTAGGTTCGCTCGCATTCGGTTCCTAAGCTTCAGCTAGGTCTGTTCGTTTTCGGTTCTTAAGTTTTGACTAGGGTCGCCCGTATTCTAAGGTATTTTCTTAGGATGGTACCCGTGCCCAATGAGCTTGGGTTAATGCTAGTATGCGATACTATTTTGGGGAACTGTATCATGTTGTTCGGTTAGAGGGTAGATAGGTTGCATGGAAACTTGGATGCTTTTATGATATATTTTGCATGACATGATTTATTATATAAATGATGCAAATGTTTTACTTGCACTGTTGGAACACACTGAGCTTTCTAGCTCACGCCCCCAATTTCTTTTTCCCCTTTCAGATATTTTGGATAGGCCACCCCGTAGCTGACACTTGGAGGATCGACACATTTGGTATTCTTTTTTAATGTAATGTTTCTATCCACCGTTTGTACTTCCAGGGTGGCATGTGCCTATATTTTGATATGTATGGTATTAAACTAGAAATATTTTAATACGTTAATTGATACTTATTTTGTAACCGTCATATGATGAGTTTACTTAAGTGGTCACGGTTGTCTACATCATTTTATGAGTCGATGTTATGATTGACTTTGGAAATACTACTTGATGTTCTAAACAGGTTTATCTAATTTGATGATTTTCACCGAGTCCTGCCGTTATGCTGTCGAAATGAATATTTAATTTGCCAACATGTTTTCCACTTAAATTTTAATTGTGATGTGCCTTGCTATACATGGTCTTTCCGCATAGGCCGATCTAAGGGTTACATGACAACTAATACTCACTTCTCTTTATAACTCATAGTTCGATTTCTGTTGCAGAGGACTTCTTTAGAGACCTTGAAGAGGAATTGGTTTCTTCAATGGAGTTGGCTTCAACTTCTTACCAGTCTGATGTTATTTTCCCACAAACTCCTCACGTACTCTGCAAGACTGCATCTGCATCTGCATCACATCCAACTCTTCTCACGTGATCCTATAACAAGTAATTCTCTCATCTTTTCCTTTCAAATCCACAATGTTCTTAAGATTTGAGATCAGCATATTCTCTACTTTTTACTACATCATTGGAGAAATCATACAATCTGGACTTGGAACTGCAAATTTGATGTCTAACAGGGATGTTATTGTTGAGTCTTGTATTTACGTTATGACATGCAAGCTAAATTATCTAGATTGCAATACAAGTGTCAAATACGAATAACGATACAAATATATGACTCATCAAGTCTTAAAAAGAAATCTCATACAGAAAAAAATAATAAAACATCTATGGGCATGAAAAGAAAAAGAAACTTATGTCCTTCATCATTCATAGAAATCTAGCAAATAAATCTTTTATCTCTATCACACTAGATGTTTAAGAAGTAATGGTGTAGAAGAGAGATCAACAAATTCAATCTTACAAATTACTCCACTAATAGTTTGAAAAACATCAACGAACTATCACAAAAGGATTTAATCATACAAAACTGCCCACCTTCTCTGATCATGGCATGTGTCATGATGATCGCTACACAAACACAAACTACCACAAAAATATATAAGAACCATGTCATAAGATAGTCGAAAAAGGAGTCACAAGGTTGAAAAATCATTTCACAAAGGCAACCAAAACAAAATGCAAAACGGTGTGTGAAAAAGAAAATTTTAAAACAAATAAAACGAAAAAAAAAACTAAAAAATGTAATAGAGAAGAGAGAAAAGGGCGACTCACATGGGAATATCAATTGGTCGGGGTGGGGCGAGTGCGAAGGGTACTCCCTCCACACTCATCCCTGTCAAGAATTTTTATTTCATCCCTAAGCCTACGACCCGCCGTGAATACAAAATCTAAAATCATTCCTGACGTAACCCGCAAGACTAAAATCTTCCTCGACTGGTCGTCCCACCACCCATATTGGTCTTGAGATGATATCTACCTAACCCCTCTTTACATGTCTCATGACTCATTTCATATAATATATTTATAAGTATTAGTTAAATAAATATAAATCAAATTTGTTATGAAAAAAATTAAATATCCCAAGACAAGTTAATATGAATTATCTTAAATTTGACTCAGATCCGAACTGATATTTTAAAAAATATATATATATTCGATTTGATCAAACTCAAACTCAACTATACTTTTAATAAAGATTTATAATAACATGTAATAAGATTTGTCGGGATGGGTTGAAATGATATGGAGTGGGAGGGGATGATGTGAGGCGGGTGAAGATGGGAGGGTACAAAGTCATGTTCACGCATGCCCCACCAACCACGGCAAATCTAGTTTTTATCTTCATTCTCAGCTCACAACCCGCGAAGTCTGTAAGCATCCTTGCCCAATCAGATGTGAGGTGGGAGAATTCCCATAAAATCCACCCAATTAACATCCATAAACTCACATATAAATACATTACTATAATTAATACTTTCAATAAGTTTTATAAAGTAATTTAATTAATTATATCTTAATTTTTTAAAAACTAAAATTTCTAAATAATAGTATTATTTATTTATGAAATAAATGTTGTAATTAATGGAGTACAACATATGCCTTGTTCCCCTCCATGACTATTAACTTGTATTATTCTTTTCGCTTCCTCTCTTGTACTTAAATTAATGAGGTAATGGGGTCAAAGTTTGTGTTACAAAGAGGCAATAGTGATGGAGGGTGAGAGTGAGAGCAGCCTGGAGAGTTTGGTGATAAGAGCTTTGGTAGAGTTTGCTAGCGTTAACTATAGCATGCTTGCATCTAAAGAGTCGTCCATAAAAGAGATGGTGGAGAGGGTGAAAGTAGAGACAGGAGCCGACGAGAACTGCACCATCTGTTTGGAGGAACTTGAGGTTGGATCTGAAGTTTCTCGAATGCCATGTCGCCATAGGTTTCATGCTCACTGCATCGAAACATGGCTCAAACAACGCCATTCTTGTCCCATTTGCCGCTTTCAGATGCCAACTGAATAGAGTTTCAGATTTCAGATATGTTTTTCTTTCTCCTTCTCCAAACAATGCTACCCTTTACTTCATTGCCTTACAATGTCTTTCAAACAGTTTACTTTTCCTAATAAAACTTCGACTATAGTATGTTGATGATCATGATACAAACATAACTTTAAACCCGAAGATTAAAGGGTAAAATGTAATTAACCGATAATATTGAAGCCCCAATAGCCTTAACTCAAATTATATCTCTTCATTTTACTTACAAATTCCCCAAAATCGATGGAATTATAATATACACAAAGATGTGAGATCAAATATGTTAAACGCGTCTATTTATAGGTAAAAGAAATATGATCTATCAAATTGTATGCTAAGACAATAATGTTAAACAAAAACAATTTTCATTTTATTCAAAGAATTAATAATAATTAAAACAACTATAATCCTAATAAAAATTTAAATATAAAATTAAAAGGTCCATTTTGGCCCTATTTATTCCATTACTCCTTTAGGTGCTAAAAATATATATTATATAGACTCGACAACGAACATAATCTTCATTTTATTAATAATTATTAATGCACACAGATATTATATTTATTTTATTTTGTCGTGTTTCGAAAAAGAGAAAAAAATTAAATGCACATAGATATTATAATTATTTTATTTTGTCGCGTTTTATAAAAGAGAAAAAAATAAATACAGACAAATATTTCTCAAATATTTCTTTTATTTTATTTTTTCGTGTTTCAGAAAAGAGGAAAAGTTTAAATACACACATTGTTTTTATTTTATTTTGTCGTGCTTCAAAAAAGAGGTGCGTTGTAAATAAAACAAATTATTTTTTGAACTAATTTTTATCTAATGAATCATTTTAAAATTCTAATAAATTAATTATATATATTTGAAAATATCACTTTAGCGGATGTTTTTTATTAACAATTGCATATTCGACTTATTAAACCATTAATTTGAATGGGATGTATCAAAAATCTATTATGAAACGACTTTTAATTCAATTTATTTCATTCATAACCTAAATTTCATGACTCGTTAGTTAGGTGACACATTTTTTTATGTTTAATTAAGCATACATTGAAAAAGTGGAACTTAAACAATTCAATATGCTTAATCTTTTCTTTTGCAGATCAAACTTGTGTCCTGTTGTTATATTCATGGTGATTGCATCGGGAAATGGCTGATGCAAAGTCATTATTGTCCTATTTATGGAAAAATTATTAGATAAACTTGATTCACCACATCATATTTAGGAAAATGTGAAAACTCATCTTAAGTAAAAATGATATGAATGGACCTTATTTGCTAGAATTACAGAAAACGTGGCCTCTAATAATTTTTTTATTTGATGGATTAGCTTATTCAAACATATCTGCTTTTAGTTAATTGCTTGACTAGTAAATGGCTTCAAAATGTTTTAGTTAATTTCCTATTAAAATATACCTATTAGGATGCAAACATACACTTGATAACTCATTTTCCAGTAAACAGTTCTGCACTTTTTCTCTTTCACTTTCCATTTTACCAAGCGGAAAAAAAAATCTATCATTCTTAGAGTTTTTTTTATGCTCCAACCCTAAAAAAATTAAATTTTAAATTTTAACATTAAATTATAAATTATAAATTTAAATCATAAAAAATAAACTCTACCTCTAATTCTCTAAACCCTAACTTTAAATACTATACATTAACTCTAAAGTCTAAACTTAATTTTTTTAATATAGGGTAAAATAGGGAACCGAAAAGGAACACAAAATTTCTATTCCTTACCAAACATAATAGATGTTTTGCCCATAAGTTTGTAACTGTTGTTCGAGAATGTTTTTGCCATTACTATCCTTTCATTGCATCTTATACCATGAGTAGTCCCCGTCACATATTAAATTATGATTGTAGTCACGTTTTATTTATCGCGGTTGCAGACATAACATATATTATAATGGTCACTTTGATACTCGTAGTCCTAAATTTTTTTAAACTTGTACGACTTATTGTAGAATATAACAGTATAATAACATTAATAACGGTCCATTATTGCCGCAATGGACCGTTATCGTTAAATTACGGTCGTGATCCGCTGTTATTGGTGTGATTTCACTTCACACTATTATTTTTAACAATAATAATTTCGAACGATGTCGTTACCGCTATAGAGCGACCGCTATTACAATTGCATATCACTATTTAAATCTCTGATTGTTAGAGCTATAAATAGATAGAGTTCTAGTTTGTTAGTCAAGATAATGAGTCTTGTAATTCAGTTGTAACATCTATTAAGCTGTCATTGAGTTGTTGATAACGGTTACATCTAAGGTCACCAACATTGTATAAATTCTCAAGCTTGTTGTTAATAATATCAGATTGATTGTTTGTTCTTCTTTCAATATTCTCATTTCTTTCATAATCTTTCATAGTATCAGAGCTTTCAACAATGGTAGAAAGCTCTTATACTTCATCCTCTAAACCATTCACCAACAAAACTATTTCGATCAAACTTGATGATACCAATTACCTTCTTTGGCGTCAGCAAGTTCTTTTTGCAATCGAAAGCCTGCGTTGGTAGATCATATCGATAGTACATTGACGATTTCACCGCAGAATATTCGTTCTGAAGGAGGTAATATGGTACTCAATGACGAGTATGTTGCATACAAGCATCAAGATTCTGCTCTTTGTTCTTGGCTTCTTTCCTCAATTGGACTTTCGATCTTACCTTCCTTGGTCAGTTGCAAAACTGCTTTGGAAATTTGGGAGAAGGTTCATTAACTTTTTTTTTGTTTCTTCAACAACTCGTATTATGCATATTCATTGCTCTTTAAAGAATTTGCGTAAGCGAGATCAAAGCATGAAGGAGTATCTTGCTCAGGTTCAGCCCATTTGTGATACCTTGGCCGCCTGCGGCAATCCTCTCACAGATACTATGCATATATATTCTATTCTCTCTGGTCTTTCGCCGAAGTATAAGCCAGTTGTTGCCGCCGTTACTTCCAGTCAACGACCCTATAAACTCGATGGGGTCTATTCTGTTTTTCTTGATACTGAGGCTCGACAGCAAGAGTTCCTCAATCAGAATTTTTTGGTGAATATGACTTAAGGGCTTGCTCTGGCGTAAGGGTCTGTTCTTTTTGGGCCTACTTCATATTATAATCAGTATAGTCCTTATGCCCAATTTCCTTCGATGTTTCAGAAGACTTAAGATGTTTCGCATGGTAGGATGTTTTAAGATCAGGGCAGAGGGTTTCAAGGTCAACACAGGCTAGTTTTTTATCAGCGTCTTTAAGGATCTGTTCCGTATTACAATTGTGGTGCATCTGTTTTTTTTAGAGGACGAGGTCAAGAGTTCAGTGTCAGATATGTGAAAAATTGGGGCATTTAGCAAATCGGTGCTATTTACGGTTTGATCAATCTTATGATGGGCAAGTTCACAATGGTTTATCGGCAAACTATTGTAATTTCGCGGATGAACTTGAGGAGCAATCAGGGGGTTACAAGATTTTCCCTCAACTGCTGATGTTGTACCAGTAACCCTAATTTCGATTCCAGTAGAATTGTAGCCACTACTGCTGTAATTTCTGATGAGTTTGGGCTTCCAACATATAACGATGCAGCCTGGTATCCTGATTCAGGAGCTACTGCTCATCTCACTCTGGATGCAGGTAATATCATTAATTCTATTTCTTATCAAGGTTTAGGTAAGGTATCAGTTGCAAATGGAATGAGAGTTTCTATTTCTAATATTAGTAGTTTTATGCTTAGTTCTGTGAACCGGTCTTTGGTTTTGAATAATTTATTACATGTACTTGCTGTTAAAAAGAATCTTCTATCAGTCTCTAAGTTCACCAAAGATAACCATGTTTCAATTGAGTTTTTTCCCTAACTATTGTCTTGTGAAGGATCTGTCAACACATGAACCAATAATGCAAGGTTTGGAAAGTGATGGTTTGTACAAGATACCTTCTACTGCGTTTGTTAGTGGTTTGACAATCTTTACTTCTCAAGGTTTCTTCTTTCCTGATGAGTGTGTTGTGCAATATGCTGTTAGTTCTTCTAGTTTAGAAGCTTTAGAAGATGCTAAGGGTTCTCATACTACTTGTTTTGTTTCTGTTCAAGAAAGTTTAAAACTTTGGTATAGAAGATTAGGACATCCGTCATCTGCTATTTTAGATTTCATCTCTAAGAATTGTAACATTTTCTTTCATGTTAATAAAAGTAATTTCTTTTGTGAAACTTGCAAGTTGGAAAAAAGTCATAAGCTAAAATTTAATCCTTCTCTTACTGTCTATGATCAACCCCTATAACTTATTCAGATGGATCTTTGGGGTCCAACCCCTTACTTTCTAATAATTGTAGGTATTATATAAGCTTTGTAGATGCATATTCCAGATACACATGTGTTTATTTTATTGCAAACAAATCTGATGTTTATAATGTGGTTGTATCTTTTCACAAGATGGTTGAAAATAGTTAAATTACAAGATCAAAATAATGCAATCTGATTGTGGTACAAAATTTAAACCTTTAATGTTTTATTTTCAACAATAAGAAATTGTTTTTAGGAACACTTGTCTTCATACTTCTGAGTAAAATGAAATGGTTGAAAGAAAATATAGGCATATTGTAGAGCTTGGTCTAACTCTTATGGCACAAATTTCAGTTCCTTTAAAGTATTGGTTTAATGCATTCTTCTCTTCTGTTTTTCTTATTAATAGATTACCTTCTAAGGTGTTAAATGGTGTCTCACCACATGAGAAGTTGTTTGCAAAAATACCAAATTACAACTTTCTTCGTGTCTTTGGATGCCAATGCTTCCCATTGACAAGGCCATATAATAAGAATAAGCTGCAATTCAGATTACCACTTTGCACTTTCATTGGTTATAGCTCACATCAGCGTGGTTACAAATGCTTGAGTGAAGATTGAAGTGTGTATGTTTCCCGCCATGTTCGATTTAATGAGAGCATATTTCAATTTCAAAAATATTCTCCTAAAGTCAACACTCAGACAAAATATTCAGAACGTGTTTCATTCAGGTTTTCTGAAGCATGCATCAGAAACCATATTTTTCAGCACTTCTAGTAGAGAAGCTTCTTCTAGTTTCTCAAGCTTAGCTTAAAATGGGGTACACTCTTCTCCTAGCGTTTCAAGTAGTGGTCACATCTTACATGTTTTAAGTGATGTTCAGACCTTTGAACAAGCTTCCATTCCTGGTTCAACTACTTCTTCACCCAATACCAATGCCTTGAGTAACGATGATACTCTCACACCACAGTGCTCTCATGTTCATCATATTGTAGATCAAAATGCAGACCTTCCTGAGGGTCAAGTGCAGTGTGCAGATCCTGCAGAAGTTCAACATGCTCACCTTCTTGAACAAGTTCAGAATGATGATCTTCCTGGTGAAGAAGTTTAGAGTGGTGATTTTTTTGGGAGTCAAAATTTAGTTACAGGTCTTTCTACAGTTCAAAATCAAGGTGATCAAAGTGTAGCCCGTGCTTGTGAGCAGGGTGCAGCTGAAATTCAAAGTTCTTCTCGGAATACAAATGTGAAGTCTACTCAATCCATGGTAACCAGATCTAAACTTAAAAATTTTTAAGCCTAAAGTATTTCATGCTGAGGTTGCTATGTTTGAACCTAAGAGTGTACATCAGGCTATGTTAGTAGATGAATAGAAAGAAGTTGTTGAAAAAGAGCTTAGAGCTTTAATTCAAAAAGGCACGTGGCAATCAGTTAGTTTACCTGCAGATAGGATTCCTATAAAGTGTAAGTGGTTGTTTAAGGTTAAGCGTAATACAGATGGTAGCCAAGACTATTTGATCAACTTAGGGATGCTTCGGTATTTTCAAAGATCTATTTGATCAACTTAGGGATGCTTCGGTATTTTCAAAGATCGATCTGCGATCTGGGTACTATCAAATGAGGGTCAAAGAGGAGGATGTGTCCAAGACAGCCTTCCGAACTCGTTATGGCCACTATGAATTTCTGGTAATGCCTTTCGGATTGACAAATGCTCCGGCGGCATTCATGGATCTCATGAACAGAGTATTCAAGCCCTATCTTGATAAATTTGTCGTCATCTTCATTGATGACATTTTGATCTATTCTCGCAACAATGAAGAACATGTTGATCATCTCCGCGTTGTCTTGCGAACTCTCCGGGAACGCCAGTTATTCGCAAAATTTTCCAAGTGCGAGTTCTGGTTATCGGAAGTATCTTTTCTTGGTCATGTAATTTCTGCAGAAGGAATTAAAGTTGATCCGAAGAAAATTCAGTCAATCATGGATTGGCGACCTCCCAGAAATGTCAGTGAAATAAGGAGTTTCCTTGGTCTTGCTGGTTATTACAGAAGGTTTGTCAAAGGGTTTTCCTCTATAGCCTTACCTTTGACTAAACTTCTTCGTAAAGATCAACCATTTGAATGGTCTGACAAGCAACAGAGAAGCTTTGACCAACTCAAAGCAGCCTTGACTCATGCCCCAGTTTTGATCCAACTAGAATCGGGCAAAGATTATACTGTGTATAGTGATGCTTCACATGCGGGTCTTGGATGTGTTCTAATGCAAGGTGACAATGTGATAGCTTATGCTTCACGCCAATTGCAATCTCATGAATTGAACTATCCAACGCATGATCTCGAACTTGCTGCAATTGTGTTTGCTCTCAAAATCTGGAGACACTACTTGTACGGTGAGAAGTGTTACCTGTTCACCGATCACAAGAGCCTAAAGTATCTCCTGACTCAGAAAGATCTGAATCTGAGACAACGCAGATGGATGGAGTTGTTGAAAGACTATGATCTAGTCATTGACTATCATCCAGGAAAAGCCAATGTGGTTGCTGACGCCTTAAGTCGTAAACCGACATTGGGTAAAGTCTCTAATCCCTGAATCTTAAAATTATAAACTGTTATAATAAAAGTTCTGATTAAAAAGTGGTATTTTATTCTTGTAGCTCCAAATGCTATCAATGCTCATCTTCGAGTATATCAGAAGCAAGGATTTCTGTCCGAACTTCAAATTCAATCCAGTCTAATCTCAAGGATTGAAAATCTTCAGAAAGCTGATCAGAACTTCAGGATATTAGTTCCAAACTGGATACAAAGTCTGGTGAAGGATTCCGTATTCACACAAACGGTCTTCTTTATTTCAAAGATAGAATATGTGTTCCAAATGATGAAAATTTGAAAAGAGATCTTCTGGAAGAAGCACACCAGAGTTCTTTCTCGGTCCACCCTGGATCGGTTAAGATGTATAAAGATCTTAAGTCTTTGTATTGGTGGTCTGGTATGAAAGCGGCCATCAATGATTTCGTATCTAGATGTCTAAATTGTCAGAAAGTCAAAGCTAAACATAGAGTTCCCACTGGACTACTCCAACCACTTGTTCTGCCACAGTGGAAATGGGAACGAATTACTATGGAATTCGTGACTGGTCTTCCTTGTTCTCCCAGAAAATATGATGCTATCTGGGTGATTGTTGATCGATTCACCAAATCGGCACATTTCATTCCTATTCTCATTAACTACAGTTTGGAGACCTTGGCCAATCTGTATATCCAGGAAATAATCCGGTTACATGGAATTCCAATCTCCATTGTCCCTGATCGTGATCCAAGATTTACTTCTAGATTTTGGAAAACATTACAGAGAGCTATGGGAACTAAATTGAATCTAAGCACAGCTTTTCATCCGCAAACTGATGGTCAATCTGAACGAGTAATTCAGATTCTCGAGGATATGCTTAGAGCTTGCATAATTGACTTTGGGAAGAATTGGGAGAAATCCCTACCCTTAGTTGAATTTGCCTACAACAATAGCTATCAGTCGTCTATTCAGATGGCTCCTTTCGAAGCATTGTATGGCAGAAAATGCAGAACACCTCTGTGTTGGTCCGAACTTGGTGAAAATAAAGTTTTGGGACCCCAATTGCTCCGAGAAACAGAAGAGAAAGTCCAAATCATTCATTCTCGTTTAAAGCAAGCCTTTGATAGACAAAAAGCCTATGCTGATCTGAAACGAAAAGATATTCAACATACTGTGGGAGACAAAGTCTTTCTTAAAGTCTCTCCATGGAAGAAAGTATTTTGGTTCGGAAAGAGGGGAAAGCTCAGTCCTCGCTTTATTGGACCTTTTGAAATCACCGAAAGAATTGGCCCAGTGGCTTATCGACTTGCACTCCCTAGTGAGTTCGATAAAATCCACAATGTTTTCCATGTGTCAATGCTCAGAAAGTATAGATCCGATCCTTCTCACATCTTAGAGCCGGAAGAAGTAGAGCTGAATCCTAATTTGTCCTATGAAGAGGAACCAGTTCAGATTCTAGATAGGGAAATTAAAAGGCTTCGGAACAAAAATGTTGCACTTGTTAAAGTCTTGTGGAGAAATCACAAGATGGAAGAGGCAACATGGGAACCTGAGGAGACGATGCAAAACCAATACCCTCAATTGTTCGATTCAGGTAAGAATTCGGGGACGAATTCTTTCTTTAAGGGGGGGAGAAATGTAACACCCCAAAAATTAGCCTAGAAGAATTAGAGGTCTAATTAAATGATTAAGTGAAAAATTAGATTAAATTCCTAAACTTTCGAATTGGAGTTGGTTCATTATGGACCAAATTAAAATGTAAACTAATGTATAAGTAAAATTCGGTCAAATTGATTAGTGACCAATTCGAACAAGGTGGAAATTATAAGGTTTGCATGCTAAGGTAAGAGAAAATAGATTTAGATCATGAAATTGCATGCAATTATAAGATATATATGATTTATTATGACTAAAGTGTGTTATTAGTATGAATAATTAGGGAAATTAGTTGAGATATGACATGAAAGTCATATCCCAATTAATTTGCTCCCCACTTCCTCTTTCTTAGCCAGCTACACCAAATCCCACCAACTAAGTTTCCTCACTCTTTCACACACACTCAAAACATCAAATAGAAATTTAGAGAGGGTTGAGAGCTCGGTGGAGAAGAAGAAGCTTGCATGTTGGTGTTAATCCCTTAGAAAAATCAAGGAAAAATCGGAAGTAAGTAGCTTACTCCTTTCTTATTTCGGTTATGGTAAAAATGGCATTAGATCATGTGTCATAAGGTGTCTAGAAAATCATGAAGATAGTATTCTTGAATATAGTTGCTGGAAACACAAAAGTGTGTATGAATCCTTAAGGATCAAGAGTCTTAAAACATGAATATCATGCATGCAAAGGGTATTAACAGATTTGTAAGAGTTATAACATGCATCTTTGAAAAATCATAGAAAATGATATGATAGGAGTTTGGATCTGAAATTTTGATATGATTCACTTTAAAATGTGTAGAATCATAGAAAAATGATAAATCAAGATTTTAAAGGCTGTGTTAAAATCTGGAGGTGTAAAATGTGAAAGCATGCAAAACTGTCCAGCCTTAACTCGAGCTGGACAGTGAACTTTGAAAATCTGTAGAAATTAATCTACTAGATGTTTTGATCTTAATTTTTGATATGTTGAAATTGGATTTGTAATCTGAATTTAGAAACAAACGGTGTCTGATTTGGAGATGTATACAAGGAGAACGAAGGGTGTCAATCTAGGTGGTCAGAAATGAACAAAACTGGAAATATGTGAAATTAGGATTTAAAAATTATAAAATTGGTAAGATTGAAGATTATAAAGCATTATTAAGTCGAGCCATATATTGAAGGATATGAAATTTAGTAAAATTGGTGGTCAATTTGAAGGATTAAAGAGTTAATTGAAAGAATTAGGAAATTTGGAAACTAGTCGAATTGGATTAAAATAATTCAGGGACTGTTTTGAATAAATTGAGAAATTCAGTCTTAATTGCATGAATTGCATTTTAAAAATTTGTTATTTGTTTGGATTGAGTGCCTTAGATCTTAGAAGCGAAAGGGTAGAAGAAGAGGCTACTCCGGGATCGGCTACGGATCGGGCGAAAGGCGTACGGATTACGAATTAGCTCGGCGAATTGTGAGTGAAACGAATCTTAGAGTTGGAATTAGAGTTCCAACTACCTTATTCTGATTTTTAGTTATAAAAAGCATACAAATTGGACTAATTGATTATTTGATTTAATAAGGGAAGAAGGAATTAAAAGGAAAATGTTATATGCATGTGATATGTGATCTTGGTATCCTATGTGTTGGATCTAAATGTGATGCTTGACATGTTAGTTTAAATCTGAAATTTTATATATGTTGGATTGACTTTGAGTGTATTGAATTGCTGATTGATAGCATAACTAATAAGTTGATAAAGTGCTTGACATGGGAATTAAATTGGTTAATTCCGTGAGTATGCTTGATAGGTGTGTCTTGAAATTTAATTATGCAATGTATATTTTGAGGAATTATAAGTATGATTGGAGCATGATGATGATATGATGTTTTGATTAAGTCTATTGGACTGATTATGATTCATGAAATTATGATTATAAGTTTGTTATAGATTGGCCGAATGGTCAATATTAGTCGAATTAATTGATGCCATGTTATACATGTTTGATAAGTTCAATTGAGTATTGAACTATAAAATGAGATTATGAATTATATGATATGAGTTTGGTTTGTTCGAATGTTGTTCTGAAATTGCGAATTGGACTTGTAAATTGTTAAATGACTATGTATGATAACATGTTGTTGGAGTTGAAATTATAAGTAATTAATCGAAAAGATTAATTAAGAATTCTGAAAATTTGATTGATTACGTATCTGATTAAATTAAAGACTTAAATGCAAAGCCATTGGTGTGTACAGTCTGTTTAGGTAGTACGGCTAGCCTAGAGTCTGAGCTCAATAAGAAAAATCGGTACGTTAGTGTACTCGATATTGTGGTACGTAAGTGTACCTACTTGTTTAATGTCTGCGGACATTATGATATGTTATATGTGATACGAATTGGTACGTGGTACCTTAACATGGTGAATTTGATTCACAACCTCTGTTATATGTGACTTGCTTACCTATCAAACTATACTATCCAAGGCATTGCAATTTGATTAATTGAACATTTGAAGAATTGAAATCTGAAATTTGAAGTAAATTAGTGAAATTGATTATGAAAGCAATCGAATGAAATGCTGAATTTTATGATATTGCCATGCTTGATATGCTATGAAATTCGAATGGTGATGATTTGATTCTTGAAAGTTAATTTAGGTTTCATGGCTTGTATGTGCAATAATGATATGAATGATTTAATAATTCTTGTATGTATTCGAATGGAATTATATGATTTTCCTTGTGCATTTGTTCGAATGATTTCTATGGTATACTATAAATTGTTGATAGTTAAATTGCTTGATTCATTCGAAAGAATTAATGTGCAAAGTGAAATTAAAGTTGTTTGATCACAATGTTAATTGGAAACCGGATAGAATAGGGTTTCCTCACTAAGTACGAAATGTACTTACCACTCGAACCTTCCTGCCTTCCCCTAAATTTCAGGTTCTAACATCGTTGACCTCTACCCGAGACTTTTCCGAATTCAGCTTAAGTATGATTTTTCCTATCTTTGTCATACTCATGGTGGGTGGCTTAGCGTTTGGCATGTTAGTGCAGTTCGGTTTGTTGGTCATGTTCATGAACTACTATTTCGGTTCTATATAGACTTTTAACATGTTTCCTGATATTTTGTTATGTATGTAAGGGGGTAAATGTTGGGGTATAGATCGCCCGTATATATGTAGGGCTTGATTCTTTTTGTGGATAGACTCTTTTTGTATAGGCAACCGTTAGGTTTTAGCCTTTGATACCCCGGTTATTTTGTAAAAAGGGAAACAATGCTCTATGGTTGTATGAACCGATTATGATGCATTATATATATATATATATAAGTATGATGATTGTTCGGCTATGTATGATTTGGATTGTATGTATGCTATTCGAATGACCAAATTGGGGAACTAATATTTGGGTATTGTATAAGCTAAATGAACTTGACCCTGTAATTCGAATGAATTTATAAGTTTGTAAATATATTACCAATTGGATAAATTCAATGATTATCGAATGGGGTGAGATTTAAATTGATTCATTCGAATGAAGTTTAGTTAAGTAATTGAGAAATTCGTTATATGGATCATATGTACATGCTATCTTGTATGAAATTGTAACTTAAGTGAATTGGTTGTTGGAATAAGATTGCATAACCGATTGGGTTGTAATGACTTTAGCATTAATAAAATTACGAAATGAAATTTGTATGAAATACGTATAATGTTTGTATTAATGTGATTGTCTCTACTTGGGTAATGAATAGTTATAAGAGGGTAAAGTTATATTGTTTGGTTTCGAAAGGTTTTAAAAAAATGTTACACGAATTTGAATTATGATAAACCCCTTCCGCTGTGCCTTCTAATACGAATCTGTTTAAGTTAATATAACGCTCCTTGCCCCTAATCCGGGTGAGGGGTGTTATACCTTCCTAGTCAAAAGAATCACATTTTCGAGTTGCTTGAGAAAACATTATGACTGATGCAACACCAGCACCTACACCTATGGTCACTACACTTCAAATGTATGCTCATGATGGGAGTCCTTACTCTGAAGCTGAAGCCACTTTGTTTAGGCAAGTTGTATGCACGTTACAACACATTTGTACAACTAGACCAGACATACAATATACAGTAAACAAAGTCAGTCAATTCATGTATTCTCCTCTTGACAAACATTGGAAGGCTACTAGAAGGATTATTAGGTATCTCAAAGGCACAATAAGACATGGATTGTTCTTCAATATAAAGTCTTCAGCTTCCAACTTAGTTGGTTATACTGATTATGATTAGGGCACCAGTCCAGACGATAGAAGACCTACAGGTAGATATTGTATTTTTTGAGAGGAAATTTGGTTGCTTGGAGTTCAAAAAAGTAAGTAGTAGCCTCACGTTCGTCAACTGAAGTTGAATTTCGAGGCATAACAAATGCTATGTGTGAAGCCATGTGGGTCAAATCCTTGTTAACAAAGTTAAACATTCATCCCACTTCTCCTTCTATCGTTTGGTGTGATAACACCAGTGCTATTGCTCATTCTACCAATCATATATGTTGCGTGTAAAAGAGTCTATCGCAATTGAGTGCAAGTGTACACGTCGCAAGTAATAAAGTGATACTAGAGTATCGGATATCGTCTCCACAGGGACTGGGCTAACCCTTTCCTTTGCTATCTGCACAAGGGGAAAAGAATAGATTAAGATATTTGTCACGAAAATAATGAAGTAAACGTAAATAAAAAGAATAAAGATATCAAGATAGAGAGAATGGGCTGGTATTGAATTGCTCAGTAGTGCAGGTATTGCAGTGCTTAGGAAATCCAATTCTGTCGTCGCGCCCGTCACCGACAGCACCTGTCGCGGCGGCTGTCCGTTGGCTGTCGCGGCAGCAAACACACCAACTCCGTACTTCAAGTTTGGCAAGAATCCCAGATCTGCCTTGGCCTATCTCTAGGTCCAAGTCTGTCGATGATCACGTCTTGATGATACCTCCCGGCGTGAATCGAAGGATGAACACCGATGTGTATGAATTCTTCTTTAGCCACTTAACCTTGCCCTATCCCTAGGCACAAGATAGTTCAACTATAAATTAGAGAACTTGCTCTTACTTCTTTTGTATACGTAACTCTCCCGATGCTAAGTAAATGGATAACCTCACAATGCTCTCCCGATGCTCTTGCAAGATATTAATAACCAAAATAAAAGAACTTGAAGTTTATTTTATTGAACTGAAAATTCCTAAAACAAAACAACCCTTGCAACTACTTTACAAATCAACCCGTGGCCCTAGGGGGGTTTTAGAACATGTCGACGGCGGGTAAACATCGGAGGGTTTTTGGTTGTCGGTTATGGGGTAATCGGTTGTGCCTCCTAGGTTAAATCTATGCCCTTATATAAGCTTTGGGCTCAAGTCATCTAAGGTAACAAGGATTACAACTTTAATTAAAAGTAAGATTCTAATAAAGACTAAATCTCTAAAGTCTCCTACTTTCCAGCCGCATCCTTGCTTTGTGGGAATTCCTTTCCTTGAGCTTTGGCTTGACATATCTTTTGATCCGGGGCTTGGAAAAATATGTGGCTTTCACACGACAGACGAGCAGATTTTTCTCTATCTATCGAGGTCCACTTTGCTTTTCCTCTTCATAAGTCTGCTGTCACCATGCTGTCACGATAGGTCCATGGCAGCTTCGTCTTCTTCGTCTGCTTGTCTAGTTCAGCTCTCCAGCTTCTCTGCCCTGCGCCTGCCTTCAACATCTACTATGGCAGATACCTGCAAAAATAGCAATCTTTTAGTAGGATCCGTGCTTTTAATCCTTTTGTGATGTTTTACTAAAAACTAACCTAAATGCAATGCAATGATGCTTGAATGCAGCAGAAATATGGGTTAAAAAGGGTGTAAATAATAGAACTTTTACACACTCAACAATATACATCATGACAAGCTGAAACATGTGGAACTTGATCTTAGTTTTGTCAGGGAGAAAATTCTTGATGGTTCGTTTCGGATTAATTATGTACCAGCCTTGAATTAAATTGCCGATGTTCTTACCAAATCTTTATTTGCCTCATTTTTTGTTCAACTTCGAGAACAATTCAAAGTTTTTTCTACAGATGAATTAAGACTCTTGTCCACTTCTTTATCTTGAAGGTCAAAATAGCTCATAAAAAGAAGAAAAAAGACATAGAAAGTATGTTAGAGTTATAGATAGATAAATAGAATTCTAGTTTGTTAGTCAAGATGAGGAGTCTTGTAATTCAGTTGTAATGATTGTTAAGTTCTCATTGAGTTGTTGATAACAGTTACCTCTAAGGTCACCAAATCTGTATAAATTCTAAAGCTTATTGCTAATAAATCATATTGATTGCTTATTCTTCTTTCAATATTTTCTTTTTTTTTTCATAATCTTTCTCTGATCCTTATATAATATGAGTTCCAAGACAAAGCCTCCATATCTTCCACTGTTTTATATTTTTGCAACTGCTATGCTTGTGTCGAATCGTTCACATTCTTACTTGAACAGTTGAACTATTATTTTCGTTTGGTTTTTTACTTTCCAATTTTGATAGGAAGTTAAAAAAAAAACCTTGTTTTATTTATATTTATATTTAGATTTTGTATTAATTAACCTTGTTTTATTTAGATTTTGTATTAATATTATTTGAATATTGCATTATGTTTTTATTTTTAATACGCATATGTTACTTCTCTAATGGGTATATATAGTAGTTACTTTATTTTAGAAATATATTATAAGTTACTTTTTTCGTTGATATAATTATTGTTTATCTAAGCTCATCCCCTTGTGTCCTGGTGGCAAAGGTAAATGTTTATCATTTCTTGGGACCCGGGTTCGAGCACCAGTAATGTCATGCTGTGTGTGCCGTCTTTGAAAAGACTTAGAAAGTTAAACAAATGCTACCATTGCATCGCACCAGCATATTCAAAAAAAATTATTGTTTATCTAAAAAAAACTAAAACATCAATTTAAATTAAAATAAACAATGTCAATGATGATCTGAAACTTATTATAATGTTTAAATATCAAGTTGATAACTTTTTTGTTCCAGTTGCTATATTGATATGTTATCTTACGATTTTATTATGTTATATACTTTTAATTTTTAGAACTATGTTAGAATTGTATCCATCATATTATTACTGTTGAAAATATTAATTTTCTGGTTTGTTAAATTATTTTTTAAGAATTCAGCATAAATAATATAATTATTTATAGTATTAGAAGTTATAAACTTGACAGTTTTTTTAAAATTACTTTTGGACATCTATTTGAGAAATAAGTGAATAAAGACAAATCATAAATAAAAATAAAAATATTAATGAAATTATTATTATTATTAAATATTTACTAATATTTATAATTTATTTAATAAAACTAATTTTATAGGTTACTTATCACATCTCGTAAAAGAACCAAACATATGAACTAGGGGTGTTTAAAATAAAATACTCCTAATTTCGAGTACATAAATTTTCGGGTGTTAATAATATAGATCTATGTCTCGGTCCGTTAATATCAAGTACCCTAATTAGATTGGTAATTTCGAGTCATAAAGTATCTAAGTTAAATTTGTGCATTTTTTTTTCAAATCATACTAAAAAATGCTCTAGCAAATTATTGTAATAATACGCTAAATTAATACTCGTTAAATTTTAACATTATAACGTACACTATCTATTAAAAGAGAAAACAATAACATAAGATACATCCAAAGGATCAATCAAATATATGATTCAAAAGAGGATAAAATATTATAATATTTAATTTTTAAGTAAAATATCTAATTAGTAATATAAAAATAAAAATAAGAAATCAGATCAGATACTTGTCTAATCCAAAATTTACGATCCAAATTCAATCTGTGAAATTTAGTGGGCCGAATACCGGCCCGTAATTTTTCGAAAAAGGGGAAAAATGTAAATATAGTTTTTCCAGTAAGAAATATTCTCCATCTTATCGTGGGAAAGTACAGAGCCCCAGTTCTCAAATCGATAGAATCTGCAAGAGCCAAGCTTCTCATGTGGCGTAAACTTGGAGTACAAATCCCTTGCTCTTTCTAACAAATATTTCCTATCAAGGAAATAATCACACTTCGATCAACAAAATGTCGGGCGGATTTTTCCGGGTAATTATTCCATTTTTCTCCTTTGCAATATTCTGATCTGCAATTTAATCGGTTTTTAACGAGCTCTTCTTCTTTGAAAAATTTAGGGCACTTCGGCAGATCAGGACACCCGGTTCTCCAATAAGCAAGCGAAACTACTTAAATCGCAGAAATTTGCTCCCGAATTGGAGCATCTGGTTCTCTTTTAAATACATTTTTATTGGTGTTCTTATTCCATTAGAATTTCGATGTAATTAATGGTGCTACCGTTCTAATTTTATTAAGACTTGAAATTTTGTTGTTTTCTCTAGGTTAACATGACAAAGGTTAAGATGGATGTTATTAGACCTTGGATAGCTACTCGAGTAACTGAGCTTATTGGTTTCGAAGATGAAGTTCTTATTAACTTCATCTATGGGCTTCTCGATGAGAAGGTAATGGAGTATAATTTAACACCCCCCCCCCCCCCCCCCCCCCATATATATTTTGTTTATTTGTTTATGTGTGCATAGTTTATGTTTGTTGTGGTTTGGAATTGGAAGTGACACTGCTAGGCGCTAACTTTCGGTCTTGAACCTCAAGATATGCTTCTCTTGCTAGATAATTGCACAGTGCAGGAGATTCACTCATTAGATATTTTCTTTTAGGCTTTTAGCTGTTGCTGTATCTTTATTCCCATAGCTTCCTGCTAAGCAATTGCTAATACAATATTGGTGCAATGTGCTTTATAGTTCACATCGTTCTTACGTCGATGCAGGAAGTTAATGGCAAGCAAATTCAGATATCCCTCACCGGATTCATGGAGAAGAATACTGGCAAGTTTATGAAGGAGCTTTGGACTCTTCTGCTTAGTGCACAGAGAAATGCAAGTGGTGTTCCTCAACAGTTCTTGGATGCCAAAGAAGAAGAAGCTAGGAAGAAAAAGGTTTAAATGTTTTAGGAGTGTTGTTGGAGTTGGTTGTATTCTTCTTGTTTCTCGTGTAACAAAGTTGTCATGTATGGTTGCAGGCAGAGTCGGATAGGATAGCTAATGAGATTCAGAAGAAGAAAGATGGTGAAAGTAGAGAACGCGAACAAGAGAGATTGAGGAAGATGATGGTAATTCTAAGTTTTTTCATATTTTGAGTTAGGTGTTTGGTTTTAAATTTTTCTTTCTCTTTTGTATGCTATTCAGCTAGCTTCTACAGTTATTTGGGCTCATGTGCTTTACCTCATACTACTGTAGGACGATAGGGATGAAAGAAAGGCTGGTGATGCAGACTTGGACCCGTCCTCAAAGAATATACTACCAAAGGGTTCAAGTCCACATCCTGAGGATGAGAGAGATGCTGACCTAAGGAATGGTGGCCGAAGGAAGAGGTGAGGAATGTTAGCTCCTTTTGTGTCAGCTTTGCCTTGGTGCATATTTTCCCAGTCTAAGGGTTATCATAGTTCATAGTTTGCTTGTGAACTTATGAAATAGTTTCAATATCACCTGAAATTTGCTCTTTTTTCCCCGGGGGGGGGGGGGGGGCATCAGGAGTACAGGGAATTAAGAAATTTTTTCTTTTTTCTTTTTCGGCACAACGAGTTTTGGACCATGTGATTATAGGCAATTATTTTCATTCTATAGGCCTGTTCTCCCATTCCCAAGCCAGATGCCCTAAGTTCTAAACACTTTCATGTTTGTTGAAGTTTGAGATTCTCCATTAAATGGTTTTAATTTGTTGCCTTTTCCCCAAAATGGGTGAGTTCAGTAAGTTGAGGGATTATTGGAAGCGGTTTTTGAATAGAGAAGATATGTATTGGAGTAAATCAAAGCAATTTCTTTAAAACTAGGAACTTTTAACACTCTTGTATTCATCTCATGCAGCTTTTCCAAATCTCCTTGTTCAACTGATGTCTCTCCACACTCTCGGTAATTCAATGATTACTATGTTGTACTTGTATTGCATTAAAAACATGTTTCGTAAATTTATCGGGTTTCATATGCAGAAGAATGCTTTCTCGATCAGTCAGCAGATCATATTCTAATTCAAGAAGCAATTCTGAGTATGTTCTCTCAATCTAAAACTATTATTGTGAATGCATTTAGACCATTTAGAGGTGGAAATCTGCCTGTTAATCTTTCTATACTTGAAATGGGTGATGACATATTTGATCTATATGCTTCTGATTTTTTATGAGTTTTCCATTCATGTAAGATCTGGATTTACTTGCAGAAACAGACAGAAGTCTAGGAGCCTATCTAGATCACCTCCTCCTCGGAAGCGCTCCATTTCCAATGATAGGATGTACCCTTCCCCAAGAAGGCGGTCTTTAACTCCTCGATCTAGACGTTCACCTCAATCATCACGCTCTCCTGCAAGACGAAGACCATTTTATAATCGGCGAAGATCTCGGTCTCGTTCACTCCGCAGATCACCATCTCCTGTAAGACGTAGATTTCATTCTCCTTACCAGCACAGGTCTCGTACACCCGTGCGTCGTAGATCACGGTCACCCATTCGACATCATAGATCACCATCACCTGTTCGACGCCATAGATCACCATTATCAATTCGACAACGTAGGTCTCCTGTTCGATACCGTAGATCTCCATCACCTATGCGTCGCAGATCTCCATCACCTTTGCGTCGTAGATCTCCAGCACCTTTGCGTCGTAGATCTCGTTCGCCAGTTTCTCGCAGATCTCCTTCTCCTATACATCGTAGATCTTTGTTACCTGTACGTCACAGATCACCAACCTTGCGACGTAGATCACCCTCTCCTGTAAGACAGAGGCATCGCAGATCTTCTTCAACTCCACGACATAGGCCATCACCTCTTGTTCAGCATAGATCACTTGCTTCTGGCCGTAGGTCAATAACTCCTTCCCATGGTAAGTCTCCTGCATCTTATCAGTCAAGTTCTCTGTCTCCTGTACGTAGATCATCTTCACCAGTTAGGAGGTCTCCCGAGGAGAGAAGATCACCTTTGCTTTCTCCTGGAGAAAGACAGCAGTATGTTGACATCCTTTTACGTCAGATGTTTATATGAAACTTAGATTGAATTTACTTTCTCCTGTGCATTTGAAACATAAAGTATATTGCAAAATTCTATGTGCAGAATGCATGGAAAGCTGTCTCCTGTGGGACGTAGGCCCTCTAAGAGGGATGCAGGTGATAAAGTGCCTGCCACATCACTATCCCCTAATAAATCTCCGGTCTCCAATTCTCCTTCACGTGTGAGGAATCGATCTGCCAGTGAAGATAGGAGGTAAACTATTATACTTTGCTTGCATATGTTTCATTTGTATCAGAATCCATTACATTTTTGTTATCTGTGCTTATGCAACTTATTTATTTACTTTGTTGATTCTGAAGGTCGGCAAGTCCATACGCGAGCCCTATGAGGAAAAGGAGGGAGCTAATTGCACATGATGATAGTGTGAGTTCTGAACAAAAACTGAGAGAATTGAGAGGCCAGCGGGACAGTCAAGGGACTGTGAGGAAAATTGAAGCCAACAGAAGCAGGTTAGATTTCATTTCAATCAATTTTCTGGTACTTCTGTTTTCTGTTGTTAGATGATGAAAGTTGAATTTATTTTGGTATAATTTCTCCATAGGCATTCACCATCAATTAATAAGCAGAGAGTTTCTCCTAGGAAGGATCATACTTCTGAACAATTGGCAGGCAGAGAATCAAGAAAGAAAGACCTTGAAATGAAGAGGTAGTATGATGGTGCAACTATAACTTTATTCTTCTTGTTTGTTTGCCGTTACGTAGATGTCTGACTGTTATAGCTATTTCCTCAGTGAGAGGTCTTCTGGAGAAGGGGTTCAGTTTGGAACTCCTGATCAACCGAGATCACCAATTTTATCTGAGGATTCATTTGAAGACAAGAAGCAAAGTGCATCACACCTGAGAGAAGGAAAAAGATCTGATGATAAGAGTCATTCCCATCGAAATAACATGGATGGTGCTCAACACTGCAAAGCAGAAACTTCACCAATGTTGCATGGAAGGGTTGATCATAATAACGATGGTTTGGGTTCAGCTTCTGAAGGAAGTGATAAACACCAAACTAAGCATAAGGAAAAGAGAAAACATAAAAGGTCTGAGAGGCATGAAACTACTTCAGATGATGATTCTAGCTATGATTCTCAAACTGAGGACAGGAGAGAGGCTAAGAGGAGGAGGAAGGAAGAAAAGAGATTAAGAAAGGAGGAGAAGCGTAGACGTCGCAAGGAGCGGCGTCACAGAAGAGAAGAACGGCATACTGAGAAGCTTAAAATGAAAGGTCAAGATGGTGAGGATGCAGCCAGGAGTAACTTTCGTCCAAGTGATGATGAGACATCGTCTGAGCATAAACAACTTGAAGTGGAGTTAAGGAAGAAAGCCCTGGAATCACTCAAAGCAAAGAAGGGCATTAGTGGCTGAATCTTGTGATTTGAATGCTAATATGCTATCTTATTTTATGTTGAGCAGATACTTTTGAAGTTCATAAATATTTTATATTTCAAATTGGAGTGTCTTTATATTGGTTACTGCTTAATGTAGTTTGTGTTTACTGCTGGCAGCTGAAAGGGATAAATGAGGATATACTGAGCTTTTCTGTTGAGTGCAACTTTTTGCAGACCTTGCTGCTAGATTTCCGGTAATAATCGTTTTCCCTCTATTGGGAATTTGTTCTCCTCATAATTTTAGTCACGTAGATGTGAGTTTTGAAGCCATGTTGCTGCCTTGGTTGATTTTTCTGCGGTTGATGTAATGGATGTGAATTTGACTCTATGCCTAGGATCAAATAGTTTGTTTATTTAGATAAAACATTATGTAGTCTTTTGTGATGCCCTAATATGAGATTTCTAAATCACCTTTGTGGTCAATTGGTAGATGATTTTTTTTCAACTAGATGACTTGGTTGAGCAGGCCATGTGCAGATCTTGGATTTGAGCTCCAATTCAGGTGCGGAGTTTTCATTCTTTAATGAGCACTTTAGGAGAACAAATGAGTCTGAAGATGAATCATCTTTGTACGTTTATGTTAGCTTTTTTGTTTGACTTAACCTCTATGGTTGGCAGCTTGATGATGGTTGTTCCTGAGATTTTGTTTTCTAAAATTTGCTGGTTCTCAGACTCGTTGTGTCCTAATTGTGACTTCAGATAACATCAACATGTATCTATTTGCAATGATTGACTCTGCATGAGAATATTTCTTAAATCCAAAAGGTATGTATTTGTAATGATTAGTTGTGCATCAGAATTTCTCTGAAATCTTGTATTTGGAAACTGTTTTATTATAACTAAATCTGAGCATGTGGTCTCTAAGATGTAAATGGCGCATGGTGTATATTCAAAATGTAACAAGGATGAAAATCCTTATAATGTATGGTGTTTTTGTGAGTGGAGTATTGATGCTTGTTAGTGAGGGTGTACTAATACTATTGTCTCACCTGGGTTTTTAGCTTCTAAGCTTTTATTGAGTGCATGGAGCAGTCTTGATGGCTTTGTTCTGATAGCCAAAATCCTTTCCTTTTCTATCCGATATGGAGCTGAGCTGATGCCTAGAGCACTTGGGTTACATTTTCTTCTACTCAATCCCATCCCGCTGGACATCTCTTATCTGCCGGGATGTTTGACGTGAAACGAAGAGTCGAGAGTTAACTTTTAACATTATTATTATTGTTATTCTCTTTTGAAAGAAGTCAGCAATGACCTTGGTAGCTTAATTACTCTGCATCATATACCTGGGGCTGAATAACATTCTGTGCACCACAGGCAATAACTACTTGAAACCTTATGTGAGCTGTGAGCCGTTGACGGTGGTGGTTGAAAATGTTTGATTCTACCGACTGCTTTCAGGATAATTAGATGTGGACTGTTGTGATTAATGCTATTTTTTAAGGAGTTGTTTCTTAAAAGCTACTGCATGAGATCTTAATGTTTTTTTTATCTTATATTTAAACTATTTGTAATTTCTTTAAACTCTTAAATCCGGCCGCACTGAGTTAGACTCGGTTAGCAACAGCCAACAAGGTATGAGTTTACATTTTTCTCAAAAAGAAAAAGGGGGGCCAAAATCACTAGTCCTTAAGAAACTAAACACGTTGCAAAAGTCAGTTGGCCTTGCCAGATTTAGTTAAAAAATGGGACCGACAGGTTTTAGACGAGATTATTATTTGATAAATAAACACTAATTTTATTCAACTTTAATTGTTAAATATTACTGTAAAAAATAAAGATTTTAATAATAAAATGGTTATTTTTCAACAAATTTAATACTTTAGTATAGGAATGTTCCGATGTTGAAATCTGAAAATGAAACATCAACCGGCGACACCTTTAATCAATAATTTATGTATGGAGTTCATTTTAAAAGATGCGCAGTTAAGAATGAAGTCTCAATTTAGGGTGTAAGAGATGGACAGTCTACCAAAACTATCCACTGATTTCCTTGTATTTATTTATTTATCAATTTGCACCGATTTCACAATAGGTGCAAGATATGGAGGGCCTCATTCCTTTCATATATAGGTTACTCATCCGGTATAGAACTGGAACCACCCACGGATTCTGGTCTGATGAACCACATTTGGTGGCGGCAGCAGTACCATATGCAAGACTTGCTGGCGGTTCCGAAGGTTTCGAACTGCCATCGGAAAATAGCTCCTTCACCAGCTCCAACCTCAATGTATTTGAAGGTATCCGATCCCCACTTCACCAATGTCGCCGGTCCTTCAATGGCTAGTTATCAAATGCCATAGACTCTGACTCAATGGATTTGGAGGTGGAGGTGCCAATCATACAAGTTGTGTCATTTCGAATTTAATTTTATCAAATTGGAATTTTAGGATTGTATTCTAATATAATGTGTTTGGTTTTTGAACATTCGCGACTTATTTGAGTAATTTCTGATTTAGTTTCTTTTGATTTAAATTGTTTCGAATTCAAATTATTGACTTTTGATTTGAGTTCATACTTTTCAAATTTAAACCTGGTAAAAACAGAATCTCAAATACAAATACGGAGAGAAAATGAGAATTTTACAGCTAATAGGATATCCTCAAACAACTGTTAAACTGTAACAAAGAGTAAATTCCAACGTCCATAGAAATATAGAAATGGCCTGAGATTATCCCACATCGGATTAAGCTGTGGTGGGATCATTAATCACACCCAAGAAATCATCCTTTATGGTTCCAATGCAGAACTGCGACACAAAAAAGCATCATCATTATCAGTAGTTACTCGAACTGGTCCGAAAGTCGTAGCATGAAACAAGACACAAATATAAAGTAAACAACTCTTAACAAATGCGCCCACAAAATACAGGCTCACATAGTTGCCTACATGTTCAAATATACACCTGAAATCAGTTTATCTTTGATCCCAGCATGATTTGCCAGATTTCAGATCACGCAGAGGAATAAGGAGCAATAATTACAAAGAAACTCAGAACTCCATTACTGCAAAAACATCTCAACATACACTTAAATGCATAACTTTCCCTAGCACCATATTAAATGCAACTTGTTATCGACTCTTGGCCAGTTCCAATAATCAGTCACTAGTTGTATTGAGGATTGAGGAATACTTCAAATCTATGTTATCTGGATTCGGGTGTGACTGCTAGATACAAGTATGGCATATGACACGGGTATATTCAACTTTTCTTTTAAAAAAATTCCATGCATTTGAAAGATTCTTGAAGAGTCGGAGCGTTATAGCTACCAATTCCAAGCTAAGCTTAAAAGAGTCTACATTAGCTTTGCATCTAAATCTCTAAGTGAATCAATTGAAGCCCTTAACATGTCAAGATTGTGATTCACAAAATCACGGCACAAATAAGTATAGGAACTATGAGTGAAGATAATAATGAAGAAGAAAGGGTCAAGTGCATACTATTTCAGTAGCATCCACTCGAGTTCCAATTATCTTCAAGCGAACTTCACTGTCCTTTTGAATCTTAACCTGCAAAAATATAAACGAAAAGGTCAGAACTCAGACGTAAAATTAACAATTACTTTGCCTTAAGCATACCGATCCATCAGAGGTAGTATAATTTGGCATATCTCCAGACTGAAACTCCATATCATCCGGAATCAACTGAAAAGGTGCCAAAAAAATAATTACAAGTGAGATGGAGGTATAATAGACAAGGTAAAGTTTATCAGCCAATCCAGTAATTCTGAAATCCAAGTAACATACGACAAAGCATAAATGACAAAGAAACTTCACTAAAATAAAAAGTAGCAAAAATACCATCAAGAAACAAAAGTTTCCTATATTAGATTTAAGTGATTCATGAACTGTATCGGAATAGGCATGCTTACGGGAAAGAAGCTACTTCTTCATATAACATGCATTAATCTTCACCCGGATTGCGAAGTAGAAGAAAAAGAGTCTCATAAAACGAAACTTGTGTTCTCTGGCATGTTGTCATAGAAACAGAAAATCACTCCCCAACAAAGGAACTAGTTCAGTAAAGTCAATCAATGGGATAATTTCAATTCTACTAACTCAAATACAAAACATAACATCGAAAAAAGAATGAAAACGTGAGCATCAGAAACAACGGATGGCATACAACCAAAGTGAAAGATCTATATTCCAATGGATGCCGAGATGTGTAACAAGACTTACATGGTTAGAAACGAAAATTTGGACCGGCCCGGCTTCTGCAAAGAATCCCATCTGTATGGGAAGCCAAAAAAACCATTGAAAAATGGCGGAAATCAATAGTTAAACAATCCAAAGGATACATGCCTTGTTCACCATAGTAACAGCAGCTTCCAAGATCTCCCCTTTAAATGGTCTGAACACAACACATTGATACTTGACAGGGAATGTCACAAATCCTGTCCCGTCTCGAATCAAACCTTTACCCACGTTTTCTATACCCGTTATTGCCACCACAAATCCATGTCTACCACTGCAAAATAATTACCAATTTTATCCCCAAACTTATTTTAGATTCTTTCAATCAATCCATAAGAACCCTATTTGCACTCAACTAAGAGTAATCATTTGGGAGCACAACCAAATTATGTATTAAAAACCACAGCTTTAAAGAATAACAAAAAAAAAGTTAAAATCCAAGTAAAAAAAGAAGAAGTATGGAGTAGTTTTTACTTTGTCAGAACCGCTATGAAATTGGAAAGGAAATAAGAACCTGCAAGTGCCCTCGACATCTTTCATGAGTTTGGAAACGAGGTTTTCCCGTAGGTTACGACCGAAGTGGCGTGGATGCAGCTGCATGTTCCTCTCCAGTACTATGTGAAAAAACATCGTTTTTTTTGTCTTCTCGACTGAGAACCTAAGTTTTAGAGAAAGCGGATGTTTATTTGTGAATTTGTTGGGTTTGTCTAAAAAATAAGGTGTTACTGTTATTATGTAACACTAATTGAAAATATAAAAGATGATATTGATAATCTAAAAATATTTTCAGTTGTGGAAAGTATTAAAATTTTACTCTAAAATTTCAAAATTTTTGTAAGAACTGAAAATGTTATAAAAATCGTGATATTTTCAGTGTCGTGTTTTAATTTTTATAACATTTTTAGTTGGTGCCGCAGCGTAGTCGTACCGTAATCTTCCGTATCGTAGACCTATCCGAATTTGTTTTGTTTCTTTCTATCTATTTTTTAAATAAGTTGGATGGAAACTGTCTGTCCTGCCCCTAACTATGCCTTCTTTAATGTTCCTTCTTTTAGAAATTGGTTTAGGGTAAATTTAAGGTTAGGGGTTGTAGTTAGGGTTTAAGAATTAGGAATAGAGTATATTTTTAGAGTTTATGTTTTTAGGATGTGAAAAAAGGGTTAGGTTTAGAATTTAATTTTTAAGTGTATTTTTTAGTGTAGAGGCATATAATGAGGTACAATTAAGGAACATAAGATTTTTACTCGGGTAAGCTACAATATTACTCACTATATTTAGGTTTTATGTCAACTATAACATGAAATTTAAAGAAATTTTTTTTGATATAAACACTATCTAAAATTTAACTTATGCAAATTTATTAAACTTAGGGGAAAAAAGGTTAATTCATGGTTTAAATATCAAAGATTCATATTTAGGGTTTGAAACGTTGACAGGCTTTGTTGGACTCACAAGAATCGTGTCTGTTAAAATATTTAAGGTAAACTACCTTTTAGTACCTAACTTATTACCGCATTTATGTTTTAGCACTTCACCAATTATTTTTAACAAAATAGTATTTAATGTTACGTTTTTGTTCTATTTTGATCTCCAATTGTTAAAAATTAACAGATATGATGATGTGGCTTATTTTTAATTGAGATAATAATAATTGTAGTACCCAAAATTTATACAATTCTATTAATTTGATCCTAACCCTATTAATTTAGTCATTAACTTAACTATTTGGGTTTAAAATGTAAATTTTCCTCTCTTCTATCTTTCTTCTTCCTTGAAAACCCTAACCCCTCTTTTTCCCAAAACAATTCCACCATTTGCACACTTTATAAATCAATTCACATAGATAATATTAAATTGATATATAGACAATTTAGTTAATTTAACATTATACAATACAAAACCCAAAATTTTTCCTTGAGCAATTTCACCGTTACAAATCAATTCAAATAGATAGTGGTGAAGGCGGCATGAGCGGTCGTGGCGATGGAGAGTTTTAAACCACCTACAAGCACTTTTTCGCCTTTTGTAATGTTCTAGATGAAGACAGTGCAAGTGGAACTCCAATATTTTCTATTTTTTGTCACTCCACATAATTGATGATATGATATATAGAAATTTTGAGTCAAGGTTGATAGTGGCTTAAGGGAAGAAAGAGGGCTAGGTTTCGGGGAAGAAGGAGAAGAAAAAAAAATTGTGTTGTTTTAACTTAAATATTTAAGATAATTTTTAAATTGATAGGGTTTGGGCGAAATTGATTGAAATCTATAAATTTTTGGGACTAAAATTATTATTATCCCAATTAAAAATTAACTACATCATCATCTCTGTTAATTTTTAACGTCGGGTACCAAAACAGAACGAAAATGTAACGTTAGGTATCATTTTGCCAAAAATAATAGGCGGAATATCAAAACAGAAGCACGATAATAGATTAGATACTAAATAGGTAGTTTACCCAAATTTTTATATACGGAAAATTTTGATTTAATAATATTTTAATTCATGTAACAATAAATATTTAAATTAAAAAACATAGAGATTTATTAAATATTTAATTTAAGGATACATATTTTATACACAGACGGTGGAAATTAAAAGTTTCCACAAATGTTTTAGTTTTAGGGTATATGGTTTAAGGATTTAGGGGTATGGGTTAAAATTTAGGGATAGTTGTTTCAATTTAAGGTTTAGGGTTATAATTTAAAGTTTATAGGTTAAAACCTAAACACTAAACCCTAAACCCTAAAACTAAACCCTAACCTATAAACCCTGAATTATAACCCTAAACCTTAAATTGAAACAACTATCCCTAAATTCCAAACACCTACACCTAAACCATATACCCTAAACTAACTCTCTATACCCTAAAACTAAGGCGCTTGTGAAAACTTTTAGTTTCCACCACCAGTGTATAGGATATTAATCCTTAATTTAATAGGGGTAAACCAAAGAAGAATGAACCTTTGTTTTCAAATTTATAAGTTTAGATAATATTAGACAAATTAAGTTTTGTCTCCTAATTTTGAGTTTAAATACTTAATGTGTCATTGTATTTTTAAAATTTAATATTTCAGCTCCTTCTAGTATTCAATCATCTTTGATTTAAAAAAATTAGAGTTTAAGGCTTAAAATATAAGATATAAAGTTCAAGGGTTAGAAATTATAAAAAAAAAGTTAAAAATATAATGAAGTACACACAAATTACCATACGAATTGTTTTGCAGTACTTTAAAAATTTAACTAAAAAAATACATGTGAGGTTAAACTAACATAAACATTAAGAGTTAAATTTATCTTATATCTTTAAGATTTGACTGATGTATTTTTTTTTTTGAAAATAAGAATTTATTAGAATTCGGTAATTTTTACACGCCTCGTTAAAAAGTCTCCCTAAACTTAGATAGAGAAAAAAGAGTGCGACGTAAAATTACATGAGAGCAAATACATATACCCAATGCCATTTTGACACTATAACGACCGTCCAAGGCGCAAAGAACCCAGCAACCTCGAGCAGCTATGTCAAACTCCGATAATACCCATATTCAAAGTGGCTCCCATCAACGTCTATTATCACCCCTGCTGCACTTTTAGCTAGCTTATCGGCTGTCATATTTCCCTCTCTTAGAATTGCTTGAAACTCACACACATTGTCCTCCAGGGAGGCAAGACACAAATGAACCAAAGGCCTAAATACTAGAGGTGCTTTGTTTGGAACACGCAACCACTCGATAACCGATGCACAATCACTCTCAACAATTAACTTCTCTTGCTTATGCTATCTTGACTGTCTAAACTGTTTCAGGGCTTCCAAAACAGCTCTGAGTTCCGCTGTTGTAGCATCCACGCAACCTATGGACATGGAAAACGTAATAAGGGACTTCGAATGATTGTCAGACAAAACGCCCCCAATCCCCGCTGGTCCGAAACCCCCTTTCGCTGCACCATCGGTATTAAACTTGACGAAGCCATGATCCGATGGCCTCCAACACCCAGGAGGATGTGCTTCCTTCCCCGGTTTGCAGAAACTTAAACACTTGGGAGAGGAAATAACATCCGAGATAGACCACCAAGAATTTGGCCATTTTCCTTTACCCCACCAACAAAGCTGTATCAGCATCGAATCAAACACCAAATTCTCGTCGAACTTCACCTTCTTGAATACAATGTATTTTATGATAGGATGAGTCTACCACATGCGACGAACATTGCTGAACAACATTAATGATGAATACCGCTGAACACTATTATTTTTTTTTAAAATTTAAAAATTTAAAGGACTAAAATTATAATTAAAATTATCTCTTAAAAAATAAAAATCAAATTTAATAGGTACTTTATAATATTTTTTAATAGATTAAAATCAAATGTACCCAACATTTTTAAACCCTAACAAAATTAATCTCTTAAAAAAACTGAAATCAGTTTATAATTTTTTTAATAAATTAAAATCAAATATACCCAACTTTCCTAAACCTAAATCCTAACAAATTTAACATAAATCAACATCTATTGAACATATACTTATATCCGACAATTGAGATATGCAGGACACAAATGAATGTTCCAAGAACTTAATGCATCTACGCAGAGGCACTTGGCTTTACAAACTAGTAACTGCATCAGCAACCAAACACTAAAGAGATTACCCGACTCGTATAACTGATTATATGACATAGTCCAATCCCAATTGTCAAGACCATTTTCAAGACTTAGAGATTATGTAGGGCACAAATGGAGCAGATGCAGGCGTCGGAAGCTTAACGCATTTGTTAGGGTTTAGGTGTAAGAGAATTGGATATATTTGACTCTAATCTATTAAAAAATTATAAATTTATTTTTATTTTTTTAAGAGTTTGATTTTGTTAGGGTTTAGGAATATTGGGTATATTTGATTCAATCTATTAAAAAATATTATAGAGTACCTATTAAATTTGATTTTTATTTTTTTAAGAGATAATTTTAATTATAATTTTAGTCCTTTAGATTTTTAAAATTTTAAAAAAAATTAATGGTATTCAGCGGTGTTCATCGTTAGTGGTGTTCAGCAATGTTCGTCGCACGTGGTAGAATTTTCCTTAATGATGTTTAAGTTGGTGGAATGGCCTAATTATACAATATTGATATTTTGATCCATTGATTGAACATTTTTGAAATTTGAAAACTTATCTAAAATCTAGATCATAACTAACTTTTTATATTTGGTATATTATACCAAATAATTTACATTTAACTAAAAACTTTGAATAAATTATTTGAATTATAACAAAATTTATCTAACATAAGTTTATATTGGATGTTTTATATCGTCTCTCTTCATTACCTTCTTAATTCAACTCGTGTTCCAATTGCTGCACTTAGGCTACCAACTTAGTTATGGTCCTTTGCTTGACACTCACCGCAACATCATGAAACAGAAAACCTTGTAGTTTAACTTGACCTAAATGATATATTTTTGAGTTAACATTCATATCCAAATTATACATCAGAAATAAATAACAATTTCAATAAAATTAAGTTTCCATTTGAATGAACAGGTTTGTTGAACTCTTACTTCCTTGACAAGGTAACCTGCTGAAAAGATCCAACTGGCTTTTGAAATTAGAAAAAGGTCTCTTTTGTTCCTTTCAATTCTCAGAACAACACACACTTTACATAACCCATAGACATGTTTAAAAATAGAGGGAAAACAAGTCTAAAAGTAGACACACTTTTATTACAAGTTAGATCAAACAAAACAATTTAAACCTTCTTTGTTTCTAAAAACAACTTCCAAATCCAACCTCCAGTCTTCCTCTTTTGAAGAAAACATGTCGATTAACAAAAAAGCCTTCTCGAGGGTTTTGTTTAAAATATCACAATCAAGTAAAAATTAAGTACAAGAAAGGTATAGCCTATAACCGTTTTTTCAAGTAGAACAGCATCCTCTCTTAGTGTTCCCTGATTCATCAGCCACATTAATGGTTGTTCCCTGACCGGGAATTGAGGCATTAGCGGTGGCTTCCTGTGCTGCCAATGCCTTTTTGCTTACGATATGATAGATCTCGCTCAATATGGTTTGGAACGCCTTCTCGATGTTGGTGGCATCCAACGCCGATGTTTCGAGAAAAGAAAGCCCTTCCTTCTCGGCCAGAGCTTGACCATCCTGTTCGGAAACGGCTCTGAGATGGTTCAAGTCAGACTTATTTCCGGCCATCATGAGGACGATGTTGGAATCTGCATGGTCCCTTAATTCACGCAGCCACCTCTGAACATTATCAAAGGTTTGCCTCTTGGTTATGTCATAGACAAGAAATGCACCAACGGCTCCTCTGTAGTAAGCACTGGTGATAGCTCGGTATCGCTCCTGACCCGCTGTATCCCATATCTGTGCCTTCACGTTCTTTCCCTCCACCTACATCATGATAGTGAAGTGAAATTAATAGCAAAATACAAACCAAACAGTTTACCAATCTCCATTAACATGATTACTAGTGAACAAAGAAATGAAGTAGGTTCTAATAAATCTAATAACAAGCTGGCAAATGCATGAAAATGTTGTTTATATCATGGGGCCGTGAATGACAACAGAAACATACTCCCTATTAATAAGAATAGGGATAAGCCAGCAGAATAACAGCCTGGACTAATACAATAACTTAAATTTCAATTCAACGAAATAATATGAGAGAGAGAGAGATGTTTTCACCTATGACTGTGATGTACAACTTGTTTGTGTCAGATATGGATATAAGTTCGACACAAGTAAACTCAAGTTTTTTTCAAATATTTGGAGCATAATAGTTCATGATCCATATCTCCATCCAAATATGTGTTTGACATAGACATCGAACACGGAAAGAGTCCGCAAAAATCTATTAATCTTTCCATCAAAATAAATAAAAAATGTTTTGAATGGATCAAATCTTCAATATTTCTTAAATGTAGAATTTGTAACGGAAAATCAAAATGGAACAGCTATCTCAGCTCAACAACATATTTATGAAATAGGAAAAAAAAAGACATGAAAGCGCCTTTGATGATCATCACTGTCAGATCATTTTTATTTTCTCTTATCTTACTACATATCATTCAAAATGAACATCCAAGCTAAAATCAAGTTGCAAGAGAACACAATCAGATTCATCATGTAGTATTAAAATAACTTTTACGCACTAAATGTTTAGCTAAGCATAAGAGTTTACAGTAAACTTCATCACGCAGTTTTTTCCGACGAAACTAAATCAGATCATAAAGTAGTCTAGTATACTTCAAAATATCAAAGATGAAGAGAGTTAACAGGTCAAGTTCTAGAAACTTCAAGAACAATTAATTTTCAGCAGAGAATTAAAAAACACGAGGATTAATCAAAGAGGTATCGATTGAATAGATGAAAAGAACCTGGAGAGTTCTCGTAGCAAACTCGACGCCGATAGTGGATTTAGATTCCAAACAGAACTCGTTTCTGGTGTACCTAGAGAGGATATTCGATTTTCCAACTCCAGAATCGCCGATCAAGACGATCTTGAAAAGGTAATCGTACTCATGATCTACTCTATGCGCCATTTCAAATATGTCTTTATCTCTTCCCTCTCAAACCTGCAGGATCCAAACATCAAACAAATCAAAAAAGAAAAAATAACTAAAAGAAGAAGATATTGAATGAATCGATTGAAAACTTACCCGAAGCGGATAGATCGAGAAGAGAGAATTTTCGAAATGGAAGAAAATCGATATAAAGAGGGCGAGGGCAAGGCCGAGCCGGGAGGGCTTTGATTTTTGAAACGGGAAAGGATTGAGTTTTGAATAATATATGAGAGTACAGATATTCCATCACGGTTTTCGCCATTTTAGGTGGATGAAACGGTGGCGTTGTAATGGCAATTATGTAAAATAGACAATACTGAAAGGTCAAAAATGAATAAGAGCAGGCTGGCTAATGATTTTGCTGTCACAGTGGATGTAATGTTAGCGTGTCTCCCCACTATGTAATCGCTGAATTTCACTCTTTTTTTCTTCTCTGAAGCTTCAATCCAGTGCGGTCCGAACTATTGGTTTCCATTTCGCCTTTCCTTTTAAGTTTTAAGTAAGGTCCTTCTTTGGAAAATATGTGTTGAATTTCGTTTAATAATTGTTCGATCGAGTTTAAACAAGTTGATTGAATTGGAATACTTCAATATTTTATTTGATTTTTAATTTATTTTATGATAACTTAATGTTTATATAGTGTTCAATTAAAATAAATCGAAGATTTAATATACTTACGATTTAGTAATATATAACCCATCATTAAATATAAAACACTTATATAATTAGTTTTTATTCTGAAATTTCAGAATCATGTTCTAAAACGACATGGGTTTATTAAAAATCATGTGTTTAGTGGCCTCAAATATTCTTCTATCATATGATTGAGTGGGTAATAATAATAATAGGTCAACACGCAATACAAAATTATTGGGGAAAAAGAGTCCGTCCGTTACATTATACACTTTCAACTCTATCTATGGCTGAGATTTAAAATTGAAAATAGTCCAAACTTTTATTATAAAGTAGTGGGAAAGAAGCATGTTGGAGATACTTTCTCCTGCAACTTGAGAGATTAGAATTATAGACCCAATTTGGCCGGTTTAAATATGATTATAAAATAAAAGCAAAATACTTTGATATAAAGTTTAGTTATTTATATTTGAATATAAAAGAGTTATTGTTTAAAACAAAAATCACTTGTGAATTAACAAGAAAGATGAGGATTTTATTTTATACTTGGCAAAGTTGACAACTTCACACACTTGAATTACACAAACATAAGTTTGATGGTACACATCTGTGAAATATAAAAGCAGTCATAAGTTTGAAGTGAGGTAACCTTTTGATTCCAAGTTGGAGTTGTTTAGCCAGAAATGTCGATAGCTTTAACATCAGGCTTTTTGACTTCCATCTTTGGAACAGTGACGGTGAGCACACCATTTTCCATGGCAGCCTTGATCCCATCCATCTTGGCATTTTCAGGCAGCCTGAACCTCCTCATGAACTTCCCACTGCTCCGTTCCACCCTGTGCCACGTGTCGTTCTTGTCTTCCTTCTCCACCTTCCTCTCCCCGCTTATCTGCAACACCCTGTCGTCCTCAACCTCCACCTTCACCTCTTCTTTCTTAAGCCCCGGAACATCGGCCTTCAACACGTGAGCTTCCGGGGTTTCCTTCCAGTCGATCCGTGTGCTGACAAAGGCCGAGGTTTCTGGAGACGGTGTCATCAGCGAAGAGGAAGGGAAGTCCTTGAAAGCGTCCCAAACATCGAGAGAGAAGGGATCGAAGACATTGCTGCGTCGGTTGCCAAAAAAGCTTGGAATCAGAGACATTTTCGGAAAAAAAAACCTTGTTAGCAACGAAAACTGAGAAAGCTTATTCTGAATGTTTTGGAAGCCTTGCTTGTTTTTGTCTGGTAATTAAAGAAACCTTCCGGGTGGTTATTTATAGCGGTAGTGGAGGATTCTAGCATTCACAAGATTTTTCTACTTTTTTAGTTCCTAAATCATTTTCAGGACATTTATCCAGAGTGTTGTAGTATTAATCAGAAACTAAAAAGACGCTTCCATTCTAGGACATTCATGAATCTTCATATTCTATATATGGGCTTTATACACAGACAAGCGGAGGACTTAAAGCCCAATAAGAAAGGAATTGGACCTATTTTTATCAGTTTAGGATTTAGTAGGAGGAGTGTGATTAAATTTGTTATACCGACTGAATGTGACATTAATATAAAACATTAATCTTTTTATATTTTTGTCCTTAAAGACTAAATAAGTCGTACATCAAATAAGTCCTTCTATTGTAATATGTACACATTGATTGGCATATTAGTAAATTATACTGTCACGTCAGTCATTGTAATGGTCAAAGATAAATTTTATTAGTCAAAAAGTGTGTGTGATGCATTTTTAACGTATACAAACTTGTTTGATTGGAATTTTTGGTGAAGGGCCAATTTGATATATATATTTTTATTGAAGTAGAGAGATTGTTTTACTCCTTAAGTTTTATTTTTATACAAGATTTTATTAATAATTTAATATCGACATGATGGGAACGTTATATTATCACATGTTGCAATGTCATGGTACCATATGTTCAGGAGTAACAATATTAGTAACGGATACAGAATTAATTGATGATACGGAAGTATAAGTAACAAATTAAGAGTAAAATGTTTAAGTATTCAATTAAGAAAAAAGATGAATCGTATAACTATTTAAGCAAAACATATTCGGATGACCAACTATAGTATCTAGAAGTTGGACGGTAAAAATATTAGTGTTAAAAAATGTTAATTTTTTTATAATAACAATGGTTAAACTAAATTTCTTTACTTAAACATTAACGCCCTAACAATTGATTAATCATGTATTTAGTTTACCATAAATATAATAAACGAATAAAATGTGTCACGTCACAAATGTTGGTGTTTATTTAGCATGTTTAAGTCGAGAACATGATCAACCATGAATAATACTAATGGAGTAGTAAACTTAGCGGGTTATCTAAAAATAGAACAAATTAGTGGAGAGGAAGCTTAACACAGATTCTTACCATTCGCAGGAAAAAGAAAAGGCGTTTGGTTTCTGGGAAAATGCTAGAAAATCTATACTTTTTGTTTTGTAGGATACAACTGAGAAAAGATGGCCTCATGTGAAAATCCGATAAATTGTACACTTGTTCTTTAATCCAATATAATTAGCCAAGGCATTAAGAAACACACGAAAATGTTCAGTTCAACTTAAAGAATCTTCATCTTGATTGGGATTCACCTGCCAAAATCGCATCGATGAAAATAAAAAATGAAGAATTAAAGTAACCTGGAAAGCCGACAAGTTACTTGGCCTGTGGTACATGAAAGCAGGACGGACCCAGGACTTTAGGTTAGGGGGAGCGAACCTATAAATTTCTAGGGGGGCGAACTTATAGAAGTTTAGGGGAGGCGAAAATACATTTTTAATAGAAAATACATAGAAAAATTCTAATTTTTTTCTAAATCATATATGATTTTCAAAATTTTAGGGGGTGCGGTTGCCCCCCCAGCACCCCCTCGGTCTATCCCTGCATGAAAGTAGTGGCATCTTCGCCGTGATCGTGACGGTGCCACCTTTACGGCAGCGTTTCAGTTTCTTGTACAAGTTGTTGAGATTCATTCCCAACTCCCAAGGTAATGTTATCATCACAATGATAGTGCCCGAACCCTTGAGGTGACAGAAACAGAGACAACACCGCCACGTTCGTCGGATTCATGGCTCGCAACGAGATGCCATCCGCGGAACAGTAGAAGTTGGCATTACCCACAAAGCCCTTGATCGCTTTCAGCACTTTCTTTAGAAGGGAACAATGAAATCGCGTAAGTTCAAGCATTTTGGGGTTTCTTTTGTTTTCTTGTGAGAAAAGATTCGGAGTCTGTGGTTAGGGTCTTGAAGGAGAAAGGGAAGGTCAGAGAAGATGTGAGGTTTATTACTATCTAAGAGAGAACGTTAATTTGTTTGTATCGTCGGAGTAAAAGTTCGTTGGTTCCCGCCAACTGATTTAACAAATGAGTAGACAAATACCGATTCATAATTTTTTTAGTCAAAATATTTTTTAGAGTTAACACATATCATAAAAATTTTAAAATTTTAACATGTCATAAATTATAAAATTTAAGGATTAATTTATAAAAATAAAAAAAATTAAAACAAAATGGGTGAACTTTTGAAAGTTCACATGGACACAGACCTACACAATCATACATGGATACGTCAATGGAGTAGAATAAATATTTTGGATAAATTTATATTTTTATTATAAAAAACATTAAATTATAATATATCTGAATCAATTACCTAAAAAAATCCCCTAGGCAAAAATATTACTCCCTATTTACATTATCAAATCTAATACAATGACTTTGTACTCCAATACTTACAATATCTTTAATGCACGCCACTAACTCCTCAATGGTCATGTTAGTTCTCTTGAAATGTCTGAAAATTTTCTCTTCCCACTGACAATGTATGTATGCACTCTAGGGTGCCTTTGTTTTTTGTTCAAGGCACTCTAGGCTGCCTTAAGTATATACAATAAGGGGTCTCTTCTTCAAGCTGCTCATAGCCTAACCAAGCTCCTCCACCCATCCTTTAACAGCTCTACTAACACCACATAATCTGAGAACAACATCCCATAAGCAGTTAGCTTAAAGGTATTCAAAAAAAAAAAAAAATTCCGAATCTCCATCTCAACCTCACATAACAAGCACAACCCATCCTACTTAACCCGCCTTTTGTAGGAAGTGGACTGGATTCAAGATATCCATCCATACTACAATGCTATATATAGGAATATGCAATAGAAACCAAAGGACTATGCTAATCTTTTGGTATTAAACATGATACTATATGAATGTTACATGATACATTATTTTTAAAATTTTTAAATTTAAAATATAAGAGAACAAAAATAAACAGCTTGACCAACAGACTAAATATGCTTGCTCATGTTACATGATACAATTTGATATTATCATACAAGCTCAATGTTAAAATGTAATTAGTTGATAATCAGTTGTACTTAGATGATAGTTTGTTAATCAATTTCTATTAGGATTTGGGCTATATAAGCCTAATACATGTAACGGGCTAACTACCTCAATTAAAGTCATTTTTAATTAAAAAAAGAGAGTTCATATATCCATTTTCTTTGTAAATTTGTTATTTCTGTGAACCCTAGCTGCTCATCACCTCTTGCTACCATGCCTGCTTTCTCACACTCAAGAGATATTACATGATTACAATTTGGATTTGATATTTTGTTTAAATCTTCCGTTCCACCTTTTTAAATAGTTAGTTTAGACATATAAAGTAGTTTAGATTTTATAAATTTTTAATGGCTCTCGAGATTCCTACTCTCGTAAAGAGAAAAGAAATCATCAATATTTTTTATTAAATATAAGAGAAATTGATCCATTTTTATCTCTAATAAAATTTAATCACGCCCACTAGAAGCTAAAGTGATAAAATTAGGTCCAATTCATATGTTATTGGGCTTTAAGTCCTCCGCTTGTCTATTTATAAAGCCCATATATCGCATATGAAGATTCATGAATGTCCTAGAATGGAAGCATCTTTTTTGTTTCTGATCAAGACTACACAACTCTGATAAATGATTTAGGAAACAAAAATAGAAAAATCTTGTGAATGCTAGAATCCTCCACTACCGCTATAAATAACCACCCGGAAGGTTTCTTTAATTACCAGACAAGAACAAGCAAGGCTTACAAAACATTCAGAATAAGCTTTCTCAGTTTTCGTTGCTAACAAGGTTTTTTCAGTTCCGAAAATGTCTCTGATTCCAAGCTTCTTTGGCAACCGACGCAGCAATGTCTTCGATCCCTTCTCTCTCGATGTTTGGGACGGTTTCAAGGACTTCCCTTCCTCTTCGCTGATGACACCGTCCCCAGAAACCTCGGCCTTTGTCAGCACACGGATTGACTGGAAGGAAACCCCGGAAGCTCACGTGTTCAAGGCCGATGTTCCAGGGCTTAAGAAAGAAGAGGTGAAGGTGGAGGTTGAGGACGACAGGGTGTTGCAGATAAGCGGGGAGAGGAAGGTGGAGAAGGAAGACAAGAATGACACGTGGCACAGGGTAGAACGGAGCAGTGGGAAGTTCATGAGGAGGTTCAGGCTGCCTGAGAATGCGATGATGGATGAGATCAAGGCTGCCATGGAAAATGGTGTGCTCACTGTCACTGTTCCAAAGATGGAAGTAAAAAAGCCTGATGTTAAAGCTATCGACATTTCTGGCTAAACAATAGATTACTCTGTCTGGAACTTATGAGTTGTTTTTACTATGAATCTTATGTTTGTCAACTTTTCCATGTAGAAAATAAGAGGAATCTTTCTGAAGTTCAGTGCTCTTCCTTGTTTAGAAAATTTGGATAATAAAATAAACCTGTGCAGTTCATAATGTTGGGGATTTAAACTGTTTTCTGATCTTAGAGAAGCTTGCAAATTGCAATCAATCAGATGACAATGTCCTGTTCTTGCAGCTTCATACAGCCTCAGAAGTCAGATCCATCTAGTGGATGTGCTCCATGTAATTATTTTTATTGAACAAATTGTACTTGATCATGAATAATTTTGGTGGATACCCTTTTAGTTTTTACCCCTTAAGGGTTTAGTACTGAATTTCTAGTTAGAAAGAGTTTTTGATAGGCTTATATTTCTTTAAAAAAATTACAATGAACAGACAAGGACAAAAGCATTTCAACAAAATGCACTTATTAATGATATTTCTTTTAGGTGCAATCCCTTTATTCAGTGGCGAATGTAGATTATATTTTGCTAAAATTTTATTTGTGCCTATTTTAAAATTTAAAATAATTTATTTGTACCCACCTTAAAATAATAAAAAATCGACTAAAGATATCTATAAATAATAATTTATTATTTTTCAAATTCCACAAACAATTCATTTGAGCTCAATTAATTTACAAAATTTTAAGAGTTCAATACATTTTGTTCTTTTTCTTACAACCAGATAGAAATTTTTTACAACCAGATAGAAATTTTTTGCCTCTTTTTTAGAGGCATTTTTGAGATTTTAATGGCACAAGGGCGAACCAAAAAATTAGGCCTAATAATATATATTAAAAAATAAAATTTTAGAATAGGCCTCTAATTACGAAGTATTAGAAAAAATTAGACACCTAATAGTAAATATTGAAAAAGAATTTTAAAAGAATGTCCTATTGGATCCTAATAACAAATATTAAAAAATTAAATTTTAAAAGAATGTCCCTAATAACAAATATGGAGGAATTGGGCACCTAATTATAAGTATTCGAAAAAATCGGGTCTAATAACAAATATTAAAAAAATTAAGAGTATGTCACTAATAATAAATATTGGAAAAAGTAGGCCCTTAATAATAATTATTGAAAATATTGGACCCCTTATAAAAAAATATTAAGAGAAATTAAATTTTAAAAGTAGACTCCTATTAACAAATTTTGAAAAAAAAATGAGTCATAATAATAAAGGTTAAATAAATAAATTTTAAGGGTACACACTAATAATAAATATTAAAAAATTAAATTTTTATATCAAATATTATAAAAAATAGGGCCCTGGGCGGGAGCCCCTCCTGCCCATGCCCAGGGACGACACTGCTCTTTTCGTTGCATATTTCTATGTCACAACACTAAAAAATCAAATTATAAACCCTAACCTTAAATTTTAAATTTTAAACCCTAACTTTAACTCTAAGCCATAAACTAAAATTTTTAGTGCGGATATAAATAAAAGCACCAAAAAGAGACAAAAATATTTATATTCCTTGCTATTGCAACAATACAAATGTCAAATAAGAATAGAATAATTTATTTATTGGATTGGTGTTTTTATTTTCTAAATTTTAATTTTGAGTTAAATATTATATTAATTGAGTAAAAGTAGAAATATAACATTATGAAATAATTATTATTTATACTGATTTTGTACTCATTTTAAAAAATGTATTGAATTTTTTCTTACTTTTTATTGATGAGTATAAATTGGTAACATGCACAAATTAGATTGTTTCGAATTTATTGTAGCATTGTAGGTATTATATATCACATTGCTTTGTAAATTACAATTTGAAGATTTTTGATTCACTAATGTGTTTTCATGGCTAACGCGAATGGTATACTTTTCTCCCATTGTTATACATGATTGTACTCAATCTCTACGATATTGGGGTAAGCAAATGCCTGCATAAAATTATTCACATCATGAAGATATTATATAGGTTTGTTTCTGTAAGTTGTAACAAAAGACATTGTTTTCTCCTTTTTAAATCAACTTTAAATTATATATGTATTAACCACCGTGGCGGATCCACTATATAATTAGGATGAACAAGTTATTTGTACCGTTTTTTTTTGATTTACTAATGTTTGTATTGATAACTTATTTACACTGTTGTAAATAAGCATTGTTAATTTATTATACTTAGTCGTTTATGTTCGCGAACATATACATATATAAATGAGCATGTTTGCGAAATTTAAAAAAACAAAACCTAAACACATTAAATAATAAACGAACCAAATTCAAACATGATATTATATATATGTGCCCTCCGTCAAAAATATTTATGAATCCACCTTGGTTTATTAACATAGATAATAATATATTAAGCTAAGAAAACCGAAGGAGTTCTTGAGTTTAAGTGGTGTGTTTTTCGATTGTATTACATTTATCACGATCGTACAAGTACGTAAGGACAACGAAAAGATCATAAACCAACAGCTACAACCCACAAACTTTTAAATTCGTGTTGTTTAATGTTTACTTAACTTCTTTCTGATGCACCGAGAGAGTGCCCACGGCAGTTTTATACGTATACCATTTAGCAATCCCCAGGAAAACCACAAAGTTGGCCACGCTTAGAGCAGCCAATAGCCAAAAGAAGTGATCAACATGTCCAAAATTTAGGTTGTCGGGTATCCACCCCAGCTTCCCATGTTTTGCTGTCACGCTAGTAACAATGGTAACAAGCAAAGAGCTCAAGTAGCTTCCCAGAGCCACGGTCGTTAATGAAAGCGCCGAGCAGAAACTCCGCATTGCATCGGGCGCTTGTTCGTAGAAGAACTCCAATTGTCCGATGAAAAAGAAGACCTCAGCACACCCTATGAGGAAATACTGCGGAACTTGCCAAAATATGGTCAATGGCATTTCCTTTACGTTATAATAGTTGTGTTGTTTCACTATTTTCAGCCTTTCTTTCTCGAGGATGGCTGCTGCTACCATGGCGAATATCGATATGAAGAGTCCAATCCCCATCCGTTGAAGTTGGGTTAGGCCGTTTTTGTGGCCCGTGAATTTTCTCACGGTCGGGACGATGATTCGATCGTAAATTGGCACCCAGAAGATGACGCTCAGAGTGTCGAAGATGGAGAGTGATGCCGGTGGGATATGGAAGTTGGAGTGGCCGACTCGAGTATCCATTCTTTCACCTTGCAACGTGAATAAGTTGCCCATCTGGCTGTAAACTGTAGAAAAGATGATCCCCGAGGCCCATATCGGAAGCAACCGAATTATGGCTTTCAGCTCCTCGACCTGTGTGACTGTGCAAAGATTCCATGGATTCACTGAGCCCTTTAATTGATCTGTTTGAGTGTCCACTGCTGCTTTGTCAAAAAACCTGAACATATTACATCCATAGTCGTATACTAAGTTATCAAGACTCGGGAAGAGTATCGAGTTTATATGTTTAATTAAAGCCGAAGAGCTGACCTGAGATTTCGGGTGTGTTCGATCTTGCGGCTTCCTTTGATATTGGACTCTGCATCTGGTGTCTCAAACAGAAGAGAACTATCATCAGGTACTGCAACATTATGTTTCCTGATGGATGCCACCAAAACCTGACAGAGACGGGTGATCGGGCTGCCTGCGGGTATTTGGTTCCGATATAAACGAGTACCCGAGAAGAAAAAACAGACTGCTATAGCCATAGCTATAGCAGGGATGCCAAAACCCCATCCCCAGCTCTTATTGGTCTGAATCCACACCAGCACAGATGCTGCAATAAGAGCACCGATGTTTATGGAAAAATAGAACCAATTGAAGAAAGAACTCTTGTGTTTCTTCTCCTTTTCATCTGCATCGTCGAATTGATCGGCACCGTACGATGAAACACAAGGCTTGATCCCTCCTGTTCCTAGTGCTATCAAGTAAAGCGCTAGAAAGGTCATGGCACTTTGTGTATCAGTCGGATCACAGTTATCTTTCGCATAACATCTTGGTTTCATGCCGTGGACAGATGCAGACAATGCTAAAAGTGTCATTCCCTGTGCAAAAGAAAAGTAACATTTTCTTGTCACAATTGCAGCTACGGATTTCGGGTCGATTCTTTTAGTGGTGAGTGAGACTTACAATGATATAGATGATTGAGAAACATGCAATTGTCCAATATCTTCCTAGATAAGAATCAGCCAGAAACGCTCCAATCAACGTTGTAATGTAACATGTTCCGCCCCAGTTCTGGTTATTTTTTGTGGCGGTGGCGCTTTGCTGGTTCAGTTGATGCTTGAAATAAAGCACCAAATTGGTGCTCATCCCATAGTATGCCAATCTTTCACACCCTTCATTTCCTGTTTGATAAAATACCATCAAATCTCCATCTTACAATCACAAATTTCAAGTTCATCTAATGGCTTCAATTGATTACCTATGATATACGGGCAGGCTTTCCAGGTTCCGGTTTTCTTCTTATTAGCAGGATTTCCCTTGTAATCCACTGTCCCATCTTTTGTAAATATATCATCTTCTTCCATTTGATTTCCAGAAATTTATCTAAGCCTGTTCGATTAAAGTTGGGAACTCACTCAGAAGTCTCAGAACGTGAGATTCAAACCTATGGCTATAATCTTATTCATGAAAAAATAGTTGAAATGGAGTAGTGTTCACATGCTATAAAACCTTGCAATTACATACACGAAACGAGTAACATGAGCATAATACGGACGAGTGTCTACAAATCTATGTAATAACAGAACTTTGATGCATGAAAAAAATAGAACATTGGGTTTGTTTTCGTTACCTTAAGTTCCAAGCAACAGTGGATTTAACGATGGTTTCTTCTGGCTCAAGTCTCCTGAAATAAATGAGGGTTTGGACAAATAGTTTTTCTGGTGACGGAAACAATGGAGGAGATGGCTTAGCTTTCGACAAAGGAAAGCGTTGGGTTCATCTACGAGTTGTCTCTGCTCCTTTATAATTAGCTCTTCATATGCTTCCAAAATCCAAACACAGCTTAGCTTGAGTTGCTTCTTCCACTTTAATTCATTAAAAAAGGAAGCATTGCTCCAATACAAAGACATATTTGGACTGACTTCAGAAACAAATAGTAATGTGAACAAAAAAGCAGTCCTGTGCCATTGCTTTGAGTTTCTTGTCCAAAAAATGACAAGCTTGATGACATACACAAACTTTCTATCAAGCAACCAATTCCTTATTAATCAGTATCATAATGCTATTTTTAATCATTGATATGAAAGCTATATCGCCTTTCACATGTACGCCGATGCCATCTTGAAGTCGACCTCATAATTTAAAATTACAATATGATATGAACATGATATGTCGTATAAATGTAAACACAATCAATACATATTTAATATGCATCTATATGATATATTGTCTAGCTAGGCCTGCAGTCTTTTTCCAGAATAACTTGTAAAGTAATACTTTGATAAAGGCTTTGTGGCAAAATTAAACCCCTATTGGGACATAAAATGATTATATTTGCAAGGAAACTTTCCCTTAGGGATGTTGATATTATCATATTAATATACAAATATAATTTTACAAATGTTGTATTATATGCATAAACTATCTGAAAAAAGAATAAGGGGATTGTGAAAGTGGATAAAGCAATGAAACTAGAACATTTAACTTTCACTTCAAGGAACGGTTCTACTTTATGTACCTTAATATAGACAAAATCGACATGTTCAAGATTTACAGTATCTGAAAATTGCTACATCGAATCAACGATGGAAGAGTTTCAGATTTTCTACGGTGGAAGTGTTGAGCGTTGCTCTAATGCTGTCTCCAAACTGATGGTCTCTTGATGTGACAGAATTGCGCAAAACGTCTCATTTCGCCACTGCATTGCTACCATTTCCCTCAGGCTCAACAGGTTTCACTTCAGATTCTGTTGGCTTTGATGCTTCCATGGCAACCTTATGGTTATTGGCGTTGTGATTATCCTCCTTCGACTGTGGTGCATCTATGATACCATCATGGCCAGTCAAATTCTGTATCTTTTCACCATTTTTAATGTTATTCAAGCTATCACTTTCTCCTGCTGAAGTTGATAGGCTTGCGTTGGCTTTAACTTCAGTTAATACTTCGGTTCCATGCTTAGTACCTTCGACAGATTGAAGAGTTGCTGTCTTCACATTAGCTTCACGTTGATTTGATTTTTCAGGTCCATGGATCACCTCCGGTCCAAATGAGAATTGGGACTCACCTTGATTTGCCGTTGACTTTGCCTCTTCGTCCTTCTTATTGACTACTGAATCATTGATATTTACGCCAATGTTACCTTCCACGGTGCCCTTCCTTGATGAGTTTGTTGGTTCCTTTTACAATTTAACAAGACATGGGCTTAGTAATCAAGCAGTTTACAACGTAGTTGATTGATTTAAATTACTAAAGATGCACCAATGACATATATTATATCAAACATTATATATGACTCCAAAAACTCGTTAAATGTATTAAAAGAAGAACAAGATTTACCAATCCTCTCGCACTGACCTCCAATGTTACGAGACTGCTACTACCGGATAATTGATCCATTGAATTCTCAGCCAACTGCTGTGCATTTTGGGGTATGTTATAAGTTAAGTCTACTTGTGGTTGCTCAACATCTGATGGAAGTATTTCATCTTCCAGGGCGTTTTCTGGTAATACCGACCTCGGAGATGAGAATGAGTTTTCAGGAATTTGTTCAATCACCAATCTTCGATTTAGAACCATGGAACTTGAACCATCAAATCTTTGATTCGATCCAGAAATGGTATTCTCTATCAAGTTGTCTCTACTTTGAACTGCACTTGGTGCATCCCCAGTGTCATGCTTAGGCTCCAAGTTTCGAGTATCTTCAATAAGCATTGAAGGTTGGCTTCCCTCGATCTTCTTTTCCGATTCGAAAGGTGTTTTAGACTCATAAAATGTTTCTAAATTGCCACGACTATGCTCAGTGGAACCTGGACCAATTGCCTCGGCTGGTTTTTTCATCTCTCTTGAAGCTTCAACCAATATTTGGGCTTCATTTTCTCTGTTTTCTGATGATTTTGAGTCTACAATGGTAGAATCTCTTTGAGTTATCGGCTTCTCCATCAAATGCATGGTTTCCCCTGGATTTTCAGGTGATAATTGATCAGAAACATTGAAAGTCTTCAATCCATCAACAATTTCATCTACATTTTTGGTATCTTCTTGAGTTTCAGGGTTCATATCTTTCGGATGGGATGCAACTGAACCTTTGCTATCCAATACATGCTTGGCTTCCTGCTCAGATGGAGAGGGTGAAGCATTTGGCTTCTCTAGTTCCCTCTTTAGACCCGAAGCATCTACTTCAACAGAATCCTCTTCAATAATATCATGTAATTCTCTTATTTTTTCTCCATTTGCCTCTCCTCTTGATAGGTTAAATGAACTTCCCCACACTTCTTCACCATCGGAATTGATATCCTTATCAACATCCCCATCATATGTAACCGAATCACCATCAGCTGATGAAGCTGATGCATCTGTTGTCAACGGAGGTGAACCGACTTCCGAGACCTCAACTTGAAGGTCGGAAGCTATGGAACAGGTTGAAACAGGACGGTTAAGCCTATACGTACCATAAAATAAATTAAAGTCTGACCTAGGCCTTTCATTTGGAGATGGACTGAAATCATAGGGAAGCGTATGCACACTTCTTCCTTTAGGAGGAACCAAAAGATTAAGTTTGTTCCGCATTTGCTTCCTACGTATCCCAGAAGATTTACTCGTTTGATCTGAGACCAATTCCGTGTCTTCGGATGAAGATGTGTAGCAAGAATCATTGTTGTTTATTGAATCCATCTCCATTTTGACTTCATTTCTACCTATATCCATCTTCTCTCCTATTTTGGTCCCATCCAATGCCCTTTCCGATGAGTTCATTCCCTTGTTGTGATTCGAGTCGTCTAGTTCAATACGATCAAGATCACTTGCTATGCTAGACGAATTATGATGGTGGCGACCTCCTCCTTTAACTGATGAAATGAGAGTGTTAGATTATTCCATAAGATAACAAGAAGATATAGTTCTTGTGATTACCTGATTGCCATCTGAATCTAGGATCGGTTGGACCCTCCACAAGACTTCTCCGAGTACAATAATAGTGGTTAAAGTGATCACCATCCGAATCTCGAGTCAAATAAGTTTTGCGACAGAAGCTTTCGTGCCTGCAGTATTCCTTCTGGTTGGCTATCATGAATTCTTGCTGAAAACTATCTGCCATAAGATTCGGTTTCTCTTCGTGTGGATCATAAGGTAGGTCGAAAGGATTCTTATAAGGCAACAAGTATGAAGGTGCAGAGCCGGGCATCTGTAATACTTCTTCGCAAGAATCAATCGATAAACCAAGGTTGCTTTTAGCAGTCTGAATGGGAGCAAGATGACTAGGGAGAATAGTATCCATGTTCATACGGCTTTTATCCACAGTCATTTTGAACAGCTTCCTCGCTCTACGTCTTGCCATTAAACTTTCTAGCCTTTGGTTTCTCTCCAACTCCAAACTCCCGAGAACCATAACATTTTTCCGGTCTTCTTCGGTCCATTCAACCGCCTTCTTCCCGCCATCCTCCTCATCCATACTTTCTAGCTCTACCTGATCCCCACCATTAGGACCCCTTCCTGACTGTCCTTGAAAACTATCATCATCAAGTGCTTTATCATTTCCCGTCTCGATATTGGAGGAACTCCCTCCATGTTCCATGCTATTCCTCCCTTTCTCGTCGAAGATCGACTTCGGATCTTCTTCCAAGAAATTAGGATTACTAAACAAACTAGAAAGCCCGTAAGGACTTCTAGGAGAATACACTTTCATTTCCTCACGAAACAAATTAGCGATACCATAAGGAGTTCTAGGAGAATACATTTTCATTTCCTCACGAAACAAATTAGCGATACCATAAGGAGTTCTAGGAGAAAACCTGTCCATTTCCTCCCTCGCTGACTGTTCTTGAAAGCTATGAGTCGACCGCAAATTCTTATCATCAAGTGCTCGATCATTTGCCATCTCGATATTGGAGGAAGTCCCTTCATGTTCCATGTTATTCCTCCCATTCTCGTCGAAGATCGATTTCGGATTTTCTTCCAAGAAATTAGGATTACTAAACAAACTAGATAGACAGTAAGGACTTCTAGGAGAATACATTTTCATTTCCTCACGAAACAAATTAGCAATACCATAAGGAGTTCTAGGAGAAAACCTTTCCATTTCCTCCGTCCCTGAATGTCCTTGAAAGCTATCACCGGACCGCAAATTCTTATTATCAAGTGCTCGATCATTTGTCGCCTCAATATTAGAGGAACTCCCTCCATGTTCCATTCCATTCCTCCCTTTCTCATCGGAGATCGAGTTTGGATTTTCGTCCAAGGAATTAGGAATGCTAAACAAACTACCAAGACCATAAGGACTTCTAGGAGAATACATTTTCATTTCCTCACGAAACAAATTAGCAATACCATAAGGAGTTGTAGGAGAAAACTTGTTCATTTCGTCACCATCTTTTCTATTCCATTCTAGAACCTCCATTCGAGCATTTCGTCGAACACTTAATGAAGGCTTGTTTGATCTTTTTGCAGCAACATTTGATTTCTTGTCACCGTTTTTTCTCTGAATCAATTTGGATTCAGGGTGTTTGGTTTTCAAATAAAATCTAATGGAAACGAAAGTGCAGACAATAATTGGAGAAGAACACATCAGATAGTAGAAAACAAGAGGAAACCATATGTAGAGGAAGAAAACAAAGACAGGAGAACCCAACACAACTGGATGTTTTCTTACATATCTATAACAACTTGCAGAAACTGTAATAGGTTTCCACAGAAGATGTTGAATGCCCTTTGCATCAATACTCATTTTTTTTAAATCTACGGAAAGCAAAACATAAAACAAACCAAACTACTCGATGTCAAGGAAATGGGTGAAGAATTCAACTCCAAACCTGCATTTCAGACATAAGGAGAATCATTTCTTGTTTGTTTGGTGGATAGCTCTTGTCAAATCCTTGAATTTAGGATTTCCTCTGCCATTTTGTGCTTGATTCATGGCAAATAGAGAATTAGTATGAAAAGAAGTGACGGTTAATATTGAAGTCTATTTTAGTCATATGACTTTTCGTATTATGCATAGGAATTAAAATGCTTAGTGCGGTATAGTACAGGGACTTGTATAGCAATTTTCCCCTTACATCCCATAGTTAATCCGATAAGAAACGTAGTTGTTTCGTTGTTGGCTTATCCTTTCTCTTCTTCCCCATCCCATCCAAACTCAAAAATGGCGACTTCAGCTGCAACACTCTCTTCTTCACTTTCCTTCTTCTCATCCTCCCTTTTCCTCTCTTCTCCCACAGCAAAGCTCCCACCTTTCCTTTCCCTCTCTTCCAAATCCTCTTCTTCAAAACCCATCCTCTCAGTTTCTTCACAGCTTTCAACTCTCCCCATTTTATCCTTCACGGGAGAGAAAGTCGGCGAAACCTATCTCGACCTCAAATCCGCTCCACCGGAAACCGCTCGAGCCGTCGTTCACAGAGCAATCATCACCGACCTTCAGAACAAGCGTCGCGGCACCGCCTCCACACTCACCCGCAGCGAAGTTCGTGGTGGAGGGAAAAAGCCCTATCCCCAGAAGAAAACCGGAAGCGCACGTCGTGGGTCTTCGCGTACTCCGCTCCGTCCCGGTGGTGGTGTTATCTTCGGACCGAAACCCAGAGACTGGTCGATTAAAATCAACAAGAAGGAGAAAAGATTGGCGATTTCGACGGCATTATCCAGTGCAGCTGAGAACACGATAGTGGTGGAAGATTTCGGGGATAAATTCGAGAAGCCGAAGACGAAGGATTTTATCGAGGCATTGAAGAGGTGGGGATTGGACCCAAAACAGAAATCTATGTTTTTGATGATGGATGTGCCGGAAAATGTGGATAAATCGAGTCGGAATATCGGGGGTTTGAGAATGTTGACGCCCAGGACACTTAATCTGTTTGACATTTTGAATTGCGATAATCTGGTGCTGACTCCGGATACGGTGGACTACTTGAATGGAAGATATGGAGAAGAGTACGAAGGTGAAACTGAGGATGAAGAAGAAGAAGAAGAAGGTGCTGAAGGTATATCTCTTTTCAAGTAGTATAATTAGAGAATTGTTGTTAGTAATGGTACTATCATTCTCATCTTTCATTGCATTACATTTTTTATATGATATGTGAACTTTTAGGAGACGATGATTGTATGTGCGAAATAGAAGAAGATGCATTTCATTAGAATGTTCAGGGCTCGAAATCCGAAATCCGAAATTCGATGCAGATGCTGTTCAGAAATGATCTTTGTTGGTAGTTTAAGTGTACATTCAAATTTCAAATGGTAAAGATGCATAAACAGTATTGGGATGCTTATGCAATACCGGAGTTCGCGGCAATGAATAAGGAATAATTGCATATATTATCTTTGTTTTCCTCTTTGCCCGAGGAATGATAAAAGGGATTGCCCTTTTCAGATACTCTTTTGTTGATTTCTTTCCTCCTTGTGTTAATTTCTTCAACCTTTTTTTTTCTCTGAGGCAGATCAGAATGATGATGGAACGCAATGAGCTGCTGTTTTCCGTCGGTTAAGGCTACAAGCAATTTCATATATGCTGAAGGAATTCAAGGCTTGGCCTAAATCAAACATTGTTGTAGGCTAGTTTTGGTGATTTATTTGCACATTTTTAGAAAGATCTACTTAACACTCTTGCAATTCAAGCATTGCCCTGTTTCATTCTCCCTTCATTTCTGCTATTCATTACTATGATAAGATTAATATGCTTCCCAGCAATGAACAGTTATGTTCAAGTTTTTATAACATTAAGGCATCCTAAACCTGAAATTTCATGTTTGATGTGAACACATTGATTGAAGGAGTTCATGTTTGATGTGAACACATTGATTGAAGGAGTTCATGTTTGGGGACATTTGGTGCAACTGACCTTGGGAATTTGGATTTTATAACCTTCTCTGTGCTCTTTAGCTTGAACTAGCCTTTGTTCTAAAACATGTCAGGTAATTGAAAACAAGATCAGAGAAATTTATATACAAACTGAAAGTAGTGCTGAAGAATCAATACAGGTTCCAAAAAGAAGGTGAATAATACAGAAATCCAAAGCCAATGAAGCCCCAGGGATGGTTGGATCAAAGATTTATACTACTTTTTTTTTCTTCATTTTTGGGTGAAATATAAAAACTAAAAATGGCAAAATTAGATCATATAAATTTAATATATAATTTAGGTATTGTACAAGGAGTCAGAAGAATTTGACCTATAATAAAATAAACTCTGAACTGGAGGATTTTTCTTATTGACTGATAATTTATGATTTAATACATTCCAACAAAGTAAATGGTCTTTATCTCTGCTTCAGCAGCATATAATTAAATTATTAATAGGATAAATGCAGTACATGAAAACTGATGAAGATACAAAAACCTTATTAAGGAATCCCCAGAAGCAGAACTTGCAATTGCAAACATTTTCAAAGGAGAAGATGGTTCTTTTTTCCTCTCATATATATATATATATTGACTTGAAAATGACCTCAACTTTTCATGTCTGCAAGCTCAGATCTCCAAAATGTAAATGTTTTTCAAAGGTTGGAAGAAAATGGATGATTGGAACGTCGACATCCTCAAGATGGGGGCGTAAAATCCCCGGAAAAAAGGCGGAGCCAGCGAGGCTAGGCTGAGTTGAGTTCCAAGTTGACATTAGTTTGATCTATAAACAAGCAAATTTTGCAATTAACTAGTGTTCATTAATGAGAAAAAAACTACAAGGACCGATTCATGGGAAGTTTAGTTTTACTTACCCAATGGAGCTGGAATTTTATGAACAAAAAAACATGCAGAAATGGCAATGTAGCAAAGACAAAGAACTACTCCTTTCATGTAATGTGAAGTTCCGTCCTGGCAAAAGAAAAAGAAAAAGAAAAAGAAGAAACTATAACAACTGTAATTTTAATAAGTTCCTGCATCAAAAAATAAAAAGAAGAAAAACAAACCTGTAGGGTAAAGGCAACAACCAGTATTGTTAAAGCAAGACATCCAGTTTCAAGAAGACTGAAATCAAGGTCCATTGGGATTCTCATAATCCACCCAACTACAACGCACAATGGAACCTGACATATATGTTGACAGTTGATTTGTTAGAATAGATTATTTGAAGATGACAATATCTTGAAGATGTTTTTGAGCTTGTTTAAATCTTACAGCAAACATAGAAATTTGAGTTGCAGAACCCAGAGCAACACCAAGTGATATGTCCTGAAACACATAATAAAGTTAGTCAGAGACAATCTAACGTAAAATAATATTTAAAAATTGTAGTTTGGGTTTACCAATTTATTCTTGAAAGCAAAAATAATAGCTCCAGCATGCTCAGCAGCATTCCCCACAATAGGTATCAAAATTATGCTGATAAAGCTAATGGAAATCCCCCAAGTTTCTGATGCAGCCTGCAGATATACATCAACTCACAAATCCATCATCACACTATTCTATAGTCTATACATACCACAATCTATATCTATATCTATATATATATATATATTATATGTACCTCAACTGTGCCCACCACATACTCAGATAGCAAAGCTATAACGAGTGTCATGCCAAGCAACCAGCTGAATCCACTCCAAAATCCTATCACGGCTTTTTCTTCATCTTCATCCTCACCACCATCCCCTTGAGCATCGAAAATCTGTCTATGAGTTTTAAGCTGGAAGATGATATATCCGATATAAGCCACAAGCATAACCACACTACTCGCTCTCGACAACTGGAGTGTAGACTCGGCAATCGAAACCCCGGTAGGCTGTGCTGCGTATCTGAACATCAATGGCAACATATGGCATAGCAGCCCCAGCAACAGCAGACCAGAGTTCACATCAGCTTGTTTCTGCATAACCCCAAAGCATTAACAACTTAATATTCTCAAACTTTTATATACAAAATGTCATCTTACTCTATCATATCTTTGCTCTTTCTTGAGGTTAGCTAAGCCACCACAAAGGAGAGAGGTGCCAAGGACAAGGAGGAGATTTGAGAGAACTGAACCCATGAGAGAGTACTTGAGGACATGGATTTTGTTCTGGTAAAGTGCAAACAGTGCTATGATCAGCTCTGTTGCATTTCCACAGGTTGCATTCAGCAGCCCTCCCACTGCAAATATTTTCAACCCATTCATCAATGTCTTTTACTATTTGTTCAGTTATCAGTAAGTATGGTCTTGGAAATATATAATACCTGTTGGACCTGTATAGTATGCGATTTGTCTGAATTTATACAAAGAAACATTGATCAGAAATCTTGCACATAAACGTGCATGAAAGCAAAATGGACCCCAAACTATATAACTTTTAGCATTTTGGTACCCGAGAAATATTATAATTGGCTACTTGAATTTTATTTATTAACTCAACACACTAAGTCTGTAACGTAACATATTATTATAATTTCATGTTAAATAAAATTCAACAAAGCCGCCATTTAACAGGTCAAATGCCAAAATATTTAGCCTCACATGAGGTGATTTATAGTATTAATCGGAGTATTAGTTTATTGAGATAATTTGGTAACATAATACAAGTATAGGTATTTGATTTTGATATTTTTTCCTGAGGTACCAGATTGATAAAAAAAATGGTTCAAGGGTTTTTTTTAAAGCTAAGGTGATTACAAGTAGTATCTATTCTGAATATATTCTCGACCATTTGACAATGCATGCTCAATCACCCTGCTACAGCTACTGATGCTCAAATCTGTGACTTTTAGGAACAACAATCGTTCCTTTAACCACTTAGGCAAGCTGGTTCATGCAAGAAAAGGTGAAATTGAATAGAAGATATTGTGCTATGCGGTTTTGACTGGTTTAGTCTAATGTAATTTGATCATCACTAGTCTATAGATCTGAAGTCAACATTTCCCATTAATTTTATCAAATAGTTTGATGGAATTAAAGGTAAAAAGTTCACCTTAGGATTCGAATAGAGGGATTAGAAATTATTAATTTGTGATAGAGGAACTAAAGCTGCCAAAAACAATAGTACAAGGACTTTCTATAAGATTTGACCGAAACTTACTCGGTGAGAAAGCTGACACGCTCAGCAAGGGGGGTGAGTCCAAGCAAGCTCAAAGCAAATATCCATGGCTATTAAGCATTCCAGAAAAAGAAAATGATATTGAATTAATAACAATCAATAATCCAAATTAGGTTAAAACATTGATAATTAATTAATTAATTAATTATAATTAGAAACTTACTCTTCCAAACTTGTAGTAATCAGCAGCAATGGCCAAAGGGATGGCAGGGAAGAGAACAACAAGCTTCGTCCCAAAAATCACTTCTTGCAGATTGGCTAAGAAGTGTCTAAGTATCTGAAACCGAATCGTGGAAACCAATATGGGGTCGGATTTCTTACGCATAAACGAATTTGATCTGTTTTGTGCTGTCCTAATAACCCCTCCATTATTAGTATTACATGTTTCTTTGCCCATCAAACTCTTGTTAGACTCCCCATTTTCCATGTAAGAAAGCTCCCCTGCAGACTCCATTGATGCAGATATGAAGAAGAAGAATCAAATACAAATGCAGGCAGCAGGTGTTGTTTTGTTTAAAGAGAAATTATTAGTATTAATAACAAAGGAAAGTGGGGAATGTTTTTGGTTTTTATATGCATGGTGATTAGAGAGGGGACACTGAAGCATTCTCTTTTTTTCTGCCATTGTTGTAAGAGTCGAGAGGTGTCCGTTTGATTTCATGCTTCGGGTTTGCAGTTTCCTAGAATTTTCCCGCTCTTTTGTTTCCATTCTTGCATGAGCTTGTTTCACGTACTGTTTGTTTACCTGTTAGAATTAATGAATAGTATTCCACATGGGTTAAAAACTACTAGGGGGCGTAAACAAGGCGAGTTGAGCTCGAAAAGTTAGGTGTGTAATGTGTTCATTGTTGGATATGAGATTAAATTCGATCCGATTTTTTTAGATCGACGATATAATAATTCGTATCTAATTTAAAAAAATTAGATATCCGATTATTCGAAAATTCGATTATTCGAAAATATAATAAGATTTAATTATTTTTTTCGAATTTGAAGTACGTATTTATGAAAATTTTGGAATTTTGAATATAACAAACAACAAATTGCTAAATATAAAAGATTCGCCGCATCTATGAAAATTTGATTTTTTTTAATTTTCGGATATAACAAGCATTAAATTGTTAAATATAACAAGATTAATATTCATGAAAATTTAAATTTTCGGATAATCCGAAACTTGAAATATTGTGATCTGTATCTGATCTGGAAAATTTAAAATCGGATCTGATATTCGATCCGAAAATAAAAATCTGTTCGGATATCCAAATTTTCGGATCGGGTATTTTTTGAGCACCCCTACGAGAAGTGCTGAGCTCGGCTCAGCTTGTTAAGAATTCAAGTCGAGTTTGAGCTTGAGTAGTTTTTAACGAGCCTGAATAATATGAGCTCGACTCGGCTCGTTAAGAACTCGAGCTGCGTTTGAGCTTGAGTCGAGTGTTGACCGAATCAGACTCGAGTAGCTCGCGATCTATCCCGTCTCATTTAAAACTCTATTAGGAAAAAACTTTGATACAAGTTGTGTAAACTAAAGTTTACACAAGCTTGTTAATTTTATAGTCTAGAGTGTTAGTTTAGGAATTATATGTTTAGGTTGTTAAGTTTAGAATTTAGAACTTATGTTTTAGGGTTTTAGGTTTAGGAATTTAGATTTTAAATTTAAAAAATTTAATATATTATATTTTCGAGTAGCTCGTGAGCTTTTCGAGTCAAGTATCGAGTAGCTCGACTCGACTCGTTAAAAACTCGAGCCGAGTTCAAACTTGAACTCAAGTCTAACTGAATCGAGTATTAATCGAGTCGAAATCGAGTAGCTCGCAATATTCATGTCATTTACATCCATAAAGAGTACTACATATTTATACCCATTTCCTTATTTACGTATTAAGTTTATAGGTCAAATTGTATACAAGGTCCTTATACTATATATTTTTGGCGGACTTAGCTCTCTACTATAATTTTTTTTAGGGTAAAATATGCCAGGTAACACTGAACTATAGGGTGTGACCTGTTTTTAACATCAACCTTTCAGTTGGTCTAAACTTACCACCGAACTTTATTTTTCGACTCGTTTATACCACCCTGCCGTTAAATCGTTAACGCCGTGATGACATGGACGCTGCACCAAAACGACGTCGTTTTAGCACAAAAATATATATTCCCAACTGTAGTTTGTCATATAAATATATTATTTCTATATAAAAATATTTAAATATTGTTATTAATAATATTAAATATATAAATATATAAATATATTATTATAAAAACTAAAAAACTAATTTTCAAAACAAAATTTATTTAAAAAATTTAAAATTCGACAAAACTTAATCCCTAAACTCATAAATCCTAACCCTAAACTATAAACTTTAAACCCTAAAGTTTTATTCATAAACAAGTAATATTAAAATAAATAAAAAAATAATATATTATTATAAAAACTAAAAAAATTATTTAAAAAATATAAATTATTTAAAATTTACGAAAAGACCCAAAAATTCACCAAAATCTTAAACCCTAAACACTAAAAACTAAACCCTAAACCCCAAATCTTTAAGATTTTGGTGAATTTTTGGGTCTTTTCGTAAATATTAAAATTTTTTTATATTTTTTAAATAAGATTTTTAGTTTTTATAATAATATATTATTTGTTTATATATTTTAATATTATTTGTTTATGAATAAAATTTTAGGGTTTAAAGTTTATAGTTTAGGGTTAGGGTTTATGAGTTTAGGGATTAAGTTTTGTCGAATTTTAGATTTTTTAAACAAATTTTGTTTTGAAAATTAGTCATTTAGTTTTTATAATAATATATTTATCTATTTATATATTTAATATTATTAATAATAATATTTGAATATTTTTATATTAGAAATAATATATTTATATGACAAACTACAGTTGGGAATACATATTATTTGTGCTAAAACTAATTCAAGGATATTAGGTTGGCTTGGTGGTTAAGATGTTTGTCTTTGATGCTTAAGGTCTTAGGTTCGAATCTCATTGAGTGCACAATTTCATATATTTTCGTTAGCAAAACGATGTCGTTTTGGGTCATTTATTATCAAAATAGCGACACCAAAACGACGTCGTTTTGGTGCAGCGTCCATGTCATCACGTCGTTAACGATTTAACGGCAGGGTGGTATAAACGAGTCGAAAAATAAAGTTCGATGGTAAGTTTGGACCAATTGAAAGGTTGATGTTAAAAACAGGCCACACCCTATAGTTCGGTGTTATCTGGCATACTTTACCCTTTTTTTTATTATTTCTTCTTGCTTCTACTTTTCGAAAATGTGTATTTATCAGTTTTAATGTGAAATTTGCCGTTAATTTCACCAAATAATTTGACATTGCTTTTTTAAACATCCGGTTGGTTGTATATACTTTTGACATTTTTTACACAATTGGACAAATGTTACATTCTTTTCTCAATATTCTTTCCCCATTTTTTAAAAGAATGCAAAAATATGTCAAGAACAAATTATTTGAAGGTGTATATATGTCATGTCATCATGTGTTTAAAAAATAAAGACATGCCAATTTTTTAAAAGGATTAACGGAAAAAAATTGGGTTCAAGATAAAAGTATATATTTCGAAAATCGAGGGATTATAATGATGGAATTATAAAAGAGGGATTATATTTATCAACAATGCATAGTATATGGACCTTCTATTCTATAGAATCTGACAAACTTCATAATATATGTGTGTGAGAGTGAATAGATATAAAAGTGTATGAAGAGGTGATAAAATTAAGCTGGATAAACATAATTTAGAGTGTTGTGTATGGTATACTCAAAGTGGTCAGAAACTTCTTGGTATTTTCAGACATGGCTTTGCAAAGAATCAAAGGGTTTGTATTGTATGATTTTTAGTACCCCATTAGTTAATTTTATCAAAACTGTTGAACGAAATTTCCTCACTTTACTGTTTTACTTTTATTTTTTTAGGTGAAAAGTGATACGCCTTAAAAACTCCCTAAACCTAGTCGGTTTAGATTTAAATAAGAACCATAAACAATATTTAAAATATGTGGTTAGAACCTTCTCCTAAAAATTTTCCTCCCTTCCTTTTAGGTAGAAATTGTTCAAAAAACAATTTAAGTAGAGACATAGACAAAAATTATATTCAAAGTAGAGTATCATTAGAAAAGTTAAAGTTCAAATAAATTAAAATTAAAGGTTCATAATTATATATATATAGGGTTAGGATCAAGTTACACTGTGTAAAACTCTTTTAAGTTTTACACCTTTTTTGGATCGTTGGATGGGGGAAATGAATGATTGAGATTAACTCCTTGTTTTTAATTCCCAAGTGATAATCTTCACATAATTTACTGTTAATCTCATCCATCCGTTTCACTCATCCAACGATTCAAAAAAGGTGTAAAACTTAAAGAGTTTTACACAGTGTAATTTGATCATATCCTATATATATATATATATATATATATATATATTAGTAAAATAAATTTGGAGGGAACCCAACAAATGTCTCAATAAAAAAAACGGATAATGTTCATTCTAAGAGACACATGTTTAATTTGTTTTGTTTACAAGGTGTATGTGCATTGTCAAATGGTTAAAAATATTCATAAACAGATACTACCTTGTGATCACTTTTAGACATTTTAAAAAGAATAATAAATTTCAGAGACTACCGCCCTCCCACCTATAACATAGGTCGTCTCCGAATATAAACACGATGAAGTCAGTTTTTTATTATTATTGTAAGATCAAATTTTAAAGAATTTGTTAGCGTTATTAGTGTATTCTCGTTATAATATCTGTTTTGTTTTTTTAATTATTGATTAACTCATATATTTAGTAAATAAAATTGTTTAAACCTAAGTTACCTTGGAAGTTAACATTATCTTTTTTACTCCGATATATTAATATTATCATTAAGGCTATTACGAAATAAATTAACGTATGATATGATCACTATATGCAATTTGAAGGGTCGATCATTAGCCAATTTAATTGTCAAGAACAACTTTAGCCGTTCATTAATTTTTTCTCTCAACTATAAAGCCACCTACTCTTGTTTCTTTTTTTTTTTATAAACTGATATTAGCACCAATTTTAATATTAGTCACTGACCGTCGAGATCTATCGTTTCGTTTGTTTTGTTTTTTAGTTTTTAATAAATTATTCTACTCTTGTGGCATTATTTTACTCTACCTTTGGTACGTTTTTCTCTATCATTTTGGCAGTTTTTTGTTTGTTTTTGATTTTCTATTAGGGTCGGATCTGACGACGCCACGACAGATCATGATGACGCTCCTTTCATTATGTTGTTGATCTCCCTCTCTCGGACCCTCGAACTGAATTTGGATACGCAATTACATCTATCGTTCCTTATTTGCGATTGAGTTGTGGTAATGACTTTATTGTCAACAAACCTTCATTGTAATATGCATTTTATGTTATTTACTGATGGTTTTACCTATCATCGTCGATTTTGGTGATGTTTGTATCCTTTTTTTATTTCGAGTCTTTGGGTTAGATTCTTACCTTTTTTTGTATGGTCCTTTTTTAATCTTGAGACGCTAATTTTATTTATTAGAATTATGTCTGGATTTAGATGTTTTGTTTACTAAGTTGTGAACTTTCATTATAATTTTGAATATATCTTTGTTTAAAAAATTAGTAGATTTTAATTTTTTTAAAAAATTGTCAAGAATTTCATGTATAACTAATACCAAAACCATTCAATCAATAAAACTTAATATTGCATAAAAATCTTAAGGGGCGTTTGGTTTGCGAAAAAAATATTACCAGAAAAGATTATTACTAGAAGTAATAATTTTTTTGAAAATGACATTCCCTTGTTTGGTTTGAGAGCATCCCCCTATGGGGTAATAATCTTTTCCCCAATAGTGTCACTTTCCCCTTAAATGGTGGGAAAGTCATTCCTAGCAATTTTGTAAGGTATTTGTCAATTCTCACCCCTTTGGACTATATTGGCCCTAAATTAATAAATTTTGTTCATATTGATCCTTTATTTAATTTTTTAATTAGATGATTAATTATTTGTGGTGTAAATTAATTAAATATTTTTGCTCAATATTAATTTAATATTTAAATGGTTTTAGACTTATTTAAATATTATTTTAGTCTTTAATGTATTTTATTAATATTATATTTATGATGCTTATAGCTTATATGTTGGATTGTATATTGCGTGAACTAATAAGTTGTAGTTTGTTGTGAATAAAATAAAGAAGAACAAGAAGAACAAAGAGATGAGAGGAAGAGGGAGATTTGTATTATTCTCAAAATATAGAATTGTATACAATGTCTTCAATGAATCATCTATTTATAGGCATAAGAAGTACATAATACATTAAACTCTAATTCATAGAGATAATATTCCTAATAATAAATAAATCAAACTCCTTTGATAAAGTTCTAATCATGATAGACATCCACATAGATAAATATTCATAACACTCCCCCTTGGATGTCTATGAAGATAATGTGCCTCGTTGTGAAACAAATATTTTAATTTTGATATAACTAAAAACCTAAGGACTAAATTGAAAATGTCAAAACGAATTTTAAGTCCTCAAAATATCCCCATATAATTTTAAGATTATGCCAAAGTTAAAAACAAAGTTTTTCAAATATTTTTCTAAGTGTTTCAAGCTAAAACAGTGATTTTCAAGCCCTTGTTTCGAAACGGCCCTCAGGCGTTTCGAAACGTTTTCATCACTGTCGACCACCGTTCCGAAACGTGTATCGAAACACTTGACCCCGTTTCGAAACGGTATGTATCGTTTCGAAACTGTTCTTCATATTTGATTTGATAAAGGCCAACGGTTGAGATATTTTTGCTGAATATTTTAAAGATAAATAGGGTGTTTCGAAATGGGCTATGGCCGTTCCGAAACGACCATTGACAGTAGCAAATCCGTTTCGAAACGGATCTATATCGTTTCGAAACGAATCTTAAGTTTAATTTGAAAATAAGACCGTTGAACTTGTTTTAACTGATTTTCTGAAAACCGTTAAGGTGTTTCGAAACGACTCTTGACAGTGGCAAAAGTGTTTCGAAACGGCCCTAAGGCGTTTCGAAACGGGCTCTTAAATGCACCCCAACGGCTCTTTCTATTTTAGTCCGTTCCGAAACAGGTACCCCGCGTTTCGAAACGGGTTGTTGCAGACTGCATTTATGGTGGTGAGATAACATCCCCAATGGCTCTATTGATGAGTGCAACAACCACAACGGCTAGAAATCAATGAGAAGGTATAAAAGAGACCTCCAAAAGCACCAGCAACAACTATTGATCCTAAAGCAAACATCCAAACATCAAATTCAAGCAATTGTGCAAAAATCCCATTTTGTGTAAAAATCCCAATTGTAATCTTCATTCATATTTTGTTCAATTGGGTTGAGTGCTTGTATTGGGGCTATTATTTGTATTGAGAGATACCTTTTAGCCATCAAATTTCTTTGTTCACTAGTGTGAGGATTGGGTTGATTTTGGGGTAGAAAAATCAACCGAAATTGTAAAGGGTTGCCTCATTGTCCTAGAAAAGGGGAACATCAATTTAGTGGAATTGTTGCAAATCCTTAGTGAGGCTAAGGTAGTGGATGTAGAGTTCATTTGGAACTTGAACCACTCTAAATCTCTTGTCAATTATTTTCAATTTTCAATTTCCACCTCAAAACCTTTAAATTTCGAATTCACCCCCTCTTGGTCAATATCGATCTTGCGATCCACTCAACAATTGGTATCAGAGCCTACTTCTTTGAGGATTAACAACTACAAGAGGAGTTCCTTGGAAGAGTGTGATCATCAAAATATCAAGAGATGACTTCAACCTCCGGTTCCGGCATGTACGAGTCACAATCCACTACAAAGCCTCCATTCTTCAACGGTGATAACTATTCTTTTTGGAAGAATAGAATGCGTCTATTCATCAAGTCAAGTGACTATCTTGTGTGGGATGTCATTGAGGATGGGCCATATATTCCATTGAAGCAAGATGGTGAAGGTAAGATGGTGCTAAAGAAGAAAGTGGAAATGAATGAAGAGGAGAGAAAAAAGATTCAAGTCAATGATAAAGCTCTCCACATGCTATTTTGTGCTTTCGGTCCGGACATCTACTCAAAGATTTCATCTATTGAAAGTGCCAAAGAAGTGTAGGACACTCTAGAGACCACTTATGAAGGCACCAATGATGTTAAAGAAACTAAGATTGGACTTCTCAATCTTAGCTATGAAAATTTCAAGATGGAGCCCGATGAGATGGTGTCAAAGATGTTTGATCGTTTCTCCACGATTGTCAATGGTCTAAAGGGCTTTGGAGAGATCATACCGGAAGACAAGCTTGTCCGGAAGCTACTCTATTCACTTCCCGAGTCTTGGGATGGGAAGAGAACCGCTATCATCGAAGCAAAGAACTTGAAGACATTGAAGCTTGATGAGCTTGCGGGTTCTCTCCTTACTCATGAGATCATGAAGCAAGGAAGGGAAGATGAGAAGAAGAAAGAAGAGAAAAAGGTAGAGAAGCTTGAGGTTAAGAAGAAGAAGAAGATGGGAATAGCTCTCAAGGCTAAAGCTTCACAACATGATGAGAGCTCATCTTGTGAGGAGGATGAACTTGAAGAATTGGCTATGATAGCCAAACGGTTCTCACGTTTCATGAGGTCCAACCGGGGAAGAAAAATCCAAAGGAAGATGGACTTCAAAGGCAAGAACAAAGAAGAAGGAAAGGATCCCATCATTTGCTTTGAGTGCATACAACCCGGCCACATACGTTCGGAGTGCCCTCAACTCAAGAAGAAGGGCTTTGAGAAGAAGAAGAGACTCAAAGCCAAGCTTGCTACTTGGAGTGATGAGGAGTCATTGGAGGATGACGAACAAGAAGTGGCTAATCTTTGCCTCATGGCACTTGAGGAAGATTCCTCCTTGGTAACCTCTAACTCATCTACTTTAGATTTTTTATATGAAGAATTAAATGATGCATATGATGAGTTACAAGAGGTATATGATGAATTAGTTGAGAAATATAAGGAGTCAGTCATTAGGAATAAAAAGATTATTCTATAACTAAATGAAAAAAATGACTCACTTACTCAAGCTAATTCTAAATTTGAGAAAAAGATATTAGGATTAAAAGATGAACTTAAATTTTTTCAAAATGAAAATGATGATCTTAATAATCTTTTGTCTCAATGTAATTGTGAACACCAAAAGGTGTTGGGTGAGCTAAATGAGCTCAAGAAGTCTTTAAAAAATATTGGTAGTGTCAAGCATGAAGTAGGAGAATCATCTAGAACACACCAACCTAAGAAAAAGACTAACTACTACAAACAAAGTAGATATTCTAGACATAGTAGAGCTAAAAGAATTAGAAGTGTATGGGTTCCTAAGGAACTTGTTAAATCTAATAATATTATTGCTATGTCATCTTGGATTCCTAAAGGAACCAAGGTTTTGGGATCTAACACTCATGGACCCAAAATGATTTGGGTACCAAAAACCAAAGTTTAATATCTTTGTTTGTAGGGGGAGCATTGCTACAAGGCCAAAGCACAAAGTCAAAACTCATGGTACCTTGATAGTGGATGCTCGAGACATATGGCCGGAGACAAGAGTCGATTCATGGACTTAAAGCCAAAAAGTGGAGGAGTAGTAACATTTGGTGACAACTCCAAAGGCCACATTAAAGGTATTGGCTCCATAGGTAATCACTCTACTATTATCATTGAAAATGTCTTATATGTCGATGGTCTTAAACACAATTTATTGAGCATAAGTCAATTGTGTGATAAAGGGTTTAATGTTTTATTTGATAAAAATGGATGCAAAATTGTAGACATTAAATCTAATAATATTATGCTCATAGGTCATCGCATAGGAAACATATACATGGTGCATTTAGATGACATACATACATCTCATGCATGCTTAGTTGCTCAAAATGAAAATGATGCATGGTTGTGGCATAGGAAGCTAGGACATGCTAGCATAAGTGTTTTAGAAAAACTAGTCTCTCTAAATCTAGTTAGAGGTTTACCCAAGATAAAATTTTCAAATGATAAAATTTGTGATGCATGCTCAAAGGGTAAACAACATAGGTCTTCCTTTAAATCCATTAATGATGTTTCTACTAGTAGATGTTTACAACTAATTCACATGGATTTGTTTGGGCCAATTAGGACTATGAGCTTGGGTGGTAAATCTTATGCTTTTGTGCTAGTTGATGATTTTTCTAGATTTACTTGGGTTCTCTTTTTAAGTACTAAAGATGAGGCTTTGGAAAAATTCATCACATTTTCAAAATTAACCCAAAATGATCTTGAGCTTAAAATTTCTCATATTAGAAGTGATCATGGAACCGAGTTTCAAAATTTAGGGTTTAAAGATTTTTTAAATGAAAATGGTATTAGCCATAATTTTTCGGCTCCTCGAACTCCTCAACAAAATGGGGTAGTTGAGAGGGAAAATAGAACTTTACAAGAAATGGCTAGAACTATGCTTTGTGAAAACAATTTACCTAAATATTTTTGGGCGGAAGCCACAAACACCGCTTGTTATATTGTAAATCGAGTAATGATTAGGCCAATTTTAAAGAAAACACCTTATGAGATTTTAAAATCCAAAAAGCCTAACATTAGTTATTTTCACCCTTTTGGGTGCAAGTGTTTTGTTTTAAATAATGGAAAAGATAACTTAGGTAAATTTGATGCAAAAAGTGATGAAGCCATTTTTATAGGTTACTCTTTAACCTCTTGACACGCGTCGTATAGTGTCAAAAATAAAACCTTAAACTCAAAGTAAATAAGAATTAAATTAATATAGTGAGAGTAAGGGTCGATCCGCAGGGAATAGGAACTCTAACACCTTTCTTCTGATTTAGACCAATAACCTGTAGAAAATAAGGGGGATTTTAGAATAGTGATTTGAATGGGAAAAATAGTAAAAACGTAAAAATAAATGTTGAGAAAGAATTATGGATAGAAATAGCCTCAAGCCACGCTTTGCCACGACATCTTCGATCACAGAAGTTGATTTTTCTTCGACTTTCCTGCAGGTTACAGTCTACAAGGCCCAACCCTTGTAACTTACTTCTCGTTGGTAGATTCGACTCCCAGGGCAATCCTTGAAGTCAAACTTTAGTGAGTTAGCCACGGCAATCGATGCTAACCCAAATCTGAGTTAGTGCTAGAGAAGCCCGTGCTCGGATATTCGTCTCGATGAGAATTGTTTCCGATTTCGATTCCCCTTAGTGGACCGCCACTAAGTTTGTTCTTAGGGAGTTGAATTTGCTACAAGCTTTTCCTCGTCCCCAACGATGGATCTAAACCACTTCAAGCCGATGCGCTCTCTCGGAATGAAACAATTGCGATGCCTAAAGATTAGGCCGATTGCCTAATCAATTTTGCAGAGAATCTAAAAAGGAGTTGTTGAAGGATTGAAGTATTTCCTAATCTCACGAGGTTTGTCAGGTTTGGCGTTGCTTTTGGCTAAAGGGAATTTAGTTAAGCATGGTTTGTGAAAAAACCATGCTTAATAAAATAAATAAAAATGGAGAAAAGAAAATGGAGAAAAATAAAGAGCTTTATTACTCAAGGAAGAAGAGAACAATGGAAAATGTTTGATGATTAATTCACCCCCAAAGTGGGGTATTTATAGTAGTTGAAAAACCCTAAAAACCTAAGATGATAAATCCTAAAATAAATTTAAATAAAATTACATAAGATAAATATCAAAGTTTTGAATTTAAAAGATAAAATTCGGATGATAGGCTATCTTGATAAGTGGACTGATAGGTTATCAAGCTTGCTGACGTCATCTTCTAGAAGGTGCTGACGTGGCGCCCAGTCAGCATTCATGCCCTGGTTCATGCCCACGAATTCAGTATTTCTGCAGCATTTCAACTCGTTTCCGGTATTATGTAACCTGCACGAAAACAACACAAAAACAGCACAATTAAGTCCTTCAAACATATATATTCGATCAGAACAAGGACTAAAAACATAACCAAAATAAACACTTATCACCTCTAAAGCCTATCGAGTATTTAACAAAAGAACTTTAGTAGTAGAAGAATCTATTCATGTTGTATTCGATGATAACCTCCTTCCTAGGAAGGATTCTTGTGATGATGATGATGTAGGGATCATAAATGCCTTTGATGAAGGTCAAACTTCAAAGGAGGATGAGATTCCAACAAAGGAAGAGGACTCACAAGATCCACCTCTTGAAGCCTTGAAGGACTTGGCCATTGAGGAAAAGGAAGTGAGCTACCCAATGGAGGTTAACTATGTCAAAGATGGTGAAATCTTGGGTGATCCATCCAAGGGGGTAACCACTCGTTCTTCTCTTAGATTAATGAACCATGTTGCATTTATCTCATGCATAGAGCCTAAAAACATAAAAGAAGCATTGAAAGATGACTTTTGGATTATGGCTATGCAAGAAGAGTTAAATCAATTTGAGAGAAGTAATGTATGGACATTAGTTGATATGCCTAGTAATCAATCTACAATAGGAACTAAATGGGTCTTTAGGAACAAATTAGATGAGAATGGTAACATTGTGAGAAATAAAGCTAGACTTGTAGCACAAGGTTACACTCAAGAAGATGGAATAGATTTTGATGAAACCTATGCACCCGTAGCTAGAATGGAAGCCATTAGGATATTGCTTGCATATGCATGTTATCATAATTTCAAGCTATTTCAAATGGATGTTAAAAACGCGTTTTTAAATGGTTTTATAAATGAAGAAGTGTATGTGGAACAACCACCGGGTTTTGAAGATTCAAAATTTCCAAATCATGTTTTCAAACTTACCAAAGCTCTATATGGTTTAAAACAAGCTCCTAGAGCTTGGTATGAAAGGCTTTCAAATTTTTTGATTGAAAAAGGATTTGAAAAAGGTAAGGTGGACACTACACTCTTTATAAAAATGTATAAAAATGACATCTTAGTAGTTCAAATTTATGTTGATGATATTATATTTGGTTCTACTAATGAATGTCATTGTCAAGAGTTTGCTAAGTTAATGCAAGGTGAATTTGAGATGAGCATGATGGGGGAGCTCTCATTCTTTTTGGGACTCCAAATCAAGCAAAAGAAGGATGGCACCTTCATCAACCAAGCGAAGTACATAAAGGATATGCTCAAGAAGTTTGGCTTGGAGAATGCAAAGCCTCAAGCCACTCCTATGAGCTCATCTACAAAGCTTGACAAAGATGAATGAGGTAAGTGTGTTGACTCTAAACTTTATCGTTCTATGATTGGATCTTTGCTTTACCTTACCGCAAGTAGATCGGATATCTTGTTTAGTGTTTGCTTGTGTGCTAGGTTTCAAGCTAGTCCTAGAGAGTCTCACCTTATAGCCGTTAAGAGAATCTTTAGATACCTTAGAGACACTCCTTGTTTAGGTCTTTGGTATCCTAGAGACTCTACCTTCAACCTTCATGCTTACTCGGATGCGGATTATGAGGGTTGCAAAATTGATAGGAAAAGTACTTCGAGAACTTGTCAATTCTTAGGTAGTATGCTCATATCTTGGTTCTCTAAGAAACAAAATAGTGTAGCCTTATCTACCACCGAAGCCGAGTACATATCCTTAGGGAGTTGTTGTGCTCAAGTCCTTTGGATGAAGCAACAACTCTTAGATTATGGAATTAAAGTTGAAACCATACCCCTAAAATGTGATAACACTAGTGCAATATGTTTAACTAAAAATCCCATCCAACACTCTAGAACCAAACACATAGAAACAAGGCATCATTTCATTAGAGATCATGTCCTTAAGGAAGATGTGGTTATAGAGTACGTAGACACCTTGAATCAATTAGCGGACATTTTTACAAAACCTTTAGACAAAGAGCGTTTTTGGTCCCTTAGGAGAGAGTTAGGTCTAGCTAGCCTATCTTGACCTTTTAGGACCTCTTTTGTGCTTAAATATGCTTGATCTTGTGAAATGCCATGTTTATGTGTTTAAACTCCTAATTTCATCCATGCTTATAGTTAGGGGGAGTATGTTTATGCTTGAATATGTTTTTCCTGCTCATTCATGACATTTATGCATGTTAGGCCTCTTAAAACTTCATTTTTCTGCACTTTTAGAGCCTCATCTGCACTTCCAGTCCCAGGTGTATTGAAACAGATGACCATGTTTCGATACGGATACCTTAAATCCTGTTCTGAGAGAAGGGCGTTTCGAAACGCCTTAAAAGCGTTCCGAAACGTTTTTGCTACTGCCAAGGGGTGTATCGAAACATGTTTCGATACGGGTCAACAGGGTTTCGATACAGTCAACACCGTATAGAAACAGTCAGTCTATGGTCTCAAGACGGTCAAACCCTAGTCGTACCGTTTTGAAACGGGTCTTGACCGTTCCGAAACGGCATCACGGATTACTTTATTTAGGGCTTTTAATGTTAAAATTCACTTTTCATCAAAACTCTTAAAACCCTAAACCGCATCCCTCTCTATAAATACCCTCTCAAACTCATTGTTTTTTCACAAAATTGTGAGGGGTTTTACTCTAAAACTCAATTCTAAGCAAGTTTCATCAACATTGTGCAATGATTTTCATCAAATCATCCAAAATCTCAAACTAAGGTAATTTTTAATATTTTCTTTTTCTTTCAATTTATGTTCGAATCTTAGGTTAGAAAATTTTATTTTTGTATAAATTATATGTTTTTCTTTGTGGGTTTTCCATATCTTGTAAATTTTTTCCAAATCTCAAAATTTTTTATTCAAATATAAAATTTTTCCGTCGTCTTTTTCTTTACTGTTTATTTTATTTTATTTTAATTTTGTTTCAAAAACCTAAGTGGGATTTATTATTGGATTGATTTTAAATATCAATGCATACACTTAATTTTAAAATACACTTGCTTAATTTTTTTTAGATGGCGGATCAAGCTAACAAAAAACGCAAGGCCGTTCAAACCGATGATTCGAGCATTCGTCCGAATCTTCCTTTGCTTTTTCAGAAAACCCTCAAAACTTCGGAGATGCGTGCTCGATTCTCTTATGTCAAGGATTTTGAGATTCGCAAAGAACGTGTCATTGATCTTGATTTCCTCAATTCCGAGCGATTCCTATTCCGTTATCTCGACCGTTTGAGTGAGTGGAATCTCATCTTGTTCTTGAGCATTCCGGATATTTGCTACAAACACATGGTACTCCTTTTTTAATCTAATGCTCATTTTATTTATGATGAGACCAAAACCGAGATTATAGGTATTGAATCATCCTTATTGGGCAAAAAGTTTGTTGTCAATGTTGCTCTTTTGGAGTCTATTTTTAAACTTAAGGATGAGGGTATTGAGGATGAACGTCACTTTGGCACCTTCACCGGTAAGGTACTTACTTTGGATGTGCACGATCGCGTTCTTCACTTGATGGTTTCTTGGTTCATTCGACCTTCCGGAGGTAAATACCCTCATATCCGTCAAACTGATCATTTTTGGCTTGAGTGTTTCCGTAAGGGTGAGCGCCCTAATGTGCCTAAAATAATTTTTGCTGAGATAGTCAATAATATCAAGCTTATTGACACAAATGAGTTGAAGTCTTTTACCTATGGCATACTCCTGAGCTACATCTTTCATGATCTTGGCATCGATTGTTCCTACGACTCTCCAGAACCTCGCAAGACCATGATTGGTGAGTCATCCCTTCGCAAGTCCGGGTTTACATATGTGAATGATGTTTGGGAAAGAATTGATAGAGAAGTCGTTCCTCCTCCCGTTGCTCCTCCACCGCAAGTTCAAGTTGCAAACAATGAAGCTCTCACGGCTCTCATTACCGAGCGGTTCAATGCTTTGGACACTATGTTCAATGCTTTGGATACTAGCATTGCTTCGGGTTTTTCTGCCATGGACACTCGTTTGAAGAATGTCGAAGATCGTCTTCATACTCTTGAGACTTCCCATTCAAACTTGGATTTGTCCTTCTCTACACTCTATGGGCAATGGACGAAGTTTCACCGTTCTCAAGCCAAGCACGATGATGATACTTCGAATGATGATGACGAGGCCTAGGATCTTCATATCATATCATATTATATTATCTATGCATTTTAGGATTAAGATTGCATCTTTATGTTTTATCATGTTTTAGGAACCTATGCTTTTGGCTTTTTATTTGGGATTTTATGTTGAACTTAATGTTGGTTTATGTTTTGGATATTTTGATATTATGAATTAATATTATGGTTGCTTATTAATGCTTATTGGTACTAATCCCTTGTCTTCTCTATGAGCTTTTATTGTTCTTTTTGATCTAACAAAAAGGGGGAGAAGAAATTTAAGAGCCACAAAAATTCGTTTTAAATTTTAAAAGGTTTTTTAAAGCTTTACAACTTGGATTTCAAATCAAAAATTTCTTTTAACTTTAAAAACCTATCTTAAATTAAGGGGGAGTTAGAATATTTTAAAACTTTCAAAATTCTCAAAAATTCTAACTTTGGTTTTGTTATATCAAAAAGAGGAGATTGTGAAACAAATATTTTAATTTTGATATAACTAAAAACCTAAGGACTAAATTGAAAATGTCAAAACGAATTTTAAGTCCTCAAAATATCCCATATAATTTTAAGATTATGCCAAAGTTAAAAACAAAGTTTTTCAAATATTTTTCTAAGTGTTTCAAGCTAAAATAGTGATTTTCAAGCCCCTGTTTCAAAACGGCCCTCAGGCGTTTCGAAACGTTTTCATCACTGTCGACCACCGTTCCGAAATGTGTATCGAAACACTTGACCCCGTTTCGAAACGGTATGTATCGTTTCGAAATTGTTCTTCATATTTGATTTGATAAAGGCCAACGGTTGAGATATTTTTGCTGAATATTTTAAAGATAAATAGGGTGTTTCGGAACGGGTTATGGCCGTTCCGAAACGACCCTTGACAGTAGCAAATACGTTTCGAAACGGATCTATATCGTTTCAAAACGAATCTTAAGTTTAATTTGAAAATAAGACCATTGAACTTGTTTTAACTGATTTTCTAAAAATCGTTAAGGTGTTTCGAAACAGGGCTAAGACCGTTTCGAAACGACCCTTGACAGTGGCAAAAGTGTTTCGAAACGGCCCTAAAGCGTTTTGAAACGGGCTCTTAAATGCACCCCAACGGCTCTTTCTATTTTAGTCCGTTCCGAAACAGGTACCCCGCGTTTCGAAACGGGTTGTTGCAGACTGCATTTATGGTGGTGAGATAACATCCCCAACGGGTCTATTGATGAGTGCAACAACCACAACGGCTAGAAATCAATGAGAAGGTATAAAAGAGACCTCCAAAAGCACCAGCAACAACTGTTGATCCTAAAGCAAACATCCAAACATCAAATTCAAGCAATTGTGCAAAAATCCCATTTTGTGTAAAAATCCCAATTGTAATCTTCATTCATATTTTGTTCAATTGGGTTGAGTGCTTGTATTGAGGCTATTATTTGTATTGAGAGATACCTTTTAGCCATCAAATTTCTTTGTTCACTAGTGTGAGGATTGGGTTGATTTTTGGGTAGAAAAATCAACCGAAATTGTAAAGGGTTGCCTCATTGTCCTAGAAAAGGGGAAGATCAATTTAGTGGAATTGTTGCAAATCCTTAGTGAGGCTAAGGTAGTAGATGTAGAGTTCATTTGGAACTTGAACCACTCTAAATCTCTTGTCAATTATTTTCAATTTGCAATTTCCACCTCAAAACCTTTAAATTTCCAATTCACCCCCCTCTTGGTCAATATCGATCTTGCGATCCACTCAACACTCGTTAAAACCTTACTAAGATAAAAACCCAGTTGGAAAAAAATTCTTTAGTGAAGGAAAAAGAGTACACACATCTTTGATACGCATAATTTGTTGCCTCATTAAAAACCTTACCAGGAAAACCCATTGGGACAAAACCTCGGTTAAGGGAAAAAGAGTGCAACGCGTATTTACTCCCCCTCATGAAAACATCACAGAAGATCTTTGAATCTTCATAATTTAATCTTGAATATCATTTTTTCTAAAGATCGCGAGGGATGAAACTTTGGAGTAATATGTTCCATGATGTATCAACTTTCAAACTGAGATATACATCTTGCTTTATCTTCACACAAGACAGCTTTTATAATATCTTGTAAAAGTAAATCCACATATCTTTTGGATATGTTGGGTCAATAATCTTAGTCAAACACATTTTTTTGGCTTGCCTCGTGCATAACAATTATTTCTACGACATTTGAGGAGGCATCAACGAATGTTTGAAGATCTAAATGTAATGATCTTTGTATATTCATAGATATTTCTTGACCAACTAATATATAGTGCTTCAAGACCAAGAAAAGATATAATTATCTTTATTCACATCCAACAATCTTACAACTATTGGGATACTCAATAGATATGCTCTATTCATATTGAATCTTCTTTAAGATTCTTTCAGCTTATGTCTATTCATAGACAAAAGAAATATATAAAAATGCTTGGTCTTCAGGTCGAGATAAACTTGATGTCAAGATTCAAGTACTTGTATTGAAAGTACTTCATGAGTTTCCAATTTGAAGCTCTTTAGGAGTTCTAAAATTATCATAATGGATCTTGATCCAAACTCCTTTATAAAATACATAAGAAAATTTGATCATTCTTATAGTATTTTCTCAATTAGTATTCACTAAGGCGATTATACCAATTGCGCCAAAATATTCATGAGACATGTCTAAATAAATTTCCTCAGAAATTTCCAAATGCTTATAGCATTTTAGATCCTTCAAGGATAAATATGGATCCACAAATAATTAGACGCATGCAAAATTTTCAAAACTGCCAAAGTAATTGCATCCACCATGAAGTAATTAAAACTTTTCATAAATTATAGTTCAAGTCGTATTTACGACTACTTATTTGTGCCTCACTTGCATTACACCTTTAGGTGTTTGGACTGCTTGTCCAAATACTTCTACTTTAGAAGTTCAAAGCGTCTTTCAACATTGGTCAATTCAATATCTATACTTTCGGATAGATTTTATACAAGATCCTCGATTTCTTTCTTTACTTCTATAGAAGTATTTTATGTAAAATTGTTTGTAAAATCATTGTCGACAACTTTCCAGTTTTCTAGTTCCATTCTCGTAATGACATAACTCATCGAGATCTCTTCAAGATTTCAATCTTTATTTCAGGTACATGAAACTCTTATAGAGTTTTATTATTTGTTATGTCTTGGGTCTCTTCAGGAGCACCCGCCTCCAATATATGACCATCTCATATTACTTTCTATTTACGAGAATTTTGATCATTGGAACTATTTCAACTATCATGCTTCAGGCATGATTTACATTCTCTCGCTCTAACATGTAATTTAAACTTAGAGCGTTTCAGCTAGTATATGAGACTTAATTACTCTCATTGGGTCAGTAAATATGTCTGGCAGTTGACATGTAATAACATGAATTATCTTATGAACTTCTAGTTCATATACGAGGATCTAGATAATGATATTTCATTTTCCTCTATCCAGCTGATTATTATCTTCCCTTGATGTTGAGAAAAATCATGTCATAAATGATTCTCCAATTAATGTTTAAGAATTTAAACATAAAAGGAGACTCGTACTCAATATATATTCTCAACTCTTTTTATTTACCCATTTTGTGCGTTGTGGTGGAGCAATTCATACCGCGCATTCAAAAATCATAAAATGGGAAATGTATGGTTTCTGACCAAAAACCAATCATAACGGGGAGTTTATTATAACTCGTTGGCTTGATGCGTATAAGTGTTGCTATATGGAAACACCATATAAATAATAACTCTTTTGTTCTCATAGTTTAGCTATTAAATAGGAGGCATCCAATTGAAATTATACTAAACTATATTTTTCATAATCAATAGGCTTTGTAACAACTGATATAGCCTAAAATATAAACCCACTAGCTTTTCAAGACGAATGGTCTAACTGCATAATCTGAATCTTTTTAGAATCAATCTCACAAACTTCTAGTTGTAAGTCGATAAAACAATGTAGATGCATCTACTAAAATCATATAAAACTTTCCACATTTGTGGATATATGGGCCCATATTTCGTTCAGATATGCAAGACATACAGTCTTAAAATCACTACAAGAACTTTAAGTTCTAATTCTTTTGGTAAGTGGGATCATCTATATTCTTTGAGAACAAACAACACAAGAACTTCATGTTCTTTTAGTAAGTGGAATTTAATCAATTCCTTTAAGCAATACAAGAACTTCACGTTCTTTAATAAGTGGAATTTAATCCATTCATTTGAGAATAAGCACCACAAGAACTACATGTTCTTTTAATACATGTGCATGTAAATCTCAATAATTTCTGCACCATTATTGATCAGGATGGTCTAACCGATCATGCCAACTATATATATGTGTATATATCTCTAAATTTGTAAACTTCTTGTTTACCATAACATGTAATTCAATCTTACTCGTACATGTCTAGTACGACCATCAAAATTGTTCCTTTAAATAGGAATATATTTAGCTCTTTCGGAGCTTTCAATTGAAATTATCTTTTGGTAGCAATATATAGCTCTTCTAGAGCTTTCAACTGACCTTTTGGCTACCAAAACTTATATTCATATTAGCTTATTTCAAATGCCAATTGATAACATATGTTATCTATAATTCCCAAAGGGATAGTTTGCGAACTCATATTGCTCTCTTTATGACTTTGACGAGTATAACGCACTGTGAATATGGAATAAAATTCCATTTGACAATAACATATTTGCTCAAACAGAGCCTTTTGTGATATTAGTACTTCCGGATATAATACTCACATTATTCCCTTGCATTTTAATCGAGAAATGCATAATTGTGCACCTTTCAAAATGTGCTTTGTTTCATTTACTTCAGGTAATGAAAATATGTACTTTGTATCATTCACTTCGAGGAATGAAAATATAAAATATAGCACATCATATCAAGTCGATTATCTATCAAAGATAAACTTTCAAGTGATCTTCCGAAGTATTGATATTTTAGTACTTTGAGAAATACTACTCATATTTCCCCTTGCATTTAAATGGGAAAAATATTTCTTATGCTTAAGTACAATATGAGTACTTGCATTATCTGCTAGGCATAAATAGCCACAATTCTAGGCATAAATAGCCACAATTCATTGTATATTTTATTCCGAAAGTAATCATATTCTTCAAATAATAAATTAACATAAAACGTAAATAAATAATATGTGAAATAAATAAACATAAAGCAAACTAACATAAATAAATAATAAATAAAACGAATTAACATAAAAAAATAAAATAAAATAAAAAACCAATTATTCATGTTAGAGGTTATAAGGGAAATAAAATAAATGGTAAATTATTCCCTTCAAGGGTTATGAGAAAATTAACAATATCCAATTGAGTTGGACCAATAACGCCATAATTATTTTCGCCATAAACAAATTTTGTTTATATTTTATTTCATTTATCATTCATGATTATAGATAAAGTCCATAATACTTTGGTGTTTGACAAGTACGAAACCAATGGTTTATAACATCACATTGGTAAAAGGATTTTCACTTCCTTAGAATGATCTTTATCACTCTTGTCATCCTTATAACTTCGCTACCAGCGGGTAGAAGTATTCTTAAAACGACTATATTTTTCATGTGTATATTCATAGCCTCGACCACGATCACAACTTTTAATGTGATTTTTTATTCCTTCCATAATATAATCTCACATTCACTTCAGGGAATAGAGTAGAGCCAGTGGGCCTTTAAAACCTTTCTCACATATCCTTATCACAGATAACAAAGATTTAATCCTCGTACGCGGCATTGTTAAACCTGTCCACAAGGTCCTTTAAAAACCTCTTTTGAGACCAGTAGCCTCGCAGAACGGGATGTCCAGCCAATTATACTTGGATTATATCGAAATTATGTCTCTAATTGAATAATGATTTACCATGTTTGTATTCACTTCAGGGAATGAAACAGATCCAATAATTGCATGGAATAAACATCATGCTTGCATTCACTTCAGGGAATGCCTCATCATTGATAATTGCATGGAATAAACATCATGCTTGCATTCACTTCAGGGAATGCCCCATCATTGATAATCGCATAGAATAAACATCATGCTTTGCATTCACTTCAAGGAATGCCTCCCATAAAACTTTTTGGATCAAGAAGAATTTTCGTAACTTGAAATTGGGAGAAGTCTATGGTCGAGTTTTTCGACAAAGAAGAAAAACTGCTTTCGAGCAAATATAGACTTTATAACAATCTTTTTATAGATTGAAATTCACCATGATTTATCGCACATTAAAATCATAATTTAAAGGATAAAAATAAAATAAGAATTTACCGATATTAGTTTTCCTCTCGAGGAAAATGGAGACGTAGCAAATGACCAAAACATCTTCTCATAATGTCGTGTCTCTTTCCAAGTCATTTAAATACATGTAAAACTCAATACATGGTTAAAATATCAATATTATCAAATAAAATATTATAAACACACATTGATCTTAATACAAAGTTCAATCATTGTGTAAAAAATAAACATATATGAAACCATAATAATAAGATCTATATGTATGGGCTGAATTGAATAAATTAGAAATCAGAGGATCTATGTCATAATTCTCTCTTTAAAAAAACTAAACCAACAAAGGTGTTTCATTAATGTACAAATCTTTGTTACTAAAAAAACTTTAAACCAAGAGTACGTATTTTAATGAATTTATATGAAAGACTATCATAGTTCTACGTACATAACTTTGTTATTCATGATTACAAAGTATAGTCAGTAAATCGAACAGGCTTTACATGCACCATCATCAAACTTCATGAATTTACAAATATACAAACACAAATAATAATAATTAAGTATGAAAAGCATAAGGAGTTGAGTACCAAAAATGAAAAACCCACAAATACTTTCGCTCAACAAACCTTAATCGATTCCATCGTTCCTTGCTTTAAAAGCCGAGGAGGCAGATAAGGAAAACAACGCGACATTATCGGTTTTTCCGCTAATTAACCCTTTTAGGAACAAGAGAAAACACACGTAATTTACACCAAACACAACCTCTTCGTCTCTATCGATTCGTCTTTTGGTTTGTGAGAAGCCACAAATTTATCTCTTTCCAATGTTCGAATAAAATCAAACATACTTCCAAAATTTTCAAGAATTAAAACAAAGTTAAAATATAAAGAGAAAGACAATCGGTAACTAAACAAAATAAGGAGAAAAAAACTTATCTTTGGTTTATTCTATAATTGAATTCTTCCTGGTAACTTCTTTTGAATTATAACGATGAAGACCTCAGTTGATTAGAGTCTCGTGCTGATAACGTGTTGTGAATAAAATAAAGATGAACAAGAAGAACAAAGAGATGAGAGGAAGAGGGAGATTTATATTATTCTCAAAATATAGAATTGTATACAATGCCTTCAATGAATCATTTATTTATAGGCATAAGAAGTACATAATACATTAAACTCTAATTCATAGAGATAATATTCCTAATAATAAATAAATCAAACTCCTTTGATAAAGTTCTAATCATGATAGACATTCACATAGATAAATATTCATAACATAGTTGATGTTTTTAGTTTTATTCTTTGATTTATAAAATGTTTATCATATTATAAAATATTTTAGTAAGTTAAGTTTAGCATCTAAAATTTTTATCACTATTTTAATACTTTTAGATTTACTTCATTATTTATTTTAAATTATTTGACAATCTATAATAAAAAACTAAGAAAATGCATATTAAGCGTTTACAATTGAAAATTCAAAAAATTATTTTAACAAGGAGTAACGAAGATATCCAAATTTAAAAAATGTATTTAATTTTTTTATCTAATAATTATATTAATAATATGATAAATATATAATTTTTGTAAATTTTAGATAGTATAACAAAAATAGTTTTAAATTTTTATGTATATATTTTTAATTTAGTATTGAAAGTTTAACATGTTAAAAAGAAAATATAACACATGGATAATTTGATAAATTTAACTTTTAGGTAATCTTATATTTCTCTAACCAAACACAATAATTTTACATTCCTGTCAAATAAACCAAACAATGTAATATAACATTCTCAAGGTAATGTTACATTCCGAGAATCTCATTTCCAAAAGTAATCTTAAATTTCGTGAACCAAACGCACGTTAAGCTATCACAAGCAAAACCACAAACCTAATTTTCTAGAAATTAATCAATAAAAATCGAAAAGAAAAGAAGAATTTTTATCAAATTAATGAGAGTCGCTTAAAAATAATTTTCTAGAGATAATTTATTTTATATTAATTAATGTTTTTATAAAGTGTTTTTATAAAATAATTAGGGTCAAAATTAATTATTTGTAAAATTATTAGGTTAAAGTCATTTCCCTCTAAATTATACACTTTTTTCGAACATACCCTTAAAATATTTTTTGGGACGTTGTGCTCCCTTTACTATAAATCGTTATTCCGTTTGGCCCCTCCGTTAGACGTCGTTGAAAAAATGCTCACAGTCTAATCAGAACACACCACATGTCATTTTATTAATAAAAAAAATAAATAAATTGATCTAAATAAAAAGGGTAAATTGCACATTAGGTATGTTAAATTTTATTTTTATTCATTTTAGTCTCGAATTGTTCATCTTCTTCGAGTTGTTTGGTTTGTAGTTTGTTTAGGTTCAAGAATGTTGTAGCCAAGGCTTTCTCCCACCTGCTTAACATGGCTAATTGTATTTATTTAGGGACATTAAGCTGAGCTGGACAATCCCTTATCTTGGATGCGATGAAAAACACATAATTTAAATTTGAAATTGCTCCATTGATGTACTCATGAAGATGTAACGAAAAGGACATGGTCATAGGTTTTATTTGCAATTTCAATTGAACGAGTATAAGAAGAAAACATAGAAATATAGTTGAGAAGAAGAAAAGGTTACAGTAGAAGACACTGAACTTAGGGAGGAATAGCAGTTGCCAAAACATTTACAAAATACTTGACAAACTTAGCCTAAGTTTTCGCAATCCTATTTATACCAGTACTATTATAATATAATTAAAATAACAATCAGTAATTCAAAATTTCTTCGGTGGTCCCCTTTGATATCCTTTGGCACAACATTACTCGAATTCTTATTTATAACATTACTCCTTCCTCCAACAAAATTTTGTCCTCAAGGTTCCAAGATGATTGTCCTCAGCAATGGCTTTCACTTTAAAGACACCATCTTCAACGCTGAGAGGAGAGATATCAAAAGTACCGTGTTGAGCTTGATGGTCACAACCTAAATTCTTGCCAAGTCTAGAGAAGATTGATTATTTTTGGTGTTTTTATGGAAACTAAAAATATAAGAGTTAAACACAAGGATTTAGAGTGGTTCGACTTTCTAACCCAAAGCTTACATCCACTACCTTAGCTTCCTACTAAAGATTTCAACCAAATTCACTATTAAATTTCGTCCCCTTTTCTCACCTTAGGAGGAAACTGTTACAACGATCAAGCTTTCTACCCAAAGCTTGATCAAACACTCTCTTACAAGAGAAATTTAAAGCAAACTAGAAATCCCTCTAATATGTATATGTTTGCAACTCTAAGTACTCACCCAAAACCTATAAACTTGAGCAAATTTGACAATTAAGCTCACAAGTGTTGTCTATACAAGAAATATACAATTTAGCTCTAAAGACAAACTCTTATCATAATGTTGTTGACAATTGAAGCATTAACCATCTCTTGATGTTTGGAGGTCTCTTTTATACTCCTAATTGAGTTTGTAGCCATTGAAGACCGTTGAGATTGAATTAGAGCCATTGAAGCCTTTATTTCCCACCATAAATGCAGTTCTGCAGCTTAGCGATCGATACCTTCAAATCTGTATCGATACGGTCCCGATAAAGAAATAGCCATTGAGCACTTCCAGCTGATACGTATCGATACGCCTGGCAAGCATATCGGTACGGTCCTGCAATTTAAAAGACCGCTGGAAAAATGACCGTAAGGGGTAGTTAGGCGTATCGGTACGGGAACTAGCCGTTGGCTATTTAAAACATACAGTATCGATACGGCAAAGCGTATTGGTACGAATTTTGGCTAGTAGAAAATTAGTGTAGCTGAAACCCTAGGGCGTATCGATAAAGTACAAGACCGTATCGGTACAGATATTTTAAAAACATTGGTTTGGCTACTTTAAAAGCATTTTAAATTAGGGTAAACTACTGCAGGGGTCACTTACGTTTAGCGTCTGTACAGAGTTAGTCACCACTTTTGAAAAGTGCATATTAGTAGTCCTCTACGTTTTCGATGTGTAAATACTTGGTCACTCCGACGTTAACTCCGTTAGTCCCCTAACGGATTGTTGATGTGGCGAAAGTAAAATAAGGATAAATTACTGCAATAGCCATTAAAATTTATCTCATGTACATTTTTCTCCTCAATTTAAAAAAGTAAACATTATAGTCACTAATAAAAATGTTTCTTTTATAATTTCACCCTTAAATTTTTAAAAATTCATTTTTCAATCCTAAAACTTTTCAATCAATTAACACAATAATATTATAAATGTTTAGATGAAAAATAGGTGCCCAAAGTATACCCTTTGAAACTTAGGTGCCCAAATTGCTCCTATTTAATAACTCAAACTTAAAAATTTAGTCCCCTAACTACTAAAAAATTCGAGTTATTGGAATTTCTATTTTATAATTCAAACTTTATTTTGAATTTTTGAGTCGAGTTTATGAAATTATGAGTCGAGTATTTTCACATCAAACCAAAAAATTTAATTTTTTCGAGTCAAGTCGAGTTATTGGAATTTCTATTTTATAATTCAAACTTTATTTTGAATTTTTGAGTCGAGTTTATGAAATTATGAGTCGAGTATTTTCACATCAAACCAAAACATTTAATTTTTTCGAGTCACGTCGAGTTATTGGAATTTCTATTTTATAATTCAAACTTTATTTTGAATTTTTGAGTCGAGTTTATGAAATTATGAGTCGAGTGTTTTCACATCAAACCTAAAAAATTAATTTTTTTCGAATCAAGTCGAGTATTTTTAATTTTAAAAATAAATTTTTGACTAAAGACATATTTTAAATTCTTTACAATTTAGTCCTAAATATTTTTTAATTATTATATTAAAACATTTCAGCAAGATTAAGGAGTACAACATTTTTTTTTGCCGAAAACTTTGTATTGCTTTTGGTTTAAGTGAATCATTGTAGAAGGACGAGTGAGTGTTGTTTCCTTTTCACTATAAGTCTTTCCCTTCTGGTTCAAATCAAAACCTATAGCTAGGTGTCGCAAAGAATGTTCATTCCCTTTATATTTGATTTACCTCTGATCACTGTATTCTGTGGCAGTGCAAAGCATAGTTCTACTGGGGCGTTTGAAGATTGAATTTGCATCAAGAATCGGACTTGAGCAAACAGGATCAATTTTCGCTCTTTCAACATCTACAATTTCTTTCTAATGGTCTATGTTTCCTTGTCAAGGCTCCAAAAAACCTGAACAACATTGAGGGTTGCAGACGTCACATGATCGAAATCTCCTTCAGTAGGAGGAACAAGCATGGAGGTGTACACTATGAGCGGCAGTGAAAAGTAAAAAACAAACCACAGTTTCTCTCGATTTCAAGGTTTTATGTGTCTTCACTGCTTCATTTTCTACGATTTTCCCTCCAACTGAAGTATGATTATCATCAAGACAGATTATACCTGAATCTCCACCAAATTTAAAGACCTTTAGTCTAGAATACGTTCCATTCTTAGGAATTTTAAGATACTCTTTAGGGTCTGTAGGATACTGCCATCCATGCTTCCTTATTTTCTTTTGGAACGTTTCAGCCTTAGTCAAACCAGTAAAGCCAACAAGAGCATAAGCAATTGGTGGCTCATTCATTGGACCATAGACAATTAACAATATCACACTTGCTTTCAACACCACTCTCGATCAGCAGAAACAAGTCAATCATCGACCTGTAAAGGTTGTCATACCTCGCATAAAGGTCATGTAAAGTGATTCTTTTTACTGCACCACTTTGTCCAAGCACAAAGATAGGCTTTCCCCCGGGATCAAAAGAAACCATATGGTCCGTCTTTCTCATAAACGGGCTTAGTTAAAAGATCCTCAAAACGATAAGGAACCTTACACGTATAATCCCTTGTACACATTTCATCAAACATATTTCTCCTATTGTCATACCGAGTCTTCAATAAAAGTTATTATCAAATGGAGTTACCATACCTAATCCATCAGCCTTGTCCCACAATGATTCACCCTTTATCTCCGGTTTGGAGAGTCTGTAACAATTGGAGGTGTCATCGTCTTCTTTATATAGTCTTGATTCTGCAACTTGAGTAGTATGCCCATGTCAATTGTTGCCATCGCTTGGTAGACTATGAATGTTGTTTCATTACTTTGAAAAATAAGTCCCCCACTGCTCTGAATCGGTTGCTGATAAATTTTAGTGTCAATAGTTGTTGACAATTCATCGACCACTTAGTGGGTCATTTTCCTTGAAAAACAAACCTTCCATGCTTCCAAAGTGAAGACCAGATCCACAGTCTGATTCTTAAGTGCATGGAAAACTTTCTCAAGAGATCATACACAAGTCTCTTAAGATTTAATTGTTGCAAAGTTCTCGTCAACAAAATTACTTTTTTTTCAACTTCATCATTCCACGGTAAGCTATCTAAACTTTCTCAGCCAGGTTACCTGAGTTAAGCATGTAGGAGAAAGCTTTGGCTACAACAATGGAATCCCCTGGATCCAAACTCCTCAAGTTTCTTGGGGTTATTCTTCTCTTCATACTCAGCACCCAGTTCATAACATTCTTGAACCTAATCAAATCAACCACAAAAAATGAAAAATACAAATTATCACAGTAAATAAAATTTACAGACCAAACAACTTGAGATGAATTGTTTGAGATTTAAATGAACAAAAAAATAAGATTTGGCATACCTAATGTGCAATTCACTTTTTTTATTTAAATCAATTTTTTTGTTAATAAAATGATATGTAGCGTGTTCTAATTGGCCTGCATGAGAATTTTTTTAACGGCGTCTAACGAAGGGGCCAAATATATTAACAATTTTTAGTTAAAGGGGCACAACGTCTCCAAAAATATTTTAAAAACATATTCGGGAAAAAGTGTATAGTTTAGGGACAAATGTGCTTTTAAGCAAAATTATTATTATAAAACATAAAAAAATTCATTTTAACCCGACATGGTCTGATACTCCATTTTACTTTTTTATATTTTTATGGTATACTAATTCAATTGAGAAATATTTAAAATATTATTATTTTAATAATAATTAATATTATTATAAGCATATTTTAGTTTTTTTCATTTTTAAATAAAATAATTAAAAATCACTGCTTAAAATTGCACGAACCAACTTGTCCCAGTAGTTAAGGTAACGGTTGTTGTTCTTAGAGCTTACAGGTTTGAGCACTAGCAGCTGCAGTAGGGTGATTGAGCATGCTTTGTCAAATGGTTGAGAGTTTATTCAGAACAAATACTACTTGTAATCACCTTAGCTTTAAAAAATACTGTTTAAAATTAAAAAAAAAACTATTAAATTTATATATAAAACCTTCAGTATTTCACCTATAATCATTTATTAGATAATTATTTTAAATATTTTTAATTTTGTATCTCATATTTTTATCATTTAAGTTTAATCCGGGCCGGACCAATCCTAAAAGAAAGTTCTCTAACCCAAGCTTGATCAAAGTTGAGACGGGCTAGTCATCGTACCCATAAAAGCAAATATACTTGCAAGGCAAATGAAGTTGAGTAATTGTTCTATACACAAGCGCTTACAGAATTTTTTTACACAAATGTCTTAATTTTAGGGGTTAGAGACTCCATTTAGGGGTATAAGTGTAGTAGTTTTGAATTTAGGGATTGTTGATAAAATTTTGGGTTTAGGGTTAAAATTTAGGGTTTATAGGTTAAAACCTAAATCCCTACACATATTACCCTAAAACTAAACCCTAACCCTAAACCCTAAATTATAACCCTAAATTCTAAATTCTAAACATTTACATTAAACCCCCTAAACTCTAAACCCTAAGCCCTAACCCTAAACCCTATAATTGAGGCGCTTGTGGAAATAATAAATTTCCACCGCCAGTGTATAGGATATTAATCCAATGAAGATTTGGATATTTGCAATAACAATGTTAATCGAACTAAAACTTACTGGATAATTATTCTATACACAAGTGCTTGTGAATTTTTTTTACATAAATATCATAGTTTTAGGGGTTAGAGATTTCATTTAGGGTTTAAACTTTAGGAGATTAAGTGTAATAGTTTTGAATTTAGAGGTTGCTGATAGAATTTTGAGTTTAGGGTTAAAATTTAAGGTTTATAGGTTAAAACCTAAATCTCTACTCATATTACCCTAAAACTTAAACATTAACCCTAAACTCTAACCTAAACCCTAAATACTAACCATGAACCCTAAATTATAAGCCCCTACACTAAAATTCATAAATTCTGAACCCTAAACTAAAACTCTAAACCCTAAAATTGAGGCGCTTGTAGAAACAAAAAATTTCCCCTCCAATGTATAGGATAATAATCCAAACATAGTTCCTCTTAAATGCTGAATTAAGATAATATTTGCAATTGTATAAGCGAATATAATATAATTTTATTTTATAAAAAGCACAATCTTTTTATCCGAATTCTTTGTTTCTTTCTAAATTTTTGTATGCGACAATTGTATATTTTTAGTTTAATTCGACCTATTGGTGGATTAATTCATATTGGGTAATGTAGAAATTCATTATAAGCTGACTCCACCACCTTAATTGCTTCATTCACGAGAATTATAACACTAGAATTCAAACCTCTGGTCTTGCTTAAAAGATTTAATATCTTATACTACTAAACCAACTGATTGTTGATCGACGATTGAATATTTAATAGTATATAATTGGGCATAAATATGAGCATGATCCTTTAAATGCATGGAAAACATTAACATAATGAAAAAAATGAGAAATAATTTAGTGATTGTTTTATAAAATAGCACATAAAAATAACATTTGATTATTTTTCATTTCTCTCGTCAAACATAACATAAAGGTTAAATTTGATGAATATTACTTATTTTGAGATCCAGTTATAACAACTATTATTTTATCAAAATAATTATAATAATTATTAGATTAAATATTAGTTCGATTGATATTATTATTGTTTTAATATTTAAAAAATTATGATTCGACCGCTTTTAAACTCAATTATCTTTGATTTGAGGTTTATTTTGTACGCCAGTGAGCGTTGAGTTGTTAAGAATATTGACTTTGAGATGGAACATGTTTTTATGTACATGAATCAAATTTGGGTTAAAAATATCTGCACCTAATCATGTTTTTTTCTATGCTCCACACTTAAAAGTTAAATTTTAAACCCTAACTTTAATTTTTATATTCTAAACCCTACACCCTACTTCTAATTCTCTAACCTCTAATCTTAAACTCTAAACTTTAAACCTAAAAATAGAGACATAATAAGGAGCAGATGATTTCCATCCAAAAATCTGCCAATACTGTTTATAACTTACCAATCATGGAACCGCTGCCAACATTTAAATTTCTTACGTTCACGAGAAGGCACAGCCTGGAGTAATTTTATACAAACTTCAGCTTTATTGATTCCGAAACAGAACCATTTGGTGTAATCATATAAGACAGGTTGTTGTCCTGTTTTCGAAACATCAGCATGTTCTTAATATTATCCTACCGGATTTTGGTTGGAACCTATATTACAACCCAGAAATGATCATTATTCGTTAAATCTACAATCACGATATCCCGGATCAGCTTCACAAATAAAAGAAAAAGGAAGCAGAGGACTAATAGCCACTTTATTGCCTAAATTAGGCATTTGATGTTGACAACAAAATTTATTAACGTAAAGAGAGGGGTGAAAAGCAAGAAAAATTGATAAGAAAATCGCTTCAAGTGGGACAAAAGAGAGAAGTGCTACCACTAAAACAAGGTTAGAGGGTCCATTGGTCTGCAAAAACACATTCATGTACAGTCAAAGAATCAAAATTCTGGGTTTCTACTGGAAAACAAAATCAATCTGAAGGAAGGGACATTGTTGTAGAAGAGAGGGTAGCAGGGCTATTCTCACACAGTGTTAGAGCTTTCTCCAAATTGCCAACAATGTCTGTCATGTTAGGCCTCTCTTTTCCCTCCAAATTCACACAGTTTATAGCTGTATAGGCCATGAGTTCCACAGCCTCAGCCTCGTGAATCTCCGGCACCCCAATCCTCGAATCGACCACCTTCTGGAGATCCCCGGCTGATATCCTTGGGGTGGCGTATTCGACTACCCCGATTGGCCCAGTGCCATCTTCTTCATTTCTGAAAACAGCTTTTCTCCCTGTTAAAAGCTCTAACAATACCACACCGAAACCATAAACATCGCTTTTTGGTGTCAATACATTCAGTACATAGTATTCAGGATCAATGTACCCAACTGTCCCGACTGCGCTGGTTGACATAAATTCTTGATCAGATTCAGGTCCCATTAGTGATAGTCCGAAATCTGAAACTCTAGCGGTCCAATTCGCGTCTAATAGTATATTGGATGACTTTATGTCTCTATGAATTATAGGTGGCACTGCATAGTTATGGAGGTAGTGAATCCCTCTTGCTGCATCTAATGCAATCTTGATCCTCATTTTCCAGGAATTTACTATGCTGCTCGACTTTTCGATGTTGTCCTTGTTATGCAGATGATCATGGAGTGATCCGTTGCTCATGTACTCGTAAACCAGAAGCCTCTCCTCGTTTTCGTGGCAGAATCCAACTAGTCCCACTAAATGTTTGTGGTGAAGCCTTGATAACAAAGCTAATTCGGATTCGAATGCAGTTTCTTTCTCTTGGAGCTTCTTCACTTTTTTAGCAGATGTCTCGCTTTCACCTCTTTTAATGGCCACCTCACGACCATCTTGAAGTTTGCCTCTGTAAACAACCCCGAAGCTGCCGGAACCGATCCGGTTCTCCATGGAGAAGTTGTCTGAAGCATTCGCAAGCTCCGAGAAGGAAAAGTCTTGTTTTGACGACGATGAGCCACTTCTTTGTCGTCCTAGCCTCCTCGAGCTGATGGTAAATGATCTCAAAGGTGGGGCAATGGAATCATTGTTAATGTTATCCACAACAGCGGCCACAATGTTCGGTTGCACATGAATATGAGTCCTGCAATGCAACAACTTACATATTCCTTGGCGTAAACAGTAGATGATTGCGCAAATCCCTGCAAAAGCTCCGATTGATCCGACGATGAAAAAGGCCAAGGAAAGCTTGTTGATGCCTTTACTCAATGGAGACAATGGTAGGGGTCCGTGTGACGGAATCGGTGTCAATGGCACCGGAATCGGAAGCTCGGTCTGGCATGGTTTGCAAATGTTCCCTGAACCATAGCACAATGTCTCAGAATTCAGATACGTACCACAATTACATGAACCCTCAACACATGGACCTGGAATCACCATTCCTAAATGAACAACACTTTCCGAATTAAACCATCCATTTCCCCAACAAATCACTGTCAAATTCCTTGTTGTCAAGCCGCACATGAAATCCAAGCCAGCAACAATTGACTCAAACGAAACATCTGCCACTGTCCTGTTATTACCTCCTCCCCAGCATAGAACCAATCCGTTTCTTCTTCTGATACCGCAACCGGAATTCCGTCCCAACGAAAGACTGGAAAACTCGAAAGCTGGACCGCGAGGAACATCGAGTTGGCCGGAATCGTTGTTCCCTTTACAAACCAGGAATCCTGTCCTAGTCAATCCACAAGCATGGGAATCTCCAGCGGCCAAACTCAACATTGACAAGTTACCAAATTGTCTTTGGATTTCAACTCCAATCTTATTACCACCCCAACAGATAACTTTACCATCATTCCTCAAAATCCCACAACTAAAACTACTCCCTGAGGTGATTCCACGAAACTTTAAGCCGACACCGGGTGACGGAAATGGCGAACCGCCCTTTCCTCTCCAGCATCTAGCAATACCCGAACCGACTTCTCTAGCACAGACATGATCATCACCCACGGCCAAGTCGGTCAACGAGACATTGTAGTTCGAATATATACGTTTTGGCCTAAAACTTGATGAATTCACCAAAGTTTGAGTCTCCCAACAGTGGATGCTGAAACCACCTGATCTAAGGCCACAAAAGAAGGTTCTGCCACCGGAGATTGCTTCAAATGATACGTTAGGCAATACCGAGACGTTGTTTCCATTTTGGTAACACTGGATTCTCTGTGTTGGCTCACCGGCTATGATCCCACAGACGGTGCCCGTGCCGAATGTGACCGCGACAGTTGAGGCTGATCCGAGAGCGGTAACAACATGGGATACCGTCGTTAACAAAACGATGACGGTCGTGAGGAGGGAAATGGGTGTGAGGGTCATTTCAGAGATGGTAGTTTCTTGATATTCCTCATTGAACAAGAGTGAAAAAGCAAAAACATAGGAGCTTGGGACTGGGAGAGAGCACGATGGCAATGATAAAAAGGGAGACGAGTAGTAAAAAGAATAAAAAACATTAATTCAGACCGGTGCGGAGCATGTGGCCCCATGAAAATGGTGATGTTAGTTTCGGACAATGTTTTTGTGTTTTTTTAATCCAACATGAAAAACTTTATAAAAGTCTTGGATCAAAGCAATACCCTTTTTCACAGACCTAAAGCATTCATCTTTCTAGCTGTCTTGCTCAAGTTCCTACTACCAGATTTTTACCTTTCAAATGTACTTTAATCATAGTTCCCACATCCCCAAAAAATGATTTTCCCCTCTAAGATTGTTTAGGCACTTCAATCCAGTTTACTTCAGCTCAGTTTGTGTTGTGTTTTACTTGTTTGATCTGTCAAGTCACGGGGCTGAGGTACTAAGTAGATTATGATGGATTCTTATTATAATATATGTTTGGATTAAAATAACATTATTCATCAAACAAATTTTGTAAGGTATTTAGCCATGAAGTTAATCAAATGAATGCAATACGGTATACGGATACCCACCAGAGTAATAAGGCCACCCACCCAAGTTAAAGATTTTGATGAAAACTAGTAGTAGGGTTTTAAAATGATGTCAAGCTGTCTTGCCAAAATTCGAATCGACTCAAAAAAATCGAATTATTTAATTCGACACAAAGAAACCTGACTCATTTTAACTTGACTCGTAATTTCATAAGTCCGACTCGAAAAAATTTCAAATAAAGTTTGAGTTATAAAATAGAAATTCGAATAACTCAAAAAAATTAGTAATTAGTTGATCAATTTGTATTATAGCATCATAAATTATTACAATTAAATTTGTACAAAAACTCGAAAACTTGACTCATTTGAATCAACTCAATTCGAAAAAAATTTAAATAAAGTTTGATTCGTAAATAGGACTTGTAAATTCAAATAACTCAAAACTTTTTTACTCGACTCGATCGAACGCTTAGCCTTAATCCTTCCTAGACTTAACGAATGAATGCTCAAATTTGAACTTTGGGATTGCCGATATTATCTTTAGGGTAGAAAGCACAAGTGTTCACCTGTAGACTGATGTTATTTTCTTACAAAACTTATATAGAATGCTTAAGTATGAGCAGCTTGGAGAGGATGAGTTGTTATTATTGTTAGGCCCGACAAAGGTATTCACGAGCTCAACCGGTGTCAAGGAGGGCACGTGGATGCCTCTCAAAGGTCATGTCATATGATATCTCGAGGATCACATGGGAATTATTGTGAATAATGGCTGAAAATTATTCTGTTGATTCAGTTAGTGAATTCAACTAATTTGGTTAGTTAGTTAGTTAGAGCCCGTTAGAGCCTATTACTTTGGTTTAATAGATTGGTTTGATGGTATCAATTCTGTTGGATTCATTTCTTGGGCCATATAAATAATGGGTCATTAGACCTTGGCTTGTTAAGTGAGTTTTTCACAAAAGCCTACATTCTTTCCAAAACCATCCTAAGTCGTTTTGGCTTCTGGAGAGTTACAACTGTTCTACATCTATCTTCTCCTCATTTACTTTTCATCTTTTCCAATGTATTTTTTATTTTCCAAAATCCAATTTTAATCCCTTTTCTCATTATGGTATCATTCGCTTCGGTTAGAGATCCTTTCCCTTCCCTTTGATTTTTTTTCCTGTTTGGCTTCCGCTTCTATCGTTCTTTTCTCTCTTCCGTCCTGTCTATTCTTCTTCCGATTTGTTATGGCGATTTTCGGTGATGATGATTCGTCCAGTTCTGGATCTAACGGCGGCCGCCTGTTTACAAACAAGAAAGTTAATGTGTTGCTTAATGAAACTAACTTTCTTGTTTGGAAACAACAAATCCTTCTCACCGTCCGAAGCCATCGCTTGGAGAAGCTTCTCAATGGCACTCTTGTTGCGCCGCCGGCCAAAGTACGGGCTACCGATGGAACGATGGTTGAGAATGATGCTTACGAGACTTTTGTGGCCCAGGACAGTGCCCTGGCTTCGTGGTTACTGTCAACTATCAACTCTTCGCTTTTATCACAATTTGTTGGTGCGGAAACCGCCACGGAGGTCTGGAAGATTGTCGTCGACTATTTCAGTAGTTGCTCAACTACCACGGTGATGAGCCTCCATTTCTGGTTGCGTTCTCTTCGGAAGGGAGATATGTCTATGCGTTTGTATATCTCGAAGGTCAAAGAGATATGTGATGCGCTTGCATCATGTGGTAGTCCGGTTTCGTCCACAGAACAAATTGCTTTGATCCTAAATGGCCTGCCACATGAATATCGTCTGTTCGTTGATGTTATAACTGCAAGTCGTGAACCGGTTACTATGGAGAATGTTACTGCTATTCTTGTGGACGCAGAGGCTCAGCAGCTTATGTATGAGCAAGGTCTACCATTGCCTATGAGTGCTCACAATGTCCAATTCTCGAGTGGTAACATCTCTGGTGGTTCTGCGTCTCAAAGGTTCGATCAGACTCAACCTAGTCTCGGTGGGCAGAATGGCGGTCGTGGTCGCGGTCGTGGAAAGATAGGACATCTGGTAGATCGGTGTTACATGCGGTTTGATCTGAATTTTCCCGGTGTCACGTCCAATAAGTCTCGCACCAACAATGGTTCCTCTGCTGCTCAATTGTGTTCTGTTGATTCATTTACTGTTGCTCCAGTTTGCAATACTGTAGGAGTGGTGTCTCCTTCGAATGGGTGCAATCAGTACATTCAAGGGACTAGCTCAGGTTCTTCTAATGAGTCATGGTTCGTTGATACGGGGGCAACTCATCATGTCTCACCTGATGCCTCTACTGCTCATCAGTGCTCGAATTACAGTGGACCATGTAAACTAATTGTTGGTGATGGTAAGGGTATTCCTATTACTCAAGTTGGTACTGCTGTGTTACAGTCTAATTCCAGAATGTTAATGTTACGTGATTTACTAATTGTGCTGCAAGTTACTAAAAATTTGTTTTCCGTGTCCAAGTTTGCTAGAGATAATCAAGTATACTTTCAGTTTCATGCCAGCCGTTGTGTGGTTCGTGATGAGGTCACTAGGGAAGTTTTGCTTCAGGGAGTTGAAGAAGGCAATTTATACACTTTCAATAAAGTCACTGATCTTGCTGGTGGTGAGAGTGTCCAGTCCAGTTTTAATCAGTGTAATACTAGTAGTGTTGATAATGTTGAATTGAGTATTGTTGAGTTGAGTTGAATGTTGTTCTAGCGAGTTGTAATGATGGGGATCTTTGGCATCGTCGGCTAGGGCATCCTGCCAATGCCACATTAGCTAAAGTCCTAAAGCTTTGTAATGTTTCATTGTTGAGAAATAAACTTCCAATTTGTTCAGCATGCCAACAAGGCAAAAGCCATCGTTTACCTTTTGCTGCATCCAATACTGTGTATAATTGTCCCTTTCAGTTGGTATTTACAGATTTATGGGGTCCTGCTCACAAATCCTCTGCTGGCTTCTCATACTATGTGTCTTTTGTCGATGCGTACTCACGACACAGATGGCTGTTTCTGCTGAAGCACAAGTCCTAAGCTATTCAAGCATATCAACAATTTTTTAAGATGGTGAATACTCAGTTTAGAACCCATATAAAAGAAGTTCAGAGTGATTGGGGTGGGGAGTTTAGAGGTTTGTCTGCTGTGTTAGTTGAGGCTGGTGTTGTTCATCGTGTGACATGTCCACATACTTCCGAGCAGAACGGTGTCATTGAGCGAAAGCACCGGCATATCATCGAGCTAGCACTTACACTTCTAGCACAAGCGTCACTACCATTACAATTCTGGGCCTATTCAGTTGTAAGTGATGTCTATCTAATTAATCGACTCCCTACAAATGTGTTTGATGGTGTTTCTCCGTTTCAGAAATTGTTTGAGAAGTTACCAGATTATGGGTTCTTGCGTGTATTTGGTTGTCGTTGTTTTCCCTATCTACGGCCTTTTCAGAGCCATAAGCTTCAGTCCCGATCTCAGCTGTGCATTTTTTCTTGGTTACAGTCCACAACACAAGGGATATTAGTGTTTGACTCCCCAAGGCAAGGTTGTGATTTCTTTTCATGTTGTCTTTGACGAGTTCAACTTTCCTTTTGCAGGAACTGGTTCTGATCAAAAGGCTGCATCAATCCCTACTACAACTGGTCCCATATTTCAGTCCCATTCTCTACGAGTTGTTCCTAGCCTGGTTCAACAATCTGGTGAATCTCAGGATGACGTGGTGCCTGCAGCTGCATTTCCTACTTCTCCAGCACCAAGTCCTACAAGTTCTGCAGCAGGAAATTTTGTTCATGGTCAGTCAGCTCCTAACCTTCATGTTTCTACTGATGTTTGTGTGTCGATTCTCAGTTTCGTGAAGATCCTGTAACTACTGGCCGAGTCTATTCCTGTTTCGACTGGTGGTATGGACGAAGCATGTTCCTCTCGTTCATTTGCTGGTTCTGGAGATGGTTCTCATGCTGTAGGTAATGAATCTAGTGAAGTTGAGCCAATTGAGGTTGTTGCTACTGTTAATAATTGTTTGGATGCAACTATTGAGGTTGAACCTGAGCCAATTTCTAATATTCAAGATTGTCATGATTCCTTGACTGGTCATCATATGGTCACTAGGAGTAAACGGGGGATTTTTAAGCCGAAATTATACACTGCCACAACGCAGCAGGTTGATGTTGTTCCAGACACCATTCATCAAGCTTTGCTTTCGCCTCAGCAGAAGGAGGTTGCTTTTGCCGAATGTAATGCCTTGGTGAATAATGGCACTTGGACGCTTGAAGCATTACCGGAAGGTCGTAGAGCGGTTGGGTGCAAATGGATTTTTTGCATCAAACGAAATCCGGATGGCTCTATTTTTCGATACAAGGCCCGTCTTGTCGCGAAGGGGTTCTCTCAAATTCCCGGGCAGGACTTCAAAGATACTTTTAGTCCGGTTATACGTTTTTCCACCATCAATATTATTCTTGCTTTGGTTGTCACAAATAAGTGGTGCTTACGACAAGTCGACGTGAATAATGCGTTCTTGAACGGTGAGTTAGATGAAGAAGTTTTCATGGTTCAACCACCTAGTTTTGAGCAGCTTTCGAGTGATGGTTCTAAGCTTGTGTGTCGTCTTAAAAAGACCTTGTATGGTTTAAGGCAGGCGTCATGTAATTGGTACAATAAACTTCGGTCCTACTTGCTGGAAATTGGTTTTCAGGAGTCGAAGGCTGATGTATCTCTTTTTGTTAACAGTAAAGATAGTGTCGTTACATACTTGTTAGTGTATGTTGACGACATCATAGTAACTGGATAGTCCTCTCAACGGATTGAAAATGTTATTGCTGATTTAAGCAATAAATCTGCTCTCAAGGATCTTGGTGATTTGACGTTTTTTCTTGGGATAGAAGCGATTCGAGTTGGTGACTTTATTCTACTCAATCAGAAAAAATTTATTCTTGAACTTCTTCTAAAGACTAAGATGCATCAGGCTAATTCTACTCCCACTCCAATGTTACCCACGTCTAAGCTTGTCCGAGATGGTGGTAGTCCCTTAGCGGATGCTCAAGAATATTGTAGCGTTGTCGGTGCTCTTCTTTATGTATGTCATACTCGCCCTGATATTATGTTCAGCGTACATAAAGTTGTGCAATTTATGCATTGTCCTTGTGAAACACATTTGGCTGTTGTAAAACAAATCCTTAGATATTTGGCAGGGACTATTGATTTCGGCTTATTATTTTCTCCTTCTGAAATTGGTGTAACTAATATAGTGGCATATTATGATGCCGATTGGGCAAGTAGTCTTGATGATCGTCGTTCGACTACGAGTTATTGTGTTTACATCAATAACTGTTTGGTTGCTTGGTGTTCCAAGAAGCAAAAATCGGTCTCTCGCTCCACAACGGAGGCCGAATATAGAAGTATAGCGGACACCGTCTCGGAAATAACGTGGGTTGCGGTTGTTCTAAGTGACTTGAAGGTGTCGTTAGCCACTACTCCCACTGTTTGGAGTGACAATACAAGTGCGATAGCCATGGCGGCAAACTTGGTGTTTCATTCGCGCTCTAAACATGTTGAATTGGATGCCCACTTCGTGTGAGAGAAGGTTACACAAGAGCAAGTTCTCGTGAATTACGTTCTAGCCCAATGTCAAGCTGCTGATGGGTTCACTAAGCCTCTCTCTAAATCCTATTTTTAGTCATTTCGGGATAAAGTGTATGTTCAAATGGTGAATTAGTTAGTGGATTCAACTAATTTGGTTAGTTGGTTAGAACTCGTTAGAGCCCATTACCTTGGTTCAACAGGTTGGTTTGATGGTACCAATTCTGTTGGATTCATTTTTTGGGCCATATAAATAATGGGTCATTAGACCTTAGTTTGTTAAGTGAGTTTTTTTTCACAAAAGCCTACATTCTTTCGAGAACCATCCTAAGCCGTTTTGGCTTCTGGAGAGTTACAACTATTCTACAGCTATCTTCTCCTCATTTACTTTTCATCTTTTCCAATGTATTTTTTATTTTCCGAAATCCAATTTTAATCTCTTTTCTCATCAGCAATTATTCACAGTATACATTACTTGTATCAAAATTGAAAAATACAAAAAATTTATTCAATTAATATTTAAATTAAAAATAACCTTAAATATTATTATTTTAAAAAAATTAGGGGGACAACAATTCCTCTAAACTCATAAACTGAGATCATATTCTCATAGTAACCAAGGGTTACTAATTTTTTTTATTAATCGATGATTAACGTGATGCAATAGTTTGTGTAATGCTCTATATGTACTTCATATTAATGGGTAATTGTTCTATATACAAGCGCTTGTGGAAACTTCTTTACACAAGCGTCTTAATTTTAGGGGTTAGGGACTCCATTTAGGGTTTAAAATTTAGGGGTATAAGTGTAGTAGTTTTGAATTTAAGGATTGTTGATAGAATTTTGGATTTAGGGTTAAAATTTAGGGTTTATAGGTTAAAACTTAAATCCCTACCCATATTACTCTAACCCTAAACCCTAAATTCTAACCATAAATTCTAAATTCTAAACATGAACCCTAAATTCTAAACATTTACACTAAAACCCCTAAACTCTAAGCCCTAACCCTAAACTCTATAATTGAGGCGCTTGTAGAAACAAAAAATTTCCACCGCCAGTGTATAGGATATTAATCCCATATTAATATGATATTATCTATTTGTCGATACATGTTTTTTAGACACGTTAACATATAATTTAAGGATTATAAAAAATTATAAAAATAAAAAATTTCTAAAAATTGAACATGAAATACATGTGGCTTGTTATGCAGGATGTGTTGTGAACACAATTGGACCAAGCCAAGTTGAGTCCCTCAAACACTCCTCATAGCTCAGCATGGAGGACGGAGGAGAGGCCGTGTCTGCGATGAAAGGCCAAGATAAAACTGCCGGTGCTGTCACGGAAGATGCCACCAGCAGCACCAGACTGCGACACAAGACGGTCTAAAATTTTGTCATGAATCACAGAAGTATTATATATACAATAAACCAAAAGGCTTAAAATAATTGTAGATTCTGTAATCTGTTACAACATTTCTCAGTAATCCTTACCAAAAAAACATATACATATTATATATTTAAAAATTGTTGTTATAATTTTCTGTTATTTGACTTAAAAAGCTATTTATTAACCTGAAAATAGTATCAGAAATGACACAGTTTCACAAAATTATACACGTTGAGATTTTTAACTTACTATTCTATTTTAAACTCTATCTTTTTCCTTATTTTTAAAAAAATACTTTGAAAATATATATTTTTGGTTGGAAAAATAGACAAACTGCCCCGTTGAAACAACAAAGCATCCTCCACCTTGTGATGTTAACAAAATAATAGTTACTTTACTAAAAATAATCATATTTATATGTTATCTTTCTCCAAAATCATTTATCCCATTCTGTTTGAACATTTTGATATTCAAGACCCTCTTCCTCAAAAGAAAGCCCATCCTTTCCATGTTTAGAGACATCTGAGTTTCTTCAATTGTTCTCATATTTGAGATTGAAAGGTAACTTTTTAAGCGTTTTTTTATGTTCTGTTTGGTTGATGAGAAAAATGTAATATTTATCATCATGTCTTATTTTTTAATACATTGATATATCTGTTTATTATATAAATTTAATGGTTGATTTTTAAGGATTAGAAAACTTTATCTGTAAAATTGAACGTTTGATTGGATTAGTTGGTGAAAAATTCTTTTATTGCCTCTATAGAAACGAAGAGAAACCTCCATGTGCGGTGTTTCAACGAGGAAACCAACTCAAACCATGGATGGTGAGTCTCAAAAACAAAATGGGCTTTCACAAAAGTTTTCGGATTTGCTGGAGTTGTCAGCATCGAATGATCTGATCGGCTTCAAATTCGCCATTGAGGAAGAGGGTCTTGACATTGATGGGGCAAGCTTGTGGTATGGAAGGAGAATAGGTTCAAAGATGATGGGGTTTGAAGAAAGAACACCACTTTTGATGGCTTCGACTTTCGGATGCAAGGATGTGGTGAATTATATCGTCAAAAGTGGTCGCGTCGATGTTAACAGGGCTTGTGGTTCTGATGGGGCCAGGGCTCTCCACTGTGCTGCTGCTGGTGGTTCCTCTAATTCACCTGAGGTTGTTAAAATATTGCTTGATGCTTCCGCAGATATGAATTCCATTGATGCTAATGGAAACCGGCCTGGTGATTTGATTGCTCCAGCTTGTTGCAACTCAGATTTCAACTCCAGGAAGAAGATATTGGAGGCTTTGTTGAAAGGAAGTGGCAGTATTGGTGAAAGAGAAGGTTTGCCGGCTCGAGTATCGAATGAGATGGAAGGGCCAGAGCAGCAAGCAGATTCGATTCCCCGAGTTTGGAAAGATGGAAATGAGAAGAAAGATTATCCATATGATCTCACTCTCCCCGACATTAAGAACGGGATATATGGGACAGATGAGTTTAGGATGTACACTTTCAAGGTCCAGCCTTGCTCGAGGGCTTACTCTCATGACTGGACAGAGTGCCCATTTGTTCACCCGGGGGAGAATGCAAGGAGACGTGATCCTAGGAAATATCTTTATAGTTGTGTCCCTTGCCCCGAATTTCGTAAGGGATCGTGCAAGCAAGGCGATAACTGTGAGTACGCTCATGGTATTTTCGAGTCTTGGCTTCATCCTGCACAATATCGAACTCGTCTATGCAAGGATGAGACTAATTGCACCAGGAGAGTCTGTTTCTTTGCTCACAAGCAAGAGGAGCTTCGTCCCTTGTATGCTTCGACGGGTTCAGCCTTGCCTTCACCTAGATCATATGCGGCTGGTCTTGAACATGGTTCAATGAGCCCACTTACTCCTGCCTCTCCGTCTGTTATAAAACCTTCAACATCGACACCACCCTTGACTCCTACCGGGACCTCTTCTATCGGTGGAGGGATGTGGCAGAACCAGTGTAGCAGCATACCTCCTACCTTGCAACTTCCTACTAGGTTGAAAGCTGCACGAAGTTCTCGGGGTAAGGATTTAAACATGGAAATGCTCAGTTTGGAAAGTCATCGGCGCCTCCAACAGCAACAACAACAGCTAACTGATGAGATATCTGGTCTTCCCTCTACAAGCAGTTGGGCTAATCCCTTGTCCGGGGAATTAAATAGGTATGGAGGGGTGAAGCAGACTAACCATGAAGATATTTTTGGATCTCTTGATACAACTACTAAGTCCCTGTTGCAAGGAATTTCACTCGAGGCTGCTTCTCCTCAACTGCAATCACCAACTGGAGTTCAAATGCGCCCGAATATTAACCAGCAGCTCCGATCTAGCTACCCAACGAACCTAGCTTCATCTCCTGTAATGACATCTCCAACCTTTGGGGTTGAACCATCCGGGACAACTGCAGCATTGGTTTTAAGTTCAAAGCGAACCCAGAGCGTTATCGAGCGTCCTACCATAAACCGTCATTCAGGGTATTCTACACCAGCATCTCCAGTGGGCGCAATGCCTCCTAACCTTTCAGATTGGAGTTCCCCTGATGGAAAATTAGACTGGGGTATACAAGGAGAGGAGCTAAAAAAACTAAGAAAATCCGCTTCTCTCATGTTCCTAAACAGTGGCAGCAATTTGGCAAATGCAACACTCTCAATGCCACCAACCTGTGATGAACCAGAAGTGTCTCGGATCCAGTCTCACATGAACACCATACCTTCTGCCGGGCAGTTTAGTCTCGATGACCAGTCGCAGAAGCAATGTCATAACAATGGGGTTCCGGATATGCTCATTGCCTGGATGGAGCAATTGTACAAGGACCAGGATCAGTTCACCACCTAAAAGCAAACCTAGCCCCTCCATTAATTCCTAACTTAATCTTTTAACTAGCTCCTTGTTTATAATTCTTGAATTTTCATCAAAATTCATTAATTGTATATGGAATGAAATGGAGTGGGGAGGATTCATTGCCCCTTTTGGAGAAAGAAAATGAGCAGAACAAACAGATTTCTACAAATTTATTTATTGTTGGAGCTAAAATTAAAAAGAAAGACACCTGACGGTGCTTTAACCCCACTTGTGGAATTAAAAATTTACACTCCCAGTGTACCAAATAGCATGAACATCAAACTAACCAACATAATCACCAAGAACACATGTATAATCACCTTCAAAGTTGGTAGTTCACTAAAATTGAAGCACTAGATAAATTGCACAAAAGGAAAGGACTAAGAATCCCAAGTAAACATATAATGATATGTGCTTGACAAAAGGCGAGACTCGACGGAATAAAAGAGAACTACTTCACTTCACACTGTGTAAAACAAGATCATGAGCAAAACGAATCATTTGTATTGTCATATATAACCATTAACCAATACCATAGACACGAACCGAGTAAGATTGTGAATCAGTAAATAGAACACCATAAGCAATGTGACCAGCTATTTCAGTGACATATATAGTTCTTTAAGGAAACATCTCCAACAAACAAATCTAAGTGGCTGAAGCCTCATTATAATTCCAATATTCTAAAAATCCAGTCATTTTGGCCATTCATGGCTGCATAATCACCATTCTTAATGCATAAATCATCGTTTCTTAAAACCGTATTTCTTACGTTCGTAGAACAAGTCGGTTTTTGCGCTCCCAAGATTAACAATTTTGGGACAACCATCTCGATCTTTCTCTTGCTGTGTACACTCCTTACAATAGTATGCATCGGATATTCCTACTCCTCCACAGATAACACACCTACCTTGAAACGAACCGTAGTTGCATTCATCGCAAACCCGAACCAGCGTACAAGGACGAACATAGGAGTCACAGATTACACACTTGCCATCACATTTCTCACATAGTCGTCCGATTGCAATACCAGGCTGCTTCCGGCACATGATCAAATCAGGGTGGTGCTTCGCCATCGCTGTGGCAAGTCGTCCTTAGTGGTCACAGTAACTGAAACAAAGAAAAAAACATACAACAAAGTTGAAACTTGAAAGTTCCCTCAACAAAACTAGACAATGGCAAAGATTATCATGAAGATAAATTAAAAAACCCAAGTACCCAACATCGTAAAATCAAAGAACCTGTTAATACTTTCTTATTTTGCTTCCTATAAAAATCACCAGCAGTATTCCGAATACAATTAATTATAACACAATCGAATCATATAAAAAGAAGATTCAATCCTTTTGTTTTCCAAAAGAAACCCATTGTGTCAAATTCTTTATTATGAAGAAAACAATCAGAAATGAAGGGGGGGGGGGGGGGGGGAGGAAACCCTTTTTTGAAAATAAAAAACACATGTAAACTACAACCTTTGGACCCAAATTATTAGCAGAAACGGGAATCCGAGGAGAAAAAATTAACAAAGAAAAGAAGGGAGAGAAGTAAATGCTGACCTAAGAGGGGTGTCGAGATTCGCCGGAGAGAAAGAGGAAGCCGAAATCCGACAAGGAGAAAGCGCTGGATATGATATGAAATAAAAAAGAATAACAGGAAAAGATGTTTGAACTTTAAATAGGGCGGTGGTAAAATCAGAACTGACAGCACACCCATCATACATTATTGGGATTGAACTCATGAACATCTACCTTTTTATATCGGGACACAAGGGATGAGCATTAGGATAAAAACAAGTCAGAATCTGGTAACCTGACTAAAACCTGCCCGAGTCAGAACCTGATTTGACCCGAGTTTTTTTTTTACCCAAACTCGATCTGCAACCGACTGTTGTTGATCTGAACCCGAATTTGACATGTTACTGTAGCAACCGAACCCGATCTGCGTCCGACTGAAAACGACCCGAACCCGAATTGGACCTGTTAATTTGGACCTGAAACCCGACCTGCGTCCGACTGAAAAGAACCCGAACCCGAAGCCGACCTGGCAAATAATCGAAATTACCCGACTGAATTGACCTGATATCCGATTTTACCCGACCTGAAATGGACCCGACCTGAAATGGACCCGACCTGAAATGGACCCGACCTGAAATGGACCCGACTGAAATGGACCCGACCTGCTTTTGAACCCGACCTGTTAAGTGACCCGACCTGTTCTTGACCTGAGCTGAAATTAACCCGAAACCTATGACATGATGAATTAAAAATTTTATAAAAGTTCATATATCATATACATATATAATGTATATACATATACACTTACATATATTGATATAGGTGATGTATATGCGCGCATACATATATATATATATATATATTAAGTACTAAAGTTTGAAAAAAGAATAAGTAATTGATAATTTATGAAAATAAAAAATTAAATGAAGAGTTGTTTTTAATTTTAAAGTTTATTCATTAACTTGAATAAAATTGTAAATTTACAAATTATAAAAAATTAAATAACAATTGTAAACTTATTTGTAGTTCATAAAATTTACTAAAGCTATAACATATATATGTATAGGCAGTATAGCATTTGTAGTTCAAAAATTTACAAGTCTAAAATTTTATAAGTCTACAATTTTATTTTTTTATACTTAGTTAACAGATTCTTTAAGATTGTAAAACTTAGTGAAATTATAACTTATGTATAACATTTATAATTGAAAAATGACTAAGTAAATTTAGAAATTATAAAAAAATTGAAAGTCTACAACTTTAATATGTAATATTTTATACTTAACAGATTCAAGTTATAAAAATTGTAAGTCATCCTACAACTTTTGCAGTTCAAAATTGATAAGATTATAAAGTATATGATTTTACTTAAGTAGAACAAATTAAGTAATTGTTGTCTTAAGTTACAAAATGTAGAATTAAGTTAAGATATAAAAAAAAATTCATACACTTAAGTAAATAAATTAACAGATATAAAATAAAAATAACTAGAATTTCAGATTATCAATACTTTATTACTTAAAAAAATATCAATACGGAATGTAAAAAAATACAAGATAAAAATTTACACTTATAATTTTACAAACCGAATGTCACAAAATACAAGTTTGTAATAAAATTAGCCCTCAGATCTTATAGCAAAGCTAAAAGCACTTTGCTACCAGATAATTCTTCATCGGGCTATCTCATCTAAATGCTACCAACAGCTAATTATGGGTAACTGGTAAGAAACCAACATAATTATGGGCAACACTAAGATAAGAGAGGAACAACAAGCTACCAGTAACCAACAGCAACACCAAGCCATTAACAGCAGCAACAAACAGCATCACCAACTCACAAACAGCAGCAGCATTCAGCTAAGAAGCAAGAAAAAAAACAGAATCAGATGCAACATCATATGCAAAACAAAACACTAAGTCAAATTAAAGAAACAGAAACAAGGATTATACCTCACTTAACAAGAAACACTAAGTCAAATTAAAGAAACAGAAACAAGCATTATACCTCACTTAACAAGAAACACTAAGTCAAATTAAAGAAACAGAAACAAGGATTATACCTCACTTAACAAGAAACACTAAGTCAAATTAAAGAAACAGAAACAAGGATTATACCTCACTTAACGAGAAGGATTATACCTCACTTAACAAGAAGGATTATACCTCACTTAACATCAGATGCAACATACACATCCGATACTTCTACATTGAAGTGCTTCCTGCAAAACAAAAAAAGTCAGTAACTGAATATAAAAATAAAACAAGAATTGAAAAAACAGAAAAAGGATTATACCTTAACCTTGAAGTGGATCTTCAACAGACACATCAGAGACTGAGGCATCCTTCCCAACAGCAAGAAATTCTTCATCCCTTTCCTCAGGCTCAAAATCATACAACCAATTTCTGGTTGTTACAAATACTTCTACATTTTTAGGCAAAAGCCTAGCCCTCAACTTGTTCAATATTCGACCTCTCATACTAAATGAGGATTCAGAAGCTACAGAGGTGATTGGAATGGCTAACACATCTCTAGTCATGAGTGAAAGTACTGAAAAAGACACAGATTGTGTTTTCCAATACTCTAAAATATCGAACTCAGCATCTGATGTGCGAGGGAGAAGGGGCAAAGAAATGTAGGAGTCAACATCGGACTTACCACTCCTAGAAGCTGCCAAATTGGCATCAAAGTTCTGCATTAAATAAAAAAAATTAGTAATCTGTAAATGAAAAAAATTAACTATAAAAACAGAAGCTAAAAGATAAACTGACCTGAAAGAGATTAAATTTTTTGAAGGTCCTAGGGAGACCAGAACTTGACAGACTTGAAGTATGAGTAGAGTTACTTTGGACAGAAGAATTATTAGAAAAAGTACGTGCAGATCTTGAATAATAAATATACATACTCACAAACTCATTATAAACAACACTTTCTCCAGGAAACTGAAAAAGTGCAAATCAGAGAACAAAAAATGAATTCATAGAACCAAAAATAAAAAAATACAAAATCATATATACAGACATCCATAAACAAAGAATAAAATTTCTAATGGTTTCAGTTTAACCCTTGTACGTGGCGTTGTTACACCTATCCACATGGACAAAATTTAAAATTCCCCTTTGGCACCAGTAGCACCGCAGGTCAGGTAGTCCAGCCGATATACTCAGGTTAAACCAACGAAACCCTAAAGACTCGGACCATACATATACATACATGCATAAAGATATAACATGCAGAAAACAGATATAACATGCAATAAACAGATCTCAGATAACATGCATAAAAACATACATGATACAATAAACAGACTCGGACCATACATATAAATACATGCATAAAAATAAAATCATAGAAATTGACATGCATAAATACAAACTGACAGAAACATACATGATACAGATCTCAGATAACATGCAATAAACATATCTCAGATAACATGCAATAAACAGATCTCAGATAACATGCAAACTGATATAACATCCAAAAACAGATCTCAGAAAACAATTATACATATAAACAAACAGATCTCATAAAATAATCATACATATAAACAAACAGAAAGAAACATGCAAAAGGAGATATACAACCTTCCAGCTTGATGAACAGACCGGCACGCAACAGGAACAGACAGACAGAAGCCAGAAACGATTCTGAGAAAAAAAGGAAAATAGTAAGAATCTGAAAATCAAACAAAAAAAATAAATAGAAGAAAAAGAATATATAACTTACACGAACAGATCTGGGAAAATGAAAAGGCAGAGAACAGCTCTCGGAAAATGAAAAGACAGAGAAGAACAGATCTCAAAATCTGAAGAGGTAAGATGAGAATACGAAAGGATGTTGGGATTAGATGTTAGGGTTTGGGGATTAGATGTTTAGGGTTAGGGTTTAGATGTTAGGTTTTCATATTTAGGGTTAGGGTTTTGGGATTAAGGGTGTAGAGGTTAGGGTTTCAGATCTAGGGTTAGGGTTTTGGGATTAAGGGTGTAGAGGTTAGGGTTTTAGATCTAGGGTTAGGGTTAAGAATAAATTAGGGTTTAGGGTAAAACAGAAATGATTTTGGGTTTTGGGTTTAGAAGGATTGAAGATAGAAATTCTCAAGAACACGAGGTTGTTCTTGAGAAAAGAAGGGGGTTTGATCGAAGAAAAACAAGTTTAAGGAAGAAATTTGTGTTTATAGAAGATCTGGGAGGAAATTTTGGAAGAACAGGGAAGAACACGAGGTTGTTCTTGAGAAAAGAATGGGGTTTGATCGAAGAAAAACATGTTTAAGGAAGAAATTTGTGTTTATAGAAGATCTGGGAGGAAATTTTGGAAGAACAGGGAAGAACTTGGGAAGAACACGAGATTTTGATCGAAAGAAATGAGGAAGATCTGGGATTTTGGTGTTTGTGGATGAGAGAGAATTTGAGACGATATTTCGGCAGAGTAACAGTAGGGAGAAAGGAGCAATTTTGGCTGAGGGGTGAGGGTGTATTTATAGGGCTCGAGCCGGGTCAGAGGATCCGCGCACTTTGAAACGGGTTATTCGGGTTTTGCTCCGCAAGCACTCCTTCTTTGATTTCTTTCAATTTCGTCCTTTTTGTTTTGAAATTGAGCTTAAAGCTTTGATTATTTTTCAATTGCATCCTTAAGTCAGTTTTAACTTTTAAAGTTTAGGGTTATGGTTTTAATTTAGGGTTTATGGTTTTAATTTAGGGTATAAATTAAGGGTTTACTGATTTGTTTATGGCTAATATATTTTATTTAGTTTTTTAGGGTTAATATGTTAATTTAGGGTATAAATTAAGGGTTTTGGGTTTTTCATTTAATGTTAATGTGGTTTAGGGTTTATGATCTTTAATTATGGTTTCAATTTAAATGTTTAGGGTTGAAGCGTTTTAGGTTTTAGTAATTAATTTTTAGTTTTAATACTTGTAGGGTTTTGATTTAGGGTTTAGGGTTTCATGAAGCAATGTACTTCGATCCTTTAGTTTTAATGTTTATGGTTTAGTGTTAGGGTTTAGGGTATAATACTTATGGTTAGGGTATAATGCTTGAGGTTTAGGGTATAGGGTTATTATTAGGGTTTATGGTTTAGGGTTTCATGAAGCAATGTACTTCGAGTGATTAGTTTGTAAGGTTTAGGGTTTAGTGTTAGGGTCTAGTGTATTGTGCTTAGGGTTTAATGTTACGACAACATGTGAGATGTGACATAGGGTTTTGATTTTATGGGTTTCAATTTAGGGTTTAAGGTTTAGGGTATAAGGTTATCATTAGGGTTTCATGTTTTTTTTAATTTTAGAATTTATATTACAATATATGTATATAGAAAATTGGAAACCCTAAACCCTAAACCCTAACCCATAAAACCCTAGGCATTAATCACTAAACCCTTAGATCCTAAACCCTAAGCCCTAAAGTATGTAAGTATTTATGCATTTAGGTTTTACTGTAGTGTAATGAACTAAGGTTAGTTCGAGTGATTAGTTTGTAAGGTTTAGGGTTTAGTGTTAGGGTCTAGGGTATAATGCTTAGGGTCAAGGGTATAGTGCTTAGGGTTTAATGTTACGATAACAAGTGCCTTAGGGTTTTGATTTTATGAGTTTCAATTTAGTGTTTAAGGTTTAGGGTATAGGGTTATCATTAGGGTTTTGAACCTTAACCCTAAGCCTTAAACCCTGAACCATAAGGATTAAACACTAAACCCTTAGATCCTTACCCTAAATCCTAAGCCCTAAAGTATGTAAGTATTTATGCATTTAGGGTTTACGTTAGTATAATGAACTAAGGTTAGTTCGAGTGATTAGTTTGTAAGGTTTAGGGTTTAGTGTTAGGGTCTAGGGTATAATGCTTAGGGTCTAGTGTATAGTGCTTAGGGTTTAATGTTACGATAACAAGTGACTTAGGGTTTTGATTTTATGAGTTTCAATTTAGGGTTTAAGGTTTAGGGTATATGGTTATCATTAGAGTTTAAAACCCTAAACCCTAAACCATAAGCATTAAACACTAAACCCTTAGATCCTTACCCTAAACCCTAAGCCCTAAAGTATGTAAGTATTTATGCATTTAGGGTTTATAATGAACTAAGGTTAGTTCGAGTGGTTAGTTTGTAAGGTTTAGGGTTTAGTAATAGTTTGGGCCTTGGGCCTTTGGGCTCTTATCCCACCACCCATTTATTTTAGATGGGCCCTAAAACCTATATTGTATAAATATAACATATATATATATATATATATAAACTTATAACTTATAATTTATATAATGTATTTATAATATAATAATTAATAATTAGTAATAGTTTGGGCCTTGGGCCTTTGGGCTCATATTCCACCACCCATTTATTTTAGATGGGCCATAAAACCTATATTGTATAAATATAATATATACACACACACACACATATATATATATATATATATATATATATATAAACTTATAACTTATAATTTATATAATAATTAGTAATAGATTGGGCCTTGGGCCTTTGGGCTCTTATTCCACCACCCATTTATTTTAGATGGGCCCTAAAACCTATACTGTATAAATATAATATATATATATATATATATATATATATATATATATATATATATATAAACTTATAACTTATAATTTATATAATGTATTTATAATATAATAATTAATAATTAGTAATAGTTTGGGCCTTGGGCCTTTGGGCTCATATTCCACCACCCATTTATTTTAGATGGGCCCTAAAACCTATATTGTATAAATATAATATATATATATATATATAAACTTATAACTTATAATTTATATAATAATTAGTAATAGATTGGGCCTTGGGCCTTTGGGCTCTTATTCCACCACCCATTTATTTTAGATGGGCCCTAAAACTTATATTGTATAAATAATATATATATATATATATATATATAGGGTTAGGATCAAGTTACACTGTGTAAAACTCTTTAAGTTTTACACCTTTTTTGGATCGTTGGATGGGGGAAATGAATGGTTGAGATTAACTCCGTGTTTTTAATTCCCAAGTGATAATCTTCACATAATTTACTGTTAATCTCATCCATCCGTTTCACTCATCCAACGATCCAAAAAAGTGTAAAACTTAAAGAGTTTTACACAGTGTAATTTGATCCTATCCCATATATATATATATATATAAACTTATAACTTATAATTTATATAATAATTAGTAATAGATTGAGCCTTGGGCCTTTGGGCTCTTATCCCACCACCCATTTTTTTAGATGGGCCCTAAAACCTATATTGTATAAATAAATACATATATATATATATATATATATATATATATATAAACTTATAACTTATAATTTATATAATAATTAGTAATAGTTTGGGCCTTGGACTTTGGTAGTAAAACCTATAATATATATATATATATATATATATATATATATATATATATATATATATATATATATATATAAACTTATAACTTATAATTTATATAATAATTAATAATAGTTTGGGCCTTGGGCCTTTGGGCTCTTATCCTACCACCCATTTATAATAATCAATAATATGATTAAAATTAGTAATAAATATTAATTATCAATAATAAATATTAATTATTAATATCAATAATTAATAAATAATATTAAATTATAATATATATGGGCGGGAAAATTTGATTTCAAACCGCCAATTTTCAAATTGAATTTCAATTTAGGGTAAATTATAAATAAAGCCCTTTATATTATATAAGTTTTTTATTCAAGTCCTTTAAGTATGTACATATTAATAAACCCTAAACCCTAAACCCTAAACCCTAACCTACATACACTACAACACAACCCCTAATGTATGTAAGTATATACATGTGTACACATTAATACATTAATCTCAAACCCTAAACCATAAACCCTAAACCATCAACCCTAAACCTTAAACCCTAACCTACATGCACTACAACACAACCCCTAATGTATGTAAGTATGTACATGTGTACATATTAATACATGAATCTCAAACCTCAAACCCTAAACCCTAAACCCTAAACCCTAAACCTACATACACTACAACACAACCCCTAATGTATGTAAGTATGTACATGTGTACACATTAATCTCAAACCTCAAACCCTAAACCCTAAACCCTAACCTACATACACTACAACACAACCCCTAATGTATGTAAGTATGTACATGTGTACATATTAATACATGAATCTCAAACCTCAAACCCTAAACCCTAAACCCCAAACCCTAAACCCAACCATATTGTATATAAGTAATTAATTATATACGTGTGTACATATTAATGCATGAACGCTCAACACAAAACCCTAAACCCTAAACTTTATTTTTATTCTAAATTGACATATACTTATTGTTTTTTTTCATTACTCTAATTTTTATACTTTTAATTTGATATTTTTGTTTATTATAGTCCCTAAAACTTTATTTTTATTCCAAAATACCCATTTTCCTTGTTTTTTTTAATTTGTCTAATGTTTTATAATTTTAATTTGATATTAATGTTCATTATAATCTCTGAAATTTTATTTGTAATCCAAATTGACCCATTTTCTGTCCAAATCGACCCATTTTGATTCTTTTTTAATTACTCTAATGTTTTATAATTATAATTTGATATGACTTTAAATAATTAACTCAAAATTAACGACGATTGACGAAGGTCAACCTAAAGTCTATCAACTACTTATATGGTTGTACGACCGAACTCAAACTGAATACGAATTTCAATCACAAAAATACCCCGACCTGAAATACCCGACCTGAAGCTACCCGACCTGAAATTACCCGACCTGAAATGCACCCGACCTGAAATGCACCCGACCTGAAATGAACCCGACCTGAAATGAACCCGACCTGAAATAGACCCGACCTGAAACGGACCCGACCTGAAATGAACCCGACCTGAAACGAACCCGACCTAAAATGAACCCGAACTGAAATGGACCCGACCTGAAATGTATCCGTACCCGAATTAACCTGCCAATTATCTGCTTCGGACCCGACCCGTTCTAACCCGACCTGAAATGGACCCGACCTGAAATGGACCCGACCTGGAATGGACCCGACCTGAAATGGACCCGCACCCGACCCGAGTCGAGTCAATTTTTTTTTACCTGAAATGACCTGTATCCGATTTTACCCGACCTGACAGAACCCGGCCTGAAACCTGACCGATTACCTGTTTTTACATCCCTAATGAGCATAATCTCACTATATTTTAGTAAATTTTCATTGTAATCACTAATATATAAAATTATTAATGTTATCGATTTATCATATTTTTGTAAGATTGTAATAAAATTATGATATAATATATTAAAATATTTAATTTAAACAATAAATAATAATCAATTAACAATATATTAGTCTAGTGAGATAAGATATTATGTCTAGTGGCAGACGCAAGTTTATACGAGCCCACCCTGATTTTTTTAAACTTTATATATTTAACTTCAATTTTCATAATTTTTATGAGTTGATCCATAGATTTTTTTAATATTTATAAGTTGTGTCCACCCTAAAATTTTGAGATTTTATGTGTGTCCACCCTCAAAAATATTTTTAGATCCCGCCACTAGTTATGTCCATTAAACATGATCATGAGTTCAAATTGTGACGCTGTGAATGAAAAATCGAGTTAGAAAAATTATCACATATTGAGTCTCTATAAAATTTGATTCGAATTAATCAACTAAAAAGTTAAATATTAGCGGTTAAACAAAAAAAACTGTAACCAAAACACTGATTTAGTACTTCTACAACTTTAAAAATTTATAGTATAAAAACATCTTGAAATTTATTTAAAATTTTAAAGGCTTATATATTAAAAGAGCCCTTAAACTAAAAGTTAATTAATTTAATAATATTAACGTATTTCATTATTTTTGTTAAATATTTTTTATTTTAAACCTTAATTATTTGATTAAATTTTTATTATTCATTAATTTTGTTTTTCTGATTAAGTAGAGAAATATTATACATATTAAAGGCAAAAATCAAGATTCGAGTACATATTAAACAGAATAATATGAGTGTTATATTTTTATCTTTCGTATCAAGTAAAGTTTTTTTTTTAATTCAGTTAAGCATTTAATGAATTTGTTGTTTTTTTAATTTTAGGCATACTTTTTTCTTCTTCTTTTGAACATGTTCTGTGATATTAGGCCTATTTTTTTTTAGCGTCACATATTTTATAAACAAATTATTCAAATTTAGATCTTTTAATAATAAAAACAATTTCTTTTTTTGACTATAAAGATAATTTGGAAAATTTAAATTAATATGTAAACCTAGATAAGAAAAGTTGACATGTACAGTTATATTAAGTATAATTTATGAGATTTGTTTATATATTTAAGAAAAACAATTTAGTGGGTGGAATCATTGTGTAGGGCGCCAAGAAATTGATTACTTGATTAGGTGAGGGCACCGAAATAAAGCAAAGGCTTTATATATAGTGTAATTCAACAGGTGCCGGTAAATTATTAGTAATTGTTAACATTAGCAACAAGACGGCAAACACAAAATTGTATGAAAAAGAATAAAACCTTGCTCTGCTATTCCAATCTTATCTCAGCCATGGATGAAATTGTATGAAAAGAATAAAACCTTGCTCTGCTATTCCAACCCCTTTCATTCTCTGCTATTCCAATCCCTTTGATTCTTATCTCAGCCATGAATGAAGCCTCGCCACCACCCTATCTTTCCTATCCAAACGGAACAGTTGCAGTTTGCTTCTTCCTTCCGCCCAAGATCAATTCCGCCGGTATCTGGTTAAACCCTGCTAATCCATCCGAGCTTCTCGACTTTTCCTTACCACTTCTGGAGACGCAGCTGCTCTTGATCTTCTCGGTCACTCATCTCGTCTACGCCATCCTCAAGCCTGTTGGAGTCACATTCTTTGCCTCCCAAATGTTTGTACGTCACATGTTTCATTTCTCTCTATGTATATATATATTATTTTGGGTTTTCTTGCATGGCAAGCAAGTGAAAGTGAAACCCTCCCTTGATCTGTGACCAGGCCGGCGTCATCCTGGGGCCTGCAATGTTGGGGAGAATAAAAGCATTCGAAGACACATTGTTTAAACCGGGGTCGGGTATGGAAGTCGTCGAAACTGTGTCGGCCTTTGGTTTCTCGATATTTTTGTTTCTGATGGCAGTGAAAATGGACGTGAGGGAGGTGTTTACGTCAACAAGGAGAGCCAAAGTGATAGGCATTGTATCTCTTTTTTCTCCCATCGTGGTTGGTTTAATTGCTTACCAGAGCCAAAGTGATAAGCTTCGTATCATGGAACGCACGATAGGAACAACCATTGAGTCTCTGACTGCTTTTTCAGTCGTCGCATGGCTACTCGATGAGCTCAAGATCGGAAATTCCGAACTCGGACGACTGGCTCTATCATCGTCGACCGTGAGTAACTTGTGCTCCTTATTTATAATTAATATCGCTGGTTTGTCACAACATCTGCACGAGTCAATACCATTGTTCGTGAAGTATGTAGGGATAACGGCTCTTTTCGTAACCCTTCTTTTCGTTACCGTTCGTCCATTGATGTATTGGATAATTAGAGAAACACCCGAAGGGAGGCCGATCAAGGGAGCGCACATTGTTCTCATCTTGGCGATAGCTTCGGGGTGCTCTATATTCACCAATTGGTTCAATCAATCTCCTTTGCTAGGGGCTTTTCTCGTCGGTTTAGCTGTTCCCGACGGACCACCACTAGGATCTGCCCTGGTAGACAAGTTTGATTGCTTTGCCAGAGGTTTGTTTCTGGTAGCCTATGTGACCACAACCACAATGAAAGTTAATCCAAAGAACGTATTTTCTGACCCGGAGAAAGTCAAATTTTCTATTATTTTTGTATTTTCGACATTCCTTGCGAAATTTATATCTTGTTTCATAGCTTCATTTTGGGGCATGATGCCCTTCAGGGACGCCTCGGCCTTTTCTCTCATTATGAGCAGCAAAGGCGTAGTCGAGTTGCAATATTTCGCCGGTTACAGAGGCGTCAAGGTAATCTAAATCGAAAACTCAGATGAATCTCCCAAATCCATTCCATCATTTCTAATTCACCATTAATTTCCTGTCCCCAGATTTTGTCGGAATCGACTTTCAGCGTGTTGGTCCTTAACATTCTAGTAAATGCAACTATAATCCCAGTCATCGTGAAGTACCTATACGACCCTGTTTCTAAAAGGTATGCAGGGTACCAGAAAAGGAACTTGATGCACTTAAAACCCGATGCCGAGCTACGGGTTCTTGCCTGTGTTCATGGAAGTGAAAGTGTCCATGCCCTCATAGATGTGCTTGATCTCACATGCCCTACAAAAGAGAGTCCAAATGTTATCTATGTCCTTCACCTGATTGAGCTAGTGGGTCGTGATTCCCCGGTCTTTATAGCTCACCAGAAGCACGACAATAAACTCGTGAGTTCCCATGAAAACATTCTTGCTTTCAATCAATACGAGGGAAAAAACGGGGGATTGGTCACGGTGAACGCATTCACAGCAATCTCTCTGCCTAAACTCATGCATGAGGATATCTGCACTATGGCCCTCGACAATCAAACGTCCTTCCTCCTCCTTCCATTCCATAAAAAATGGTCCATGGACGGAACTATCGTGGAAGACGAAAACAGTATGATAAGGAACTTGAATTTCAGTGTCCTGCACCGAGCCCCATGCTCGATAGGGATCCTCGTGGACTGCGGCTTACGCAGTTGGAGGCAGAAATCGATGAAGCCGTCGGCGTGCTACTCCATCGGCATGGTGTTCTTAGGGGGCAAAGACGACCGGGAGGCTTTAACATTAGCCAAAAGAATGGCGTATGACCCTAGAGTGAAGCTGACCATGATCCATCTCATTTCCGATCAAGAGGCCGTGATGGACTTGGACTGGGAAAGGATGCTGGATGCTGAGATGTTGAAAGAATTTAAGCAGAATGGAGTTGGTGGCGGTTGCAACGTGACGTATACAGAAGAAATTTCAAACAACGGAACACAAACCGCAAACGTGGTTAGATCCATTACGGAAGACTATGACTTAATCATCGTGGGAAGACGTTGTGGGGTGGATTCAGTCCAGACGACAGGCTTATCGGAATGGAGTGAATATCCTGAGCTCGGGGTCATCGGTGACCTCCTTACATCCATGGTTTTAGATAGCAGAGTATCTGTATTAGTTGTGCAACAACAACTCTATGTAGCCTAATACCCATATCATATATTCATATGTGTGTGTTTGTAATCGGTACAAGAAGAAGCAAGAGAAAGTGTGATGATTTTACAATCTTCTTTGAAAATAGAGCATTCACCCAATACAAAACGATAGACCTTAATGGGGAGGTTCTGCGGTACGGCGCCTAGTATGCGGCTAATATACGGCGTAACCGGCTAGGGCGGTGACCGGTTAAAGATCATGTTTCCGGTAAAAGTTACCGATTATGTTGATCCGAATATCAATATAATCGGTAGCGCCGAATTTGTTGTTAAGTTGGAGCGGATGGGGACTCGGACATTTGGACTATAACAAAACCGGTAAAATTACCTGTTATGTTGATCCGAATTTCAATATATTCGGTAGCGCCTAATTTGTTGTTTATTTCGAAAGTATCCATACTTTATAAATCATTATCGATACTTTTTGAACACCAACGTAACCGTGGTTGAAAAAAAATGTCGAAAATATCGATATTTAATTAAGAGCGTGCACAAAAGAATCGGTACAATAAAAAAAATTCTACATAACCGGTTACATTATTAATTCATATAATCTAACCGGTAAATCTTACCGGATATATTATTTCGAAAGTATCCATACTTTATAAAACATTATCGAAACTTTTTGAACAGCAATGTAACCGCGGTTGAAAAAAAATGTCCAAAATATCGATATTTAATTAAGAGCATGCACAAAAGAATCAGTACAATAAAAAAAATTCTACATAACCGGTTACATTATTAATTCATATAATGTAACCGGTAAATCTTTACCGGATTTATTGTTTGGTGTCGAAAGAATCGACACAATTCAAAAACGTATCGAAACTTTTGAGAATTGTATCAATTATATTATCATAATGATATAACCGGTTAAAAGTATCCTTTGTATTGCTTGCCGTTACAGAAAACCTAAGAGAGGAGAGTATTTGAAATCGACCCGAGTTTGGTTGCTGTGAAATCGACCCGAGTTTGGTTGCATTTACAGAAAGCCTAATTTGTTGTATCAGAATCGAAAGGATAGGTTTAGGGTTTGGGGACTTTGAAGTAAAAGGTAAGTTGTCGAAACCCTAGTTTTTTGGTAATGTAGTATTGGGTAGTTGGGGATAATGTTTTGGGTTTAGTGATGTTGAAGTAAAATCGGAATTCGGATCGATATAGGTCGAAATTGTGTAAATATATTTAGGAAATAAATATCGGTACTTTGTTCTGAGAACTTATCGGTATAAATTAATAATGTCGGTAGAAATTATATATCGATACTTTTGTCAGAAAACTGAAGCGAGATGGGTTCTAAGGATCATGAAGATGTTGTTCAAGATGAGACTGAAATGATTCAAATGGAGGCAGAGAGAGTAGATAGGGAGGAAAATCCGAAGAAACCAAAGGGTGGATTTCTGTACTTCTAGTAAGTAGAAATTGTGAAATAATTAATCTGTAAATTGTTATTGGATGAAAGTATTTAAGAACATTTAAACTTTCCTATCATGACAGTATTGAAGAATTGCAGAGGATGAGGGATTGTGGGACTTACACTGTCGGTTCGGTATGTAAATTGAAATTATAGTGAATATATTGGAGGTTGAATATTTTGATTGTTTATGGTTTATGCATAATTTGCAGGTGAGAGACGTGGTGGTGAATAAATGGTACACGATGAGTGGAACTGAGAAGCAACCATTCAACATGTTGTCCATAAATGCTAGAGAAAACTATGAGGCGAAGAAGAAGAAGAAGAAGGTATTCATTATAGTTGTAAATATTTTGATAAATGATATATAAAAACTCTGACATTATATGAATATTATTTACACAGAAAGTGTCGACTAGGTGTAGCATAAAACGAGTGCACCACATAGTCGAGGAGTTGAAAGCGAAGGGTAAATCAAATCTCTTGGAAGAAATGGGGTTTGGATCGCTTATTGGGATTCAGGACCGACCAATTCAGAGGGAATTGTGTCGGTTGTTGATGGGAGATTTTGATTTGCAGAAGTGTGATGTGCGATACGGAGAATATTCATTTCATTTTAGTGTCCGAATCGTTGAAGCCATATTGGGGCTACAAAATAAAGGCCAGAGTGTGGATGAAGTTATAAAGAGGGAGGATTGGAAATTACTTGTGCAGAAGTATGACCTAACGTCTAATGTGTCATTTGCTACACTTGAGGACGAAATAAAAAGCGGCAAGTATGAAGGGGATGATCTGAAGGCCCGTGTACTATTGTACATTGTCGGAGTATTCCTATGTCCAACGGGTGATTCATCCCCGAGCAAGGATAGTATGAAGTTATTGTGCGACTCCGAGTTTAGAGGTGAATTAAATTGGGCTTCATATGTGTATGACAAAATAATTGATGCAATCAAGACTTTTCAAAAGTCCAAAAACCCCTCATACCTCAAAGGATGCATTGCTGTCTTAGAGGTAAACGAGTTGAATATTGGTATTGGTTTAGAAAACTTTGTAAGTAGTTATTATAGAAAATGATAAAGTTTTTACAAAATGCAGGTTGCATTGTATGATTTTTGGTCAGATTCTTCTTCTGTGCCGACATTCCGAAAAACCGGAGTGGCACGCATCACTGCCTGGGGCAAGGAAGAAGTTGTTCGAGTAATGGCAAAGTTAAAGTTGGAATTACCGAAAAAGAAGGTAATGGTAATTTCAGTATTTATAGATTACTAAGGACTTAAAAAAGAAAGATGCTCTAATAATGTACTTTATTTGTGAAGGTTGGCGAGGAGGAAGAGGAGGAAGAGGAGAAGGTAGAATATAAGGTGAAAGTGAATGAAGGGGGAAGTAAATTTGACATATTGATTGCTGAGTTGGCGGAGGTTAAAAAACTCGTTTCCGATTGTTTGCAAAGACAATCCAGAATCGAATAGGCTACTGAGAGCTTAAAGGGGGAAGTAGGGGAAAAGTGTAATGGTGTTGTTAAAGAAGTGGTGGAATTGAGGAGTGAGTTAAAGGGGGTGATTGAAACGGTGGAAAAAAAATTGGAGGAGGGGATAGATTTAATTCCTGAAATAAACAAAAAATTGGATGAGGGGATACATTTAAGTCCTGAATTCAAGGAAAAATTGGATGAGGGGATACATTTAAGATCTGAAATAAACAAAAAATTTGATGAGGGGATACATTTAAGTCCTGAAATAAACAAAAAGAGGAGTTATGTTGAGGCAAAATATGATGAACTTATACAAAATGATGAAGAAAATGTCGAAGAATTGAGTAAGAGGGTGGAGGAAAATATAAGAGAGGTCCACCATGAAGATACGAGGACACCGGGTCATGCAATACATGTAGAGCTCGATTCAGGGTGTCCTGCACCAAAGAAGCAGAAGAGTAAAAAGGTAAAATGAATAATACAAATGACATCCATTTTGATTATTGTGTTGCGGCTAATATCTATTGATATATCGTAGGTTACAAAAGTCAAAATACCAAGTGGAATTGATGACGTCGAGGCTGCGATGTGTGATTATGTATGGAATAGTGGCTTGTTAGAACCATCGTAAGTTATATATATTGCTTTGCGAGTGATATTTAAATAAATGTGGGAAAAAATTAATACAAAAAATTGCTTCTATAGAGATGTTATCGTAGATTACGGGCTCGAACACGGCACAGTAGGCGACCTTGGCTGCTTAAAACCCGGGGAATGGCTAATAAGTCCGATTATTAATTTGAAAGGCTGGTTATTGGGTTACGATTCGATGAGGAATCCTACCATGAAGCGGAAGATTTGCTATCTACCATCCGAATTTGTGGTAAGTTACATTTTTACACATTTTCGTGTCCAATTTGGTCATGGCTGGTCAATTAATGGAGATTGTTTTTTAAAATGCAGAGCGCGTTCATAATGGACGGTCAAAATGCGCCGTTTCTTATAAACTTCTATTCTAGAACATTGATGGGCCATAATAAAATCACCGATTGTGACATGGTAAGATATTTTTGCGTACATGTTGTTAAGTATTTAAATAATAACAATAAATGTTCTAATATCTTGTGTGACAATTGTTGTAGATCTTCATGCCAATAAACGATTCGAATACTCATTGGTGTCTCTTGGTGTTGGATATGGTTGATCGTGTAGCATCGTTTCTTGATAGTCTACATAGATCTCCCCGGCACAAGACTTGAGTGGAGCAAACAAAGAAAACAGTATGTGTCGATACATTTTGTAATTTATAATGCATAAATTCTTCGTAATCTAATTTTATTTATTTTTTTACGCAGTTGGAATGTTTACAGAAATTTAGTGAGGACGAGGGGTTTTGTGCCCAATTTGGGAAGATTAAGGTCCCACCGAGGGATTTAAAATTCGTGGTCCGTAAGACGAAGGTGCAAACGAATGGACATGATTGCGGAATGTATGTGGTCATGTGGATGGAAGCTATTTCTGAAGGGAGGTCACCAGATGATTTGGTAAGTGGTCGGAAAAGGACTTCATTTTTAAAAAAATTTGGGACTGACATTAACTCCTAATTTGAATGTAGGTTGTTGGGGATTTTGATCGTCCGAGAGTTTTAAACGATCTCATAAATCACGATTGTAATAGAAGGAGAGCGAAGTTCACAACTGCTTGCCTGGGACGTATGAAAAGATAATTATGTTACCATAATTTTTCCCACTATGTAAATGATGAAATCATAGTTAGTTTGTTGTAAATTATGTTAACATATTAGCTTACTCTTGTAAAAATATCATACTTATTTTCCTTTAGGAAACAATTGTCGATACTCTTGTAAAAATATCGAAAGTTTTATACGAAATATATGTATCCTTAGATTAACAATCCCCTTTAAAATCGATAGTTTTTTTCCTTCATTATTAAATTATCGAAACCTTTTGACACAGACGGACTGCCATAGCTTACTGGAATTAAAGTGTCGATACTTTTCTGCCGCAATGAGTAAAAATATCGATACTTTTATAGGAAATGTATGTATCCTTAGAGTAACAATCCCCGACAAAATCGATACTTTTTTTCCTTCAGTATTAAATTATCGATACTTTTTGACACATACAGACTTGCTTAGCTTACTGGAATTAAAGTGTCGATACTTTTCTGCCGCATTGAGTAAAAATATCGATACTTTTATAGTAAATGTATGTATCCTTAGAGAAACAAATCCCCGACAAAATCGATACTTTTTTTCCTTCAGTATTAAACTATCGATACTTTTTGACACATACGGACTTGCTTAGCTTACTGGATTTAAAGTGTCGATACTTTTTCTGCCGCTATGAATAAAATATCGATACTTTTATACCAAATATATGTATCCTTAGAATAACAATCCCCGACAAAATCGATACTTTGTTTCCTTCGTTATTAAATTATCGAAACTTTTTGTAACAGAAGATTTTGTCGATACAAATAATCCGAAATTTAGGCGGGATTTCTATATAAACCAGCACTAAACTTAAATCAATCCTCCATTTCGAAATTTTATCGATACTATTGCAGAGATCTCTTCAACTCCAACGACGATTACCACCGTACAACCTAGGTAAAATCAACACCGACGCGGACGATTACGACGATCATATTTACAGGTTTGTAAAAGTTACTGATTTTGCGTACTTTAGGGTTAGGGTTTTGCACGATTATGGAGTAACCGTTCCGCTTCTGCATATAACAGTTGTAATGGCACCCAAAAAAGGGGAAACCAAAAAAGGGGCACTCAAACGGAAGAGAGGTTCTGGTTCGAAGACAAAGTCATCTTCGAAATCAAGGTCTGCTAGTCAAGTAAGTGGAAGTTCTTCTGAAGAAAATTTGTCTTTTGAATCGCAAAACTTTAGAAGCACCGATGAGAAACTGACATATGATAGCAATTTCAAAACAAGGAAGATTCGTCCATAACGTGTTATTGACTTGGACTTCTTCTTCGATGAGAAAAACAAATTTGGGTTTAAAGATACATTTACAGATTGGGGCTGGCTTGAACTGCTTGGTGTAGAACCAAAATATTACCCCAATCTTGTTAGAGTTTTCTACAGTAATGCAAAATTAGACCGGCATCCTAGTTCGGGAAAAATATTAGGATTTACGACTCATGTCATGGGTAAGGACATATATATAGATGCGTCATCTATTGCTGCTGGTATAGGAGTGAAGAATGTAGGAGATTCCGATGAACATGTTTTAGATCCTACAATGAAACGTGTGGAGCGGAATAGTCCCACTCGCCTTGGTGCGGAGGGCAGATTGTTCTACTTTCTTGTCAGTTGGTTTCTTCGGCCGTCCGGTGGGAAATATTCAGAAATTCGAGATACTGATTACTGGTGGTTGTCTAAATATGAATCAAGAACCGCTCCAAACATAGCAAAACTGATATATGAGACAATTCTACATATAGTGAAGAAGGGTGCTTCCATTACAACCTCACTACCATATGGATGCATAATTTGCCATATATTGAGGAAGGAAGGAGTGCAATTCAATCTTGACTACCCTCTTCGACTATCCAGGAAGATCGACATGATTACCTTGACAAAAGCGGGATACGATTTTATTGAAAACGTCGGTTGGATAAACAAATGTTTAATTGGAGCAGAACAAGGCAACGACCAAGTGGAGAACGTTGAAGCAGAACAGCACGAGCAGATGCAAGAAGATGAGATCAAAGGGGTGATTACCATGAAGTCAGTGATGGATTACATGGTTCATTTCCGCGAGCAAATGGATGCTCGTTTTGGCGAGATTAATCACCAAATCGGCCAAATGCGAGCAGATATTTCCTCAGTTCGTGCTGACTTCTCCAACTTCCGTAATCAATGGCTTCAAAGCAAATACAAACCCATAGGTAAAATAACCTTTCAATTTACAATTGACATTCGGTTATTTGACTATTGACATGCTTATAACAGAAGTGGACAATCCAGTGCTGCGTGAAGAGGATAATACAGTGCCTGAAGAGGGGAATGATGAAGAGGTAGGCAGTTCAGATGAGGATGACAGTGAAGACCCCAACAGATATATTATTTCTGTAACACAGAACAAAAAACTTGTCATTTTTGATGTCAACGGAGTCCTTGCATATTATACAAAACAAACTCCCAGAGGTAATTAAATGTCTGCAAATCTGTTTACGGCTATAAAGAAAAGAATTATGTTTAATTTCCTTTCATGTTGTAGATGTTAAACTGAGGCCAGGTGTAGAAGAATTTATGCAATTTTGTTTAGAGAATTTTGTTGTTGGAATATGGTCATCGGAGTTGAGGTAAGCACCGTTATGATTAAAATTGTTAACATTTCCTGTTGACCTCTTAAATTATTTGAAGTTTATCGTGGTAATTGTTCATGATTGCAGGCATAACATTGACCTTGCTCTTACCAAACTACCCGTACAAAAAGAACAATATTTTTTCATCTGGGTAAGATGCTTCTTACATATTGGTAATTGAATTTGTTATGATTCTTACATATTGGTGCTTTACAAGTTACTATTAACAGGATCAAACAAAGTGCATACAGGAAGAGGAATACACCTTCTGCAAAGACTTGCATCAAGTTTGGAATGAGTATCCTCAATGGAAAGAGGAGAATACACTGTTGGTGGATGATTCTTCCGAGAAAATGAGGCATAATCCAGTGAGTAATATTTTTACATTCAATTTATTAATAACGTAATATGCTATTATTTTGTTAATGTATCTTTTGTTTATAGGAATACAGCTACATATGTCCGCCTCCCTATAACCAATCATCTTCCAACGACAATGCGTTAGGTATGACAGTTACATATGTGACTAATTCCATTGGTTTATTTATATATTGAAGATGTTGACAGGAGAGTCTGCTAATTTGGGTTATTTTTATATATCCACAGAAAAGGGCGGAAGCATCCGAGAATTTTTCGAAAAGTTGGCGAATGACCAGAGTACTGTACCCGAATTTGTAAAAAATAACTCTTTACACATTTGAATGTTATATCATAATGTTGTATGTAGTCACCATGTCTGTTGATGGGAACTTGCTGTATTCCAAATGTCCTCGTTGCCCTGAGACATAAAGAAGTGATTGATATTAAAATTAACCATAAACAAACACTTGCAGACAATATGTTGTAGAATAGATATAGTAACTTACATTATAATCCTCATCTGCGGGGTCGTAGGACCATTCCGCATCGTTAGCAAAAAAGTCAGTCGAGGTAGGTTGTGTAAAAGAATCCAGACCCAGCTTTAATTTAGGACACGTTACTCTGTTATGTCCCTCATTATTGCAGAAAGAGCAACTCCTACTTTTCTTCTGGACGATCTTCTTTTGGACAACTTTTCTCTTTCCTTGTCTTCGTTTAGGGTCGCCAACGCGAATTCCATTATCAACATTTCTTCGTTTACTTGAATCTTTCAAACCGAACGACTGTTCAAAATCGGCAGTTAGTCTTTTCATCTCATCTCTTGCGGTTATGAAAGATGCATCTGTCTTTGATGCAATGTAGCACAAACGACTTGACGTTGCACGTAGGGCCGCGAACCGTGCCATTTGCATAACTTCAGGTGCTACATTGAAGTCAAGGAAACTTGGTGCAGCAGCCTTCGCCTCCTTCGTCCATCGAGTTAGAATCAACGACTTTGGAATACATGTGTAATCCAAGTGCTTCAGAACATGCAGTTGATGGCAACATGGAATTCCTACAGTCTCAAACTTCCTACACGAGCATGTGACGGTTTCGGAGACAACATCAAAAGATACGTCAAATCTAATGTTCTTTTCCTTGTACTTTGACAGAACAAAATGTAGAGAGTCATCTGATAAGGACTGAATTTTTTCGTCAATCCGGTACAAAGTCTTCTCTTGAAGTTCTTCTTGGAAGAAACCAAATGATGCTCGCGTATAAATTTGACCAGCATGGCTTTCTAGGTCTGTGAGTTTGGTGATCTGGTAGGGCGTTGTCTGCGAACTTTTGTTATCTGCTTCCAACTCGTTGATACGAATTTTTCCAATAGTTTGTTCAATTGTACGAACTACGTCTACATATGTCTTCTTCTGTATCATGGCACGTCCGAGTGCAGCATTCAAGGACTCGCTTCTTTGTGTGGATCGCAAATTGGCAAAGAAATGACCTGTTTGATATGCTTGAGCCCATAAGTTCCGAGTATTTCCCTTCTCTATCACCCATGGATGGTTTTCGACGTTGAATTCGGAAATCACCCTAGACCATTCTCTATCAAATTCGCTGGTTGTCCACCACGAACTCATACATCTATTAAATGCTGTGCTAAATTTGTTGTCACCAATGTTAGCTTGTACATTGCGAGATAGATGCCAGGAACATAATCTGTGCTTAGCATAAGGGAAAACACATTTGATAGCCCTCTGCATTGCCCTATCCCCGTTTGTCACAACTGAAAGAGGCGCTTTATTCAGCATGGCTTGTAGAAAATTTCGCAGCACCCACTCGAACGATTGAGTCGTTTCGTCAGCTATGATCGCAGTAGCAAAAACTATTGTGCTATGGTGATGATTGACACCGACAATAGGCAAAATTGGTCGTGCATAGTAATTACCTTTGTAAGTTGTGTCGAAGGCAATAACATCACCGAAGCAAGTGTAATCTGATCTTGATGTTGAATCAGACCAAATAATATGCTGCAATGCCCCTGATTCATCTGTGGAGTATGTCATAAAAAACCCTGGATCATCATCTTTCTTGTACTCAAAGTAATCAAGGAGTGCATTCACATCCCCGTTGACAAGCTCCTTTGCTTTACCTCTATCAAGTGCATTGTACAGGTCTTTACTAGTAAATCCAACATTACGAAATCCCCCTGCCTGATTCATGAAATATTTCATTACCTTTGATGTCCCAACACCAACATCTTTCAACGCTGTTGCCTCAGCCACATCAGCCTCAGTCACACCTCTATTTGAACGCATAAATGGTGTCATAAGAGGTGTGCACAATGCATGATTATGTTCCTGGAAAGACTTACTTAGAACCCACTGATCTTTTGTTTTTGTTGCTGTGACAACGATTTTGACCTTGCATCCTGTTCGTGTGACTGGCGTATGCGCACATCGACGATTAACATTTTCGACTTTCGAACACCTAAACCCTTCTTTTGAACAACAAAATTCTTGTGTCTTCACATTCCCTTTGCCATCCAGCCGTGATGTTCCTCGACGTGCACTAAAACCTTGTTTCATTGCGTATTCCTTGTAAAAATTCCAAGCTTCCTCACGTGAAGAAAATAGCTGACCTACCAACCGTTCTGAATCATCAACGGTCAACTTCTCATCTTGCAAATTCCCGCTACCATTAACATCGTTGGATGGAATATCTTCCATTTTCTTAAACACGATCGGTTGAAGTGGTCCAAACTTTTCCTGCACAGGACTTCTGTTGTGTTGCTTTCATTTTCAGGTACTAAATTCGGTAGGTGGTGGTGGTTGATGGTGGTTGAAAGCATTTAGAGCAAATTATTTCTTCCTTCCTACAAAGTTAACGTGCAATAAATTCTATTTTATTATCGATACATTTTTTCCCTCTACTGAAAAAGTTTCGATCCTGTTGTACAATTCCATGATACATTACCAAATCTGCGCGAATATATCGAATCTTTCTTTCCTTCACGATAAAATTTATCGAAACTTTCAGAAACAATGAATTCTCATAGGTTACTGTAAATAAAGTTTCGATACATTTTTCCCCTTTTTGAAAATGTTTCGATACGGTTGTTAAATTCTCTGATACGTTACCGAATCTGCTCGAAAATATCGATTCTTTCTGTACATGACGATAAAAATTATCGATACTTTCAGGCAACATTATTCCAACTTACTAAATATGTTTCTATACTATTGTAAAAAGAAAGTATTGTTAAATGAAATGCGAATTAAAGTTTTCATTCCAGTTAAATTTACTTATGTGGTGTTTTGCTTTCCTATAAATACCCACGAATTCCACCATCACTTACTCATTCCAAATTCTCTCTAAACACCGAGCCCAATCTTTGCTCACCTTATGGCAAAATTTCAGGCAACATTTTATTTTCTCGATACTTTTTTTCAGTCAACAATCACCACCAAAATGTCACTGAAAGATTTAATACAGTTGACAACAATCGAGGTTAGTAAACACGGCCACAAACAAATTTATTCCATGGAATGTCGAATCCCAACACCGTCAGTAAACAAAACACACTACGTTATGAAGCTTACGAACGAAATAGACGTTCGTAACATGTATGACCGCCTCAATTCCGTCGGAGCTACAGACGTCGATTTACATGTTAAGTTTGACGACGTCAACGCCGGCGAAGGTAGTTCGTCTGCACCCGTACAACCTGATCCAAACACTGAACGCGCACCGTCTTCACCGGATGTTGATGCGGCTGCGGATGAGCTGCAACTTTTTATGTACAAGCGTAGACAAAGAAAACAACAGCTGATCGAAGAACTAAACCTAAGTTCAGACGTGTCCACTAACTACGATGATTCAGATTAACAATAAACTTCTGAAATTATCTTCCAATTATGTTATATGACGTCTTATTTCATCCTTTATCCCTTACTTGTCCACTGGCTCCAAATAAAATTTCGATACATTATTCCCCCTTTCTGAAAATGTTTCGATACTGTTGTTTAATTCCATCATACATTAGCGAATCTGCTCGAAACTATCGATAGTTTCTTAACGTTACGATACAAATACCGATACTTTAAGAAACAAAGGATTCCCATAGCTTACTGGAAGAAAAAGTTTCGATACGTTTTCACCCTTTCAGTAAAAGTATCGATCTTGTTCTAAGATTACATGCTACGTTAGCAAATAGGGTCGAAAATTTCGAGACTTTACTCCTATTTGCAAACAATTATCGATACTTGTAATTCACATATGATCCCCATTGCATACTGGAACCAAAGTTTCGATACAATTTACACACTATTAATAAAAAACCCGATACTTTTGAAAGAAAATCAATGTTCCGGTACGAATATCCTTCGAAAATATCGATGCTTTTACACAAATATCGATAATAAACAAAAACTAAAGGCTTCCCATAGCTTAATGGGAACAAGATTTTCGAAACTTTTTTCCATGTTTTAATGGAATTATCGATAAGTTTGCAAAAACATTCATGTTCCCGGTATATTTTTACTGTATTCTTTATTCATTAGATCAATGTATCCGGTTTATTATTACCGTTTTCATTATACACTTCTACAACTTTGCATTCCAGTGTTATGTCATTTCACTTGTATCACATGCACCGTTTACTGCTCCTCCTGTATAAAGCTGAAACCCTTAATCCCCACAACGAATCTGATTCTTCCTTTTCAGTATCGTGTCTTTTCACTTCTACCTCCCTGTATCACGCATGCACCGTTTACTGCTCCTACTTCTCCACATTTACTTCTATAACCCCGGAAAACGAGGAGAAGAACGAATCTGATTCTACCTTTTCAGTTTCGCGTCTTTCCAATGTATTACATGCAGCGTTTCTGTTCATGTACCTTCTCCTCATTTATTTCTATAACCCGGGAAACGAGGAGAACGAACGAATCTCTGCCTTTTCAGTCTCATGCATTATCACTTTCCCTCCCAAACGGAAATTGCCTATAAATTAACAACTCCTCTATTTTGCTCTTCACAACATCTTCAATTTTATCTACTCAACCCTTTCCTTTGCTTTTATAATCAGTTTTCTTTCACAATCTTCTATTATAAAATGAGTTCAAGCAGAAGTTCGGGTAAAAATCCTCAGTCTTTCGCAAAGAGGAAGATTGAATTCAACACATCATCAAACAGTGATGATGATTTCTATATTGATTCTGATTCTGATAATGACGAACAACTAAGCCACGAGACATTGAAATCCAGCAAATTCTTCAGGAGTTTCTTCGAGGCCTTCGATCGAATGAACTCTATCAACGACCCTACTACTCCATGGCGGTGTCCAGTATGCCACGGAGGTCCTGGTGCCTCTAAGTCGTTTTCTGGCCTTCAGTCCCTACTCACCCATGCAAAAACCAAAAAAGGAGATAAGCTAAAAATCCATCGCCTCCTTGCTCAGACGTTGGACGAGGAATTACGAAGAAGGGGTACTTCAGCCACTCCTCAACCTCAACCTCAACGTCACGCTTCAGGCCAATGGCGTGGTCTGAGTAATGATGCTGCCATTGTCTCCCCCCCGCCTTCAAGCCACCAGGAAGCTCATCACCAAATACTCTGGCCACCCATGGTGATGATAAGGAACACACAACATCATACAGGTGGAGATGGGAAGGTAGTTATATAACTTCTCAATTATGTTTTCATTACTATTATAATACTTAACTTCTTATTTCTTTAATTTTTTGCTTCAGTGGATTGGCATGGGAAACCAAGAGCTTCTCAACACTTTCAGTTCCTATGGTGCTGTTGCCAAGGCTCGCCATTCATATGGTCCACAAGGCCATCGTGGGATGAGCCTTTTGATTTTTTAGAGAAGGTAAGAGGTTATCTAGATGCTCAGCGTCTGCATAACCACTTTGCTGCCCAAGGTTTCGGGTTAGATGCTTGGCAACGTCATTCTCCATCCCTTCCATCCAGCCAGCGACAACTATATGGTTACATGGCTGAAAAAGAAGACGTACACATCTTCAACCGCCATCTCCAAGGTTTTCTCTATCATTTTCTTCTATTATTAATAACAAGATACACTTCTGCTCATACTTATGCAAAAAAAAATTTGTTCATTAGGCAACCAAAAGGTCAAGTTTGAGATGCGACCATATGCAGAGATGGTTGGACAGCAAGCTGGTGCTGGAACAAGTTCCATGGGTGGCAGGGGGACTTGAAGGGAGGAGGCTTGAAGGGACAATGAATTCAGAATAAAGAAAGGATTGATGGTCTAATATTTATGTGCAGTTCAAAAACCATGCCAGATTGTCAAAAGTATCTCTACCTCTCATAGAAGTATCCAAACATTTAATATAAGTATCCATACTATCGACCCACAATTGAACTAGTTCCAATGTTTTTCTTAAATTATCGATAATATTGTATAAGGTATCGATTCTTATTGGCTACCCCTAGTACAACATATATTGATAAAAAGTATGGATAAACTTTTCAAAAGTATGGATACTTTCGAAATCAACATATCCGGTACCAACATATATTGATAAAAAGTATCGATAAACTTTTCAAAAGTATTGTCAAAAGTATGGATACTTTCGAAATCAACATATCTGGTACCGCGTTACCGAATACATTATATACCTTATAACAAATTAGACGCTACCGGTTTTGTTATGTCTAACCTTTTACTTAAATTAGCCGGTTACCATTATTTTATCATTTTTTAGTGGTTTTTACCGGAAAGATCATTTCATATCCACATATCTGGTACCGCTTTACCGGTTACATTATTTACACAATAATGTTTCCGGTAACGCCGTATATTAGCCGCATATTAGGCTGCCGCATGGTAGAAAAATCCCCTTAATGGACAACATCACATGCCCTGGAATCGCCTAGGAGACAACCCAGGATAACTATTCCAACACCTTGAAAGCCTATAAAAATAAGAGACCCCGACCTTTTAAACAACCGCTGAAAATCCCTTTTTTTGAAAAACAAATATGTATATACATGTAGTGGAAAGGATATGTTAAAATTTTGAAATAGGGTTAAAAAGGGATTTAAAAAAGATGAATTTTGATGAGTGGAGAAATTTAAAAAATGATTTAAAGTAAAAGAAAGTGAATTTTTGAAATAAGAGAAGTAAAAATAGATTTTAGAAAATAAATTTAAAACTGTGGGGTGTAGAAAAAAATAGATAAAAATATTGGGAGTTTTAGACAAATATTTTAAAATATGGGAAATTTGAAAAAGATTTTAAAAAATGGAAGGGGAGGGTCCATTTAAAAATAGACAAAGAATAGGGGAGTTTGAAAAGAGGATTTTCAAAAAAAAATAGGAGTCGCCACTAGTCACTTTAAAATGGTAGATTGGACATCGAAAATAAAAATCATAGATTCAAAAGGGTTCGGGAGTCGATTACACGCGAGTAAATTTCGAAAATTCTAATATTCAGAGCGAACGTCCGAACCACCACCACTACGACTGGTACTGACATCGTTCATTTCCGAATAAAAGAACATCGCATGATTGAAAATAATTTTTTTTATTTTTTTAAAAGAAAAAGACTAAATGCATGAATATGAAATTAATAACTTAATTTATGGTCCACGACACCAAAGGAGTCGGCATCCGAATAAACAGAGTGTCGTTTTCATGCAGATATCGAGAACAAGAGTACTAACGAAAAGGACATTTAGAGGCATAAATGAAATAGATGAACGCTAAAAAAACAACACAGATCAAACAATGAAGCGTGCATATATTCAACATAAAATAATAGCGAATGACGTTAATATATAATAATAAACATATATTAGACATGTAAAATAAAATAATATACATACAAATATAATTAGGTAAAAAACCTTATAACATACATATATATTATTACGTGGGAAATTTAAGTAATATATATATATATATGTTGCGGAATACGGTCGTCGGATAGAACAAAAATACAACTGATAATTTGAGAAAATAATAATGAAGATAAAAGAGACACAAATTTTACATAGAAAACCCCTAAATAATATAGGATAAAAACCACGGACAAGGTAGAAGAATTTTACTATGAGAAAATAGGAATTACAACTTCTCTCAATCTAACAAGGAGAAAACAATGACAATTCTCTCTTGATAAGAAAGGAGAAAATAACTCTATGAAAACTCTCTAATTTCTCTAGTATTGAGAGGATGTTAGAATGATTTGGGATGATAGGAATGACAAATGACCAAGTTATTTATAATTGAGCTTTAAGGACCAACTTGTAAATAACTTAAACTTAAGAGCCAAATAAATGATTATATCATGCCAAAATTTCAACCAAAGTCTGCAACAAGTTGAAATTGTTTTCACCTGCACCAAGCGGTGCATTAATGCACCGAAAATGCATTGACTTTCAACAATATATATATATATATATATTTATGCAACCCTATCTATGTATATGTATATGTGAATCTTAAATTAATACTTTCGCACAATATATATATATATATATAACCCAAAAATATGCATTATAGACTATTATATATATATATATATATATATATATATATGGAACAATTACATAATATGGGTCATATACCGCGTGTAACAAAAAAAACTTTTGTAATATCTAAATATATACCAACCATATGTTATGCTATACGATATATATATATGCACACCAAATCACATTACCTACGACGATGAATGATAAAAAAATAAAAAATAAAAAACTGAAAACGACGCATGTAAGAGGGGAAATTTAGAAGGATTGGGATTAGATGAAAACCACAAGCTTTGAATTTGAACACGTTCGAGCCAAAGGGTCTGATTAAAAGAAAGACAAAACTGAAAGGGTGAAATAATGATTAACCCATTTGATTTTTTTGCTAAAGAGGACGAAATTATAAAACAATTCGAAGCTACAGGGATGAGATCCGTGATTTACAAAAGCGGAACGGTCTAAAAAAATACTCGAAAAAAACTTGAGGGGGCTACGGGGTGATAAACCTTATTTGTAAAACTCGGATTTAGAGGTCGAATGTTGAGTGTGTGAATCGAGTTCGAGTCGTGGACTCGTTTTAATTTAATTTGAGCTTAGTTTTAATTAAAAAGGCCATGATTTTCTTAAGGGGCAAAAAGGTAATTTTTTTAAATAAAGAAAAAAGAAGAGTAAAAAGGGGACTTTTGAAAAGTCTTCATCTTCTTCTTCCCTTTATCCAATTTCACGACAAAATTCCCATTCAACCCTTAGTTACTGTTCCATTTCTACCTTCATCAAATTCAAATATTTTAATCAAGGTAAGATCATTTTTTACTTCTCCTCATCATTCCAAACGTTTACATGATTTTAGATTTTTCATAAGCATCCTTTTTTGGGTTGTTCATGTTTTCAAAATTTCAAGTAAAAGGTGGGAGCTTTAATGATTTTTCGTTTAGCTTTTGATTTGTAAAGTTAAATTATATTTTAATCTTGCCTTAAAGAGTTTTATAAGTGAAAATGGCGGGGTTTTGATGAAAATTTCGAAATGGGTTTTTGTGGGGATTTCAAAGGGTTAAAAACTTGGGTTTTTTTAAGGTAGTTTGGTGTAGTAGAGTGTGGCTGATGATATAGTGATGCTTGAGGGTTGTTTTGAAGGTGTTTAATGAGGATTTGGGTGTTGGATTCGATGGTTTTCTACTGGGTTAAGTTCAAGTTCGAAAATGAAGATTTTGTGTTAGTTTTGGCTTGGAAATGTAGAGAAATGATCTTGTGTTTGAAATCTAAATTGTGACAGTGGTTTGTGGATGATTTGGTTGAGTAATATGTTGTTTTTGACTGATTAGAATCAAGGGAAACTGTGGGAGAAGCTTCATGCTTGATTCCGGGAAGTTTGGAGGCTTGATTCGGTTTTCTCAGTTTGCTTAAGGGTGTTCGATAAGTGAATTATTTAAAATGATTTTAAATTGGTTCAAGTGTGCGTAGTTGAAGTGTTGGATTGTGCTTAGTAGGCCAATCCAATGTGGAGATTAAGCTGGTAGCTTAATCTCTTGTTTGCTTATGAGTTCTTGCTTATTGTGCATAAATGTAAACTTGTGTAGTATATGTTCGCTATGCATATGATATATATATTGATGTTGTTTATTGGTGATGATATGTTGTGTTGCATGATTGTGGTATCATGGTGAACTCCTTCTTTGGCTCCTGTTCAGTCTACCTCTTCATCTCCAGTTCCTGTTAGTTTGAGTCCCGCTACTGATTCTGGTCATATTTCTTCATACTCTCCTTGTTTAAGTTCTGCTCAGGCTCCTTCTTTAAGACTTGATCAAGTTCAATCTCCTGTCCTTCAACCTGGACAACCTAAGGATGTTGTTGTTCCTACTCATACTATGATCACTAGGTCAAAAGCTGAGATTTTCAAGCCTAAGGTCTTTCATGTTTCTGAAGAAGTTTATCCCCAATTACCTAAAGATGTTTATCAAGCTATGGATATTGGTGAATGGAAAGAAGTTGTTCTTAAAAAATTAGATGCCTTAGTTCAAAAAGGGACTTGGGATTTAACTCATCTGCCTAAAGACAGAGTTCCTATAGGATGTAAATGGTTGTTTAAGATAAAAAAGAATTCAGATGGGTCTATTGCTAGATACAAAGCAAGGCTTGTTGCCAAGGGATACTCTCAACAAGCAGGCTTTGATTATAAAGAAACCTTCAGCCCTGTTGTCAAACTAGTAACTGTTAGGGTGCTTCTTAGTGTTGCTTTGAGTAGTGGCTGGTCCTTGAGACAAATAGATGTGGACAATACTTTTCTCAATGGAGAATTAGCAGAAAAAATTTATATGGTACAACCACCAAGTTTTGAGCAAGAAGATGGTTCATAAAATCAACTTGTATGTCTTTTAAAGAAGTCATTATATGGTCTTAAGCAAGCACCTCGTGCTTGGTTTGATAAGTTTAAAGACCTTTTAGTTAAATTTTTTGGGTTTATAACTTCTCTTGCTGATGTTTCTTTGTATTTCAGAGAACAAGAAGGTAACAAAGTCTATATTCTGATCTATGTTGATGACATAGTAGTTACAGGAAATAATTCTGCTGAGGTTGATAAAGTAATCAAGGACATCAATTGTGTTTTTTCTATTAAAGATCTAGGGTGCTTGAATTTTTTTCTGGGAATGAGGGTTACTGCTGTTCATGATGGTGTCATTCTGAGTAAAAAAAACACATTATGGAGCTGCTTGAAAAAGTTTAAATGTTGGAAGCCACACCTACACCTACACCAATGGTAACAACTCTAAAATTATCTCTTACTGATGGAGTGCCAATCTCTGATGCCACTCTTTATAGACAAGTGGTTGGATCTCTGCAACACATCTGCTCCACTCGACCTGACATTCAGTTTTCAGTCAACAAAGTCAGCCAATTCATGCAAGCACCTCTTGACACACACTAGAAGGCTGTTAAGCGAATTGTTCGTTATCTTAAAGGCACGGTTGATCATGGCCTGTTTTTTAGTACATGTGGGGCTCTTACATCTCTTATAGGATATACTGATTCTGACTGAGGAACTATTGCTGATGATAAGAGGTCTACAGGAGGTTACTGCATATACCTTGGAGGTAATTTAGTTGCTTGGAGTTCAAAGAAACAAAGTGTGGTTTCTCGTTCATCCACAGAAGTAGAATTCAGAGGCATCGTTGATGCTATGTGTGAGGGGATACGGATTAAATCTCTTCTCCAAGAGTTACAAATTCCTCTTTCTTCTACTCCAGTGTTGTGGTGTGATAACACCAGTGCAATTGCTCATTCTGCAAATCCTGTTCATCATGCTAAACTCAAACATGTTGAGTTAGATCTGAGTTTTGTCAGGAAAAAAGTGTGATAGATCTTTTCATATTGACTATGTACCAACTGTAGAACAAGTTGCTGATGTTTTAACTAAACCTCTATCTGCTTCTTTTTCATTGATCTCAGACACAAGTTAAAAGCTTTTTCTACTGAGGAAGTAAAGTTCAAAGCTGCAGGAAGAGTTTGCTAATTTGAAATAGTTGCTGGTCTTCAGAGAGAAAGAAGAAAGGAAGTAGGAAGCATATGAATAGTTGATGGTCTTCAGAGAGAAAGAAGAAAGGAAATATGAAGCATGTTAGAGGTTATCCAAGATTAGTTTGAGTTTGTTAAAACTGTTATGCAATCTGTTATGCAACAGTTGAAAGTCTCTTAGCTGTAAATCTTTGTTAGCTGTTAAGTTTTTTTAGTCTATATAATGTTGTGATGAAATCATTGTAAGTCAAGTTGAGTTTATCATTGAAATCAATAATATCACTTTCATTTCTTTCTTTTTTTGCTTCTTTTCTACGTCTCTGTTCTTTCTTGTTACCTGCCTTTGATCTGTATTTCATCATAACCCCAAAATTCAGATGTAACTTTGCACACCAACTAACAGTATTTAATATTCTGATTAATTACATAGACGGATATATGAGCGACGTAATGCAAGTTCAAATAGTACTTCCTCCTTAACAGCATAGATATGCACATGTTATAGAGTTCAGAACATTTATGCATGCTAAACAGACGTGCACATATTATAGAGTTCAGATATACAAATAATTCAATAATGCATGTCATTCAGAGTCGTGGTTCATATAACTCAATACCATTTTTAGACGGAATAGATCATACATGTAGTTTACACAAAATCACGAAACAATAAACATACAAAAATTGAGTTACGTTATCTTAGAATCATACTCCATGAATACACAAAACATAAATGATAACAACAATGGAAATGCATGATTGTCAGACACTATCAAATCAAAATAATAATTTTATGAAACAAATAATAATAATTATAGTAATTTCAAACATGTTGCTTGCACATGGATTTATGGACTTGGGTTAATATAGAAAAACGGCTTACCAATTCAAACATAATGCATCGTTAACTAAAGAATTACAGGTTTTATCAGTTCATAAATAAAACATAGTATATTAGACAATTAATCCTCACTTTCTTTAGAATTTCAGAATGGCACCAAGTTTCAGAAACTTACAATTAAGCCATGAAATCTCAAATGCATCCAATTTAGTTCCACTTTTGTAATTTCATATTTAAACATCTAACTTTTAGGCACGGTTTTGGGATATTAACAGCTTTGTAATTGAATTAGAAAGCTCAAAACATTTAGTCTCCTGTGAATAACTTGTGATAAGTTATACACCAACCTAACAAATAACGATGATTATCTGTCCGTAAAGTATACAACAACTTGAGTGTTTATATTTTGATGACCATCTTAGTTTTGAAATGTCGTACAAATAACGGCCTAACTATGTTTGTTTGTTTATTTGTTTAATTCTATTTTAATTAATCTCTGTTAAAACAGCTGGAATTTTTATTTTATTTTTTAAAAAGAACTTTTGAAGTTAATTAACAATTAGAAATTGTTAACATTAGCAAGAAAAAGAAATTGGTGCCAACTATCTGTGAGAAAAATTTGTTGCCAACTTGAAAATTCAAGTTTGCATTTTCAAAATAAATAATGTAGAATCCATGAGAAGCTTTTCAATATTGCACTGCTCTTTCCCTTTGATCCAAATCTAAAGTATTTCCTTGGTTGAGAAACATCGGCGGCGACAATGACTGAAGCGCCAGCACCAGCAACGCATCCTCTTCCTTACGGGAATGAAACAGTTTGCACCATTTTCCCGCCCAAGATAAACTCCTTCGGTGTCTGGGAAAACCAGACTTCTCCGTCTCAAATCTTCACGTATTCGATACCGCTTCTGGAGATACAGATTCTCTTGGTATTCTTGATCACTCAACTCATTTATTTCATCCTCAAGCCTCTTGGAGTCACCATCTTTGCTTCACAAATGTTGGTATGTTAAGTCACACGTTTCTTTTATCTGTATATATATAGGGGTTTCTTGCATAGAAAGTAACCGAAACCCTAGCTTGATTTGTAATTAATTTATTTCGTGTTCGACTAGGCCGGCATGATCCTGGGGCCTGCAATGCTGGGGAGAATAGAAGGAGTCTACGAAAAAATCTTTCCTCAGAAATTAGGCTTGGAAACTATTGATACTGCAGCATTGTTCGGTTTCGGCATATTTTTGTTTCTGATGGGAGTGAAAATGGACTTGAGGATGGCGTTTAGAACCACAAGGAGAGCCACAGTGATCGGGATTGTATCCATCTTATTTCCTTTCGTGGTTGGTTTAGTTATTTTCGAGGCCTACAAACTACCTAACCAAAGCATCGGCTTGAAAACCGCACACTTGCTGGGAATTACAATTGAATCTTTAACAGGGTTTTCGGTCGTCGCATGCCTTCTCAGCGAGCTCAAGATCTTAAATTCAGAAATGGGGCGACTGGCTCTATCATCAGCATCCATAAGTGACTTGATCAGCTTAGTCCTAGTTTACGCCGTTGCCTTGTCAGAATATTGGATCATCGTGTCACCCATGTTCGTTGTACTGCATGCAGTACAAATGGTTCTTTTCGTACTTTTTATTTTTCTGGTGTTACGTCCATTGATGTTATGGATAATTAAAGCAACACCCGAAGGCAGACCGATCAAAGATGCGCACATTGCACTCGTCTTGATATTAGCTTTAGGGTGTTGTGTGTTTACCAAATATCACAATGACTCTGCTTTATACGGCGCTTTTATCTTCGGTTTAGCCGTCCCCGACGGACCACCGTTGGGATCCGCCTTGGTAGAAAAGTTTGAATGTTTTGTCAATGGTGTCTTTCTACCACTCTATGTAACCACATCTACAATGAGAGTTAAGCCAAACATGATGTTGGAGGATTCGTATACCCTAACATTCTCTGTCGCTTTCGTTGTTTCCACGTTCCTTGCCAAATTCATATCATGTTTCGTAGCTTCATTTTGGCGAATGATGCCGTTGAAGGAATCTTTGGCTTTTACTCTAATTATGTGCAGCAAAGCCATTGTGGAGCTCTCGTATTACAACAATTTCAGAGACAATAAGGTATGAATTTAAAACACACAGTAGAAAATTTTAATAATATAAATCTTGCTTAGCAAAAAAAGGTATGAAATTAAAACACACAGTCGAGTCGATTGTCATGTGTTTATAATCCTAGATCTTGTACTGATTAAGCACCAATTTTCTTTTCATTTTTTCCATAGGTTTTGTCGGATGCAACTTTTAGTATCTTGGTCATTGGCGTTCTAGTAAATGCAACGATAATCCCAGTCCTAGTGAAGCTTCTTTACGACCCTGTTTCGAAAAAAGTAGCTGCCTCAGAGAAAAGAAGCTTGATGCAGCTAAAACCAGATTCCGAGCTACGAATTCTTGCAAGTATTCATGGACCTGAACATGTCCTAGCCTTGATAGACGTGCTCGATATCACATGCCCCACAAAAGATAGTCCTAACGTTGTTTACGCGCTTCACCTGATTGAACTGGTGGGTCGTGACTCTCCGGTCTTTATAGATCACAACGAGAATCAATCGACGGGTTCCTTCGAAAACATTATTGCTTTCAGTCGGTACGAGCAAAAGAATCGAGGATTGGTGAAAGTGAACACATTCACAGCAATCTCTCCGCATGAATTGATGCATGAGGATATCTGCAGTTTGGCCCTCCACAAGCAAACATCCTTGGTATTTCTTCCATTCCATAGAAAATGGTCCCTCGACGGATCTGTTGAAGTTGAAAACAATGTGATAAGGAATCTCAACTGCAACGTCCTGGACCGACCCCCTTGCTCTGTAGGGATTCTTGTTGACCGCAGGAGTAAACCGTTGAAATCATCTTCCTACTCAATCGGCATGCTTTTCCTAGGTGGCAAAGACGACCGGGAGGCCTTAACCTTAGCCAAACGAATGGCCCGTGACCCTAGAGTGAAGCTGACCGTGATCCGTATCTCCTCTGGTCGAGGCTATGACAGTCTCCTAGACTGGGACACAATGCTAGATGCTGAGATTTTGAAAGATATTAAGCAAAATGATGGTCACAACATAACGTATATAGAACAAGTTTCGAAGCATGGACCGCAAACAGCAAATATCATTCGGTCGTTGGTGGGTGACTACGACTTGATCATCGTAGGCAGACGCTACGGGGTGGATTCGCTCCAAACGACGGGTTTATCAGAATGGAGTGAATTTCCTGAGCTAGGGGTCATGGGAGACATCCTTTCATCCACAGATTTAGATTGTAGAGCAATTGTACTTGTGGTGCAACAACATTATGTAGACGTATACAAACATTAATGTTTCACATGAATATGCATGCAAGAGGATATCTTCACTATGACCCTCCACAATCAAACGTCCCTTGTGCTTCTTCCATTCCTTAAAAAATGGTCCATAGACAAAACTATCATCAAAGACCAAAATAGTATGATAAGGAACTTGAATTTTAGCATTCTGTGATGATCCCCATGCTCGACTTCCCATCTCTCACATTACATTCAGATTTTATGATTCATGATGTGCTTTTTTGTTCCTAAATTCAGCCACAATTTATTTTCTGTGTAAAAAATTAGCTCAGGAACTCAATTTCATTGTCATTTTTTATCTCGATTATTTTCTTTTACAAGACCACTCCACTAAAAAGATGAAGATATGTATGGAACATGGGAGCTTATATCTTCTCGAGTCTTCTTCAAATCCTGGTTTGGATTTAACAAAACTAATATGAAACGGTTAATAACTTTGATGCTACAAGGATCGTCATCATAATTACTAAAAATTATGCATGCAAACCGATCAATGGCCGTTTTTAATAGCCTTTTAAATAATCCTAGAAAATAAAATTGTCATTTAAAAGTTATTTTTTGGTTGGCAAAAGTAATATTTACCATTAAACCCATGCTTTTACTTTCCAAACATTTAAGCCGTATATAAATCACATTAAAAATACAATAAAATATGAAACGGTTTGTTCACCACCATTATTCATAGAATAATAAAGCTAATCATGAAAAGCTTTTCTATTCTAATATCAATTAAAATTATAGGTTTGAATCAACAATTTCAAAGAATTGAATTACATCGTATAATTACGACCTTTTAATTCTTTCGTTTTCAAACCTGGCATATATTTAACAAAAAATAAAACTTTTCCTTTATTGGATAATGACTTAATGAGACACTTGTCCCATGTTGATTAGCTTTAGGCTTCTAAAGCACCCCCATTTTCTACGATTTATATACACTTTGGCATAGAGATGGAAATCATCTGATCCTTTTTGGTTCCCTTACTTATGTTACCACGCTTGAAATTAGGTTTAGAGTTTAAGGTTTAGAGAACTTAAAGTAGGGTGTGTTTTTTAAAATATGAGTGTAGAGTTTAGGATTTAGAATTTAGGGTTAATGCTTGGAATATAATTTTATAGTATTTTTTTAATGTTGAGGCATAAGTAAATGCAAACAATTACAGAAAGCTTACTCTTTAGGTGGATAAATAATATCATCTCTCCAATAAAAAAACCACTTTTGACAACTCATATATCGAGTCGAATCCGAGAAACTAGTAGACAAAGTCATAGAGTCGAATCCGAGAAACTAGCAGACAAAGTCATAGTCATGGATTGCAGCAATAATATTTCACTTTTAAATTGTTGGAAAATAGACGGCTGCAAAACAAGACATTAACTCTGACCGGAGATTGATAAAAATAATTAAACTAAACGATGCCTACGTCGTGGTATTAACCACTGCCTTAGAAGCGAATTCGCCCCATTGTGTGTAATCGCTACAATAGACGAACGACCCCCTAAAGTTAGTACGACTCTTCAAATTTCGTACACCGTAGACTCTGATGGTACTGCTCTTTTCTCAACTAAAAAAATAAAGGATAAGTTTATGAAAACGAAAGAGAATGTTTCTAAAGCAAACACTTGCTTAGGGACGCCTGAGATGAGAGAGATGCTCACTACTTATAGCTAAATAGTGAAAAACAAAATTGTCATTTTTAAGGACAATTTAATTTTATTTAAAATAAAATTAAATAACCTTAAAATAATAGTTACAATTGAGCATTAACAACAAAATTTAAGTGAGTTAAAATATTTTCTTGGGTGAAGGGTTTTAAGGTTTAAGAAAGATTTTTTTTTAATTAGAGGAAATATGCCTTGGAACTTAAAAATTAAATTTGAGTTATTTAAGTTGACGCGTCATATTTTACAACTCAAACTTTATTTGAATTTTTTTCGATTTGAGTCAAGTTTATGAAATTCGGGTCGATTTAAATTTTAGAATTCATATACAAATTTAATTATAATTATTTATTATGTTATAGTACAAATTGATTCCAATTTAAACGAATTTCTCTAATCATATAAAATATGAATACATATTTTTTCATATGTTCCATATATTTTTTCATATTTTTTATGTCGGTATATATATATTAGGAAAAATTGACGGACTCGACTCTAACTTAAAAATCAATCCACTAATTACTAAAAATTTTGAGTGGTTCGAATTTCTATTTTACAACTCAAACTTTATTTGAAATTTTTTTGAGTTGAGCTTGTGCAATTTCGAAGTCGAGTTTTTTTACCTCGAGTCGAGTTAAAAATTTTAATTTTTTTTAGTCGAATCGAGTTTTGCTCACCTCTAGTTGTACCATTGTCAAAAGACAATTTTTTTATTGGCTACAAATAGATCCATCGTATTAACTACAAGGTCTCTGGTAAAGTTGAAATTTAAAGCACAGACTTTATGCAAAAAGGTAATATTAAAAGGAAGGTGTGAATTATGTTGCACTTGCAGCTTTGCACTTGCAGCTTTGTTCAATTGACCCATATTCAAAGGGGCTTAATTGCGGAAGTGTACATGTGCCTACCCGAAGGGTTCTGCAGCCATGGGAGAACATGGCATGTTGACATAAGAAATCTCTTTATGGCATTAAATATGCATCAAGACAATAGAACATGAAATTTGTTGGAAGCATAAGGTTAGCACTCGATATAATTTATAACTCAAATATATTTTAAACTAATCAAATTATAATTACAATAGTTATTTTTCTTACCAAACCACACACGCACACTTTTTGTTTTTCACTTGCACACACTGATTTTGTTTCACTCTTACTGCAGGCATAGCACACCAGCACATTTCATATTTATAGGGTTCTTAAACCGACTTAGATTTTTCTAGGCATTATTATTAGGATTAATATCCTATACACTGGCGGTGGAAACTTAAAGTTTCCACAAGCGCCTTAGTTTTAGGGTTTAGAGAGTTAGTTTAGGGTATAGGGTTTAGGAGTTTAGGTGTAGGGGTTTAGAATTTAGGGATAGTTGTTTCAATTTAAGGTTTAGGGTTATAATTTAGGGTTTATAGGTTAGGGTTTAGTTTTTAGGGTAGTATGGTGAGGATTTAGGTTTTAACTTATAAACCCTAAATTATAACCCTAAACCTTAAATTGAAACAACTATCCCTAAATTCTAACCCTCCACACCTAAACCCCTAAACCCTATACCCTAAACTAACTACCTATACCCTAGAATTAAGGCGCTTGTGGAAACTTATAGAAAATTTATCCTTATTATTATTATTATTATTATTGTTAATCCTAATTTTTTCTAGCAATTTGCCAATGCTTCTCGTCACTACTATAGCCTTCTTGATCTTCTTAATTTGCTTGCCACGCGTAGATGATATTTTTCCAATGTTGCCGCCATTTCTATTGCTTCAAAGCTAAGGATTTCTCAATCCTTCTAGATGCTGCCAACTGTAATCAAGTTTGATTTTCAGCACTAACCCTCAAACTTGATTTTCCATGCCAAGTCTTCCTTTTTCTCAATATGTTTACATTTCTTTCTTTCTCAACTTCTTTAAATATCAGTAACTCACTGTCAGCAAATAGACAAAAAATGAAATATTTTAAGTTTCGTGATCCTTGTACTTTTCTAAAATTCTTCTCTCCCTTGTCGATTTTCAAACTTCAGTCTGTTGTACTTTAAGATTCTCTGTTTTGATGCTGCTTGATGAGACGGTTCAGTCAAATTTTGTTGAGGACTTTGATCATCACCTTGTTCATCATGGTTGATGAAGTCATCATCGTCTTTACCTTCAAGTTTCTTTTCTTCTGAGCTCCATATCCAATGTTCTGCTTCATCAAACTCAACTTCTTAGTTAGAGGATTATAGAGTCTGTAAGCCTTACTCCTTTCATCATAGTCGATGAAGATGCATTTTTCTCCTGTCATCGTAATTCTTTCTTATCTACTCAGGTATATGGGCATATGTGATGCATCCAAAAATCTTGAAGTGGCCAATTCTTGGTTTTTTATCGCTCCATGCTTCGTTCGGCGTCATGTTCCTCACACTCTTTGTTGGGCAACGATTTAATAGGTAAACTGCACATCGAACTGCTTCGACCCAAAAACTTCTTGGTAGATTCTTGCTCTTTACTGCGCTCCTTACCAGGTCAAAAATAGTGCGATTCTTTCTTTCTGCAACTTCATTTTGTTGAGGCATGTATCTAACTATTAATTGATGAATGATATCATGCTCTTTGTAAAAATCTTCAAATAACTTTACTGTATGCTCGCCTCTTCTATCGGATATAAGTATCTTTATGTAGTGGCCAATTTTCTTTTCCGTCATTTCTTTGAATTCTTTGAATTTATTAAATGCTTCAAATTTTTCTTTAAGAATATGTATCCAACATTTTATGCTATAATCATCAATAAAAGTCAGGTAGTACATGTTTCCTCCAAGTGATGGTACGTCGAAAGGACCGACTATGTCAGTGTGAACTATCTCTAATAGTCTTCTTGCACTCCAGGATTTGCCAACTTCAAAGCTTTGCCTGTGTTATTTTCCTTCCATGCAGGCCTCGCACAATTGATTAGAAGGATTGATTTCTGGCAATCCATTCACCATCTTTGCTTTTGACAATAACTTCAAGCCAAAAAATCCAAGATCCCCATACCTTAAGTGTCACAACCACGAATCGTCCTTGATTGCAGTCTTCATGCACTTTACTTCTCCCGACTCAATGTCAATAGTGAAGAGATGATTCATCGTCATATTGACTTGGGCAACCAATTCTTCATTTCTATTCTTGATAGAAAGCGAATGATTTTTTATCTGCACTTCATATCCTTTTTCTAAGAGTTGGCTAAGACTGATGATGTTGTTTTTCATAGCTGGTACATAATAAACTTCTTATATGTATTTCTTTTCTCCTCGGGTGGGTGCTGCTGCTGGCCCCTTGCTGGGCGGTTGGAACGGACCCTAGGGTGCGGTCCGTGACATTCTCCCCCACTGGTTCTGGCGACGCCCTCGTCGCTTGGCTAAGGTGATAGCGGCTGATTTGGTCCTTGAATTGCCATAGATCCAAGGCTAGTTCCCAACTTCCTTCGCTGTTGGGAAGTCCTTTCCAAAGGACGAAATACTCGTGCCTTGGTGGATGTCCCACTCGTCGAACGGATCTTTCTGCTTGGATGTCTCGAATTTCATTCTCATAAGAGACTTTTACTCCGACGGGTGCTCGGTGTGACACGGCTCGTTCCGGGTCTGACTTGTCTTGATGGAAAGGTTTGAGTAAACTTACATGGAATACCGGATGAGCTTGGATGGTTGTGGGAAGTTCTAATCGGTAGGCCATAGTTCCTACTCGTTTCACAACTTTGAATGGCCCCTCGTATCTCCGCACAAGTCCCTTGTGCACTGTTGGGTTGCGTAATATCCCGGTTAGCTTTGCAAGTACCAAGTCTCCAACTTGAAAGCTTACGTCCCTGCGTTTTGTATCGGCCCATTTCTTGGTTCGTTTTCCCGCCTTGTGTAGACAAGCTCGGGCTAGGTCATGGTGTTCTTGCCATTCCGTTGCGAACCTATGTGCTGCTGGATTGGGCCCCTCGTACTTGGTTGCGACTGTGTTGGGTGTAAGTGGCTGTTGTCCCGTTGCAATTTCGAAAGGACTTTGGTTGGTTGCCTCACTTCGTTGTAAGTTGTAGGAGAATTGAGCCACATCTAGAAGTTTTGGCCAATTACGTTGTGTGATACTTACGTAATGCCTCAAATATATTTCCAATAGGCCATTCACACGTTCAGTTTGTCCATCTGTTTGGGGGTGGACGCTTGTTGAAAAATTCAAACTTGATCCCATGAGTTTGAATAATTCGGTCCAGAATCTGCCCGTGAATCGTGTGTCCCGGTCGCTGATGATTGTTTTTGGCAATCCCCAATACTTCACGACGTGTTTGAGGAAGAGGCGGGCTGCTTCCTCGACTGGGCACACCTTTGATGCTGGAATGAACGTCCCATATTTAGAGAACCTGTCGACTACCACCATAATGCTGGACAGACCGTCAACGTTGGGTAAGCCGACAATGAAGTCCATGGATAAACTCTCCCATGGACGTTCGGGAATGGGCAATGGTTGTAACAGCCCAGCGGGTTTCTTTGTCTCGATCTTGTCTTGTTGGCATACAAGGCAAGTTCTTACATATGCTTCTATATCTTCGCGCATGCGGGGCCAATAGTAGATTTCGGTAATCAGAGCTAGAGTTCGGTTCATACCTGGATGTCCGGCCCACTTAGAATCATGGCATTCCTTCATGATTTCCTTGCGTAGCTCATCGAACTGAGGTACGTAGAGACGATGGCCACGGGTATAGAGTATGTCTTCCTCGAGCCAAAATCTTCGGGTTTTTCCTTCCTTGGCGGAATCGATGAGCATTTTGGCTGTCGGATCGTGTGCTAGTCCTTCCTTGATGCGTTCTAGCAACTGTCCCTTGGGCAAGCTGACAAATTCTATGTTGTACCTTCGGCTTAATGCGTCGGCGACTAAGTTGACTTTTCCTGGCTTATACTCCATGTCGAAATCGAATTCCGCCAGGAATTCTTGCCAACGGGCTTGCTTGGGAGATAGTTTCTTTTGGGTAAGGAAATAGCTGTTGGCGACGTTATCCGTGTAGACCACGAATTTGGACCCTAGTATATGGTGTCGCCAAGTCCGCAAACAATGTACTACCGCGGTCATCTCTTTCTCATGAACCGAGTATCTCCTCTCGGTATCATTTAGTTTTCGGCTTTCGTATGCAACAGGATGTCCCTCTTGCATTAGGACTCCTCCGATGGCTGTGTCCGATGCATCTGTATAAACTTCAAAGGGTTTGGCATGATTCGGTAATGCCAGCACTGGTTCACTTGCCATTGCATGTTTCAATTCTTCGAATGCTTGTTGGCAGCATTGGTCCCAATCCCACACCTTGTCCTTCTTCAGTAACTCGGTCAGAGGTGTGGCGATTCTTGAGTAGTTCTTGACGAACCTTCGATAGTAGTTGGCTAACCCTAAGAAGGATCTCAATTCTGTTACTTTGGTTGGTGGCTCCCATTCGGCTATTGCTTGGATCTTTGCTTTATCCATTCGAATCTTTCCACCTCCTATGATGTGGTCGAGGAACGGGACTTCTTGTGCGAAGGAGCACTTTTCCTCTTTGACGTATAGCTGGTTTTGCCGCAAGGCTTTGAACACTTTTCGGAGGTGTTCCACATGCTCCCCGATGGTTTTACTATAGATTACGATGTCATCAAGGTAAACTACAACGAACTGATCGAGGAAGGGTTGTAGTACCTTGTTCATGAGGGTGCAAAATGTGGCAGGAGCATTCGTGAGGCCGAACGGCATCACAAGGTATTCATACGAACCGTAGCGTGTTACGCAAGCTGTCTTTGGTTCGTCTCCTTCGGCAATTCTTACTTGGTAGTATCCAGACCGCAAATCTAACTTGGTGAACCACCTTGCATCTCTAAGTTGATCGAACAAGTCGGCTATCAAAGGAATCGGGTACTTGTTCTTGATGGTGAGCTTATTCAAAGCCCGATAATCGATGCACATTCGAAGAGTTCCGTCATGCTTCTTCTGAAAAAGCACTGGCGCTCCATAGGGTGCCTTAGATGGTCGGATATATCCGGCGTCGAGGAGTTCCTTTAATTGTCTGCGTAGCTCTTCGAGTTCGGGCGGGGCCATCCGGTAAGGGGCTCGGGCTGGTGGCACCGCGTTCGGAACGAGTTCGATCTTATGATCGACTTCACGCTTTGGTGGGAGGGTTTTGGGCAATTCTGGCGGCATTACGTCTTGGAATTCGGTTAGGACTCGTTTTACCTCGGTCGGAACCCTTTTGGTTGTGGGTGGCTCGTCGGTTACTAGTGCCGCTAAGAATGCTGGTTCCTCCTTATGCAACCCTTTGTTGAACTGAATGGCCGACACTACGTTGGCTTTTACTCCCGGCTGTCGGCTCAAGGGGACCATACATCGACGTGTTGGGTCGAGTATGCACAAACAGTTTGCGAATGGTACGGGGAATGCATTGATCCGATCAAGGAAGCTAAGACCCATTACTACATCAAAATCGTCAAGGGGAATTACCTTGATTGTTTCTTTGCCGGACCAGTCCCCGATGCTAAGTTTCACTCCTCTTGCTAACCCGGCAATTGGAGTCTCTTTTGAATTTACGGTTTTGATGAATCCATCTGCCTTCTCAATGCGAAGGCCAAGCTTCTTGGCAGCTTGTTCTGATAGAAACAAGTCTGAGGCCCCGGTGTCCACCAATGCGCTCATCTTTTGGCCTGCCATGTTGATGTCTACGAACATCAAACCCTTTTTCTTCGAACCTTTCTTAACTTCCATGGAGCTAATAATGGAACTAAGTTTGGGGACTTCTTCTTCAACTTCTTCATTATCCTCTTCTTGGATGGCAGCCGCTTTCTTGAGCTGTGGGCAGTCCCTTTTCATGTGATTGCCCCCACAATTGTAGCAACTGAAGTTGTTGTTTTTCTCCCACGGCTTACGAAGTTTGAAGTCTCCGCTAGGTGCTTTCTTTGCCCCATCCTTGTTATGCACCTCTTTGCCTTTCCCGCTGTTGCCTTTGTGCTTTGGCTTTTGTCTTGGAGTGTCCGACTTCTTGTATTCAAAGTCTGCAAGGGAGTCGGCCAAGTCCAAGGCTTTGGAAAGATCTTGAATTCCGGATCGATGTAATTCCATCTTGGCCCAGCGTTGTAATCCATTCTTGAAAGCAAAGAGGGCATCGGCTTCACTCATCCCTTGGATTTGAAGCTTAAGTTGCGTGAACTTGTTGACATACTCTCGGATGGAGCCGTCGTGCTTTAACTGGTGAAGCTTTTCCCGGGCTTCTTCTTGAGCGTTCTTTGGATAAAAGTGCTCTTTGAACTCGAACTGGAATTCCTTCCATGTTTTGATGGGAAACGACCCATCTCTTGACTGAGAACACCTATGTCGCCACCATAGAAGTGCGACATCCACTAAGTAAACAGAGGCAGTGTTTACCTTTATGCTCTCATCCTCGATGCCCGAGAGTCGGAAGTATTGATCTAACCCCCAAACGAAGTTGTCCACTTCTTGGGCGTCCCTTGCCCCTTTGAACTCCTTCGGTTTCGGCACATCGATCTTGGGCTTGGCTTCAACTGTCCTGCCCATCATGCCGGTTAACACGGCATTCTTGTAGAGGGATAGCTCCGCATTGAGCTTTCCGATTTCCCCCAACAACTCCCCCCTCATTGCTTCCATCGCAGCTTGAAGGGAAACATCTTGTAGGTTCAGTTTCTCGTATGCTGAGTCGAGAAGGTTTTGAACCTCTTTATTGACTTTCTCTTTGGAAACGATGTTGGCTTCTAATGCTTCCAGCCGATCGTTAACAACATCGAGGGACTCGACTGTCTCCTTTGCGTCGGTCGATCTTGTCCTCGAGCGATGTTAATCGATCCTTTGAAGCGGCCCTCTTCTTATCGACAGTCTTGTCGGCAACTTTTTCGGGAACTTTGTCGGTGGGTTTTTCAGGGGCTTGGACCTCCGTGGATTTTGTTGGTGCGCCGGTCTCGTCTTTCTTGGCCATCTCGAGCAAATTCCTTGCTCTGATACCACTTGTCACGTCCTTGGAAAACTTGGATCGGGACGTGCGGCCTTAGGACCCTTTGGGAAGCTTGTGGCGCCTAAGTAAGCCTTCTTGATCTAAGCCGGATGGCTTAGATCGGTGCGGAAACGGGATGACGGTGAGATGGGAAGAATGTGCGAGACGATGGTTGAGCGGAACGCCCGAGAATTTTATTAATTTGAAGGGAAAGAAAACAAAGTTGCTTAACAAGCCAAACAAGTCGAATTCCTAAGGAAAAAGTAAATAATGAGGTGGGGCTAGGCCTCCTTAAATAAGCCCCTCTAAGCCCTAATCCTATTCTAACCAGGATTGCTAATATCCTACTCCTTCAAGGAGAGGGAATCCTTGTCCTAAAGGGATTTGTACTCCCTAAACCCCTAAGAGGGTGTGGTGTGCGCGGAGGCCAGGCCCAAGGCCTTGTGTGGACCCGTGGGTGCGTTCTGACGGCCTTGTCCGGCCTCTCCGCGTGCGCCGCTTTCGAGCCCGTGGTGCTGGGCGGTATCGGCTGGCTTGGGCCTGCGTTGTGCGGCGAGATCGGGCCCCTCGGGTGCGTCTGGCTTGACCTGTTCGGGTGCGTAATCGGACCCCTTGGGTGCTAGCGGCCCGGTCTTCTCGGTTGCGCTGGGCGTGGCCTGCTTGGTCCTCGGGTGGGTGCTGCTGCTGGCCCCTTGCTGGGCGGTTGGAACGGACCCTAGGGTGCGGTCCGTGACACTTTACATTTGCCTTTGACTTCTGCGTGCGAGTCGTCACCAAAAACTATTTGTCCACATATCATTCCGTCTAACGCCACAAAGAACTATTTTCGACCACACATATGATTACTGACACAATTATTGAGATACCAAATATTTTCCTTCGACTCTTCATTTTTCTGCTCATAGGCTTGGAGTGATCCCACAAGCTCATCGATAGTCATTTGAGTTCAATCTTATGATTCTTCAATTGCATTGACCACGTAATCAAATTTTCGTACCAACGATCGTAAAATTTTCTCCATCACTCTAACCTCGTTGAGTGTTTTGTCATTTCTTTTCATTTCATTTACTACGGCTTTCACATGGTTAACATAGTCATCTATGCTTTCCGTGTTTTTCATTTTCAGCATTTCAAACTCGACTTTGAGTGATTAAAGACATGACTTTTTTGCTTTTTCAACTTCTTGGAGTGATTTTTGCAGAGTTTCCCACGCTTCCATTGATGTTGTTGCTTCTGCAATTTTTTCAAAGTTAAATTCATCTATTGCTTGGAAAATATAATATAACGCCCTTTGGTCTCTTTTACGAGCATCCCTTGGAGCTCTCTTCTCTTCGTTGGTTAGAGCCGCTTCTGCTGCTGCATTTTTCGGCTCAACATATCCTTTTACGACAATGTCCTACAATCTTGCGAACCGAGTAGTGCCTTTATTTGAATACTACAGTTACCATAATTCATCTTTGTCAATCTTAGGATTTTTGGCTGGAACATGTGATTCATCTTCTCGTGACATGAACTCGAACTCGAACCTGGCTCGGATACCTCTTGATGGAAGCAAAAGGTGGGCACTCGATATAATTTATAACTCGAATATATTTCAAACTAATCGAATTATAATTACAATTGATGAGTGATTTAAATTGTTATGTTTATGTTGTTAGTTGCTCCTTATTTGTCGGTTTAGGTAGTTAATTTAGGTGTTTTCCCTTATTTTTTGTGCAGTACTTCGTGTTTGGAAAACATATTGGAAAAGGCTGGATTCTGTAAGTTTTCTGGGTTCATGGTTGGATTAGTGGGCATGAATTGGGACATGAAAATGCTTACTAGACGACACATCAGCCGCTTCTAGAAGATGCCATGTCAGCAACAATTGATAGCTTATCAACCGAGATAGGATAATTTATCAGTCGGAATTTGAAGTTTAAATTTAGAATTTATCTTTTGTAATTTATTTAAATAATTTAGGAATTATCTTCCATCTTTTTAGGTTTTTTTAAGATTTTAAGATGCTATAAATACCCATTTGGGGTGAAACTCAAATCATTTTTTGGTCTTGTTTTCATTTTTACTTTGGAGTTTATAATTTAAGAATTATAATTGTATTAAACAATAATTATAATTGTAGTTATTTAAATTTCTAATAATTTTAAATTACTTTTTAACACTTAGATTGGTACTAAGCGACTATACCATGTTGAAAGTGATGATACAGTATAAAAAAATAATAGAAAGAATAAGAGAGAAATCTATTTCATTTGATTCAAGAAGCTTGATTACAAAGATCAGGATTGCATCCTTTTATACACAGAGATGAGCCAAAACCATAATCAGTTTTAGCTGTTATGAATCACCTAACAACCCTATAACAGTTTAACTGTTTTCCAACTCAGCACACCTTCATTTTTAACAACATTCTCTGTCGTTTTCGTTGTTTCCACATTCCTTGCCAAATTCATATCATGTTTCGTAGCTTCATTTTGGCGAATGATGCCGTTGAAGGAATCTTTGGCTTTCACTCTAATTATGTGCAGCAAAGGCATTGTGGAGCTCTCGTATTTCAACACTTTCAGAGACAATAAGGTATGAAATTAAAACACACAGTCGAGTCGATGTGTCATGTGTTTATAATCCTAGATTTTGTATTGATTAACCAATGGTTTTCTTTTCATTTCTTCCCCAGATTTTGTCGGATGCAAGTTTTAGTATGTTGGCCCTTGGTGTTCTAGTAAATGCAACGATAATCCCAGTCCTGCTGAAGCTCCTTTATGACCCTATTTCGAGAAAAGTAGCTGCCTCTCAGAAAAGAAGCTTGATGCAGCTAAAACCCGATTATGAGCTACGGATCCTTGCATGCATTCATGGACCTGAGCATGTCCTAGCCTTGATAGACGTGCTCGATATCACATGCCCTACAAAAGAGAGTCCTAACGTTGTTTACGTGCTTCACCTAATTGAAATGGTGGGTCGTGACTCTCCGGTCTTTATAGATCACAACGAGAATCAATCGACGGGTTCCTTCGAAAACATTATCGCTTTCAATCGGTACGAGCAAAACAATCAGGGATTGGTCAGGGTGAACACATTCATAGCAATCTCTCCGCCTAAACTGATGCATGAGGATATCTGCAGTGTGTTCCACAGATTTAGATTGTAGGGCAATTGTACTTGTGGTGCAACAACATTACGTGGATGTATACAGACACTAATGTTACATATGAATACGCATACATGACATCAATGTTCAAAGATTAAAAGCTCTTACTCTCAACTATCTCATTCTGCTACCACTTTGTCTGTAAGTTAAACTGTCCCTACAGACTCCCTAAGACATATTTTAACATAATCGGAATTGTTCTTAATTACATAAAATAATCATGAATTTGTTCTAAATACAGGGCAAAAACCAAATGAGTATGTTAATTATGTTGGTACTTATCCAATGATGATTGAAACTAAACTCTATATTATAAACATTAAACAACAATAACCAAAACAAAACAACGGTTTGGGTGCTTTGTCCTTGTAATAGAAAACTTTATATCCGTAGTAAATATATAAAATTCCAGGTAGCCGAGAATCTAGTTACAACAAACAACTAGAAATTGTCAACATGAGCAAAAATAGAATCTATGTTGGAGGTTTAAACCTTCATCTACTTCTCCCCTTTCATCCAATCCTCAATCGTTCCCCTGGTCTTAGCGACAGCCGGTGGCAGCCATGGCTGGACCACCACCTCCTATTCCGTACGGGAATGATACGATCGAAGTTTGCGTCTCGTTTCCGGGCAAGGTGAATTCCGCCGGTGTCTGGGAAGACACCCCATCGGCGATTCTGTCGTACTCGTTACCGCTTCTGGAATTACAGATAATCTTGATATTCTCGGTATCTCATATCGTTCATGTCATCTTCAAGCCTATTGGACTCACCTTCTTTGCCTCACAAATGTTTGTACGTTCATAAATCGATAACCTATTTCCTTTCTCTGTATATATCTATTTCTTGATTTGTGATTGATTAGTTTGTTTGGTTTAAATTTTGTGGACTAGTCCGGCGTGATCCTGGGGCCTGCAATGCTGGGGCAAATGGAAGGGATCCGAGACATATTTTTTAGCCCAGATCATCTAGGTGTAGAAACCATTGACACAGCATCTCTGTTTGGTTTCTCTATGTTTTTGTTTCTGATGGGAGTGAAAATGGATGTGAACATGGCACTTACCACATCAAGGAGAGCCGTATTGATTGGCATTATATCCCTTTTAGCCCCCATGGTGTTCGGTTTAGCTGTTTACGACGCCTTCAAAGAGCCTCATCAGAGCAAAACACTATCCTTGGAACGCTTGATGGGAATAACCGTTGAATCTTTAACGTCTTGTTCGGTCATCGCATGCCTTCTCAGCGAGCTCAAGATCCTGAATTCCGAGCTGGGACGACTCGCTCTGTCGTCGGCGGTCGTTGGCGACCTCAGCACTTTGATTCTAGTTTACTTCAATGCTTCGACGAAACGCTGGTCCATCTCACCAAAGTTCGCTATAGCTCATGTAGCAATATTGATTACTTTCCTATTTCTTATCTTTTCCGGGTTCCGTTCATTTATGTTTCGGATAATTAGAGAAACACCAGATGGCAAGCCGGTCAAGGAAGTGTACATTGTGATCATCTTGATGGTGGCTCTGGCTTGTGGTGTGTTTACCTCTAAGTTCAATCAGTCTCCTTTAGTCGGCCCTTTTCTCGTGGGTCTAGCTATTCCCGAAGGACCACCCATAGGGTCTGCCCTGGTCGAAAGGTTTGAATGTTTTGTCAATGGTATCTTTCTTGCAATCTACGTAACCACATCTGCAATGGCAATTCAACCAGAGAAGTTTTTTGAGGATCTGACTACCTTGAAATTTTGTGTACTCAATATTGTTTTCTCCTTCTTTGCCAAGTCTATATCTTGTTTCATAGCTTCATTTTGGGGCATGATGCCCTTCAAGGACTCATTGGCGTTTGCTCTCATTATGAGCAGCAAAGGCGTCGTGGAGTTATCATATTTCTGCACTTTTAGAGACATCAAGGTAATCTAAATCCTTACAGCATTTGCTTTTTTCAAAACTTTTACTACTTCATGTTCTAAAACCTTTTTCATTTTTCCTTTGCAGTTTATGTCAAACGAAACATTTTCCATCTTTAGTCTTGGCATTCTACTAAATTCAACCATAATCCCAATACTAGTGAAGTTCCTTTACGACCCAGATGCAAGAAGATATGCAGCATATCAGAAAAGAAACATACAGCACTTACACGGCAATGCCGAACTACGGATTCTTGCATGTGTCCATAGACCTGAACATGTCCCGGCCTTGATAGATTTGCTAGATATCACCTGCCCTACAAAAGAGAGTCCTAATGTGGTTGACGCCCTTCACCTGATCGAACTCGCCGGTCGCGAAACTCCCGTCTTTATAGCTCACAAAAAGCAAGAGAATGTAGTCGGGCGTTCCTTCGAACACATTCTCGCTTTCCATCAATACGAGGAAAAAAATGGGGGATTGGTCACGATCAACTCATTCACAGCCATCTCTCCGCCCAAATTCATGCATGACGATATCTGCAGTCTCGCCCTGGACAAGCAAACATCCTTCATACTTCTTCCATTCCATAGGAAATGGTCCATTGACGGATCCGTTGAAGTCGAAAACGGTATGATAAGGAACCTGAACAGCTGCATCCTGGACAGAGCCCCGTGCTCGGTAGGGATTCTCATCACCCGCGGCGTACTCGACCGCAAGAGAAAATCACTGAAGATGTCGAGTTCATCATCCTGCTCCATTGGCATGCTCTTCTTGGGCGGAAAAGATGACCGGGAGGCTTTAACATTAGCCAAAAGAATGGCCAATGACCCTAGGGTGAAGCTGACGGTCATCCATCTCATTAGTGATGAATACCATACGGATTCCATGAACTGGGACATGATGCTGGATGCTGAGATATTGAAAGATACAAAGTACGGTGGATTTAGTAATGTTGGCAACGTCATGTATTTAGAAGAAGTTTCCAACAGTGGACCGGAAGCGGCGAGGATCGTTCAATCAATTGCGGATGACTATGACTTGTTCATCGTCGGCAGACGCCACGGGGTGGATTCAGTACAAACAACGGGTCTATCGGAATGGAGTGAATTGCCTGAGCTAGGGGTCCTCGGAGACCTTCTTGCATCCACAGATTTAAGTACCGGGGCGTCTGTACTAGTTGTACAACAACAACATTTAGACTAGATTATGTCACATCCAAATCAAATTTATTCAATTAATTGTTATAGCTGAAATGATAAAAAAAAATTATTTAAATTTCTTATTAATCACGTGTTTTATCTTTAATAAAACTCCAAAATGCTTTGATGTAATGCACTACACAAATTCCCACAAAAAAACATAAACAATCTATAAGAGGGACAGCCCAATTAGTGAAAATAACAAAATATTCAACATATAAGACATTGCATATATGGATTTCAGAAAACATTTTAGAGTTTAAAGTATACTACTCAATGCAAAATAACAAAAGAAACTCACTTACAGATAAAAATTCTCTTACACTTTTTCGGTGCTCTTTTTTATGCTCCAACACTAAAATAACAATAAAAAAATTAAATTCTAAGCCTTAACCTTAAATTTTAAATCCTAAACCCTACCCCTAAAAATACACTCAACCCCAAATTCCCTAAACTATAATCACAAACCTTAACTTTAAACCCTAAACTTAATTTTTAGTTTGGGGATATAAATAAAGACACACAAAAAAATTTATATTCCTCATTTATAGGCTTGTTCCTCATTCACAAATAAAATTCATCTATTCCTTTTCAGTATTTCTATTTTTTCCCTCTTTCACGTCACTTATAAACAAGTCAAAATAAATGAGGACCAACCTTATTTTCGAAAGAATTATTTCTCATTTGGTTCTCCATCATTCATCATTCATTTAATTTTTTTTACACCTAATTAAATATCAATTATCCTCAAATTAGTCTAAACTTGACTCAATAAACTCAAATGCATCAACAATATAATCATTCATGACTCATGTCAATCTATAAAGGCTGCCTCAAAAATTCGAGTTGTTACAACAAATCTCAACACAGTCCATCACCAAAAATGCTTACAAAATTAATCAAATAACGAATAATAAATTTTTATCATCTCTAATTAATTAAATTAATTGTGATAATAAAGAACTGTTATTTTATTTCTAATTAAATTAATTATGTAACAAATAATAAAAAGATGAGTCTACCACGTGCGACGAATATTGTTGAACATCACTAACGTTGAACACCGCCGAATACTGTTAATTTAAAAAAAAAAATCTAAAGGACTAAAATTATAATTAAAATTATCTCTTAAAAAAATAAAAATCAAATTTAATAGGTACTTTATAATATTTTTTAATAGAATAGAATCAAATGTACCCAACTCTCCTAAACCCTAAAAAAATCAATCTCTTAAAGAGTATGTTGGGATTTGTGGTGCTCGATTCCTTAACTTTTAAATTAATTGATGTAATAGCTAAGCAATGAGATTCAAGTTTGTTGCTTTGTGTTAAGGAGCTTGTTAAGACTCCTTTAGTATGTTGATGTGTTTGGTTTGTGGCTTGTTTATGTCATGTATGTTGGCCACGTGGCCCTTATCTATATGCTTATGACATGTTTAAATGGTTGAATCCTTAGCTTCTTCTATAATATGGATGTTGTTAATGCTCCGTTGTTCGTTTAAATTGTTCTGTATGCTGATTTTTGGTTGCTAAATGTTGTATGAACGATGTTTGTGGCTAGGTGAGTTGTAAATTGCTTTTAGAGTTGAGTCTTGGTGTGTTTTGCAGCTAAATTAAGGGGCTTGCAGTGCAGGGCGTATCGATACGCTCCAGGGCCGTATCGATACGGTCCTACACTTTGGGCCTTAGTTTAAGCCTAGCGTACTGGTACACGGGGTGTATCGATACGCCAAAAGTTCTATGGAAATATGAGAATTTGACGAGATTTTGCCGTATCGGTACGGGTCTAGGGTGTATCGGTACAGTCTTTTATCATTGACCGTGAGAAGTTGACCGGTGAGGGCATATCGATACGGTCAACCAGCGTATCGATACAGTCTCCCTATGTTGACTATGGGTTGTTGACCTAGTCAAGGCGTATCGATACGCACTTCTAGTGTATCGATACGGCATGTTGTACAAACTAAAATTGGTTGTTTTAAATTGCTTGTTTGATTGTTTCGCTTCGCTTTGTTGCTTCTGCTGTCGTTGTTTTCACATAGAATGTATTTAAAGCCTTTAGACAAGATAATGTAAAAAAAAAATTCTATGGTTGCTAACCAAAGGGGAACCTTAACGGATTTCACTTCGGTTTTCCCCGTGTGACCCACTCGGACTGGTCAGTCATCTAGACTGGGACGATGGGGTTACAAATTTTATATTTGGTATGAATGTTACATTTTAGAAAGTAAAATTTACTAAATTGCTCGTGTTATAATATTTTTTAACATGTTAAACTTTCAATATTAAATTAAAAATATCTGCACAAAAAATCATAAAATTATTTTTGTTACACTTCTAAAATTTGTAAAAATTATATATTTATCAAAATATTAATATAATTATTTATCCAAAAAAACTATCAAGATTTAATGGTCAAAGTTTTTTAAGGGCTTAATTGATTTAATTTCTTGGCTCAAAGGTTTAATTGGGTACAAAAATGTTTAGGGTTTAATTGATTTGTTTCCAAAAAGTTTAAGGACTTCTTACACTCTTAAACTTAAAATCTATAAAATCATATTAAAAATTTAAAGGTCATTTACAAAAGGCATAATGCTAAAAAAATTCCCTAACGGTTGATTGAATTGTCACTTTGGCTCCTATTCTTTATTTGAAGCAATTTAGCCCTCAACGTTTCATTTTGAGTCAAAATGGCCCCTCCGCGGATGAAAATTGTTAGTCAACTGGCGATAAACAATTTGAAATAACTTGGTAGAATGGCATGTCAAAAGAAAAAAAATATTTTATACAATTTTATAAAATTATTTCTTGATTGATGATATGTCATTCTGTAAAGTCAGTATATTTGCATATATAACACTGCTATCGCAACGAGCACTGCCATGTCGAGGTAGTATTTATTTATACATATTCTTAACCCTTTGACAATGCTCATACACCTTGTAGATAGGACGATTTGAACTCGTATCTCCTAAGATGAACAACATCCGTTTTTCTATTGGGACACTTATTGGGTTATTTTTTTCATTATTATTAAAATATCAAATGACTATTTTGTGATTCAATGCTCCACATATCACTAGATTAATTTTAATGGCCAAAATTTAATCCTTAATTAGTATTATACAACTTTAGCCTGAAACTTCATTCACAATCTTGTCTTTTTTTAATCCAACGGTTGATATTCAACATTAAATTTCAACTTAAATCCAATGGTCCATATTAATTCACAATATTATGAAGCATGTGAAATGACATCTTTGTACGATTCAATGGCTAAAATTATCTCTTAAATTTCTATTCGATCCAACTATTCGAAAATTCTAAAAAAAAAAAACTTAAACAATTAATTCCTTTCAACATAATTCCGGATCAACCTTGTAATTTCATTTCCAACTTACTTATCATAGGTAAAACTGTCTATTTATGGGATAAAAATTATTTCCGAAAAATTACCATTTAAATACTTCAAAATTTCCAAACTTTTTACTTCAGACACTAAACATTCATTTTTATCATTTTAGTCACTTCACTCTAGAAATCAAACTTTCATTTTTGTCATTTTGGTTACTTACCAAATTTTGGGTTTTACACCAAACCCAAGTTCACTTACCAAAAATTGGGGTTTACACCAAACCCAAGTCGTAGATTTAGGTTTTTTTTGTTGATATCTTATTTTATTTATTTAGAATTATTATCCTTGCATTTTTCAAGTTGGATTTAAAATTTTAAAATTTTAAAAATAGATTAATTACAGTTAACAAAACAAGAATACATATATCTACATCGGCATACAAATGTTTCCCAACTTCGAACTAAAGTAATTATATAAGTTTTAGCCTAATATTTCATTTTAGGGTAAACTACACAAATGACCACCTTACTATTGTAAAAGTTGCGATCTGACCACATTATTTTTTTTCGTCACAATTAAACCATCAAACTATTTAAATGGTATCAATGTGACCACCGGCCGTTAAAGGTTAACGGAAGGGTGACGTGGCAGTTAAAAAAATAAGGGTATAATTACACATTTAATCTTTGTTACTTATAAATTCTATCAATTTAGTCCTAATTTTAATTTAATAAAATAAATTAATTATTTAATAAGGTGTTGACACGTATACTGACGATTATGAATCATTATGGAGTGTCACCTGAACTTGTTTTCTTTGATTAGACTGAGAGATTCCTGGAAACTAGAAGTGTGGTTAAATTTTAATTACTCAATCTTGGGATTTTCAAGCCTTTTCTTGTTCCTTTTAAATTTGTCATTATGGAGTCTGAAAACCACCAGCATCTGCTTCTTGGGTTATCTTCTTCTATACCAATCTCTCCCTGTTATGGAGTTTCAAGCACCCATTCTTGGACCCCAACCGCCCCAAATGTTGCCTTGTAAGTTACCCTTTCTCTCTCATGAAGCTTTCTATACAAATATATTTGTCTCTTCATTATGAATTTTACTTTAACCCCGGAATCTATCTCCCTTTTATCTTTTCTGATTTGATGTGCATCAATCACAATTATATTGCTCAATATTTACTTATTTATCAGTTGTTTTTTCTCGGGAGAATAATATTTTCTTTTTCTTGCATTGGTTTTGGATTCCTAAAACTTGTCGGTTCTCCAAGTACAGTATTTCAGATACTTCAATTTATACTCTCTCTTTTTCCCCAGGAACTCCGGTGAGTTCAGTCAAATTATAATGGGGATATATTGCACTCAAGGCAGAAAAATAACATGTTAGCATCTCCTCAGAACAGTTCCATGATCCAAGACTGGGCTAAAAGCGATGGGAGTTTCACCACCCATTCTTGCCATGGCCTAAGCAACAGTGCCTCCAGCGTCGGAGATTCCCGTCAGCTGCCTCAACCAAACTACATGAAGAATAACGAGCAAAGGGATTTGAATGATCTGAGCGAGAAACTATTGCTCAAGACAATATCTTCCGGTTTCCCGATGTTTTCTGCTGGACCAGAATTTTACTCAAGCAACCAGAATTGTTCTATCCCTACGACTGGTTTTTCACCAAGTAGAGGGAGTTTCAGCCAGATTAATAACTATTGATAGAATTTATAAGTAACAAGGACTAAATGTGTAATTATACCCTTATTTTTTTAACTGCCACGTCACCTTTCCGTTAACCTTTAACGACCGGTGGTCACATTGATACCACTTAAATAGTTTGGTGGTTTAATTGTGACAAAAAAAAATAATGTGGTCAGATCGTAACTTTTACAATAATAAGGTGGTCATTTGTATAGTTTACCCTTATTTTAATAGTTATTTTTTTGCTCACCGTAAATTATCATTTCATTTACATATTTTTTTTTTTGAAAATTTACAATGTTAACCAATAATAATAGTATCATATATCTACTTTATATAGATCATTAAAATAGAAAAAGTTAAATATATATTTAATATTTTAACTATACATTTTTTTTTAAGTTTGTACCTAAAGATTTTTTTCTCTCAAGTTGGTACCTGAACTAGACATATTCTTTTAAATTGGCATCTAAATATTTTTTTACTCCCAAGTTGCTACATGAACTAGACACTCTCTCTCAAGTTGGTATCAAAACTTATGAATTCAATCAATTTAGTCATACTTTGAAACAACTCAATAAATTTAACTACATATATTTAAAAATTCTATCAATTTACTTTTTGTTCTTATCTTAAATTGTTTATTCTTCTTGTTATATTACTTTGACGGTAGGGTGCAGTTATTCGATTGTTGTTTTGGTCCGATGGATCGCTTGATTTAACGATATTGTAAAAAAATATTAAACTGATGAAAATTTTAAATATAGAGAGTTAAATTTATTGAATTAGTTTGAATTAAGACTAAATTGATAGAATATATAAATTTTAATACCAATTTAAAAGAATATACTTAGATCATGTATCAACTTAGGAACAAAAACTCTTTAAATAACAACTTAAAAGAAAGTGATTAATTCAAGTACATGAAATTAAATTCTCTAAATACCAACCTCAAAAAGGTGTATAATTCAAATACTAAAAAATATATTTAAGACGAATTGGAAAAGAAGAAGAAGAAGGAAGAATCAACAAAAATTCATGGAGGATGACTTTGCCAACAAGGCAAAGCGTGGGACCCAATATGGTATGGTACATTAATATTTAGGGCCAACTCAACCTCACTTAAATCTAAAGAAAAAACGCAAGTCTGAGCGCGTGAAGCTCAAATCCCCTCCAGTTCACTTCCCCTTCCCCCAAGCTAAAAAGGGTAATCACTACCGTCTCGGTGGTCTCCTATGGTTTTTACCTGCAAATTTTCCCAGAAACCCTAATTTCAATAAATCGTTTCTCCCTCTTCATGAATTCAATCTCTCCAGTCCCCTAATAACTCATCTGAATTTCAATACCCAATTTGTTTCTTTTTATTTGGTTTGGAGATGGCTGAGGATAAGAATGGAGATGGAAGTGAAGTGAGTGATTACTCATCGGAAGATGAAGGGACTGAAGATTACAGAAGAGGAGGGTACCATGCGGTGCGTATCGGTGACACTTTCAAGAACGGTTGTTATGTGGTTCAGAGCAAGCTTGGTTGGGGTCATTTCTCCACCGTTTGGCTCGCTTGGGATACTCAAAGATCGGTATTTTCCTCTTCTCTTTATTTCTTTTCAGCTTCTCTGTCTCCCTTATTACTTCTTATGGTAAACGTTTATTTTTTATGGGAAGTTGGTTAATCATTAATAAGGCGAATTATGTTTTTTTTTAGGGAAAAAGTGGGATAGTTTTGAAATTTCTTATGGAATGTCTTATTTGGGTGTATAAGAACAATGAAAGATGTCATTGTAAAAGATGCTGGAATGTGCATTGCTTTTGGTTAATTGAAGGGTATTATTTCTGCAGCTAATGTTGTGAAGAGTCCAAGATTTGCCTCCTTGCAATTGAGCTTCAGATGCCCTTCATTTTCCCATCAGAGATAATTTTCTCTTTTTTTTTTTACATATAGTTCTCTGCTCTCTTGTTGTTGCATTTCCATTATGATTCTTGTCACAGTGGTTATATATGGTTCTGTTACTTCTTTAGGTCATAAGATTCTTTGTTCCTTAAATTTCGGCGCAATGTAGAACTGGATCAACCATTGCCGTTTGATTTTTCATGGTTCAACTAGTTAACCGGATGAGAATTTATTGTTTGTAGCGTTATGTAGCTTTGAAGATTCAAAAGAGTGCTCAGCGTTATACCGAGGCAGCAATGGACGAGATAAAGATCCTCAAACAGATAGCTGAGGGAGATCCGGACGATAAAAAGAGTGTTGTCAAGCTCTTGGATCATTTTAAGCATTCAGGGCCTAATGGGAACCATATGTGTATGGTTTTTGAGTACTTGGGGGATAACCTTTTGACCCTTATTAAATATAGTGATTATCAGGGGGTTCCACTTCACATGGTTAAAGAGATTTGCTGTCATATCTTGACGGGTCTTGATTATTTACACCGTGAACTTTCAATCATTCACACTGATTTGAAGCCAGAGAACGTGTTGCTGTTGTCAATGCTTGATCCATCGAGAGATCCTAGGAAATCTGGTGCTTCTCCCATCCTTCCATCTACGAAGGATAAGGTTGTCTCAGAGACTGTCACTTCAAAGGAAATAAAGAGTTCGAATGGAGATTTGACAAGGAATCAGAAAAAGAAGATCCGGAAGAAGGCTAAGAAGGCAGTTCGAGATTGTGTAGGAAAGGAACCTTTGGAGGAAACTGAGACAGATTCCAAGACTGGTGGTACAAAAGACACCAATGCTGATATGAAATCAAATGAAGTTTGTGGTGAAGGACAGCCAAAACGTTCTGTGGTTAAAGATGATGCAAGGAGTGATGGAATCAACAATGGTAACCAAGGAATAGAGAGCCATAGAAGGGGGAGCCGTGCAACACGGAAAAGGCTGTTGGCTGAAGCTGATCTTAAATGTAAATTGGTTGATTTTGGCAATGCTTGCTGGACATATAAACAATTTACAAATGATATTCAAACCAGGCAGTATAGATGCCCTGAGGTTATCCTTGGATCCAAGTATTCAACGTCAGCCGACTTATGGTCTTTTGCTTGTATTTGTTTTGAACTGGCTACCGGTGATGTTCTTTTTGATCCTCACAGTGGTGAAAACTATGATCGAGATGAGGTATGCAGAAACCATTTTACTTTCCATCTTGCATTTATGTTTTAATTCTATGGATATTTCGTAGTCTTGTGTGCCTCTTAGTCCTTACTACGGTGGACCTTGCGGTTACTCATGTATGGTCATGTGCTATTTGAATTAATATCAGCATCTTCTGTAGAACATTTTGCACCGTAATGAATACTATACCTTGCATTGCTTGATGCTTGTTTGTTTTTGTTTTAAGATTGTTCTGATTTGCATTCATTTACATATGAAATATCCGGTAATCCTTACACCTTTACCTCCCTTATGTGCTTCAAAAAGGACAGGAGAAAATGACTGATAAATTTTCATTAGCTTTAGATGCACACCAAATAAGGTTTGCTTCTATTTTATGTCTGGAGTAAGCTTTCTGTATGTTACAAGTGATGTGACTGCCTACTTGTTTCCTATTTCTGCAATGGTGAAAACCGTAAGAAATTCTTAGAAATCGAAAGATCACCATAAGTTGAGATGAGCCCTACCCTTCATTTTTTTAATATTATGTTGAGTTCTGTAGGCCATTACAGAATTTCTTGTCACCTTTTCCCCTTGACTTGCATTTTTTATTTCCAGGATCACTTGGCATTAATGATGGAGCTTCTCGGAGTGATGCCACGCAAGGTATGAACATTTGCCTTACAAAGGAATGAATTTGCCATCGTCCCTTTGTTTCAAGGGAACAAAGTTCATATTTGAATGCTTTACACTATAAACCTTGTAGTTCCAAGTATTGAGGTTGTGAATCTCACTGTTTGAGTGTCCAACAATTTTCTCCAGATTGCATTAAGTGGACGCTACTCTCGGGATTTTTTCAACAGACATGGAGACTTGAGGCATATTCGCCGATTACGTTTTTGGCCTCTCAATAAGGTCCTTATGGAAAAGTATGATTTTAGCGAGCAAGATGCTACAGACATGGCTGACTTCCTCGTTCCAATACTTGATTTTGCCCCTGAAAAGAGACCCACAGCTGCTCAATGCCTCAGCCATCCTTGGATCAGTTCTGGTCCACAACTGCTCAAACCTTCCACAACTGTTCGTGAACAGTGTATAGATGACAGTACATGTCAAAAGGAAAGGAAAGAGAAGGATGACAGAGAGTCCATGGAGACTGGAGTGGGGAATATTGCAATAGATGGAAGAGCTTCAAAGCCATCGAAAGAAATGCCTCCGAAGTTGAAATAACCTTCTGAGTATTTTTTTTTTGGTATTGATTTCTCATGAAATTCTTTCTTCCTCATATTACTTTGCCAAATGGCTTCTTTTCCTCGTTCATAAGACATCTGTATCATACCATTTCGAAGAGATCCAGCTTGGGTCGGGGACGGTTTCTTTAGGGGTCGACTACAGTTTTGTAAGAACATCATTGCTCATGCACCCCAATTTAAGGGTACTTGTTGCAAGCAAAGGCTCTCACGGTGAATTTTTAGACTGTTTCTCCATAGAAATGGTGCTTAAAACTTCTAGGTCAAACTGTTCTTTTGATTGGAAATGTTTCTTTTTGTTACTACTTCTACTACTCTTTGGTACTCTATATGTCCGATTCCTGAGGCTGATGCATCCTCCCTTGTTCCAATAACAATCTATTGTCCTTGTGGCACTTTGTTGGGATTTCAGAGCCGACTTTGATACCAAATATTATAATCTAATAAATTGTAAGATATCTATGATTCAGGACACTCACGTGGGTCTACTTGTACAAAATATTTTCTTTTGATTTCAGTCGATTTCTAAATTATTAAACCAAAATAAAAATATAGGTAAAAGGACCTCTTAAGACCTTAAATTTGATATTGAGCAAAGTGATCAGTTTGTAAAAAAAAAACTTTAATTTTGATAATTAATCACAATGATAATGCTTTCATAAATAAATTTATCCTTCAATATTTATACATTATGTTTATCTTAATCTTGATTCTCAAGATAAAAAACCGTAACCAATTATCTTTGATCGTTCACTTTCTGAATTGATAGGACTAAATTACTCCTCTTTGATTTGAAAATGATTAATCTGACCGATTTCAAAATTAAGAGGAATCAAAGAGGTTTTCTCACCTAAAATACATTATTTTTAAAATTAAATATTAATTAGAAATGATTTTTAAAGCCGATCCGAGCTCAACCCGATTAAAGACCCGATCCGACTAAGGAACAATTCTATCTCTATTTCCATTTTTCCTACAGCTCATTTTCGTCTCCATGGTAAATTTGTGGTGCCGGGTCCATTTCTCCGTTGCATTGAAAGAAAAGAGAGAGAAAGATCTGGAAAATTGAGAGACAGATCCCTAAGGAAGAAGAAGTGGATCTGATCAGTAAACCGGAATGGCACTGCACGGGATGAGAGGGCTCTCGATTTTCATTAGCGACATTCGGAATTGCCAGAACAAAGAGCAAGAACGCTTACGCGTGGATAAAGAGCTCGGCAATATCCGTAATCGATTCAAAAAAGAAAAGGTTTTTCCCTCTCTATTTAAATTCCGTGTTTGGAAATGATCGGACTTACTTTTAAATTTTATGTGCTTCAGTAGAACTAAAGTGCACATGATTCTTTCGTTAATTTTGATTTTGTTTGAGAGAAAGACGTGAACTTAGTTAAGCTATGAAGTCTATGCGTTTGTAAACGCTATAAGTGTATCAGTTTTATCAATGCCGGTAGATTATTTACAGCAACTTATTGCAAATAAATTGCGTATATGTTTTTTTAGGAAAAATGATTCCTCATTGATTCATAACAGTGGTGGCAGCTGTTAGAGTAAGGATTTGCGATCTTCATAAGCACTTACTGCCGTTTTTCTGCTGGCTAAACGTATTTTGAAATATTTTATGTAGAGTTTGAAGTAGGATTGGATCTCATATCTTATGAATTCTAAATCTGTATAGTGTATTAGACTGTATTTTGCTTGCTAATCCCGAGAAACTCTTTACAATTTGAGCACCTGTTAAGGACATTACATGAAGCAGTGAACCTCTGGAACATGTCTACTGCATGACACTTGGTAGGCACGGAAGTCCATACCATTGCTAAACTCTAATCAAATAAGCATATCGCAATTATTAAAAGCATCGGTTATATAGAGTTACAAACAAATAGGTTTCATGTGATAAGTTTCCTCACTGCTTAATGAGGTCCTTGACTCATTGTGAAGAGTCAGTTCTCACCAGTTTGGCTGTGAAGGCCAGGAAGATGTATTTTCATGCAGAACCACGTTTAATGAGCCAAACACACGTCAAAATTTCAAATTTGTATGCGTTAGTGAGGATTTATCCCTCAAAGATGTGTTTCCATAAGTTGAACTTATCTATCAATGCCATGGCATATTGGGACTGACTTTTTTATTGTTTTATAAATCTTGCCACTTCTGATAGTTAGAAGAGGTCCTTGCATCGTTTGATTTGATTTGTTTTTATTTGATGTTAGAGCGTCTTTCTCTCCTCTCCATCTCCTTCAACCTCCTCTTGTGGGGCACTTTTTATGAGGTGCATATTTGGACCTTTTCATTTGCATTCCCTTATTTTGTTCTATGTTGAGGGAAAAACCATGTGGTTCTCAACCTAATGAACATCTCCTTCCCCCCTTCCTCACTAATGTAGTTGATTGAATAGATTAATTTGTGCTGTAGGCCTGTAGCATGATTACTGTTAAATTTTACAGTATTTTGTACTTTTTCCTTCCCAAGTTTTATATTGACAAACCTTAAAAATTTTGCCTTTTTGGGAAAATTTTTTTGCTTAGTCATAGTATCATCCTACTAGTATGACATGTTTGATTTGTAGAGGTTCATACAAATCAAATTCAAGCCTTAATAAGAAACATAAATTGAATTTGCGTTTGTTTCACATTGAGTATTTGCTCCAGCTTCCTACATGGTAGAATGTTATGTTCTACATTCTTTTACAGGAATCTGTATATTTATTTATTAAGTGCTGTTGGGTGAATCTCAGTGAGGTCTCCATCTCCAAGAAAGTAACCTTGTTGTTTTTACATGAAGTTTCTTTTTATTTTCCCCTGCTTTCATAGTTAACTTATTAGGGAGGAGTTTAGCTCATTCTTTCATGTGAAGTTTAATTGTTAAAGCCTAAATTTTCCAAACACTGCTCGCTCCCTCTAGAAACTTTTTCATGGAATGATTTAGTGCTTTGTTAATGATGTCATTTTAGTGCCTTTCCAAGATGAGTGAGCAGTTTGTTATTGAAAGTTCATGTTCTTCTGACAGGGATTGACACCACACGGTAAGAAGAAATATGTTTGGAAAATGCTTTACATTTTCATGCTGGGTTATGACGTTGATTTTGGTCATATGGAAGCTGTTTCCTTAATATCTGCACCAAAGTATCCAGAAAAGCAGGTAAGATCCATTTTTGTTCTCTCTTTAATTTGATTAGTGTCACATCCACGAGACAATAAATGGAGAGAAACCTGGTGGACCTATGCCCTAGTAGTGACATCCTTATTTAAGAGCTCGAAAGAACGGAAAATGAGAAAAGTTGTAAACCAAGGCTTTAAGTTTTTTTTTATCATTTCCTCCTTTCCCTTTGAGAAAGAAAGAGGGAGAAAGGGCCAACAAAACTTGAATGTATAAAAAAGATAACTTGTTGAAAGATCTCAGCTATGTTTCAGTAGTTAGAATCTGCCTACCATGAAAGCTTTATTCTTTACATTCATATCAGTTATTGTTACTGTCAGAAAATATGCGCATAAATTAGAGATTCTTTGTATAATTAGACAGGATCCCGTAGATCCTCATCCTTGTTAGTGATTACAATCCCTATCTTTAAGGGATTTTAGTTTACCTAGAATAGTCTCTTTCCTAACTTATTAGTTACCTAAGTTAAGGATATAAGTTGTATATAAAGATGTAAGCTGTTGTATAGAAATTAAGAGAGTTTTCTACAATAAATCACTCTATTTTGACATGGTATTAGAGCCTTGTAAGCTCCTTTTTGAGCTCTGTCAATCTCGATTAACACCCTTCTTTTCCCTTAAAATTCCTCCTTGAGTGTTCAGTGAAGGTTCACTGTTAAATCCAACGAAAAATATGGTTGAGGTAGGCGATGAAAGCAGTACCAAGACTGTGCAAGGAATCTCAGTGAGTGAAGGGAGCCATTCGAATCAGATAGATGACTTGCCAAGCATACAAGCTGCCTATAGATTGAATGGAAAAAAACTATCTTAAATGGTCTCAGCTTGTTCGTACTTTTTTGAAGGGTAGAGGAAAGCCAAGTCACCTCCTTGGAACTGGACCTAAGGAGGGAGACCCTCGTTTTGAGGCTTGGGATGAACAGGATTCACTAGTTATGTCCTGGCTATAGAATTCCATGCTACCATAAATTAGTGATACTTGTATGTTTCTCAATACAGCCCAAGAGATATGGGAGGTTGTAAAACAAACCTATTCAAATGTTAATGATGCTGCCCAGATTTATGAGATTAAGACCAAAATCTCGTCCACCAAGCAAGGAGGCAGATCCATCACAGAATACTCCAACTTGCTACAAAATTTATGGTAAGAGATGGATCACTACCAACGTATCCAAATGAAGTGTAGTGAAGATGCAGCTGCCCTAAAAAGGTTTGTTGAAAAAGAAAGAATTTATGATTTTCTTGCTGGACTAAATATTGAGTTTGATGCAGTAAGAGTCCATATTCTTGTTAAAGAGGATCTACCCTCTCTAAATAAAGCCATTGCAATCATTCGGGCTGAGGAAGGAAGAAGAGGGGTTATGTTGAGAGCAATCAAGTGGAAGGTTCTGCTCTAGTCACCATAAGTGCAATTGAAAGAAAATCAAACCTGGAACAGCAGGTATTTAAAGAGAAGTCAGAAGGATCAAAAATGGTGCCCAAAGACTCTTTATGGTGTACCTATTGCAAGAAGTCTTGCCATACAAAAGAGAAGTGCTGGAAGCTTCATGGGAAGCCACAAACAAAACATTTTTTGAGAGAGAGGGACCTTCAAGAGGATAGGGAAATGCATATATCACCAAGCAGATGAATGAGGAGGCCCAAGAACAGTCCTTTGAGTTCAACAGGGAAGAAATAGAGAAATTGAAAAGTTTACTTGGATCCTGGAAAAACCTTCCTCTTCAGGTACTTGTAGTCTTGCCTTTTCAGGTATATCCTCTTCTCAAACATCTGAAGTCTCGGATTTCCCTACCCAAAGCTCCTGGGTGATTGACTCAGGAGCAACAGACAATATGACCAATTCCTCTCTAAATTTTATCAATTATATACCCTGTCCTAGTAATAAAAAGATAACAGTTGCAGATGGAAGTAGGATAATCGTGGCTGGTCAAGGAGATATTGTTATAAGTAACACCCTGACACTTAAAAATGCTCTTCATGTGCCTAAACTGTTCACTAATCTCCTGTCTATCCAAAAGTTCATCAAATACACTAACTGTTGTGTTATCTTTTATCCTACGCAATTTGTTTTTCAGGAACAGGGAGCGAGGAGGATGATTGGGCATGCTAAAGAAGAAAATGGACTGTATTATCTTGAAAATTCCAGTGGACAAGTCGGTGTTCCATCTTTTTCACTTGTGTCAGATTCTAAAACCACCAAAGAGCAGATATGCCTTCATCACCTTCGTCTTGGTCATCCTTCATTTAAAGTTTTAAAGTTCATGTTTCCTTCCTTGTTCAAATCCTTAAATAATGAAGATTTTCATTGTGACAAATGTGAGCTTGCCAAACACAAACGTGCTTCTTTTCCCATAAGTAATAAAAAGGCATCTACACCATTTTCTCTCATTCACAGTGATGTTTGGGGACCATCCATTGTTCTAAATATAACTGGGGCTAGGTGGTTCGTTTCATTTATTGATGATTGCACTCGTGTGTCCTGGATATTTCTTCTAAAACAAAAATCTGATGTCAGATCTACTTTTAAGACCTTTTACACCATGGTTAAAAATCAATTTGGGGCTGATATAAAAAGGGTTAGGTCAGACAATGCTAAGGACTATTTTAATCAAGTCCTATCTTCCTATTTCCAAGAAAAAGGCATCATACATGAATCATCTTGTGTAAACACCCCTCAACAGAACGGTGTAGCCGAAAGAAAGAATGGCCATCTTCTTCAAATAAAAAGAGCCTTGTTGTTTCAAAAAAATGTTCCTAAACACTATTGGGGGAAGCTGTGTTAACTGCCACCTATATTATCAACAAATTACCAACTCAGGTTCTTGAATCTCAAAGTCCTATTCAAATCCTAAACAATTTCTACCCTAACTTTAGCCCTTCTCTTCATCTTGAGCCTAAAATATTTGGTTGTGTTGCCTTTGTTCATATTCATTCTCAGAATAGGGGTAAGTTGGATCAAAGGGCATTGAAATGCATCTTTGTAGGTTACTCATCTACTCAGAAAGGGTTTAAGTGCTATCATCCACCTACACGGAAACATTTCACTTCTGTTGATGTCACCTTTGTTGAAAATGAAAACTATTTTACTCACCCTTATCTTCAGAGGGAGATTTTGTTCGGGGAAGATAAGGACAAAGATTATTTCCTTCTTCAGCCTCTCACCTTGCCTCCACAAAATCAGCATGAATCTGCTCAGCCTGTCCAGAATCAGCAGAATCAGCCTGATCTTATCTGGGCTATCCAGAATCAGCCTAATCTAATCCAATCTATCCAATCTGCCCAGCCTGTCCAAAATCAGCTTGTTCTTACCCAATCTGTTGAATCTGATTCCCAGCCTTCTTTTAAACAACAACAATCTGAACCCACCACACCTAAGGCAGGAATTCAAGATATTGCTCGTCCTCTACAAGTCTACTCGAGAAAAAAGGGACCAGTGCAAGCCCAATCATCACCCTTGTCTCCTCCACAAACTGAGGTAATTATTGAACCTATCTTTGATTCAAATAATACTGAGAATCCTAATTTCAATTCTTATCATAGGGATTTTGAATTTCCTATTGCAATTAGAAAAGGAAAGAGAACTTGTACCACAAAAAATCCTCTTTATTTGTTCATTTCCTACAGAAATTTGTCTCCCAACCATAAAGCCTTCCTTACTAGCCTAAATTCCATTGCCATTCCTAAAACTGTGTCAGAGGCTTTGGAAAATGAGAATTGGAAGAATGCTATGAAAGTTGAAATGGAAGCACTGGAAAAGAACAAAACGTGGGACTTGGTGAAGTTACCAAAAGGAAAGAAAACAGTGGGATGTAGATGGATATTCACAGTGAAGTACAAGTCAGATGGCTCCTTGAAAAGATATAAAGCAAGGTTGGTGGCTAAGGGGTATTCCCAAACCTATGGGATAGACTACCTTGAAACTTTTGCCCCTGTTGCAAAGATGAATACTGTAAGGATCTTATTGTCATTGGCTGCCAATCAAGGATGGAGATTACAACAGTATGACATCAAGAATGCATTTTTACATGGTGATCTTGAAGAGGAAATTTACATGGACATCCCACCTGGATTTAGTCCAAATTGTGGACAAACAATTTGCAAATTGAAAAAGGCCCTGTACGGGCTAAAACAATCCCCAAGAGCCTAGTTTGGAAGATTCACAAACGTGATGTTGAAGCTGGGTTACAAACAAAGTCAGGGTGATCATACTTTGTTTGTGAAACATTCTTCAGGGGGAGTTGCTGTCCTAATAGTCTATGTAGATGACATTTTGTGAAACATTCTTCAGGGGGAGTTGCTGTCCTAATAGTCTATGTAGATGACATCATAATCACAGGGGATGATTCGAAAGAAATCGACAACTTGAAGAACTGTTTGATCAAGGAGTTTGAAGTTAAGGATCTTGGAAGACTGAAATACTTCCTTGGAATTGAAGTTCCATATTCACAGCAAGGAATCTTTATATCTCAACAAAAATATACTCTAGATTTGCTGACAGAAACTGGCAAACAAGGGTGCAGACCAGCTGAGATACCAATAGAGGTTAATCACAAACTTGGAGATGCAACAGAGGATGCAGCTGTGGACAGAGGCTCCTATCAGAGACTTGTGGGAAGACTGATTTACTTATCACACACCAAACCAGACATTGCTTATGCAGTTGGAGTTGTGAGCCAATTCATGCACAATCCTAAAGAATCACATCTAAGGGCAGTGACTCAAATTTTATAGTACTTGAAGGGCACACCAAGAAGAGGAGTTTTATTTAGAAAGGGAGAAAATCTGACATTAGAAGCCTATACTGATGTAGATTATGCAGGGGTCCTTAGTTGATAGAAGATCAACATCAGGCTACTGCACTTTTCTGGGAGGAAATTTAGTGACATGGAGAAGTAAAAAACAGAATGTTGTAGCCAGGTCTAGTGCAGAAGCCGAGTTTAGAGCCATGGCACTTGGGATTTGTGAATTATTGTGGCTGAAGTTATCTTGGAGGATTTAAAAGTAAGTAGGAAGGTCCAATGAAACTATACTGTGACAAAAAATCAGCAATTAATATTGCTCACAATCCAGTTCAACATGACATGACAAAACATGTTGAAGTGGATCGACACTTCATAAAAGAAAAACTTGACAGTGGCCTAATTTGCACTCCCTATGTATCTACTAGTGATCAAGTTGCAAACATACTTACCAAGGGGCTACCTGGGAAGTATTTTCAGAAGCTAACAAGCAAGTTGAAGATGGAGGACATCCATTCTCCAGCTTGAGGGGGAGTGTCAGGAAATATGCGCATAAATTAGAGATTCTTTGTATAATTAGACAGGATCCTGTAGATCCTTGTTAGTGATTACAATCCCTATCTTTAAGGGATTTTAGTTTACCTAGAATAGTCTCTTTCCTAACTTAATAGTTACCTAAGTTAAGGATATAAGCTGTATATAAAGATGTAAGTTGTTGTATAGAAATTAAGAGAGTTTTCTACAATAAATCACTCTATTTTGACAGTTACATGTAACTAGTTTCCTGCAACAATAAAGCTGGCACGTGAGTGGTACTTTCTAAGCACTATAGACCACCATCATTTTGTAAAATACTGATACTTATGAGTATTTGAATGGGGCCTCATGATATCAATAATCAATTTTACTATGGGTTGTGGAAGCCTGGATAATATATGGATATTCATGTAACCTTTTCAGATAATGTAGCTTATTGGGTTTATCGTGATAAGGATATATTATCATGCTCTAAATTGTTGATGTTCAAATCTGCATGTTAACATTTTCTCTATTAATTATTTTTTCTCTATGGTTTTCTTAACTTTTGCTCTATAATTGACTTCAGGTGGGATACATTGTGACATCGTGTTTGCTCAACGAAAATCACGACTTTTTGAGACTAGCCATCAATACTGTACGCAATGATATAATTGGTCGAAATGAGACTTCTCAGTGCCTGGCATTAACCTTGGTAAGGATAAGAAAAACTGTTTGAGGTTCTAGACACCATTAATGTAATTAGAATGGGATAGCAGTGTTTGTAATTTACCGCATCGAGCACCTAGCATACATACTTGAGATGCATACGGAAAGTATAATTTGTCTAAAACATGTGATTGATAGTTTTTTTTCTTTCTCTTTTCTCAACAGTTTGTTTTTACTTTTCCTAATATTATTGATCACTTTATGATTTAGATCGTAGCTCGTTATTTCTGGATCTGCAACAGGTGGTTATATTACAATGATTTTGTTGTTAATCAAATGCAACCAAGGAACTCAGTGTTCTATTGCTTTGGCCTTGGATGTTGCTTTATAGTCTGTAAAGTTTTTAGTTATTGATGTTATGTTTACTCTTTTGTTACCTTTTGCTGGGCTGATTTACGGACACCTAAGGATTTCCATATAGTTTTTGTTTAGGTTTCTGATATTGTTATTGTTGTGACCTCACATCTGCCTTTTTCTTGAATTAACTTTGTAGGTTGGGAATATTGGTGGGAGAGAATTTGCTGAGTCTTTGGCACCTGATGTTCAAAAGTTAATTGTACGATCGACCAAAAACTTGTTAAGTTATACTTCTTCTTTTAGAAAATTATTTTACACTTATTGAATTTATGTTTCAGCTGTCTAGCGGCTGCAGACCACTTGTACGGAAAAAAGCTGCATTATGTTTACTGCGATTGTTTAGGAAAAATCCCGATGTTGTCAGTGTTGATGGCTGGTATGCTAGAATGTTAACAACTTTATCCATATTGACTGTTTTATGGTATTAAGTTGTGCTTCTGCTGAATTATTTTTCTTTCCCTGTGTTTTAGGGCGGATCGGATGGCACAACTTTTAGATGAGCGTGATCTTGGTGTTTTGACGGCTTCTATGAGCCTTCTTGTTGCTTTGGTATCAAATAATCATGAAGCTTATTGGACTTGCCTTCCAAAGTGTGTTAAAATATTGGAACGTCTTGCAAGGAACCAAGATGTTCCACAGGAATATACTTACTATGGTATCCCATCTCCATGGCTGCAGGTCTGTCCTACTTCACTTTTATAACTCCTATGAATTTGATGGCTAGATCAGAAAAAAGCCACATGCCTGGTCTAATTGTGTATATAAGTTTGTTTCAAGCTAAACTTGTTCTCTTGGATACGTTTGCACTTGATTATTTGGTAATTGTATCCAATTTGTAAGTTATCCGAAAAGTGTTAGAGCTTGAGAGGGAGTGTAAGTTGACGAGGAGTGTTAGAGTTTTTATTTAATGTGCAATTAGAGTTTATTCCTAATCAATAATTTAGATTTACTAGAAGTCTTATTTAAATTAGGGATAAATATTATTTAAATTAGAGATAAAAGTATAGTTTATCTATACTAAAACTCTGTAATTGCCTATTTAAAGGCTCACCTTACACACATTTGAATAATGAAGAGTAATAAGAAAATACAGAGAAACACATTGTTCTCTCTGGAAAATATCTTGTTCATCTTCTTCAAACAATAAATCCCTAACCTCTAATCACACACAAACCACTATTATTCGTTGCATCTCCGGCCACCATGGCCCCTTTCTCACACAATTCTTTCCCTTGGTTTTCCTATCTCTATGTTAGAGTTGATGACTTTGTATATCAGTAATTATCATTGACTCATATTTGGTAGGTTTTATTGTGGTGTTTATTGTTCTTTTATAATAGGTTAAGACAATGAGGGCTCTTCAGTATTTTCCTACCATTGAAGATCCAAATACAAGAAGAACATTATTTGAGGTTTAAACTTCCCTGTACAGTTTTTGTTTTCTATTATGGTTATTTTGATATTAATGGAACTTGAATGCGGATTTCAGGTCCTACAGCGTATATTAATGGGAACAGATGTTGTGAAAAACGTTAATAAGAATAATGCATCACATGCTGTCCTCTTTGAAGCTCTTGCCCTCGTGAGTTTACTTCTTAATTCTGGCTCTAGCATGTGAAATTTATTATCGAAGACATTTTTTTGGCATTAAGTGATTTTAGAAAGATCGAGTCTGTCAAGCTCAAACAGACACTAGTATGAAAATCTTGCTGAAATTCATCAAAAGAGGTGTTTTTGGGTGGGTCTCATGTCTTCTATCCAGTGACAAGAAATGTTATGTGCTTTTTTAGCTTTCATGTGTACATTCCTACCCTGGTGTGGGTATGTAATAGAAGTATATGGATGATAACACCCTTATTCTGCACATGCACACGAGGAAAGAAAAACATAGTGTTTCAAAAGCAACTTTTCTGCTTTCTTGCCTCTTTATGACATATTTCTTGCTATTAGTTTACCCTCTTCTGATTCCTCTATTCATGTAAACATCATGTGAAGTATATAACTTAATACACAAGTCACTATTCTACCATACAAAGAATGTTCAAAGACTTCTTTCTTAAGTTGTGCTGTACATTTGCTCTCCTTATTACAGGTCATGCATCTTGATGCTGAAAAGGAGATGTTGTCTCAGTGTGTCACCCTTCTTGGGAAATTCATTGCTGTTCGCGAACCAAATATTAGATATCTTGGTTTGGTAAGTTATGGAAACATAATTACTTGATTCTCCTTTAATGATCTTGTTTGCAGACAAGAAAATATGTTTGCATGTTCCAGATCACGGTGGTTATATATCACCTAATGATTTACTTAGAGATTTTAAATTTTTGGTTGTAGGAAAATATGACTAGGATGCTAATAGTTGCCGATGTGCAAGAGATTATAAAAAGACATCAGGCTCAAATCATCACATCATTGAAGGATCCTGATATCAGGTTGAGTTTCTTATTTTGCAATTTTTTTAGTATTGATTGCACTTAAACTCTTATTGCTATGATTCTCTTCTGTGAATTATTTGTATACAGGCTCAAATATATGAGTTACCCAATTTAAGACATGCCAAACGTTCCTTGATTGAGAATCACCTTATATAGTTTTCTTGTTATGAGTTCTTCATCTGACTAGTTAAAAATGACATGACAAACGTTCCTTGATTGAGAATCACCTTATATAGTTTTCTTGTTATGAGTTCCTCATCTGACTAGTTAAAAGTGACAAGTTACCCAATTTATTCAAGACTTGAACCTTCATCTGTGTCTTAAGCCTTGAATTTCTAAACATGGGACTATATATGTTTCGAAATGTATGTTCAGATCCATTTTCTTTGACTAATGCTAGTGTGAATTTTCCAGTATCTGTAGGCGAGCTCTTGATTTGCTTTATGGTATGTGTGATGTAACAAATGCAAAGGACATTGTTGAAGAATTGTTGCAGGTACAAAAGTCTTGAACACAGAAAAACTATTACTTTGAATGATTCCTCAAATAATTTGTTTTCTATATAGCTACTCAAATGCTCGGGTACGAGATGAGAATGTTACTGACTGTCATCTCTTTACCAGTATCTGAGCTTAGCTGATTTCACAATGCGTGAGGAATTGTCACTCAAAGCAGCCATTCTTGCTGAGAAGTTTGCTCCTGATCTGTCATGGTAAGCATGTTGGCTGGGAGCAGGGTATTAACCCATATGCTTATTAATGAAGATTTACCTCAGTGTTTTATTTTCTATTGTGTACAGTAGCTTCATCAAATGATTGGTTGTTATTCTGTACAAAATAACTATTTTGCCTAAGCATTGCAGGTATGTAGATGTGATTCTTCAGTTGATTGAAAAGGCGGGAGACTTCATTAGCGATGACATATGGTTCCGTGTTGTGCAGTTTGTTACTAACAATGATGACCTACAGGTGATCAACACATTTAGTTGTGTTACTTTATTACAGAAAAGATATTCTTCTTTTGGTGGTTTTCAAGCTGAAATGTTTATGTTTATGACCAGCCTTATGCAGCTGCAAAGGCGAAAGAGTATCTTGACAAGCCCGCTGTACATGAGAAAATGGTTCAGGTTTGCATAATTTGTAGTTCTTTGTTTCAGAATGAGTTTTTAGGCATGGAGACAGTATATGGTACATATTTTACATAGGTATGTATATTATGGACAGAGATATGTAAGTTCATTTTGGTGTTTGTTTGTACCAAACAGGTCTGTGCTTATATTCTTGGAGAATACAGCCATCTTCTGGCTAGACGACCTGGGTGTAGTCCAAAAGAAATCTTTAGCATCATACATGAGAAGCTTCCTACAGTAAGGTAAGAGCCTTTTACCATTGATTCTCCATGTTTCATAAATACTTATTCTCTATTATTTTAGCATCTTACTATATAATGTTATCACATTTCAGAACTACTACCATTCCTATTCTTCTATCAGCTTATGCTAAGATCTTAATGCACACTCAGCCTCCTGATAAAGTACTGCAAAATCAAATTTGGGCAATATTCACCAAGTGAGATTTAGTTTAGCATAATTTTCTTTCTGAATGCTCAACATTTCATCTATAGTTTGTTTGAAATTTTAAACTTTTTGGTTTTATTGTCATCAAAGTAATGTGATTTGCTCAACACACTTTTGTAACTGTTAACTTAGATATGAGAGCTGCATTGATTCGGAGATACAACAACGAGCTGTTGAATATTTTGCATTGAGTCGGAAGGGTGATGCTCTAATGGATATTTTGGCTGAAATGCCTAAATTTCCTGAGCGTCAGGTTTGTGTACTTTGCAATATTTGTTTAGAAGCTGCCTGCTCTTGTGTTGTGTTGCTGGAGGTCTATGCATCGTCTTGATTTGAGTGATGGCTAAACTATGCTCCTGTCCTCAATTTACAGTCTTCATTGATCAAAAAGGCTGAAGATGCTGAGGGTGACACTGCAGAGCAAAGTGCCATCAAGTTGCGCGCTCAACAGCAACCATCAAATGCTTTAGTTGTAACTGACCAACACCCTACTAATGGGGCACCACCACCAGTTTCTGTTGACCAGCTTATTGTAGTTAAGGCACCCAATATGGATAATACTAAGGTTAGTTCTTTTGCAATCCTAATGGCTACTTGTTTTCTAGGTTTCTGATATACTAGCCGCTATTGCCACACTCATTGAACATGTATACCTATTTTTTTATAATGTTTTACAAATTCATTAAATATTAGACATATGATTGCATATGTTGTTTACAAACTGAAATTTACATTTTACCATAAACTTGGTTTGACATTTATGTAATGATTACATATTTCATTTAATGGAAATATGACATTATTTATCAAATTGGATAATTTCGTTAATATCTATTTAATATAAATATTTGAAATGGCAATGTAGAAATATAGAAATCAATTTTTTCTGTGTCAGTTTAAAAGTATTTCAATCTGTTCTTTACATTATAGGTTATAGATATACAGATTTGTGTAGCTATTATTGTTAAGTCTAATTTTCAGTCACTTGACTATCTTGGCAGGATCATAATTCAACAGAGCAAGCTCCTTCTCAGGAAAATGAAAATATAAGCAAAGTAGATCCACAACCGCCTTCGGCAGACCTCCTTAGTGATCTTTTGGGTCCATTGGCTATTGAGGGCCCTCCTGGTGATGCTGTTCAATATGAGCAAAATGCAGCCCCTGGATTGGATGGTGGTTCAGATGCAGTGGATGGTTCAGCCATAGTACCTGTAGCAGTGGAGACGAATACAATTCAGGTACCACTTTCCAGACACAAGTTACAAGTTTGGTCATTGTAAAATTGCATGCGAATCTAAGTGGTTCAGTATTGTTATTAGTTTCACTAGTTGATTTACTACCTGCATCTGCAGCCAATAGTAAATATTGCTGAAAGATTCCGTGTTTTATGCCTGAACGATAGCGGTATTCTATACGAAGACCCTTACATTCAGGTACAAACCTTTTACTTTTCATATTCCATATTTTTTGTTATCTTTTACTTTCTATTATTTCCTGAGGTTAAACTTAGGATACTAATTTGGTTTTTCAAGTTGGTTTTATGATTTCCATTAGAAGCTTCCAAAAGGTTGATGCTGATTTCCTGGCTAAAAATTACTTCAGATTGGCATTAAAGCAGAGTGGCGAGCTCATCATGGACGTCTTGTTCTTTTCTTAGGAAACAAGAATACTTCTCCTCTCATTTCAGTTCAGGCTTTGATAATGCCTCCTGCTCATTTGAAGATGGAGCTTTCTTTGGTGCCTGACACCATACCTCCTCGAGCACAGGTGAAAAAGGACTAATTGTGCTTGTAACTAGTTACATGTTGATGCTTATTGATGAATTTTTGTTGTCTCGTCCTTCAATTTTTTTGTATCATCATGCTTATTTCACTTTCTTTTCACGGTTTCTGTAGGTGCAATGCCCACTTGAGGTTGTAAACCTTCAGCCAAGCAGGGATGTAGCTGTTCTCGACTTCTCCTACAAATTCGGAACCAATATGGTACTTGTAGATAACTGATATTGATATATTATAAACTGCTAAATCTCCGGGTGCTGGTTTATTTACTATGCCATTGCCTTTTACAGGTTAACATCAAACTTCGCCTTCCTGCTGTGCTGAATAAGTTTCTTCAGCCCATCTCGGTTTCTGCTGAGGAGTTCTTCCCCCAATGGAGATCACTTGCAGGACCACCATTGAAGCTTCAAGAAGTTGTATGTATACCTCCTTTTTTTTATCCCATGCCTATGTGTATAATAGTGTAAACGTCTGTTGTATATAATGAGTTGTTCTGCACATTCTAGTTTATGTCCATTTTTAGTCTAGTTTATTTTCTCTGCCGTGCTCGCTGTCTGATCTGTAGTCATTTTGCTCCAAATTTGGGCAGGTAAGAGGTGTAAGACCAATTACTCTTCCGGAAATGGCAAATCTACTCCACAGTTTTGGACTAATGAGTTCTCAAGGGCTTGTAAGTCCTTTCACTTGAATAATATCTTCTGCCATATATGCATCATTCACTGTTTGATTTTCTGTTCCAGGATCCAAATCCTAATAATCTAGTTGCCAGCACAACCTTCTGCTCGGAGAAAACACGTGGCATGCTCTGCTTGGTAGGAAACATGTTTTGTTCAAGCTATACGTGGCTGTTTTTAGCGAGGAAACTGTTTGGTTTTTCAAGTTGCTGTTTACAAGCCGTTTCTTCTGTAATATTCAGGTCAGAATTGAAACAGATCCAGCAGACAGAACTCAGTTGCGTATGACACTTGCTTCAGGCGATCCTACATTAACATTCGAGTACGTAGCTACATTTTATCCAACGAAGTTAATATTTTGATTGGATTGGCAGAATTCTCTTATATTTTTTACCTACAGGTTGAAAGAATTCATCAAAGAACAACTGGTTAGCATTCCTACAGTTCCTCAGGCACCACCAGCACCTCCTGCAGCTCCACCAACCCCCCAAATACCACCAAACGATCCTGCTGCACTACTAGCTGGCTTGCTATCATGAAAACGAAGACGACTGGACTCGATGGTTTGTTCAATATACACTTAACAACACTTGAATTTAACAGCCAACACACACACTTGCCCCTCTGAGGCGTGTACAGTTAAATCCCAGTGTGAGGGCTGGCGGGAGCAAAGATGAACTACGTATTCTTTTCGGATGATATTGCACCTCGGTGAGTGTTTTTTTCTCCCTCATTTTAGTGTCTTATGGGAGTGAGGTTTCTCGTTTTTTTTTCCTTCCGATTTCTTACCAGTTTTACCAGATTGGTTTATCTAGTACGATGTCATAGTAGCATGTAAGATATGGAATGAACAGTAGGTAACAACTGTATTCGTTTTCTCAATCCAATATATCTCTTGAATAAGATGTAGTGGTGGGTCAAATTTGGTAAAGTTTTCCAACATCATAACCTATCATGTGTTGGGTTTATCGATTCATGAGATTGGGTTGCTATCAACATCTCCTTTTATTTATTGCTTGGAAAAACAGGCCTCGTTTGTTTTGCTTCTTCCAAATCAAGGCATCACGATTGGGGAGTTCTAGGGAACAACCTTTAAATACAGGCTAAAAAACAACAGACCTGTTTACCGGGTAAAAAGCGGTACACAAATTGTTACAACAAATATACACAAATTTGTAAGAGAAAACGGTATATACCTTTTTTATTATAAAGTTTCATGAAGGTTCAAATGGCTCTTGTACTTGTACAGAAATGTGTACAAACATAATTTCTTACGCAAAAACATATTTTAGTACAAGTTTTATAAAGATTTGTGTATATACACATATTAGTAGCAAATCTACACAAATTAGTACAAATTTGTAAGAGAAAATGGTATATACCTTTTTTATTACACAGTTTCACGAAGGTTCAAAATAGCTCTTGCACTTGTACAGAAATGTGTACATACATAATTTCTTACGCAAAAACATATTTTGGTACAAGTTTTATAAGGATTTGTGTATATACACATATTAGTAGCAAATTTACACAAATTTGTATAAATTTGTAAGAGAAAACGGTATATACCTTTTTTATTACACAGTTTCACTAAGGTTCAAAATGGCTCTTGTACTTGTAAGGAAATGTTTACATACACAATTTCTTACCCAAAAGCATACTTTGATACAAGTTTCATTAGGATTTGTGTATATACACTTATTAGTAGCAAATATAAACAAAATGATACAACTTTTTAAGAGAAAATGATATATACCTTTTTTATTACACAATTTTTCCAAGGTTCAAAATGGCTCATGTATTTGTAAGGAAATGTGTATATATACAAATGAGTACAAAATGTACACAATTGTAACAATTTTGTAAGAGAAAAAAATATTTTTTTTAATATGCTATTTCATAGGGGTGGGAAAAAATACCCGACCTGGTTGACCCGACCCGACGACTTGAACCTAAAATGTCGGGTAATTTCAAGAAAAAAATTACCCGGTCGGGCCGGGTACCCGACCCGATAAAAATTAATATATATTTTTTATTTAAAATTATATTTTTATTTTATATTTTTTAATATTTTCACTCTAAAATTAAGTTTAAATCTCTATATTTTTTATGTTTGGATTATATTCTTTTAAGTTTAATTTTTTTTAAATATTTTTGTGTTTAACATGTGATTTTTTTAATTTTAAAATTAAAAAAAAAAACCGAAATAAACCGGGTACCCAATAATTTCCACCCCTACTATTTCACCAAGGGGGCATCCATACCACAGGTGGTATCGATGCTGGTTTGGCAGACATGAAAAAAAAAAGCTATTTCACCAAGGGGGCATCGATACCACCTTTAAGTGGTATCGATGCTGGTATGGCAAACATGAAAAAATTGGTATATTTGTTATACAAAATGTGTATGTACACAAAATATTACGAAATGTGCACCAAGGGGCATCGATACACAAATTAGTACAAAATGTTACAACTTTGTAAGAGAAAACGATATATACTTTTTTTACTAGGAATTTTCATCAAGGGGGCATCCATGCCACCTTTAGGTGGTATTGATGCTGGTTTGGCTGACATGAAAAATGTGTTATTTCACTAATGGGTATCGATACCACCTAAAGGTGGTATCGATGCTAGTATGACAAACATGAAAAAATTAGTACATTTCTGTTCTTTGATTTTCCTTTCATATACGGATCATTTTTTTTTCGAGAATTTTTCTTGGGCTATTTATGTTCTTCTGCAGACTTTCAATGATGGGTTTTTTTTCTTAATTAACTTAAAAAAATTTCTGCAATTTTTTAGGTCGTGCTCAAGAAAAATGGACAGACACGTCAATGGCGGGAAGGGTTTTTTGTTTTCTTTAACAGCGCAATCTGCTCGTCCAGGTTCTCATGCGAGCTAGAATTCACCGAAGACCCCATCGTTTCTTCTCTTATAACTTTAGATCCTAATTTTTTTTCCTCAAAATGAAAATTATTCAAGAGATTTTTGGGAAGAAAAGTAGAAAAGGGTAAAAGAAAAAGAAATGAAGCGTTGGTGAAGAAGAACCAGTGCTTTTGTGAAAGATGGAGACGAAAACATAAAGGTTACCGGTTTACCGGGTAACTTTTTATTTATTTATTTTTAATCTAACGGCCACTATAAAAGTGACTTTATCCAATGGCATAAATTAAAGGTTGGTATTTAGTTGGTATTTAAGCCGCCTGTTTTTAGAAAAGCCCATCACGATTGTTACTTTTCGGAACTCAAACATGTCAATATTGGTCTTTCTTTTCATTCAAGAGCATGGGTGAAATGGGACCAACAGAAACAAATCACGTCTTAATTTGACAATACGAACTGTTCTGCATCACTTCTGTTGGATTTGACACGTCATTTCAATTTTAACAAATTATTTTGAAGAGGAAGGCTTGATAATTCATTAAAATTAATAATTTTAGTGATTTAATATTTTAAGCATGTTTGATAATTTGAAATTAAAATCATTTTTTAGAATTTTTTTCATGAAAAAGTACGAAAAATGTCACGTAGATTAGTACTTATCTCCTAATGTTGAATATTAAACACTGCTTATTTTATTTTTATTTTTTATATATTATTCTTTAAATTTTACATTTATTAAATAATCTAATTATATTTACCATTTAACATTAAGTCAAATACCAAACATATTTATAACTTAAATTTGTCACTTATTTTTTTAATATTTAATTTTTTTAACATTCACTTTTAAATTGATCAAACAACATTTAAATCAGTTATAATTAATTTATATATATGATTAATTATTTCATGCACGGGCAACAGAAATAAAAATATTTCTACAAGTGCCTTAGTTTTAGAGTTTAGGGTTTAGAGATTTGGGGTTTATGTTTAGTGATTTAGAATTGATGGGTTGTGTTTAGAATTTAGGGTTTGGGTTTAGGGTTTATATGTTAAAACTTAAATCTCTAATCATATTAGCATAAATGGTAACAATAGCTCCTAAATTTTAACCATAATCTCGGTATTCTATACCTTTAAACATAAACACATAGCCTCTTAACCCTAGGTTCTCACCCTAAACCTTAAAACTAAGACGTTTGTAGAAATTTTTTGTTTTCGGTAGATGTATCGAATATAAATTATGTGTGTGTTAAAAAAGCGGGAGTAGAAAACGCAAATTGTGGCTTATATAACCAAAAAGTTGAATATAAATTGTGGCTTATTAAAAATTTGTGGGTTTGAGGGAAATTCTTGAGATGGAAGTGGGCCATTTCGTTAAACTCTGACTTTGGTACACATTTGATCTGATTTTAAGTCTAAAGGCAACATATACATACTAATGGAATTCTTTCCGCAAAAATTGTGTATCATTTCTTACTAATTCATTACCTTTGTATGCTCTACTACCAGATTTTCTGGTGTTTTAGTCCACTAAATCCATAAAAAGAAAAGAAAATTTAAGTTTTTACCTGTATTCAACTTATTAGTTGACTAGTTTGGATCATGTGTCGTAAAAGTTTATTATAGAGGCGGTCCCGTCAACTCAATTCGCTCGTTAAACAATGCCAAACTTCAATTTCAAAATATTATTTAAAAGATTTAACATATTATGTTGTTAGACCATCTGATAACTCAATAAACAATGCATAATTTATTTATTTTTATTGTGTTAGTTAAATTTAATAACTTTATATATACGAAAATTGATGAGCTCGATGTACTCCAACCGAATATCACCGATGAAAGCTGTGAAGGTCTCCTTTGATACACAAGCCTTGTAAACTAAAAGTGTACACATGCCTTTTAATTTTTGGGGGTTAGGGTTTAAAGTTTAGAGGTTAAGGTTAAGGTTGTAGGGTTTAGAATTTAGAGTATAAGGTTTAAGGTTTAGGATTTAGTTCTTTAGGGTTAAGAATTTAGGATTTGGGTTTTATAGTGTAAATATGCATGCTTGTGTAATAGTTTTACATAACATGTGTATCAAAATTTTACCCTAAATATAATACGATAAGTTTTTCTTATAATTTTATATAATGTTTAAACTAGGAATAGAAATCCTCCATCCTTTTTTGTGCTCTTTTTATGCCCCACACTACAAATTTAGATTTATGGTTTAAGATTATAGTTTAGAGAACTTGGGATAGAGAGTATTTTTATGGTTTAGGATTTAAGACTTAGGATTTAAAATTTAGGATTAGGACTTAGAATTTGATTTTTTAAAATATTGGGCATAGAAAGATACACTAAAAAAGACAAAAAATTTTTAGGATGAGCGCCCTTGAACAACACTAACGCTGAACATCGATAAACACCATTAAATTGATTAATAAAAATTAAAAATGTTAAGGACTCAACATATAATTATAAATTATTTAAAATAAAATTTCAATTAAATTTTGTTATATATATATATTATATTTTTAATTTTTTAATAATTAGATCAAATATCAATCTTAACCAATTTAAAAATAAATAACCCTAAATCATAAACTTAAACCTGAACTTAAAAAGTGGCGTATAGAAACTTAGAAAATATTGAAGCAAAGGTTATGTAACATGAAGTACAAAGCAAGGATTAAAAATGGTAATACTTTTAATTTTAAAACAATAAAAAACAACTTTCAAACCTTAAGCAATGTAAGCGTACACTAAATTCACCATATGTATATAGCTATCAAATTTTAATTTAAACTTACCAAAGATTCAAATGAAAGTTGTTGGCTTGTCATAGATCCAGAGAGGAAAAGAGGACTAATCGTCGGAGAGGAGGCCGAGCATTGACGCGTGGGAAAATAAGACGTGAAAACTTGTTGGATCATAAGCGGCTTCCGATAAAAGTGAGGCGAGAGAAAGAGACGACCTATGGTAGTCACCGAAAATGTAAGGCGTGGGGCAGTATTGAGCACGGGAGAAAAAAAGTTGAAATTTCATAACATAACCAAATGGCCAAAGCTTAAAAGCCTAATTTTTTTTTTCAGATTTTCGGATCATCCATAATTCAAATTTAAGTGATATGTATCCGAATCAAAAAATGATCGGATTAATAGATCGACGGATCGAATCAATTGGATCAAATATTTTTGCACACCCCTATTTCTTGGTAGCTTAGGATGAGAGATCTAATATGAAGGGTTTTGATTTTGGTCGTTTCTCCTCTTTTGTTGTATCTCTGTTTCATGGTATTTTCACGTGTAGCTTCTTCATGTGGTGGCTGTTGAAGAAGAAAGAAGGTTGTTTAAATGGCGTTCTCTTTTGTTGCGGCTCTTGTTTTTTTTTATGGTTGATCGGGGTTGGTGTCTCCTTGTTGTTGCTTGAAGGCAACGATTGCCGTCTCAACAAGCCTTGTTGCCTCAACTTGAAGCTGTTTTCACAGCCTTTGTTGATGGTATCCTGATGCGGACTAAGAATCTATGAGTTCACGAAGTCATCTTCGACCAAGGAGCTCTCTCGGACCAAATTTTCATGCCCCCAAAATTGTTTAAGGTTTTCGTTCAACCTGTGGCGGCCTTGTCCGGTTACGGCTTTTCTTCCCCTACCTATTTTTGGGCTATTACTGGCCTTTGTGTGCCCTTTCTGATCTCAACCAATCGTGTTGCTTGTTCTTGAGCTTGTGCTCTGATGATGTTTCTTTTGTTCGTCTTTATTAATGATTGTTTCTTTATGGTAAAAAAACTCATGTAACATTTTCGGTTGTAACTAAAATTATTACTAATTGTATAATTTTTTAGAATAGATGGAGTAACATTTTAAGTTAAAACCTACCACAATATAACATTTTCGGTTGTAACTAATATTATTATCAATTGTATAATTTTTTAGAGTAAACAATATAATATTTTGAGTTTAAAACCGCTACAAATTAACCTTAGCTTTCTTAGCCGCACAACAGAACTATATTTTTCTTCATTCCCATTATCTAATCTAATATTGTTACTGGGCAAAAGTTTCTTTGCTTTGAACCCAAAGTGTAATTTCAGTGACAAAGGGTGATATATTTTTGGAGAAATTTTGAGAATAATTTAAATAAAAGTTAATATTTAAAATGTAGGAGATGTTAGAAGAATATTTTGAAATATAGGTTATTTTCTACAGTACACAGGGACTTCGCCACCTGCAGGTGATAAGGTCCCTCTATTTAATGTTAAAAAAATGAAGAACGCCATATGTAGGTGGCGATATCTCCGTGTACTGTAAAAAATGGCATATATCTCTAAATATTTTTCAACATCCCCTATATTTTAAATATTAACTTTTATTTGGCTTAAAAATCTAACAGTACCTATATGTTTTAGTTAAATGATTCGGGTCAGTTTAACATTGCTTTTGAAAAGTACAATATAAAAAGTTTAAAAAGCAGTTTTTAAAAGTGCTTCTGGATTTTTGAGTTTAAAATTTAAGTGTTTAGTATTGTTGTCAAAAATTGGTTTTAAAAAGATAAATGACCATTTTAAAAATGATATTGTAAGTTTTATATATATATATAATATGATATTTAAATTCTTTAATTTTATAATATATCAGCTTAAATTATTATAAAAATAAAAAAAAATATTTTTATAAATAAATACATTCTTAAATAATTGTACGTGTTTCATGAAAATATAATAAATTTTAAATATTTTATTTAAAAAACTTGAAATAATATATATTATTTGGAAAATTTTATAACGTGTGACGAACACCGTTGAACACCACTAATATTGAACACCGCTGAACACTATTAAATTAATTAATAAAAATTTAAAATTTCAAGGACTCATCATACAATTAATAATTATTTTAAAAAAATTCAATTAAATTATTTTATATATATATTAAAATATTTTTTTTAATAAGGGTAAACTATATATTTAGTACCTCACATATTTCCATATTTCTATTGAACTCTCATTATTTAAATATTATTTCAATTTGACCCTATTATTTATAAAAAATAATTTAACCCTTAACCTAAAACCCTAAATTATTAAACCTTAAACCCTTAAACTCTTAAACCTATACCCTAAACCATATACCATTAAAAATAATTTCACCATCATCGATTCAATTCAATTCAATGAATTGTTGAATTTTCCTAAAAAATCAATTATATTATTTTTTATATATATTAAAATTAATTAAACTCAAATCTCTTAAAATTAACACTATCATCTTATTTGAGATGAAGATGTCATCACAATTAATCATAATTAATTCAATTCATTAAATTGAATTGAATTAATCGATGAATTGAATCGATGATGGGGACTGAAATTCCCAGGTCTGCGCGGCTATATTCAATGAATCTACATCGGACTGGTAGTAGTGTACTACCATGTGAGCAATTTCAGTCATACAAGTCTTTTAAAGGTAATTTTCTAATGTAGCTTGCTTTGAGTGCATATCTTTATTATGTATGGGGTATACATGTATAATGAGGTTTTACGGTTGTTTTAGATTTTGTGTAGGATGTTTTGATGTATCTTGTAGCAGCTTGTTGCTCTTTGGGCAATAAAAATTAATTATACTACATAATTGTTACATATTCAAATTAATTCCCTAAATAATCTAAACCATATCAATTCAACTAAATGTATTAACCATTAAAATGTATTAACCCTTATCAATTATAACCATTAAAAATGCACATAAAATATAAATATAATTATTTCAAACTTACTTTAAACTTCTATAATCTTTCATGGCCCATGATAGAGCTGCTGCAAATCAATCTGCATTGCAATTTGCTTAGAAAAAAATATATAAAATTTAACTTGGCAAGTTCTTCTCACATGATCCAACCCTATCCAAGCGAACGTCTCTCTCTTGATTTCCAAAACAAACGTCAATTGAAATGTTGCTGTTGTTGGTCGAGCCACGGCCAAAACCCGGTCTGTTCCTCGATGGTGCAGAACATGTTGGTGATGAGGCTTTCTTCTTTAACCATTTGAGGTGGCTGATTATGATGATTATTGTGGCTAGAATTCGATGACGCGGCTTGGAACAATAGTGCCGGAAACTAGGTTCTCGACCTACTACTCGTTAGCGGCCTCTCGTGTGCCGATACCGATACATCCATCTTCACATCGGAGCTGTTGTCGCTTCTATTGTTGCTGCTGCCTTCGGTTTCTTTATTCAGGTTGATACATTCACTTGCTCCGTCTCTTCTTTTTAGTGCCATTACACTCCACCACATTAGTCAACTTATAAACAACTAAATCTAGGAGACCTAGGCAATTTCAGTGTCATTATCTAAATTGATTATCAGGTTTGGTAGTAGTTTACTACCAATCCGATGTAGATCCATTGACTATAGCGGCGCAGACATGGGCAATTTCAGTCACCATTATCGATTCAATTAATCGATTAATTCAATTCAATGAATTGGATTAATTATGATTAATTGTGATAGCCTCTTCATCACAAATAAGATGATAGTGTTAATTCTAGGAGATTTGAGTTTAATTAATTTTGATATATATAAAAATAATATAATTGATTTTTTTTAGGAGAATTCAACAATTCATTGAATTGATGACGGTAAAATTATTTTTAATGGTATATATTATTACATGAAAATATAATAAATTTTAAATATTTTATTTAAAAAACTTGACATGAATATATATATTATTTTTAAACTAAAAAATAATTATTAATTATATCTTCGTAAAAAATTATAAATTTATATATTATAAATAAACACAATAGCAAATGAAATTTAAAATTGTAATATGTCTCTTAAAGGTAAAAAAAAATAGCTTTTGCATTTATGTTGAAAAGTATTTTTTAAAAGCAGTTTTTTTCTCCAAAAACTAGCTGTTTAGTTAGTATTGCTTTTAGCTCCAAACCAGCTTTTGACCCAAAAAGCTAATTTAAAAAACAATGATTAGATAGAACAAAGATAATGCCTAAATGAAGGGTTTGGTTGTTTTATTTTTTGGTCATTAAAGCTATTAATTGTGCAATTAATTCCAAATGTTTTCATAAGTGAATTCGAAATTGGCAATTATCAAGAGAGCAACTGAGTTAATATGGAATAAATATTTTTCCTTCTTGTTTTGTTTATTTTTAGTAATTGCTTTAGTTTATATTTGGAAATTAATTTATGGATATTAAAATTATTATTAACTTAGATAGAATGCTTATTAGGTATCTACACCAAAGTTACCTATTTGAGAATTTTTAGACCTGTAAGTTTGTAACGTAATAGGCTAAGAATATTAAAATAATAATAATAAATTATCATTTTTTGTGTAAAATCATAGAGTGTTTTCGATCTATTCGTTTTAACAGTTTAAGTAGAGGTTAATCTCGTCGAGTCGTTTATGACCACATAGGTCTAATATTCTCTCGTCAAATATTTAAAGTTGTTGCATTCTCAATGTCTCGAATTTGATATATTAGTTAAATTTGAAACAATCTCGTGCTAGTTATCCAAATGTTTCGTAATAACTATCATTTTATTTGCTAACTTGTATTTTTATTAAAAAATTATGTAATAAAACTTAAAGAGTGGTCTCGATAATAAAGAGTGGCCTGTTCCAGCTAGATTTCTCATATTCGAGTAATTTGTTAATTCAATTAATTGATTCAATATGATTCTCGCCTTGAAGACGGTCTTTGCTTTAAGCACTTCTTCACTGAGCACTTGTACATTTTTTTTCACTTTTAGGTACAGACATTTAATGACAAATTTCTTGAAAAAAAAAAAGTGAAAGTGTTTAATCGTTTGGCTTTTTTCACCGTTGGAGTTGGAGAAGCTTGCATCAATAGCCAATCACACACATCAAAAAATGGAACAAACAAGTCCATGTTCATGTTCTCGTGGTCGTGGGGGGCTATTTTAGGTAAAAACATCAGCTATGTTCCTCACCATTTCGAAATTAATTAAATTTATCCCTTTAAAAACCGAGTATTCTTTTTAGAATTAATTTTGTCCTTTTAAAGTTCTCATTAAATTTTTGTTTTTAAAAAAATTCTCATTTAGTCTCAGAAGTTTTAAAAATTTTAGTATAAACTTCTAAAAATTTCGAAAATTTTAAATTACTCTCCTCAACTTGTTATACTAAAATCAACTCGTAGTCCTTGTATAATATTTAGAGTTCGAGTCTTATAAACGGAAAATCAAAGCTTATCCCAAAACGAAAATAAACCCCAATTGGATTCTAACATTGAATTGAGACTCTTGGATGAGTAAGAATTGGAATATCATAATTGCAGCAGTTAATGTAATGAGATTTTGTGGTAACCAAATAGGAGAAACTGAGTAATTAAACTCCAAAATCTGACTATAAAAACACCCCTTCTCTCTCTCTCTCTGTTCTATCTTTTCCCCTGTTTTCTGCCTCACACTCTCTCTTCCATTGCATTTGCAGGAGAGAGAGAGCTAAAGGTTTCATTTTTTAAGCAGAGATGGCTCAAATTCCACCCAAGCTGTTAATCCCTGAGTCATTCCAAGTGTCTGGAGACGACATTACGGGCCAACTCGGTTTGATATGGGAACTCATCAAAACGCCGTTGATTGTCCCGTTACTGAACCTCGGCGTCTACGTTTGTCTGGCCATGTCGCTCATGCTCTTCATGGAGCGTGTCTACATGGGCATCGTCATCATCCTCGTCAAGCTCTTCTGGAAAAAGCCCCATAAACGTTACAAATACCAGCCCATCCAAGACGACGAGGAACTCGGCACCTCCAATTTCCCCGTCGTCTTAGTCCAAATCCCAATGTTCAATGAAAAAGAGGTCTCTCTTCCCCTCCATTCTTCTTTCCTTTCCTGCTGTTTTACGTCTGAATTCAAGTAAAATACTTGTTCCAATCGAAACAGGTTTACAAAATCTCGATTGGAGCGGCCTGTGGACTTTCATGGCCGGCGGATCGGCTCGTCATCCAAGTGCTCGACGATTCGACTGACCCGGCAATCAAGGTAAAAAAAAAACTAGTACTTCCCCACTAGACCACACCCTAATTATTACAGCACCGTTTTTTAAGGATGGGTGGTTTGTTGAGAGCAGTTACTGGTGGAGCAAGAGTGCCAAAGATGGGCGAGCAAAGGAGTAAACGTAACGTACCAAATCAGGGAAAACAGGACTGGTTACAAAGCGGGAGCCTTGAAAGAAGGGTTGAAGAGGAGCTACGTGAAGCACTGTGAATATGTGGCCATTATCGATGCTGATTTCAGACCCGACCCTGATTTCCTCCGACGGAGCATTCCGTTTCTGGTCCATAACCCCGACATTGCTCTCGTTCAAGCTCGTTGGAGATTTGGTACACACCCTTAAACCCTGAAATCCTTTGCTTCTTTTATCATTTAATCTCCTTTCTTTTATTATTACATCAGTGTCGGTGGCCTTGAAAACATTTTTAGTTTCTGTTTATAATTGGTCTTAAAATTTTGGGTCTTCGGTTTGTGTCGGCTGGGTCGAGCTCCAAGGAAAGAATAGAACCGAACCCCACCAATCACGGGTTGGGACCCACTGCACTCTTGCTCTGCCTTTCATCACAGTCGATAGAATCTATGTGTAGTCACCTTAGATATCGATTAAATTCCTAGCCATAAACAAGTTTTATCTATGATATATTATAACACCTAATAATTAGTTCAATCATAAAATTCATTAATCCCAATAGAAAAACGGATGGTCTTCATCTTAAGAGGCTACGGTTCAATTGTTTTGTCTGTAAAGTATGTGCATTGTCAGAGAGTTAAAAACATGTATGAACAGATATTAATTTGTAATCAAATAATTATAAAAAACCAAAAGTTTGACAAAATTAAACGAGAGAAATTAATCAAAAAAATTGACAATTCAAATTCACTAGCTTGATTTTCCAATTTTTGTAAAGTACTAAAATCAAATTTTGATAAACTAAACTTGAGGGACTAGTTTCTCAATGATTGTTAATATATAGATAAAATTCATACTTAAACTGTACTAATCAACTAGAAATGCTACTAAAAGTTCTGACATTGTATATGTAGCAAACTAGATTGACATTGTAAATATAGTAATTTACCAATAAATTTTAGATACTGAGGTTATATTATATTATATATATATATATATATATATAAAGTTGTTTTCTTTTGAGTTAATTATTCATTTCAATTATTGATAAAGCTTTGTCGTGTTTGTTATTAGTGATCTGCATGTGATTCCCGGGATGGTTTTGTCATTTCAGAATAAAAAATAACAAAAAGAAAATAAGTGGGATTGTGCTATTCTGATTAACGACCTTAGAATTAGATATTGTGCTATTCTGATTAACGACCTTAGAATTAGATTGTACGGGTAATGGGGTCAAGAGCAGGGGTAATCTTATTCTTAAGAGATGAGGGGAATACTAAAAGTAAAAGGTAAAGTTTACAAATAATTGGAAATACTAAACATTTAAATATATATGTTCTTGTATATTGTATAATTGTATTAATGGTGGGATGTTTGTAGTGAACGCGGATGAATGCTTGTTAACAAGAATGCAAGAAATGTCATTGGATTACCATTTCACAGTGGAACAAGAAGTTGGATCAGCCACTCATGCTTTCTTCGGCTTTAACGGTAATCCACTCCATTACATTATATCATCAACTAAACACTGTCCAATCAAATAACTTGTACAACAATCCTTCTTTTTTGATTCAGGAACTGCTGGTATATGGAGAATCGCTGCCATTAACGAAGCAGGCGGATGGAAGGATAGAACCACCGTCGAGGACATGGACCTCGCCGTCCGAGCTAGTCTCCGGGGATGGAAATTCGTTTACCTCGGCGATCTTCAGGTATCAGTTCATCTTCTTGTTTCACATCTGGACCTACATGTCCAACTTATTACTTATGCTTCCAATTCCATATGTTTGTAAAACTTTGTATAGGTAAAAAGTGAACTTCCAAGTACTTTCAAGGCCTTCCGTTTCCAGCAACATAGATGGTCTTGTGGCCCTGCGAATCTGTTCAGGAAAATGGTGTGGGAGATCATTCAAAACAAGGTTAAATTTTGCTCTAAATTTACCCTTTTTTCACTTTTACATATGTTAAATTGATTTGTTTGTATTTCCATGTTGTTGCAGAAAGTGAAATTCTGGAAGAAAGTGTATGTCATTTACAGCTTCTTCTTCGTCCGAAAGATCATTGCTCATATGGTCACCTTTTCCTTCTACTGCGTTGTCCTTCCCCTTACCATTCTGGTTCCCGAAGTTAAAGTTCCGATATGGGGTGCCGTTTATATTCCTTCCGTAATCACAATCCTAAACTCCGTAGGAACTCCGAGGTATGCCGGTCATATGCAACAATGTTGCTCTCGTTCTTCGTTTTTTCTTGAAATAATCATAATCGAACATGACATCTGCAGATCTATCCACTTACTGTTTTACTGGATTCTGTTCGAGAATGTGATGTCGTTGCATCGGACAAAAGCCACATTGATCGGTCTGTTAGAGGCAGGCAGAGCCAACGAGTGGGTAGTCACCGAGAAACTCGGAGATGCAGTGAAGAAAGCCGCGGAGGCTGCTAAGAACAAGACAAATGCTAAAGCTCCCAGAAGATTTAGGTTCAAATTCAGTGATAGGTAAAGAAGCAAGTTTGATACGTATACGATCCATGGAACATATTCACTTATTATTTCTTGTATGAACAGAATGAATACATTGGAGCTGGGATTTGCAGCATTCCTTTTCCTATGCGGATGCTATGATTTCGTCCATGGGAAGAACAACTATTTCGTCTACCTATTCCTCCAAACCATTACCTTCTTCATTACAGGAATTGGTTATGTCGGCACCATCATTTAATCAGCAGCAGCCTCTATGATCTCTCATTGTTACCTCATTCAAACTGCAAGAAAGAAAGAGAAAAAAAGGGAATTATGTTATGGGAGATATATTATACAATGTCAATTTTGAAATTTCAGTCTAAATTCAAATGGTACAAAGACATCAATTATATTTAAAATAGTGAAATTAATAACAGAATTTAATTTAATAAATATAACATCATCAATTATATTTAATATTCATATCCAAAATATATACAAAACTAAATTTATATAACATTCACCCCAAAGGCATCCCCACACTATGCAAAAGTTCTGCATATATACCCATGCACATGCAAGCATTGTAATTTTCTGAGCGAACTTGCCATCTAGTGTCTACATATCACATGATGTGGGGCTTTTTTTTCAATAATTGGCCTAGTACGACAGGGTGGGTTCGAGAGTAAATTTCTTGAAAGTTCGGACTTCAAAAAATATTATAGTTCCAAGATTAGGAAATAATTATAGGCGGAGACGAAATCAGGATCGAATATTGAGCGAGAATAAAATATTAAATTTTAAAAATATAAGAGTTTATTAAGTATTTAAACTCAAAATTTAAAGTGCAAAGTTTATTTTGTTTAATATATAAACTTATAGGTATTTAAATTGTTATTAGGCCAAAAAATTTAAGTGGCATGAGCCCTTTCTCCTTTAGTTCAACCTCTATTTAATTAAATATTTAATTAACTCTTATATTTTAAATTTAAATATTTATTTTTTACGAGGATCAAATTGCGATTAATCCAAAACTTATGATTATAGGTGTCGAGAATTAAAACTCGTAGTGAATATTACATTTTTATCGAATAGTCTTAAAGTGTGATTATAAGGTAGCATCTCTTCATACTTTTCTTAAGTTCTGATGTGTCACACACCTTACAGACAAAGTGAATTAAACTCGGGTGTCTATGATGAATAGCATCTTTTTTTCTATTGAGACCACTCGTTGAATTCTAGTGAATATTACATCTTAAAAGTGATTGTATGAAATAACAAAAAAAAATATTTTTGAACATATAATGTGATGAGATAATAGTATTGGTTCCACTAAAAAACAATATTTTCTTGTATACTTAAAAATGAGTGAGTTGGCAAGTCATCTTCTCAACTTGTTGTGTTGTGGGAAGGAATAAGGATGGATGAATTTGTTAACATTGACGTATGGACACACAGGCCACAGTCCATAATTTGGGAAGGTACATGGGGTCGCTCATCACACTATTCATTGTAATATTCAGCAGCATCTAGTATCTACTATGTTCACTTAATAATGAGTGTATGTCCCAATTCTCCATTTTCAAGCTTTTCTAAAAATATTGAGTGCATGCGATCATTTGATTGGTTGATAATTATGACAATTATATATCAAAATTATTACAAATATAATTTTTTTTTACAAAATGCAAACTACTAAAAGATTTTTGTCAACATAATTTATATCAAAATCTACGGTTCATATACTATGATATGAAACCCATAATTTCCTTCCCATATTTGGAGGCACTAAAAGAAATACTTTCAATTTTATCAAAAAAAAAATATTTTCACTAGGTCACAAAACTTTTGGAGTGTATTTTGTTCACGGAATGCAATATTACCTTTGAGAATATGATTCTCGGAATGTAACATTACTTATGATATTATCATATTAATAGGAATGTTAGATTACCTTGTTTGGTTTATTTGGTAAGAATGTAAGATTACATTGTTTGGTTGAGAGAATATAAGATTATTTGGAAGTAAATTTTACTATATTATCCTTGTGATACATTTTCTTTTTAACCAGTTAAACTTTTAATATGAATTATAAAATTTTATAAGATTATATTTACAATATAAATCATAACATTAATGAAATATATTAATTTTGTGTAAATTATTCATAGCTTATATTAGAAAAGAAAAAAGATTGAAGAGGAATAAAAATGTACTCATTATAACATAGATTAAAAAATCTATAAAAATATATTTATAACATAAATTATAATTTATTTGGTAAAAAGTAATTAGTTTTACAATTTTTTATAACATAAATTGAGTATTTTTTTTTATAAAATTAAAACATCTTTATTAAATTATAGTATTAAATGTTATAAAATAACTTTTTTATCATCACATTTTTACTTTTCTCCATTAGTTTTTCTTTTCTGTTTTATAACATGGATTATAAATATTTTTATAAAATTAATATAGTTTAATTAATTCTATAAATTAATATGTTTTTAAAAAAGGGTAAACTACTGTACAGGTCCCTTATGTTTAACGAGTGTACAGAGTTAGTCACCACTTTTGAAAAGTGCATATTAGTAGTCCTTCACGTTTTCGATGTGTAAATAGTTAGTCACTCCGCCGTTAGACTCCGTTACTCCCCTAACAGATTGCTGATGTGGCTGACTTAATTAAATTGTAATATCCACGTGGATAATAACGTTGGAAAGTTGCTGATGTGGCCGACCATTTCCATGTCTTCAAGTCAAACTCCAATGCACACAACATCACTTGCATGTCACCGCCACCGACCGCCGCCCTCTCCCTCCTCTTCCTCCTCCTCATCTCTTTCTCCACCACCATGTCACCGCCGCCCTCTCCCTCCTCTTCCTCCTCCTCAGAAACAAACATCTCATTGCCTGCTGCAGATCGAATCAATCTCAAAGGTATTTCTCAAATTCTCTTTTTTGTTCATTTTTAAAAAAAAATTGTTGTCCCTGGGCTCACCAGCTACACAAGACCAGACCCCCCATTTTCTTGTTGGGCAAAGGTAAGGACTGTGGAGTCGTGGAGCTGCTGCCGCCTCCGCCGGCGCTGGTGGTGTCGGCAAAGTGGCGGTGGTGTTGATGGTGTTTTTTGAGTTTGTTGAAACATCTTATCCTCTTTCGGTTCCCCCACTGCAACATGAAATCTTTGTCGCCTTGCATTTCCATTGAATTGTTTTCTTTTTCTTCTTTTCCCCCATCGGTTTATGTTGCGAAATTCCTGTCACTTTATCGGTGTAATTGTTTTCTTATAGGTAGAAGATGACTATGGTGATATTGATGTTGGGTTTGATCATGATCATCAACATAACTTGTCGAGGCTTTCCATGTGTACAAGCTCCATGTTCACAGACGAAGCTGACCACGACGATCATCTGGGTTTCTGCATGTCTGGGTTGTCGATCGAAAGCTTTGATGCAGATGTTGAAGAACAGTTCCGTGGCAAAGAACTGCTTCAACTTTCGTCCGACTCCGACAAGGAACCGACTTGCTATTCTCTTCCCGCCACCCCACCTCGCCGGAGGAGTCGAAAAGGGGTGTTGACACAGCAGTCGACGGGAGCGGCGAAAGACTACGCGAGCGAAAACGAAGCTCAAAAGGGTAGGTTTAGGAGGTCAAAAGGGAACAGGGATATGAGGAAAAAGAAAGATGGGGAAATAATTAGGGGGTATAGCAACAATAGTGGAAGCTTTAGTGGTGACAGTGAAGGGAATAGTGCGGCGGGACTGGTGGTGATTACAAGGCCGAAAGGAGGCCGGAGGCCGCTGTGTATGGACTTGGAGGAAGTGAAGGCGTGTAGGGATCTCGGGTTCGAGTTGGAACATGAGCGTATGTTGGAGATGCCCAGTAGCGGCGGCAATTCCCCCATCGCCGGTTGGCGTATCTCTAGCCCTGGTTAGTCAAAACTCAAAACCAAAATTATGACCTTTATTTTCTCGCCTAACAGCCAACTTGGGGAATTGCTGATTGTTTTACTCTGTAACATGGTGACATGGTGGTGGAGAAAGAGATGAGGAGGAGGAAGAGGAGGGAGAGGGCGGCGGTCGGTGGCAGTGACATGCAAGTGATGTTGTGTGCATTGGAGTTTGACTTGAAGACATGGAAATGGTCGGCCACATCAGCAACTTTCCAACGTTATTATCCACGTGGATATTACAATTTAATTAAGTCAGCCACATCAGCAATCCGTTAGGGGAGTAACGGAGTCTAACGGCGGAGTGACTAACTATTTACACATCGAAAACGTGAAGGACTACTAATATGCACTTTTCAAAAGTGGTGACTAACTCTGTACACTCGTTAAACATAAGGGACCTGCACAGTAGTTTACCCTTTAAAAAATTACATGTGGGTGTGCTGACTTAGACGCCGTTGGTGGTTCAATAGTGTAGTGACCAAAATGAAACCATTGCTTAACAGTGATGGCTAAAATGAACTTTCTTGATTTGAGTGAGCAAAGTACAAACACCCAAAAAGTGAAACGACTATTGGTGTAGTTTACCCTTAATTATAAATTAACAAGTTATAGAATTCTTTCAAGGAACCAATATAATATATAGATATAAAATCATAAAAAAAATTGGGAGAAAATACAGAACGAAAAAAGACAGCATGGAGAAAAATGCTTGTCGTGTGGGCATCTGAATATTTTATGATTAAATATAAATAAAATATATTTTACTAATTTAAATACAAATATTAGTTTATACACTAATGGCCTAATAAAAACATTGTACAAATAAATTTATAACTTTATGATGTCTTTCAATTAAGAAAAATATAAAAAATTTAGTCAAAAAATAGAAAAATATAAAAATTTATGAAAACAATATAATTCGATTATGCTTTTTTCTATTTCATTATTAGTGCATAAAATAATTGTTCGAGCACAATAAAAATAGCAATTTAGACATAATTTATTAGTTAACTTCTTCTATATGTCTGTGTACTATATATAGGTTGTGGATTTAGCATTTGTACTCTAATAGTGTTATTTTTAGTCCATGTACTCTCCAAGTTTTAAAATTTCGATTACAATCCTGCCGGTGTAGTAAAATATGTCAAGTCAAATTTCACTATTAGTCCATTTATTATGCCTAAGATGTAGATTTAGTTCATGTACTCCAATTTGATTGTTTTAAATACATGCAATGTAGTCATGTTGTCATTGTAGTATTTAGGTCAAGACTAAAATTTTAAAAAATAAAATAAAAATTATAATTGAATAAATTAAAATAAAAAATTGTTTGTCAAACTAAAAAATGTATTTATTTTTTAATATTAAGACTGACAAGTGTATTGACCAAATTAGAATCTGAACAAAGATATTTGAAGGAAAGTTGTTGCTTTCATTTTTATGGGAGTTTGTCCCAATCTATTTGTCTGCCCAAAGATGGCCTAAAGTTCTTAGGACCATTTCCACATTGCCAAGTCACATGGAGAAGAGTCCCAATTCCCAAACCAAGGCCTAAGGAATGTCTCATTTTAATTTTGTGTGTTTTTTTAGGGATAACTACATATTTAGTACATCACCTATTCTCGTGTTCTTATTTTAGTACTTTACTTATTTTTTTGACAAAATGATACCTAACATTACGTTTTTGTTATGTTTTGGTACTTGACCGTTAAAAACAAACAGAGACAATGACGTGCCTTAGTTTTAATTGAGATAATCACAGTTTTAGTCCCCCAAACTTATATATTTCTATCAATTTGGTCTAAACTCTATCAATTTAATAATCATCTTAAATATTTAGGTTAAAACTATAAATATTTCGTTTTATTTCTTCTTCCTCGAAACTCTAACTCCATTTTATTACATTCAAATGCATGTTTAATATTCCATATAAAACCAAGATAATGCACTCACCAGTTCACCTTAAACTATGAAACCGATCCACCGGGTTTCCTCTGATCCCACCAGTGCAATCCAAACCCATAGCCACCCGTTGCAAACTCACTCGGGAACGCTCATTTAACCGCCGTATAACCCACAAAACCCATTAGCATAGAAAATTTTTGAGGGACGAAATGCAGGAAGGTGGGGTCCAATTCCTTTATTTCTGATGAATTGTTGTGTTTAGTAGCTGAAGCTAACGTTCCATTACACAAGCTTCTTCTCTCTCGAAGAAATAAAATGGGGTTAGGGTTTTGGGAAGAAGAAATAAAATCAGGTATTTACAGTTTTAACTTAAATATTTAAAATGATTATTAAATTGATAGAAATGTATAAGTTTTGGGACTAAAATTATGATTACCCCAATTAAAAATAAGCCACATCATCATTTCCGTTTGTTTTTAACGTCGGGTACCAAAACAGAACAAAAACATTATGTTAGGTACCATTTTGTCAAAAAAAAAAATAGGTGAGATACTAAAAATAGGAACACGAGAATAGGTAGGGTATTAAATATGTAGTTATCCCTTATTTTTAAAAGTCAATACTCATTAACACAATATAAAATTTATATTTTAGATAGTTGGATGAATGAAATAAACAATTTAAAATGATGATAATTAAAACAAATAAGTGAATTATCCTTAACAGTTAAATTCAGTTAATTCAATGAACTAAAAATTTTAAAACTTTTAAGTTTTAACCAAAGTGAATTTATCTCTTTTAAAATTATTTATTTTTCAAAATGAGTAAAAATTGAATTATTCGAACCCCCATCCTACTCATATATTGAATGATAATATGTGCTAAAGTGCACTTAAACTCACGTCCTCGTGAATTTCACAATTATAACCATATCAATCGAGTTAAAACTCAATCTACATATTGATAGATAATTGAGCATTTTAACTAATATTTGTATATATTTTTTCTAAGTACGAGTACAATTTAAATTGAAAAATTATATATAACACACGATGAGACTCAAAATTAAGAAATTAAAATTTCAGTGTTTCAATATTATTATTGAGCCTAACGACGGATCTACATATTAAATTTTGAGTATACCAACTATATATTCATGATGTATTTGATTCATTGGAATGAAATACGAAGATATCTTATTAATAAACCCGAAAAAATAACTAATTTTTTAGTAAGATTAACTGCAAAAACTTTCTTACATAATTCATTGTTGAACTTCATTTAAGTGTGGTTTTTGATTTTTTTTTAGATAAATGTTTCTTTGTATTGATCAATGCAGAAATCTGCTACAATATACACATTACAACCTATACAACAATCATCCTATACAAGAATACTCCATCTAACACAAAATTGCCTATTAACAGGATCACTACTATCAAAATTAGAATAAGAGACTTTTAAACACACCACCTCACGAATTATGCACAGTAAATCCTCGACACATCTATATTTATCTCTAAAAACTCTATGGTTCCTCTCTTACCAGATGAAGTATATACAAGAACACAAAACAATCTTTAAAATATAAACCAACAAAGATCTATCCTTCAATTTTGAGTATGCCCAAACGAGCTCCTGCTCCCACGAACCAACACCTATGTGCAGATTGCATAACCCCAGAACATCATGCAATAGTTTTTTAAACAAGGCACAGCCAAAGAACATATGTTCATGCGTTTCTTCCGCATCCCTACACAAAACACATTGTCTCTCAACTTGGAGATCTCAACGCGAAAGCCTATATTTAGTTGGAAGCCTTCCAAGGATAGTCATACATCCAATAACATCATGCTTAGACACATGCGAAGAGAACCATAAGAGCTTATGCCAAGGAACCTTAGGGACACACCCCCTAGTGCCATCATAGAGTAATCCAACTTTGAAACTACTAACATCATGCACAGGTGTATATAGAGGCCTCGCTTCATCTTTAAGTTTGAACAATTTCCTCAAACTTCAGTTCATATCCCTTGTGACAAGCGAGAGCCAAAAGTCAGCCCCTTTCAAATTATTATAATAATTTCTATTGTAATGAGATGATGTTTTAGTTGATTTCGTCACATTTTGATCTTTTAATTGTTGTTAATTTACCTTGTTTCAATGAAAAAACCAAAGGATTAACGCCACAAATGACCCCCTAATACTTTGAAAATGTCGATTTTATTAACTAAAGTTTCATTTTATTTGTTATATCTTTTGATCATGTTATCCTCGAATAATTTCTTTCACAATTTTTAGATATCTATTATCTAAACCTAAAAGCATCCACTAATATTTCTCTTTTAAAGTTTTAAAATCTTTAAATCAGAATTAAATTATCCTTATTAAATATATGCGCGTTTACAATTTGATTCGTATAATGATGAACCATTCAAAACCCTAATAAAATACTAAAAAAACCCTAAAAATCAACCATCCAAAACCATTTATTAGCACAATTGAATCTTGTCTTTTTGGTATAAACACAAGTACTCAACTCATAGAGAATGATATTTCCAACTCAAATTGTTTCATTTACAGAGTTAAGATTCAAATCTTTGGCCTTGTTTATAGGATTTAGGGTCTCATCCAACCAAATCAACTGGTTGTTCCATAATCATTATTATTTTAGATTAAAGTCCATAGTTAAAATTTTGACATGTGACGTTAAATTTGATAAAAAGACACATTAGCAAATTAAATGGTATACATTGATTTTTTTTTATGAAAAGAGAACAAAATGAATAAACTCTGACTAGGACTCATAGCCCTTACCTAAGACAATAATCATGTAAAATATTTAAAACTTCGTCAAGGGTTGAGGAAGAGTCGACATAAAAAATTACCAACAATAGATAATTCTGTCGATTGTTCAATAAGTTTATTGCCTTCACGAAAAATCTGCGTGAAGATAATTCATAAAACCCTCTAACAAGTGGCCAAATCCATCACGAATTGCACCCCATACAATTGCGTCGTCTCCCCCTATACAATTGCTGAGATCCTGTAGTAGCGATAGCATGTACAGTTGCATCCTTGGCCCCGTGTAGGACTGCTTATCGAACGAGATGATTGCGAATTGAGTAGTGCTCGATTCGTGCTCGTTAAAAAAATTCGTCGTTAAACTTGTCAAAAATTTTACCTTGTTTTTTAAATATAGATAAAATATAATGATATTATTAGAGTTTAATATAAACATACAAATTCAGGAAAAAAACGTGAGGACTGGGGATATAAACGAACATGTCATGACCAAATTAGAGATCAAATCGATATTTTAGTGCAAGATTCTTTTTAATTTCTCAACAATCTTCGATGAACAACAAAACAGAGAATGTCTTAGATATTTAGATGTTTTAACTTTCAATTTCAATTGTGTTTTTTTATATGAAAACTAAATATTTTCCTTTTTTCTACTTTTATACATAAAGTAATAAAAAATAAAAAATAAATACTATAATAAAAAATGAAATATTAATTATTATAATTTTTTATTAGTACAAATTTACTTTTTGAATTCTCGGGAAATATAAAACTAAATATTTTATGGATAAGTTACATAGAAAGTTACTGAAACCTTTTTAAAATTTTTAATTAGAATTTAAACTTCTTGGAACAAATTTTTTAAGGTAGCCACCAAAAATTATAAAAATTAATAAACAAATAATAAGCTGCTCATGAATTTATCGAGTCGAATTGGGTCTTGTTCCACTTTACTCATTAAGATCTTGAGTTGAACTCGAATTCGAGTTGAGTTAACTCTAGTCGATCGTTAACCAAATTTTAACTGAGTCGAGATTGAGTTGTTTTTTATTTGCTCAACTCAGTTAGCATCTCTATTTAACCCTTTTTCCTTTAAATTAAAGTTAATAGTTAAAGTTGAAATTTACTAATTGGCCTAGTGGCTAAAGATACTCATATTGTCCCATCTTTATGGGTTCGAATTTCGGTGTGAGAATTTAAAACCTCGATCTATTTAATAAAAAAAGTTAATAGTTAAAATTTTGACATGTAGGATTAAATTCGATAAAATGAGCGGTTGGTAAATTAAATAATATTAATGTCAACCCTGCATAAATGTTGTTTAATTTTCCAACTAAAATTACTTTTCTTTATGTAATTTGATTCCGTAAAATATTTAGTTTCCATTCATATAAATAAAACATCCCATCTTCATCTAATGCACACAAAACCCTAACCCTAAGCCAAAGCAAAACAAGAATGCCTTACAATTACAAAACCCTAACCTGTCCTGTCCTTTGCGTGCTTTTGCTTGCATGTTTAATTTCTCCAACGCCACTTTCATATGCAGAATCAGCGGTGGACAAAGTGCTTTTTCGTGTGAGGTTCAAGGTTCACATCATCAACGGCATGCCGGACAATGCTATGCCGTTGGAGATCGTGTGTCATTCGAACAACGACGATCTCGGACACCATACTCTTTGGAAGGATCAGGAATTCAAGTTCGAATTCATCGCTCATTTCTGGAGGAAAACTCATTCCGTTTGCAACTTCAACTGGGGACCCAAGTCTGTGAAAGACGTCACCGTTTTCGTTAAGAGAGTTGAAACCAAATCATGCAAAGAATCCGGGAATTGCTTTTGGAAAGCAACACCCCAAGGGATTTATTTTAGCAGTGATTTCCAAAATTGGGAGTTAAGGTTTGGTTGGTAAATTGTGTATGTAGCATCATTCCATAATAAAACTATGTTTCTTCTTGCATGTTCCTTCCATCTTTGACAAGACCAAATCATGGGCATACATTATAAACAGACAGATCATATGATTCGAACCCAAGGAAAAAGTGGATGATGTTTATATTAGGAGACACGGGTTCAAATCAATTTATCTACAAGGTGTATGTGCATTGTGAAAGGGTTAAGAATATATATGAACATATACTACCTTATAATCAACCATTCAAAAAAATAACATTTTAATAAATAATACAGGACCAGACCACGTGTTCAAATTCGAGTTCTCATTCACGCATGGAGGATATAAACTAGAATGGCGTTCACATCTGTGACTGCCATAGCATGCTGCCCTACGCCCTACCTTGGTCGATAATCCTATTCGTTTTCCCCATAAAATTTGGGCTTGGGTCGTGTTCTCTACTCGATGATTGTGAACATGTATAGATCCCACTTAAATATAATTTTACCTTGGGTTTAGGCCCAAATTCGTTTCTCCCAGCCCATCACTTTCATATGCAGAAGAATGATTAGAAACACGCGTAAAGATTAAAAATGATCTTGGACACGCGCTCGAAACTCAAAAGCCCTTTTATAACCTTCCGGATCTACTTAGGTATTGTTTTTGGTTGTTTTTACCGACTTAAACACTTTTTTAAACAAAAATAACCAAAAATACTATACTTTTGAGTGTGAGAATTTTGGTTTGCCCACTATTTTAGCTTCTCAAACCTTGGTTTGCTAAAAGTTATTTTTTTAGCTTTTGCAAAACCAAGGTTTTACCCATCACAACTAAAAGTAAAGTCTTAGAGGTGACAAACGAGTTGTTCAAGTCCAATTTAATTATAATTAGAGTGATAAAAAATTATGAAATATCAACACTAAAAATTAGGGTTTAAATCTCGACAAACTCATCCTCTATTAAATTTGTGACTCAGGGTGGTTTCTTTCATCATCATTTAAGCAAATTAAAGTATAAGCAAGTTCAAAATTTGTCTTAGTTACGGGTGAAGATCAAGTCAATGATTTGTATAAAATTTTAATTGATTTTAGTTTCAGATTTTATTCTTAAATAACTGTTAATTTAAAAAAACAAACAAACACGCTAGCAACAATAACATCAACAACCTTGTCTTTTAAAATTAATGCTATACAAATGGATCCTTTGTTTGAGGAAATTGTTTGGAATTGATAACAGTACTCCCTAACAGACACTTAAATTTGAAATAATTATTAATTTTTTAATGGCCTAACCGTTAAATAGGTGCCCATACTATACCATTTTTTTTTCAGTTAGGTGCCCAAACTATTTTTCAGGCCAACTAGGTACCTAACATTTCATTTCGTAACTCATTTAAGGTTCGCCGTTAATTTTTCTGTTATAAGGGACATGTCACCTCCAGAAAAATCCAAAATTATATTAAAAATAAATAAAATTAATAAAAGAAAATAAAAATAAAAATGTATCATGAAAGTTTCAAACATTCCCAAAATAGTCCCCAAATCCTTAACCCCCAAATCCGACCACTCCCGCAGCCGTCGGCCACTTTGCTGGCGACGGAATGAAGCGCCCTCCCCTCGCCAAACAACCCCACGTCGTTCGTCTTCCTTCTTGCAGCCGTTTGTCGCGAATCAGTCGAAATAACCATTCGAAAATTTCGTATATTCGCACGACGTCGGTTGATTTCCTGTGACGGGATGGTGAGGGAAATGGGCGTGATAGTTCGGCGACTGATTTGGTGGGTGCGGCGTGGCAATCAACGGCGGAATCAGCCTAATTCGAGATTTAGATTTTGAGGTTTATGGATTTTGGAATTTGGGGTTGTTTTGTAAAATTTGAAAATTTTAAAGAATTTTTGAAAATTAATTAATTTTATTTATTTTTAATATAATTTTGGGATTTTCTGGAGGTGACACATGTCTTTTAACGGAAAAAATTAACGGCGAACCTTAAATGGGTTACGTGATGAAATGTTAGGCACCTAGTTGGCCCGAAAAATAGTTTAGGCACCTAACTAGAAAAAAAGTATAGTCTGGGCACCTATTTGACGGTTAAGCCTTTTTTAATAGTATATATTTATACTCTTTTTTAATCCTTTGATAACGCATATACATCTTGCAGATTAAGATGTTCAAATTCAAATCTCTTAAGACGAACATCATATACTCGAATATAATCCTAAAATTAGTGTATATGATATTTATATCCTACATACACTCGAATATAATCCTTCACATTTATAAAAAGATGAAATATATTTATTTTGAATTTGGATAACATGAACAAAGACGTCTCAACATCTTGATATATATAATCTTGGAAATTTGATTTCGTAACCCTAACAACTATACACAAGTTGACCAGGTTTCTTTTGTTCCATATATTAATTGGCAACATGTCCAATGAAATCATCAGGAATTTGACATTGGATCATGAAATCAAAATTTGGTTTTCTTTCTACTAGTCACAATTCGACTTAATCGTGTTATATGAACATAATCTAAAATTATTATTTTTGAGTATTTATAGATTCTTTATAGTTTTATTACTTTGAAATATACGAGTCGAACTAAATCATGACATAATTCGATTTTCTTTCACTTGGCACATTGGAAATTGGTGATTTGGTGTGCAAATTAATAAACAGGCCAATACCTAATGTTCTAATGTCCAACTCCCTAACTGAGTGGAATGTCTTTTGTCGACTTTTAGGAATATTGACTCAGTTTAACCTACTTATTTGATTGGACTCAACCTCAATATAATGCAGCATAGTCTAGCCCCAATCATCTTCATTTCCACAATTCATCTTCATTTATATCTATTTTACGATTTATGAAAATTTTATTTCTAATAATAATGTCTTCAAAATTCGAATTAAATGATAACATCAAACACAAATTTATGTTCTAAATAACAGAACTTGTGTGTTTTTTTCATCATTCTTTCCTTTAAACTTTTTTTAAAGGACTAAATCATGGGTTATTTTCCCTATATCAGCAAAGCTTCAACTTTACTCTTCTCATAATTACCTTTCTGGAAGAATGATTCAAACAGTTAAGCAATTTCCAATGGAATTGATTTTTTCTTGGGTGGGGAAGTAAAGGAAGAGAATGATTAAATCCGATAATGTCGTACGGGACATGATTATAAAATACGAATATGACATGAAAAATAATTATAACACCACATAAAAAAATAAGAATATAATTAACGGGAGTTGATTCAAGTGATAAGCAGATTGGTATTACTTAAGTAGATCTCGAATTCGAGACCTTGTGTATGCAGAAAATCCCCACTAAGAGACCTACCCACTAAAGTTAAGTGTACAACGCCAGTCAATTCGGATTAATAAGGCCCTGAAAAACTGGGAGGGCAATAAAAAAAATAAGACATTATTCTCAAGTCTAAGTCAATCTTGAATATTGACCCAACACCATAGGGAAGTTAATGGAGGCTGGGGCATTGATTTCAATGCAAGGAATTACAAGCAAGCAGCCATGATCTCATCTCATCTCACAACTAACTAACTCTGATTATTAATCTACAAATTATGTAGGAGTAATATGATGACATCAAATGCTGGTATTCAGACCAGGTCCAAGTCCAACACTCCCAACTTGTTTTTCTACTTTTTTTTTTTAAATTTTTCTTATGATCTGGCTAGACTGATTAAAGAAAGTATATGTTGGAAGGAATTTCGTGCATTTCACTTCTGTTTCTTTCCCTGTTTATTGCAGATTCTATATAAGGTGAGAGATAGTTGAAACACTTGTGAATCTGTGTTTGCTTTGTTTTATTTCCAATATAAACTTGTCCGGTTTCCTAACATATGTTCCTGTTTTTTTAGGACAATGAGAGATATCATTTCATGTTCTGGTAAAAAGGCTGTAAATGTTTCTCATTTCTCATGCTCAAGCGATTCAAGCAATGCCTGCATCTCTCAAAAAACTTCAGTTCCTTCAATAAAAAGTGCAGTCACATGTGTTTACAAAGTGGTTCTTTCGACCGGCAAGCAGCTGTTCATCAGAGTCACATGGTCCAAGAATCAGACCAGTCAAGGACTTGTCATAAACTTCGGTGACGATGACCCTTCCACATGTTTCAAGCTCAACACGAATTCGAGGTTTTTCGGGAAGAAGAAAGGAAGCAAAGCGACCGAATCCGGTCATTCGAAGTTCGAAGTCTTTTGGGATCTTTCGACTGCCGAGTACGACACAGGACCCGAACCGGTCCTCGGATTCTACGTCGTGGTTGTGGTTAATTCGGAGATAGGCCTTGTTCTAGGCCATATGGGTGAAGAAACTATAACGAAAAGGCTCAAGACCAACACCGCCGAAGTGGCGAAATCGTCTCTAGTTTCTCGGCAAGAGCATTGTTCGGGCAATACACATTATTCGACCAAGGCTCGATTCTGTGGCACGAGCATCGTACATGATGTTTCCATAAGATGTAGTGGAGAACATCAAGGCCTAAATCATCCAGTTTTATTGGTTTGTATAGACAAAAAGCCGGTGATTCGTGTGAAGAGACTGCAGTGGAATTTTAGGGGAAACCAGACAATATTCGTCGATGGAATGTTAGTTGATCTGATGTGGGATGTCCATGACTGGTTCTTCAAGCCGGTCACCGGCTGTGCCGTGTTCATGTTTAGGACAAGAAGCGGACTCGACAGCCGGCTTTGGTTGGAGGAGAAGTTGTTTCAGAAAGAACATGACACAGTTGAATTCTCTTTATTGATTTATGCCTGTAAGAACACATAAAGAAACTAATCACTATTGTCCATGTTTGATTATTTGTCTTAATTTCTCAACTTCTTTCTTCATGTAAGACCTTCTCTGTTATGTCTGGCTTTGGATACTTTGTCATATTGGGTCTTATTTAGCATTCGGAGCGGTTCGATTCGGAATCTTTCCGACGGTTCGAGGTTTATCGTTCCTAAATTTATAAGTAAGAAGCAAAACTATAGAAAAGGACACACTTTGATTAACTTAGAGATGCATTAGGCATTAAAATGTCTTTGATCCATGTATCAATTACACAGATTCAGATTGTTCAGAAATCAACAGCAATTACAAGCCATAACACATACATGCACAAACACAAGAGAGATTGACATAAATAAATGATCGATACCGATCTATTTTATCGTTGAAAACCATCAAGCCGAACCCTTTGCAACGACGCAAGGAAAATCAAGCAGCACAACCTTGTCAATGGCAGTAGAAAACGTTGCAGAGAACTCGACATGACTCGGGTGTCCGACGAACGCAGTGTAATCCTCTTTGCTGTCGAAAGTCATCAAGAAGGCATGTGTGAACCCTTGTCTAAGCATCTCTTCACTTTCAATGTCTTGTCCCCTGCAAGAAAACAGTTTCATCACAGTTCATGAAAAATCAATTCATGTTTCTCTAGGAAAAGGGGAAAAAAAGCATACCATTCGAAGGATTTGACCGCATAGATCTCCGAAACCAGCTTCTCCATTCCTTTAAGCATGTCGTCCGCCGTGCCTTCCTTAAACTTAACGATAACAAGATGCTTGAACCCTGCCATTATTGTTTTTCTGTTTTAGAGTTTTGAGGTTTAGGACATCACAGATTTATACAGACCACAATTATTTGTCAATTTCCACAGTTTCCACTCTATCAAGTGTGACAAAACACCACTACCCCAAATCCCACCATATGGTACGATGCATTTCGATCTTGTTGTTGTGTTTATCGTGATTACGAGCGAGGACAAAGTCCTTTTAGCCTCGGCTTTGTTGGACACGATCTGCACCTCAACATATGGAAATGTACAGTCGGGCATTGTTTTGTTTGGCCTCACTCTGCGACTGCCATTGTCGTATTCCTTTTGCTTTTGCATATAGGTCCGCTCTTTTTATCTTTAACAACTATTAAGCATGAGACTTTGAGATTAATGAAGCATAGCTTGAATGAAATGATAAGACTCCATTAATTTCCAAATGCATGCAATTATATCATAATGGTTCCCACTTGCATTGCATAATTACTTTTTTTTGTCGAATAGCATTTTGAAAATATTTGATTAGTCAATTCCCAAAGATTTGTTTAGATTTTTGTTGATGTAAAACTTTTTTTTATTAGAAAAGAAGAGTTAGCTAGGTGTCTCATTAAAAAAATTTCTACACCTAAATAGAAGAAAAGAGTACATCTAATAACTTAGGTAACCAAAGAGAAACAAATAAAACATAAAACAACATATTACACAACCAATCTCTTAAGATTCTTATGATAAGCCGTCAAAACGCAATCCGGGGTTGAACAAAACTTTGTTCACCCCATGACAAAGAAAGGCCATACTTCGCCAAACAACCCGCAACGGTATTTGCCTCACGCAATACTTGCCTAGTATGAACTTCCCAATCTCTTTGGAGCAAAGAATCGATAGAATGTAATAATGAGATATAACGGGAGTTCCTTACCGATGAGTCCATCAAACGTTTAGCATCCGAGCTATCAACCTCAATTATCACAAGTTGAAAACCCAGAGTCCAAGCATGTTGCAAATCCTCCAAAAAACCCAAAGCTCGGCCTCTACAATCGAGCAAATGCCCGCATACTTTGCAAAACCAAACACCCAAGCACCGTCCAAGGATCGTAGGACCCCCCCCCCCCCTCGGCCTCTACAATCGAGCAAATGCCCGCATACTTTGCAAAACCAAACACCCAAGCACCGTCCAAGGATCGTAGGACCCCCCCCCCCCACACACACACACACACACACATGACGCGCGACCATTCCCTTGACACCGCACACCATCCGAATTTATTTTTAACCAACCACTATCTGGTGCTTCCCATCGCAGACTCGTCCGCATACCTTGCTGCCCGGACGTGGAAACATGTTGCAGTACTATCGGTTGCCTACCCAAGCAACTCGCCACCATGGATCGCGCATCAGTTAAAATTCTCACGCCATGGATCGACAAAGGGTCAAAAACCAAAGCATTTCTATGCCTCCAAATCGCCCATAGCACCGCCCCAAACAGCAGTGGCTACTCATCTTTGAATATAAATTTTCTGCTTCTTTTCGGTGCCTCTATCTATGCACCCACACTAAAAAAATTAGATTAGGATTAAGGTTATGATTTAAGAAATTAAGGGTAAGTGTATTTTTTAAGATTTAGGATTTATGGTTTATGAATCAGAATTTAGAGTTATGATTTAAAATTTAATTTTTTAGTGTTGACGCATAAAAAGAGGTGTCGAAGAGTGGTAGAGAATGTTTGTTCGTATTTAACTCAATTATTGATAGAGGATTTGAGTAGCTTTCAAAATTTATGACCTACCATTTATCGTTTGTATAAAGTCAATTGAATGAGGGGAATTAATCCATCTGAAACCAAAAAAAAATGTAAACTATCACAAAAAAAACGTTCTTCAATTTCATTTTCTTTTTGACTTTGTATTTTATACAGACCTTAATCTCGTTCCTGCAATAACATTACGAATCCAAATCATCAATTAAGAATAAATCATCTTATAATATTGTGACCATTTTTTTGGATTATATTTTTTTGATTTAAGGCTTGTTCGGTAATACTTTTCCAACGGGCGTTAAACTAACAATATCGAACAGTCACTCCAGGTACAACTTCTAAATGTTCTTTCGCCTGATTTGCGTCCCTAACGGGCTTACAGAAACTAAAAAATATAACTTCTCCCAAATGAGTTTTTTCATTCAAATAAACATTCTACAATCATTGGCGAACGAAGGCTTAATCTGGTGAGTAGAATTAATGTTTGTGAAATTAATAGTATATTTTAATATCATATCTAGAATATTGAAATCTAATTGTCACTCAATAGTACATTTTGGCGCAGTATGGTGGGTTAGAGACAAATGGTGAAGACAGTAGATGGTGCAGAAGCTACAGTTATGTTCCATTAACGACTAACCTTAAATTATAAACCATAAATTAAATTACTAAATCATAATTTTATTTTAATTATTTTCTTATATCATATAATTATATTATATGATATTCAAAATGGTCAAACGTCTATTTTGAACCTTGAAAAGAACATCAGAGTTAAGAACAGAGGATGCAAGAGAACAAATTCCAGAAATAAGCTGCATGCATGAGTAGCCATCGAAACCAAAGACAAGGTCCCAATCTGTCTTCTTCTTTGTAAACATTATGTTGGTCCCTATCATTATTCTGACAATAAAGTATTTATGTTCTCATTAGGGGCAGGTAGAATTTTTTTTTCTCCGGCCAAAATTGAATTATATAAATTTTATTAGAGTTGAAATGTAATTTTATTAATGTAATAGTTTATAATTTTAAAGTTTTTAGAAGGATTAAATCTTTTGCTTTTCATTTTAGTGTATCATAATATGGTTTTACTATACATTAACTTGTAATTTTGTAAATTTTAGAGGGGGTTATACGATATTTAGAAGAAGAAAAAAGTGATACAAAAATTTATTTAATTCGGGTTATTTAGAGGACGAATCAGGAATGTATGCATAGATAGCAAAGGCCGAATCATGGTGAATATAAGGAGTATAAGGGCAGACATGGCCGACATGGAAGACCACGGTGTGTCGATATAGGTGTGCTTGAATCCCGCCAATCGTTCCGGTAATACTTGTTAACGTCCTCGAAAAGTTTCGATAAGTAGCTCTTCTCCATATCAAACACTTCGTCTTTGAGTACATTGTTAATGAAACGAGAGATTTCTTTGTCAGCTCCGAAATAGTTTTTGATGATTTTGTGATTGTAGAGGAACCGGATGTGGTTATGTGGTTGTAACATTGCTCGAAAGCGACACAATTGAGGAAGATCGAGGTCGTGAAATCGTGGAGAGTGAGATGCGACACACTGTGAGAAAGGACTCATGGCGGTTGCCGGAGATGAACGATGAAGAGGAAAGGAGGAGACGATGGTTAGGGATTTTAGTAAAATATAGAGAAAGGAAATTTTGAAATTTTTATTATTAACTGGAATGAGTAAAATGTCATTTTCCATTACACTTGTTAGGTTTATATAACCCAAACTAAAACCAACTATTAACAAAAACTAACAAACAGATAACACCAATTTCAACTAATTAATAGAGGATTCCAACTTCTTATTTTCTCTAACATTCACCCGGCTTCTTAATCTTTCTTTTTCTTCTGTCAAATTTCTTGAATCGAAATATATAAAGCTGAAATTGTAAGCTGATAACCTAAACAAAATGTTTCTTTCTTCTTCATTCATATTCTTGTCTTCATTCACTCACATTTTCTTGTAAGCTGATAACCTAAACAAAATGTTTCTGTCATCTTCATTCATATTCTTGTCTTCATTCACTCACATTGTCTTTTAATTCTTCAACACAAATTTTCTTTTCTTCATTGTCTTCTTCTGCACTTATGTTGTACTTATTTAGACTGTCTTTTTGTTGGAAGCAAGGATGTTAAGCGTCAAGCTTTTGGGTGCAATCTGAAGCCCTCCTTCGAGCAAGAAGACACCCTCTTATGTCCGGTTAATGAAGAGTAAGGCTGTTAAACACTTAACTCTCCCCAGAGATTTTCTTTCAGGGAACATTTGGCTGTTAGGCATCAAATTTTCATGTGTAGTGCAGAGAAAAACTAGCAGACAACAAAGAATTTCAAGCTGAGATCAACTTAGCAACTCAAGTTCTTTAGCAACATGGCCAAGCATTCAACAAAAAACAATCAACTTAACCCAAAATTATCACCAATTTTCAGATGATACTGTGAACAATAGGCAACACCAACGCTGACAGCAGAGGCACACATAGATGGAACCAAAACATCGAAGCAGCAATTTCAGGTCAGGCAAGAAGCATGTATATAACAGTAGATAACTCAAGACAATCAACAGAGTAACCCTCCAAACTCTCATCAGCTGATACAAAGAAAGCCATAACAAACACATTCTTCACTGTATTTTCTTCAATTAACCGACTCAGTTGCACATGCTACTCCAAAATCAAAAATCATCTCCATCATAGTTTGGGTGTAATTACAAACAGTAACTAGATTGAGACACACTTTCAGATCTAATTCAAACCAACTAGAAGGCACCAATACACAATCTGAAATAACCGAATCAAAAAACGTGTGATAGATCCAAAGCATTGTGAGGAGGACACAAAAGTAATACAAGGCTCTCAACACCAAATCCAAACAGCAGCGAGCAAGCAAATCAGGCGAGAGAAGAAAAAAAAATAAAGACATCTCATTCTCATCAGATATTCAACCAACCAGTGAGCAACAAATCAGACAAGAAAAGAAAATTGAAAGGACCTCACCAAGAATTGAAGTCGAAAACGAATCAGATAGCAACCCGTTGAAATCAGAGACCATTGTCTAAGCTGGTGCTGAAATCAGATGACTGAAGAACGAGACGATTAGGAAGCAGCATCATGATCGCCGGCAAGGAGTCAATGGCTTTCATCGGTGACATTGAGATAGCAAAGAAGAAGAAAAACAACGAACGGTAGCAGCAGAAATGAAAAGTGAATTCCTTAAAAACCAAACGGATGAAGCTTTTAGTGTCTAGAAAGCTGTCACTCTTCCCAGGCTTGAACTGAATTCCTGCTAGATGAAGCTTTTTTGCTGATGGGAACAATTCAAGGAATGCCAACGAATGGGGCTGATATGCCTGTTTATCGATCCGAACGAGGCTTTTCGGGACTACTCGTTACCGGCATTTTTATTCAACAGTTTTTCGGAGCTCGATTGATTTTTTTCTTTCATAACAAGATGAAATCTTTTTTTCATTTATTTCCTTTCGATGGAGGGTGCCATCCATTTCTACGCCCATATGATTTTTCACAAGGATTGAAGTTAAACCAAGCTTTCGGCTGAAAAGTTTGTTTGAACCTCAAAACCAATCCTAAACACTTGTCTTTTTGGTAAAAAATTAACGGTAAAAGCTAAATATTATTAGCTTTAGCGTTTGAAAATCTTAGTTAGAGAACAAATGACAAATTTATCTCTTTCTTTTTGCTCTTCAGTTATTTTTTATTGTTGCTCTTCAAACCTGAATACCAATCCAGCACAGCTCCAGTCGTTCTATTCTCACAACACAACCTTCTCTTTTATTTTCCAAACACACAAAGCTTAATTTTTATCAAACAATTTCATTAAAAATGACCAATTTATCAATATATGATCATCAAATCTACATGCAAATTTTAATGATTAAAAATTACCTTAAAAACCAGCTTTATGACTACTGGTGACTTCTGTAGAAAATGGGTTTCTTAGAGAGCTTGAAAATTGAAGTGGTTTGAAGCGGAAACTAGACATGCAGTTTCATTAGGCAATGATGCAAATTTAGAAGAGAAAATTAAAAATCGATGAATGAGAAGGTTTAGAGAAGAAAAACATGATATATTAAAATAAGAATTAATATCCTATACACTGGCGGTGGAAACTTTCAGTTTCCACAAGCCTTAGTTTTAGGGTATATGAAGTTAGTTTAGGGTATAGGGTTTAGGGGTTTAGGCCTAGGGGTTAGAATTTAGGGATAGTTATTTCAATTTAAGGTTTAGGGTTATAATTTAGGGTTTATGGTTATGGTTTAGTTTTTTAGGGTAATATGGTGAGGATTTAGGTTTTAACCTATAAACCCTAAATTATAACCCTAAACCTTAAATTGAAATAACTATTCCTAAATTCTAATCTCCTACACCTAAACCCCTAAACCTTATACCCTAAACTAACTACATATACCCTAAAACTAAGGCGCTTGTGGAAACTTTCAATTTTCACCGCCTGTGTATAGAATATTTATCCTTAAAATAATATATTAAATAGTATATTAAGATAATATTAAATTTTAATATTTTGATTATAAATAAATAATAAAAACACTACTTGTATTCATTTATTTTATTCTATAATATTATGTTTAAACTAGATATTTTATCTATTTAAAAATATTTTTTGACAACAATACTAAACATTAAAATCTTACAACTAATTTTTTAGAATCACTTTTCAAAATCTTTTTCTAACAGTACTTTTAAAATCACTTTTCAAAAGCAATGCTAAGCTAGCCCTTAGTCTCGCCAAAATATATATAGGAGAAGAGTTTGTAGATGTTTGGATTGTGTGAACCAATTGAATAAATTTCGGGTTTTTAAATTTGTTCAACATCTTAAAATAAAGTAATTAAGAACATGATATCCAATTGACAAGTGTGGAATATATGGAATTGGTTATTAGTATTGTTGACGATCAAAGTGAATAAGGATCGGTGTAATCCCTCGTCTCGGTCTGGACGATTGACCAGTCCGAGTGGGTTACACGGGGAAAATCGAAGTAAAACCTGTTAAGGTCCTGCCTCAGTTAGCAACCATAAAAAAATTTTCTTCAATTATCTTGTCTAGATGGATCATTTAATCCTATGTGTGGAACGACAGCGGAAAAACGAGATCAGACCATGCAGACGGAACGTAAGTTAATTTAAATTTACCATGTGTCAAGTTAGTCTGGTTTCTTACATGCACGCCCAAACATAAACGACTACAAACAAGGCTCACAAGAAAGCATACAACAACCAGAATCCAAGCCCAACACTTGAGGACCTTTAAAGATGCCAAAAGCCCAAATTACAGGCCTATGTTTCGAAACAGTCTTGCCTGTTTCGATACACGGGCTCCAGTTTTAAAAGTCAGACTAGCCGTACCGATACGGCCCACCTCGTTTCGGTACGGGGTCCTTTTCGCCTAGACATTCCGAAACACGTTCCGAAACAGGCCTTCACAGTAGCCAAACCGTTTCGATACGCGTATCGAAACAGGGGTTCACAGTTTCAAACTGTATCGAAACGCGTTCTGATACGGGTATCCCTGGAACCACGACCATTCCGAAACTACCTCACTCGTTTCAAAACGCCTGCAGTTTGTGTATTTCTAAAATCAGTTTTAAGCATCTCCAATGTTCCCAAATGATCCCAAGACCTCAAGAAGCAAGATACAACATGCATACACGACCTCTATAGGCATACACCCTACTACAAGCATGTTCGAACACTAAACATACATGTAAAGGCCATTCAAATAAGGATTCAAGCATTCACCAAAAGAAATACATTGCATAGCAAGGTTTACATGCCCTTAGACAAAACACATAAACATACATAGAACATGGTCATAAGCCTTTAAGACGCGAAGCATTTAGGCAACAACATAAACATGGTTTACAATCCACATCAAAGGCATTAACATCAAAAACCAACACATATGAGTCTAACTACGCTCATACAAAAACACATAGTATCATCAATCCAAACATACTAGAACCCCAACAAGCCAAACTAAGGAGTTTGAACTCCAACTCCATACAAGTCTAATACCCTCATTGTCTAGGCATTATTACAAAAACTTAAACCATACTTGAGCTACTCGAGAACTCTGAAAAGTTCTTTCCTTGCCCACTTGCCTTCCGAAAACTCTAACGATCTGCATGTTGGAAAAATGAGAGCGTAAGCTTGAAAGCTTAATGAGCGAAGCTCTAAAACTCATCAACAATGCAGTTTTCAAAACACAATTCTTCATTGAAAAGTAAACCATTTAAATGCACGAAAGGAGGCACAAACAACACAATTACATGGTTTGCACATGTACAACCAAAACACGGTGGGACTACACATCACCGTTTCGACTAGTAGTTTTTTGACGAGACTACACATCATCGTACTCTTCTACTAGTCACTACCGGTGGGACTACACATCACCGTAGTTACGACAACCATCGCGTGAGGCTCGACACCAACAACGACTACACAACAACATCAAACGGAAGTAAAGGCAAACCACAATTCACACAATATCTCAACAATTGTTCATACACCAACACTTAACAATCAAGGTAAAATTTAGCAAACTTACACTTGGGTTTAGGTTAGCCCTCTAGGCTCCACCCAAGAACCCATTTCGAAATCAAATCAAGTTCAAAATATTTCCACTCACCGATGAAACTCAAACGGAAGCCGAAACATCGATCTCAAGTCTCCAAATTCCTCGGAATAGTGCCCGAAAACTCTCCAACGGTTTCTCTTGATTCTAACCAATCAAAAACAATGCATTACTCAACAAAATCATCACAAAACACTGTCACAACCCCAAACCACAAGCCAAATTCTTACAATTTCAAACCAAAGCCAACACCAAAACTCCCATTTTTGTACTCCTCAATAACCCAATAGAAAACAAATGATTCCAACACTCAAAACACCACTAAACACCTTCAAAACAACCCTCTAGTATCGCTATAACATCAGCCCCACTCCCCAACACTAAACTACTTGAAAAACTCACATTTTTACCCTTTTAAAATATCCATGAAAGCCCACTTCGGATTTTTTGATGAAAACCCACTTCGGATTTTTTGATAAAAACTCACCATTTTGAGATATATTACATCTAAGGGCAAGACTAAAACATAAATTAGTTTACAAATCAAGATTTCATCAAAAACCCACTAAAGCTTCTTACTTTTACTTCAAAACTTGAAAACTTCAAAAACTTTAAAAGTGATTTCTATGAAAAACTAAAGCTATAGAAATGTTAGAAATGATGAGGAGAAATCAAAAATATGCTTACCTTGAAGACAGCCTTTGAAATGATGAAGAAATTTGATGAAATAGTGTTTAGGGGTTAAGGGGGTTTTGACGTGAAAATATTAGAGGAAGAAGAAGATGAAAAACATTTTCAAAAGTCTCCTTTTTCTCACCTTATTTTCATTTATTTTGAAATTACTAATTTACCCTTAATGAGCAACAAACTATTTTTAATTAAAACCAAAGCCCAGTTTAATTTAAAACGAGCCCACGACTCGAACTCAATTTACCCGCGTAACGTCTGACCGCTAAACTTGGGGCGTTACAATCGGAGAAGGTGATCCTAAGTTGTCGAAATGGCCGTTTTGGGTTAGAGTTCGTATATTGTTCTTGGTTTGTAGGTAATGGTGTATGGAATGGAAGGTTCTGTCCTTTTCTTGTTGTATGTCCCGTTTTATATTACTCAAATAAGTGTCATGATCGGGTTGTCGTGGCGCGTTGATTGGATTGGCTATAATTTGACGTCCTAGGTTCACTTTTTCATCCGTAACTCTATACCTTTTCCTAGGACAATGATCGAACCATGTTAAGATATGAGAGATTCTTATCATCTTATATATGACAAAATATGGAAATAATAAGTTTGGATGTTATTGGTAAGCATATTTAAGGGAAAATTCTATAATTTTAAAATCCAAATTGCATTTGTATAAAGATGATAATCTTTTGCAATGATAAAAAAATCATCTACCTTTAAGTATGTCATTTTTATGTCCACATAAGAAAATACAAAAAAAAAATTAAATTATAACATTTAACTCTAAATTTCAAATCTTAAAACTTATATTCTACACCATAAAAAATATACTTTATCATCAATTCTTTATATCATAATCTTAAACCTTAAATTATAAACTTAATTTTTAGTGTGAGAAACAAAAAAAAATATTTAGGCACAGAAGATTTCCATATCCTTTCACAACCGGCACGGATCATAGAGTCTACTATAAACTATAAACAAACACAATCTTAATGAAATCATCGTTTAGTTTCTTATACCCAATGTTTTTCTATACCTAACCCAAATAAAATAATAAAGGATGAAAATTAGGCGAACAAGACTTTACTCGATTTGAAAAGGTAAAAAAAGTTAGTCGTCTCGATGTGAAAAATCGTAATTTCATAAATTCGATTCGACTCAAAATATATCAAATAAAAATTGAGTTATAAAATGAGACTCGACTAATTAGAGTAACTCAAAATTCTTAGTAATTAGTAGATTGATTTTCAAGTTTGAGTCGAGTCCTTTAATTTTGTCTAATATATGTATATCACATATGAATAAACAGATATGTATATCACATATGTTTACAGAAAGTCATTTAAATTGAAACTAATTAGTATCATATATAACATTATAAATATTTACAAATAAATTGGGAAAAAAATTGAACGACTCGAATGTCTCGACTCGAATTTCATAAATTGTACTCAAAAAAGTTTCAAATAAAGCTTGAGTTATAAAATATGACTCGACTAACTCAAAATATTTACTAGACTGAATCGAATACTCACTCTTATTAGAAATCCTATGAAATTAAAGAATGAATAATTTTGGATCTTATTATGGTATACATAGTTGCCTAGAATCAAACAAGGACAAGAATTCCATAATTTCTAAATCCAACTTGCATTTGTGAAAGAGAGATGCTTTTCAACAACTCAAACCAGTTGATCATAGTATACATTACTATAAATAGGGACGAAATTTAAATGAAATCATCATTTGTTTGTTCTTTCATTTTTTAATATCTAATCAAAATCAAGATCCAGTTTTCAATATATATCATGAAACAACCATACATAGAAAATTATTTTGTTGTTGAACGCATGGTATCAATACTAAATCGGTGGTCTAATCATGATTTTAGTCGCTCAAATCGACTAATATTTGAGATTTAATCTTTCTGTTAAAATTTGAAATAATTTTGACATTTTAGTTATATAATATTATTAACAGATTCAAATTGATAACACATTTAGATACGAATAGAAATTATCTGTAACTTTTCGGTGTCCCTATTTATGCTCCCACACTAAAAATAAGGTTTAGAGTTTAGAGTTTAAAGTTATGGTTTGTGGTTAAGGTTGAGGGAATTTAGGGTATGATGTAATTTTTAAGGTATATAGTGTAGGGTTTAAGATTTAGAATTTAGAATTAAGACTTGTAATTTAATTTTTTTAGTGTTGGAGCATAGCAAGGGAGACCGAAAAGGAACAATGATTTTTATCTTTTAGATATTTCTATTAAATTGATGGCGTGTTTTTTTTTAAAAAAAAAAGTTTATATTACAAATTGCACATATTGAATTAAACGATAAATAAGTAAATCCATGAATAAAATATGTTGTCTTAAATGAACACTTTTTTAAAAATTCAGGATTAATTAAGTGCTTAGAATTTGCTCGTGTCTTGGTGGTAAAAGTGAATGTTTATCATTTTTTAGGACCCGAGTTCGAGCACCAGTAGTGTATGTTGTGTGTGTCATTTTTAAAAAGACTAAAAAAGTTGAATAGATGTTATCCTTGCATCACACCAGTATATTCAAAAAAAATAAGTGCTTAAATTTTAAAAAAATAAGGCAATCGAGTCATTTAAAAATTCTGTAATCAAATTTTAAGTGTTTATTTGATCGCGAATTTTCAAAAAAAAATTATAGAGACAATATTCTTAGGGAGAGAATTTGGTGGAGACGACGTTGTTAAAACTAACACAGTCATGCCTGACAAATTATGTTAAAATTATCAACAAAGGATGGGTAGAATGACAAGACACGTTGTTTTCTCAATGAGAAAATTTGGGCTTGAATTTTAGAGACGGTGTTATAGGAAGAGTGCCCTACAAATCTCGAACATTAGACTATAATGGACATTTAGTATGTTAAAACTAAATAGAAATAAATCTCAAATTTCAGGACTAAACTTGACCTAAACAGCTAAACTAGATTGATTGTCAATCTCAGTAAGGTAAACAATCAAGTGAGAAGGTTCATATACAAAACAGTAACTTCAATTCAGAAATTGATGCAAAGATTATATACATACATGCATAATATATATATATATATATATATATATATATATATATATATATAAGGAAAACATTTGATTTTCAGAAGAAAAAGAATCTAAGCTAGAAGCCTAGAACATTTGATCAAGGAGAATAACAAGAGCCATTGCAAGCTCCGTCCTTATACTATCAGGTTTAACAACAAGAAGGAAAACATCGGTTCCGAAGGCAACCCCTCCACTACCCTCTTTCCTCCTTATCTCCGCCGCCAACCTCCGGTTCTCGTCCAAAACGGCGCACCGCCGTTGGGGATAAGACCCTTCAATCTGGTACACGATTCTGTGACTGTCGCCGCCGATGACGTAAGCCAAGCAGGTGTTGTTGAGTATGTTGTGCGATTTCTTCACCGAGAATCGAGGGGTGGCCGTGGTTTCTTCTCCGTCGTAGAGCAGCCAATTCTGCCCCAGTCCGAGGGCCAGGCTCATTTTCTGACAACATACACGTTGAAAAACTCTGATAGATTTAAACGAAAAATGGATGAAAGGAGTGGGAAAATATACCTTGCGGCGGATGGTGAGGAGAGGTTTGCCATCGGGATCCATTAAAAGGATGGATCCCTTGTTGTCTTGCATGTAATTATCCACCCTGAAAGCTAAGTCGCCTTTACCGTCAATCACCGTGAAGCCTTCACAGTTGAAGAGTAAAGATTTTTTCCAGACTGTGAGAACCGCCTCCTCCTTTGGCGGCCTCTCTGCAGCGTCTCCGGCGCTAACACCGGCATTGGGGTGAACCCTTGTTATTCTAAAAGGTTCCAGCTTGTCGTAACTCTGAAAATAACGATTGCAATCAGATACAGAGAGTGAGCCGCCTGCAGCTCAACTGGAGACGATAAAAGCAAAGCAAGTGGGAGGCGTATATATAGAGAGAGAGAGAGAGAGAGAAAATAAAATAAAGGGGAGAGGGAGATGATTGGAGTTTGGTGAGAAAAGTCTAACACCACCATGAGAAAGACGTCAACAAAGCATTTGATTGGAGGGAGGAAATAGTTGAAGAAAAGTGAAAGCGAAATGGATGGAAAAAAATGTTCTTAGCTCTAAACTGTAGCTTAAAAACGGTATATTTTAATATTTGTTTAAAATTTTAAAATGTTAGATTTTATATAATATTTTAATTTTTTTTTTGATAAATATCAAAAGTTATTTTATAAGTATAATACTAAATATCAAAATTTGTCAAAAAAAAATTCAACCTAAAATATTATAAAAAAATATACAGTAACATTTTAAATTTTTTAAAAAAAAAATTAAACACGGCTTATAGCCTTATACCTATGGAAAAAGGTCGGAAAAAGAAGATGGCTAAGACCAAACTTCACTTGGATTGGATTGGAAGGCAGTCGAATATTTTAGTGTTAGAAAAGAAGGTTTAATTGTGTGGCTGAGAACCAATTCACGGTGGGAGACAGCCGACACGTGTCCCATCGATAAGCACTTTTTGTCTTAGATATTTTAGTCTACGATTGACCAATTCCTTGATATTCTTCCGAGTTTGAGTACACGGGATCGGAATCGGAGCCGTTTTGTGTTTATAAGTTATTGCTTGGTTCGTTCAAATTTGGTCGATGAACGAACCAAATTCGATAAACTGAATTAATTGAATTGTCTTTTTAGTAATTAATGACAGCGAATTTTGTTTAAAATTTGATGATTTTTAAATTAATTGAATTTCATTATAAATTTTTAGAGAGCGTTTTTCTATTATCTTTTACTTAAAAATTAGTTAGATCTAAAAAATTAATAAATCTCAAATTAAAAACTAATAGTGTATCAACATCTTTTAAAAAAATACATGATATATATAAACTATTAAATATTCAATATTTTGTTATGAATAAGATAAAGTAATCGACTTTGAAACAAATTAACCTTTAGCTAATCGCCTAAATAACCGACCAATTAACCAAAATAAATTTGAATTTGATTGATTCATTCAAATTTAAAAGAATAATGCACACCCCTATATTTATGCTTCTGGCCAACAAGAACCAAATTATGCAAAGAAATCATGAAACAGCTTTGCAAAATCCCGAGTTCTTATCATTTAGCTTCCAAAAGAATCAAAACCAAACATATGGTATCTTTTACAATTTCCATTGGCAGCAAAAGTAGTGTGCAAACCAAACAATTATTAGAGCAAATAAACAAGCAATGCCATGCTAAAAAGAAACCACGTCTTCCGAGCATGAGCGGAGTGCCTCATTCCTTCTTTCCAATCCCATGAGACATGTTATAGATCCCTTGTCCCTGAAAAAACAACATGAGCAATAGTATCATCGCGGTTCGCGGATGTGGTAAAAAGAACCTTAAATTGTTGGACATGTTTAAGTTGGAAACGAACTCACGATTAAGAACAAGGAACTTGCAGCCAGAGCGGCAGGAATAGCGACAGAAGTGACCTTATCTAAAGGTCCTTTCAGGTAAGTGTGCTTCTGGATGTTCTGGAAATATTTCTGATACTCAAGAAGCTTCTCCCTGGGTCTGAATGGTTGCTCAGACATCCTATGTCACAAGGTAATAATACAGTTATAAATTATCTAATAAAGAAGATTACAGAGCACCCAAAGCCCAATAAAACAACTAAAAATTCACACCCCACGGAAATCCGCTAGCCTATCCCCATAGCACATAGCTTCGGGTTTACAAAAACAAAACACAAGATCTAATGGCAGTCCCCTCCTATGTTACTTGGACTTAGATGTTAATGTCGATACGGGTCTGACCAGATTTTTCTGTGTATTAGGAGGACCCTTGAAGGTCATATCCCGTATTGAAGTGCCTGAGTGCTAGATCGACTTACTTAAAGAAAAATAAAGAATCCAAACAAAATAGGAAGCCTTTTATTTGATATTTCTTGAAAAAGCTAAATTAAAAAAGGCTGGCTGATGATCTTAACATGATATCAGAAGCTGAAATAGCCTAGAAATCGAATCTTGCTTCAGGAGAAGCCGAACAAAGGAAGATTTTTCACATAAGCAGACTAAGAACAAACCTCGTAGCATCAGTACACTTTTGCCTAAGAACAAGCAATATAAAATAAAATAGGGGATAACTAAACCCAGTTCAAACTCATTATACAGTCCACCAGACGATGAATTTTACAAATACTTGGATAAAACACAGATTAAATGGCCTCAATCAACAGTTCTACCATACCTAATCAAACAGATTCCAGATAGTTAATTTAGACAATTTCAAATACAAATAGTCGACTCCATTAAACCCAAACTAATAACCCAAATTAAAAAAAAAAAAAAAACTCAAATCAATGAAATGTTTTCGCCTTGAATCAAATCAGCAGATTCAAAAATCAGATATAATAATATTAAATTAAACATCTTCAAATATCAGATTCATAGGAGAAAAATAGCATAGAGCAACAGGTACAAAATCAAACCTGATTTCTCCTTTCTTTCTTAGATTTACGAAAACCCTAGAATTTCTTGACGACTTGAAGCTTATCGGGATCGAATAAGGTCTGGAAAATGGTATTTATATTATTCGTGGAAGACAACGAAAAATTAGCCCAAAATGGAAAGTAAAAGTAAAACGCTTATGGGCCGAGATTGATTGGCCCATTTAAGCAACTCCCGACCTCATATTTACCTATGAAAATAGATTTTTTTTAATCAAATTTCATGTGTTGTTATTCATATCAAACTAGCAAATAAATTAGTTTTGATATACCTATTGAATCGATCAAATCACTATTTTTTTATTGAAACATTCCAATTTATTTTTTAAAACTTTAAAAATATTTTTACTATTAAATTTATGAGAAAATAAAGTTTTAGGATAATATAGTTATTGTTATATTTTTACTCAAATTTTAATCGGTAATTAAGTTGAGTTTTATTGTAATTTTAGTGGTTGAAGATTGTTTGGTAATTAAAATTTATTTTAATAATTAAATATCTATTCATGTAGGAGATCTTATTAAATAAGATTTTTAGGTTCTCTACAACTATTGTGACTATGTTGTAGAGATGAGTATTGTAGGGATGATTTTGGTTTCACCGGGTCATGTGATTTGTACATCGAGTTTTGGGATTACATGAGTTATCATGTATTTGTATTCTTCGTGTTGATAGTGGATTGTTCGTTTCCCTCGTCCGTGGAGGTAGGCTATGCTAAATCACGTTAAATCTTGTCACATGTGCATATCTTGGTCTATGATGTTATCGCTTTTGTTATTTTGCCGCATACCAAAATCCTAACAGTTATGGATTTAGGTTTTATCCAATAAATCATAAATATTATCCTTAAACTCAAAATTTTATCTACAATTCATAAATTCAAAACATCTACACTTAAACCCTTAAACCTAAACAGATTTTTTAAACCCTAAAACTAATGCAATTGTGTAAAGTTTACACAAACGCTTGTGCATAGAATAATTAACTATTTTTTAATTAAAATGTTCTATCTAAAGGAGTCGAGTCAAGATCCGAATCTCATTCAACAATGGAAAACGGGAAGAACAGGACTACTGGCTTCCCCATTTTATGTTCACCCCGAAAAAATAAAAATTTTGCTTGTATTTGAGGGGGGGGGGGGGGGGTTGAATTAAGGTTGGTTTTCATTAAAATAAAGAGGTATAGTACAAATGTACAATCTTTGAAGTTTTTTCTCAGATTCCAAAAGTCACAGCTTTGCATCATTGAATCCAGACAACCCTCAAGTCAGAACAAAACAAACAAAAAGAAACATAAACTAAATATTTGTTTTTGTTGCTTTTACTAACCCAAACACAATTTTTTAAACAAAAGCAACAAAAAAATCCTCTATTGGCGTTGGATTTCTATCATTCCAGTCCACTGAAACTCTGCCATTGGAGCTTGTTGAATCCAGTAAGTTAGAGAGGTTGCACCTTGTGTTTCTTTGGACATATAGGGTTTAAAATAGATTTGTCTGAAAAGGGATTATTGACCTTGTTTATAATTGTAAGAGAATCAGCTTCCTAAACCTCAGATCAGACATGCATTTGGTTCAGCAATAAAAGGATGAGGTACATGATGCCTGATGGTGTCTTACAGAGCACGCAGCCAAGGAGCCCTGAGGTAGATTTTGCTAAACGCAACATCAAAGTTGTACATTTGGTAACTTCCTGAATTAAAGCTTCATTCTCACGCAGCCAAGGAGCCCTGAGGTAGATTTTGCTGAACTAACTCAGCAAAACGATTTAGTTAAAGGATTAGGCAATTTAATTAAAATCTCCTACCACTCGCCATGGCATAGGCTGGTTCGACCCAAACTGTTTCAATAAATTCTAGGAATCACTACGGTGACGTTTATCAGGGCAGCCATAAATCTCCATATTGTATCAGTATCATTCTTGATCTCAACATCTATATGTGACCTTGAGTAACTCCTCAAAGGTACATTAAAGTCTTGTCTTCCAACCAATTGACAATCCCCTGCGGGATATCAATTTCAAAAAGAAACTCACATTTCCGACGCACTCTTGAATCTAATTTTGTTTCCATAAGAAACAAAATTTGGGGATTAGCACCTCTCAGAGCAATCATGAGTCGGTTCACCGCCGCAGCTTCCCCAATCCACGGACGTTCTAACAAATTAACTTTATGGCATTTGACTGCCCTGTCTTGCAGAGCTAGCCGATATCTCAAATTTGTCATTCGGTACCTCTGAATTGATACCAACGGCAAACCAGTAACCACCTGCTCTGAACCGGTGGCCCTCTCTTGGACGAGAGATCCCAGCCGAAAACAATTTTCGATGGCTTCACTATTAAACGTACTGGCCAGTCTTGCCACAGATGAAGCAAAATAATGTTATGTTTTCATACTGAAATCTCACATAGGTACTTTTATCACCACCAAGCGCAATCTTCTTTTTTCGTTTCATTGACTGTCGTACATCTATACTAACTTTGATGCGCATAAACTGTGTTTTCCCTGAAAAAATTCATTTGGGATCATATTCAATAAAATTACCGAATTGTTTCGCCATCAATTCGACGTTAAACCAAGCAATAAGTAATGAACTTGCACCCAGAAAATAGCTATATCCAATTGAACTTGTAAAGAATCTTCTCCATTTTTAATTCAGTTGTTTCGAGTACATTATAGTCGAAAATAATATAAAATTAAATCTTTTTCGGCATGATAATCTAGCATGTACTAGTACGTAAGCTCTTTATTATTTTCGGATTACGGCTTCCATACTTTGACCATACGGTAGTATTTTCTCTTTGTTCATGTTAGTTAAGGACGGAGGCACATGTGTCGTAGCCCGTAGGAGGGGTAATTGACAACCTTAACTTAAAGGGATTAATTATATTTTAAGTCTTAAAAAATTTAAAATCATTATAATTAAATTTCTTCCCCTCCCATATTCATTTACAACAATATCATTTAAAATTAATAAAATTAAACCTTGACCCTCATCTTTTGTTTTAATTATTTTTCAAGACCTTTTAATTTAAAATTTTATAATATTAAACATAAACCCCTTATTTTTTATAATTTAATTATTTTTTAAGACACTATTCATTTTAAAATTAATCAATTTGTCTCCCTCGTTATTCAATTATGGCTCGTTATTCAAACAAAAAATATCACATGTTATAAATTTATTTTTTAAAAATTACAATTGAATTTTATTAAAAATCAATGAAAGATATCACAAATAGAATACATTCGTAATAGAGAAAAAATGGAGACTACGTTTAACAAAAAAATTCATGCAAAAATAAACATGAAACCAAAGGTACAACGAAAAGCAATCATTCCCTTGAAATTGACTTTCATTGTCCATAAATATAAAAATTTTCATGAATCTCTTTATCTCTATCCAAACAAGACACTTTACGAGTTGAAAAATGAGTGATAAACGAACCAAATTATCAACAAATTGCTCTAATACACAGATATGATTTATCGACAAACAACCAGCAAAATGACAAACTTTCTATCAACACCAAAACCCAAATCAAAAAATATACCAAACAACCGCTAAAGTATGTGAAAACATGTCAATCAATAAAAGAAACATACAACAAAAGTAACAAAAAACGTGTCACAAAAGCCGTAAAAAAAACGTGCCACATGAGTCGAGATTCTATTAAAAATTTAAAAAATTTAAAAGGAAAAAAATTATAAAAACCAACAATCGACAATCAACACTAAAATCAATATCATAGTCAACAAACCAAAACCAAAAAGTGATGCATTTTACAAATTTATATGCATAGATGGTAATTAAAATCCAAATGAAAATTAAGATTGAAAGTGATGCATTTTACAAATTTATATGCATAGATGGTAATTAAAATCCAAATGAAAATTAAGATGGTATGACTAATGTGTTATAATAATTTGGAGAGTTTAAAAATATTTAAGCAAACAAATTTCATTCAAATTATTTACTAATTCTCTTCAAATTCTATCCCCCTAGCTTCGTCCAGTGAAAGACTGGTAGTATTTTTCACTTTCAAAAAGAAACGTTTAACCTTTCTTTTCTTCTTTATAAATTTAGTTCAAATCCATATACTTCATCTCTGCAAAAAAAGGAAGAAAATGGTGGGAAGTACACTAAAAACAGCTCAAGAAGTTCTGGACATCGGCTTGGGGGTTATCAATCCTAAGTCTGTTATAATGCTCTACCAACAATCAAACAGTAACATGTTGTCTCGTGGTCCGATGAAACCAAACAATCTACAAGTAACTCAACAACCCTGGAATAAGGAAGTTTAGCTTAATAGAAACGACTACCATCTACTATATAGATTCATTTGGCAGAAACCATGATTATAAACACCTAAAACATGATAAGCAATAAGAATCATTCAGCCAGAAATCCATGATTATAAAGGAAATGTTAATGTCATTTAACTACATTTCTCAAACAAAACTTGATCCAACAAGAGCTAAATAAACAAAAATACATGAAAATATAGACTTCTAAAACTCAAATTAAGCAATCGGCTGAACGCGCGCATTGATACTTTGCTTTGTTTGCTTAGTCGAAAAGCTGAAACCCATATCCTGCATCAAAAGGAAATTTCATTAGTTAAGAACACACCAAATAAGAATCAATAGACAATTACATCGTGAAATAGTAATTACATCATCGGATTCTTCCTTCTCCTCGACCTTCTCCTCTTTCTTGGCCTCAGCAGCAGGAGCAGCAGCACCACCGCCGCCGCCAGCGGCAGGAGCGGCAGCAGCAACGGCACCACCACCAGACGGAACTGAAGCCAACTTCTCCCTTCCACTAGCAATTAGCTCGGTGATATCTTTCCCTTTAACTTCGGACAATAGCAACTCTATCCTATCATCTTCAGCTTCAGCTCCAACTACAACATAAAAAAAATCATTCATTCTAATATTCGTAATGATAAAGAAATGGCCAATAACCTAATTCCAATATCATCATTTTTATGACGACTTGTATTATTCAAAATAAAATGAGAAAACAGAAATTGGATATCAAAGAGGTTTGAAAAACAGAGTAAATGGAGAGAGAAAAAGACCTGATCCGAGAATGGCCTTCAAGTCCTTGGCGGAAGGGGAAGCGTTACCTCCCAATACGGCGAGCAAGTAGGCGGCGACAACCTTCATTTTTACTGGATGAAAGAATTGAGAGAATGAGTGGAAATAGGGCGGCGGAGGAAAATGAAGCTAAGATATGCAGGAGGATGATTGCTAGGGTTTTTATTTTTGGTGGGGGAAGTGTGATTGAGTTCCGGCCGTTGATTTTAAACTGAAAGCCTAGTATTTCGGTTTCATGGGTGCTCTTTCAGCCCATCCTCCGAGTTTCAACTGAACGTGAATGGGTTTTAGCCCATTTCCTCCTTGACTCAACTTATTCGGGTTTCAACCAAGTCCGTGATATAATGATAAATATATAGGCCTGGTAAAAAAGATTTTGGCAAAAATTGAGGTTTGAGGCATAATTAGAGGTTTGACCAGTCAAATTCGTTAATATTGTTGTTTGATAAATAGTGGATTGGGGTGAAACCGCTAATTTTGAAAAAGCTCATAATATGAGCTTTTTGAGATTAGAAGTTTGATATTAGAGTTGTAAAAACTCTTTTACCCTTACTAGTTACCAAAAATCTTAAAATAACCTAAATTAAATATTTTCTTACCCTATTTATAAGTTAATCCTATTTACTTTTTTATTATCACATATTTATATGTGTATTTAAATTTATTGATTAATTAAATTATATTAAAATAATTATATAAATAATAAACTAACATATAAATCATTCAAATATGTTTAGAAAATATTGATAACTAATAAATTATTCAAACAAGTATTGAATATAATCATGTCCTTATATGTCATTTTACTTGTTTAAATAATCTAACAACTATCAGTTAATTTTACCAAACACTTTTATACAATCAGCTAATACAATTCGCTAGTCAAATCAGCTATCAGCTAATATAATCCGCTATCAGCTATCCGCTAATTGCTAAACAAGGTTATATGTTTTTATTAAAAATAAGTTTTAACTTAAGTTCAATTAAGGATGACCCCCTCACAGCTCTAGTTGTTAAGAATGATGTTTATCACTGACAGATTTTTTTTTTGCAAGAAAACCACCATATATTACTAAGTACCGAAAATGGCATCATCCAATACATCGTTTTCAATACAAGAAGGAACATCCGAAATAAAATAAAAAGGAAAGCTACTATCTAGAACCCAATGCGCCAAGGAATGTGCGGCTCGGTTTGCAACTCGGTTCACATGCTGGACCTTGAACCCTGGATGCTCTTCAAGGAGTTTCTTTGCTTCCATAAGGGTGAAACTGGCCACAGACCTATCTTCAGCTTGCAGTTCAAGGCGGTTCAGGACACCTATGGAATCACACTCGATCATCACCATCGACCATCCATTAAGGGCTGTCATCTTCAAGCCCTCCACAAGAGCCATTGCTTCCACTAGCTCGGCAGTAAGTGTCCCATGGAGCTTGCACGCATAGCCATCGATCATCAAACCATGGTGGTCTCGAGCAATAATGCCATTGGAGGCTTTCCCCGAATCTTCAAAGAATGCACCGTCCACATTGATTTTGAACACACCATCGGGGGAGCATTTCCACCTTTCGGACCTGTTACAAACATAGCCAATACCAGGTGACTCTCAAGAAGCATGAAAATCAGATATCAACAATTGTACATAGTCCACAACAGCCCTAGCAGGTAAAAGGGTGCCTTTGTGAATCAGAGTGTTTCTTCGATTCCATATATTCCATAACAGAACACAAAGGAAAAGGAACAAGTCAGAGCACAAATTCTTTAAGCACAACTCCATCCACTGTTTGCAGTCTAAGCCTTGGGCAGCAGGCAGTTTTCGAGTCAAGTCGCATAGGTCAAACACTTCACGTACAGCAGGGCATTCAATGCATGCATGCATGAGGGTTTCACCAGCAATACCACAATGAGGACAAGCTCTAGGGCCTATACTCGCAGCAGCCATCTTCACACCCGAGGGGAGAGCATTATAGCACAGCCTCCAAATGAAAATCTTAATCTTTGGGAGCATATTCATCTTCTTGAGGGTTTTTCATAAAGGTGACATGTCCCTTTCAACATTCTTATTCCTAAGGCTCCAATCATAAGCTGAGCGTGTCGTGTAGCAGCCAAAGGAATGATTATCCCACTGCCATGCATCTTCAAACACAGGGGATATGGGGCATTTCAAAATAAGCTCAGCATCTGCACTCGAGAAGACATTCCTGACCTTTCTTTCGTCCCACCTCGCCTCACCAGGGATCATAAATTCCCCACATGCAACAGGTTGCACATTTCCATCTAAGTATGTACCTTGAAGAGTCACAACTTTATCACTGCCCCATCGACTTTGGAACATCGGACAGTGGCTATCAATCCCCACCCTTCTATGAAACTGTTCTTTTATAACTTCTTTCACTTTAAACACACACCGCCACATAAATGAGGGTTTATCATGAACCTTAGCATTGAGAACATCTCCATCAGGGAAGTATTTGGCTGACAACACCTTGTAGCATAATGAATTCTTGTTAACCATCAGCCTCCAAACCTGTTTACCAAGTAGGGCCAGATTGAACAAACGTAGATCTTTAAACCCGATGCCCCCGTATCTCTTAGGTCGACACAACTTTTCCCATGCAACGTGGGTCCATCCTCTACTTCCAGCCTTCCCAGACCACCAATAATTTCTCATTGAAGTAATGATCGGATCAACAATACAATCTGGTAGCAAGAAGCATCACATGGCATATGTTGGAAGTGCCTGGGCAACTGCTTTCAGCAAAACCTCTCTTCCACCAAAGGAAAGAAGGTTCTTTGTCCATCCTCCAACACGTTTCTTAACATTCTGAAACATGAAGCATAAAGCATCGGTCTTATTCTTGCCCACAATGAGAGGTAAGCCCAGGTACACTCCTATTTCAGTTTCTTCCCTCATTTCTAGGATCTCCTTTAGTGCATCTTTGTGATCCTCCCTCATGCCATTACTGAAATACACATACGATTTATCTAGGTTCACCTTCTGCCCAGAAGCTAGTTCATACAAAGCCAAAATCTCCCTTACTCGTGTAGCTTCTTCCTTTGAATTTCTTAGGAAAAGAAGACAATCATCAGCATACATCAAATGATTAACACGAGGGCCATGAACACTAATACGCAGTCCCTTGATTCTGCCCAGAGCTTGTTCCTTCAGAAGCAAGGCAGATAAACCTTGCGCAACAAGCAAGAACAAATAAGGGGATAAGGGGTCCCCTTGCCTTAGCCCCCTCCCTGGAGAGAACTCATCTGAAAGCTTCCCATTGATCCTAAGGCTGAACCTGACAGAGGTCACACACTCCATGATCAAATTGACCCATCTTCCTTCGAACCCCATCTTGAGCATAACATTATGGAGGAAGCTCCATTCAATTCTATCATATGCTTTCTCCATATCTAGCTTGACTGATGCCCCTTTGTTTGGCCCTGATCTAGCACCCTTAAGGAAATGTAGCATCTCGTGAGCAATGAAGACATTATCCGTGATCAACCTGTCCTTAACAAAAGCACTTTGGTTTTCCGAGATACAAAAGGGAATCACAGACTTGAGTCTGTTAACCAAGACTTTAGAAACAGTCTTATAGACCACAGTGCACAAGGATATGGGTCGAAACTGTTTGATATTTGAGGGATTATCTACTTTAGGGATAAGAACTATCACAGTTCTATTAAAATCAGATAAACAGGCATTCACATTCAATAAGTCTAAGCATAATTGGATAAACTCAGAACCAACCACATTCCAAAATTTTCGAAAGAAAGAGGAAGGGAAGCCATCTATACCTGGGGCTTTGGAGGGATGGATAGAAAGGAAAGCCACTCGAACTTCTTCAGCAGTGAACTCCGAGGATAGGCTGGCATTCATAGCAGGTGTTACACAATTCTCCACGCAATTGAGGACTGAATCAGAAGGTGCAGCACCATTGGAATGGAATAGGTTGACAAAGAAACTCTTGGCCAGCTCAAAAACCTTCCCTTCATCAGCTTGGAACACTCTCTGCTCATCTTCAAGGCCCTTAATCCAATTCTTTTTCTTCCTACCACGTGCTCTAGCATGGAAAAAACCCGTGTTCCTATCACCTTCTTTCAGCCATTGAACCCTCGATCTTTGCTTCCAAAAGGTCTCCTCTCTGTCCATAAGCATTTTTAGTTCCTTCTTAGAAGCATTCAACTGCCTAACAGATTCCTCAGTGATTTTGCTTTTAAGCAGCCTCTCTATCTTATCCAAAAGAAAATTCTTCCTCTTAACAGCATGGTTTCTCTTATGTTTCTGCCACCCTTGAAGATTGTCACCAATGTCTTTCAGCTTAAGCAAAGTTGAGCTCGATTTACTCCAGCAATTCTTCACAGTTTCCATACACTCCTCATCATCAGCCCAACAGTTCTCAAACCTAAACTGATCAATGTGTCTTCTACCTCTCCCCGTACTTGGCTCAGTATCTAAAAGCAGGTAGTGATGGTAAGACCAAGGGGAGTGGATCGAGTGCACCTGGCCTCTGCCAAAACTTTGGATCCATGCAATGCTTGCCACAAATTTGTCTAATCTCTCTTTAACCAAGGTTTCAACATTGGAACCACTATGCCAAGTGAACCAACCAGTATCAGGTTTAAGGTCCCAAAGCCCATTCCTCGACAGAGCATCTCTAAACTCCTCCATCTCAATCCTAGACTTTCTCCTGCCACCTTCCTTCTCTGAAAGATCAAGGATATCATTCAGATCTCCCCCTACAAGCCATGGCAGGTCAGATTTTGATCTTAACACGTCAAGTAAGTCCTAGTCTTCTTTCTTTCTCGATCTATGGCACATCCCATACATCCCAGTAAACCTAAAACACACATTATCCCTTGAAACTTCCACATATATGTGAGCTTTCGAAAATGATAAAAGAGACACATTAGTATCCTCAGACCATAAAAGCATCAAACCAAGCCCTTCATCATTCCTCTCAACAACCAAGTTACCAGCCATATTCACTCTTCTTATAACCTCCTCAGCTTTTCTCTTGTCTAATCTCGTATCACACAAAAACACAACGTTGGGGCACTTTGAAGCCATAATCTGCTTCAAGTATTGAACTGTCCCAGGGTTCCTAAGCCCTTGACAGTTTCATATTAAGATTTTCATGGCTCTCGGCGGGGCTGAGCATCAGCCTCCACTGTTGGATCAGGGGTCTTCAGGGGTGAAAGAGCCTCAACACCGACCTCCACTGTGTTCGAGACTGTGGCAGACATTGAGCGTGTCTTCTTTGGTCCCACTAGGTTGCTCACTTCAAATTTCCCTTGCAAAACTCTTTTAGGGCATCTATTCTTAGTAGCTGACACTGAAACTTGCTTCCCTCTTCCAGATGTGTTGCTTACAGCAATCACATTTTCCTCAACCACTTCATTCACCTTTTTAGCACGACCAATGTTTGAGCCACCACTTGAGAAATGAATTAAGCCTGGCTTTGGGCCACCTTATGTAACACTTCTTGGTCTAAACATCACCCGTAACCAGTCATCATATTGGAGCTTTTCGTTCTTCCAATTATCAGGTAAAGTAGGGCAAAGATCAATAACATGTCCAATGGTACCACACCAATGACAGAAATTAGGCAGCCTTTCATATTCTGCCCAACACACCCTAGGTGAACCATCTTGCTTTTTACCAAAAACCACGAATCTGCGAAGAGGCTTAGTAATATCAATCACCACACGTACACGCATATACTGCCTAAGTCTGCCTTCTCCTTTTCTAAAATCAGCCATCAAACATTCACCAAACTTACTGCCCAGCATTTTCCCAATTTCAGCAGTCACTGACAGACTTACATGGCCACTAAGGGGGGCAATTCCACCCTCATTTTTAGGGAAAAAAAATTTAGTGTTGAATTTCGTTTTTAAAAAATTTAATTTAGTATGTGTAGAGAGAAAAATAAAAATCAACACCCATTTTAAAAGAAAAAAAAAATTAAACTTCTACTCTTGAATTTTTGAATCTGTTACTGATGTTTATCTTATCTCATCTTATATAATTTAAAATTGAGAATATATTACCCTTTTCTAATTAATCAAAAAACTGTAAGATTTGATTTTATGAACTGAGTAACTCATTTCATTATCGCATTCAAAAATATTAAAAAAATTTATTTATTTAGTAAAAATGAATAACTAGAAGTAGAGGTGGGTAAAATTTGACACGAAAAAATTTCAAATAAAAATTAAGTTATAAAATAGAAATTTGAATAACTCAAAAATTTTAGTAATCAGTTGATCAATTTTCATATTCGAGCCGAGTATATTAATTTTACATGATATATTATGCATATCACATGTGAAATTATGAAATTATATATATATAGAAAGCAATTAAAATTAAAATCAATATGTGCACCACCCAGCCCTAAGTATATATAAAGAAATATACATGTACAATTAAATTTGTACAAAAAACTCAACTCAATAAGAAAATATTTCAAATAAAATTTTGAATCGTAAAGCAAAACTTACAAACTCGAATAGCTCAAATTTTTTTGAGTCAACTCGACCAACCCTAACTAAAAGAACTCTCGTACAATCAAAGGCGGAATCAAGAAAGTTTGTGCTCCCAACCCCGATCCTTTAAACATCTTTCCCAGCAAATCTGTGATCTCATTTTATCCCCAAAGTTTCATATTTAGGTTCTACAAATCCTCGCAATTGCAAATATTTAGTTCTATCATATGCAATTTCTCTCCCAGTTAGGTGAATTGAATCATCTACGGTCCCATTTCGGAACATCAGATTGCTCAGTCATTTTAAATAATAGTTACAAATACAATTAAGCACCAAGTCCAGACAGCAAAAGCATAAATCAAGTCGTTAAATCTCTTTGCATAAACTATTGCCTCAACTCAGTTGATTTAGATATAAATCTGAGGGTCTGTTTTTTGTTGCGTTTTGCAACCAAAAATCACTTTTTTAAGTACTTTTAGTTAAAACAGATTGTTTTTGGTTGCTTTTAAAACCAGCTTTTCCACCCAAACTAAAAAGCTGGATTTTATAGCTTCTTGGGTGGAAAAGCTAGTTTGAAAATAAAATTACTTTTATAGCCTTATTATTTAATTATAATTTAGGGTAAACTACCTGAAATACCACTCAACTTCAATGTGTGACTCTAATATGCCACTGAACTAAAATTCGATACTATAATACCATTGAACTTCACTGTGTGATTCAAAGTTAGCACTCCACCGTTACTCCCATTACGGAATTCTGACGTGGACTCTAACTCCCGTTACAGGAATGACGTGGCCGATAAAAAAATAATATCTTTTTCTAAATATGATCCACCTCAATATATTTTATGTTTTATTTTTATTGTAAAACGACGTAGTTTTGTTAAAGACTCTTTATCTCCTCAAAATTAGGTTAATGAAATTTCAAACTTCAGAAATCACTCTGAAATTAGACGCAAAAAAATCAGTGGGTTTTCTATGGATTGTTATTGATTATTCAAGTGGGTTTCTCTGGGTTTTCTCTGAAAGAAGATTGTAGTGATTGATTGTTAGAAAGAAATCAAATGGAAAAACGTGGGTTTCTCTGGGTTTTCTCTGAAAGAAGATTGTAGATGATGTTGTAGAAGAGACTGGAGATGATGATGTAGAAGAGGATGATGATTATGTAGAGGATGAGATTGAACAAACTGATAGTGATAGTGGATATGAAAATAGTGATGATGCCTTAAATGATGAAGCTCGAGAAGAAGAGGTGGATCTGATGGATTTGGAGTTTGGTAATGAGACACATTTGAATGGATATGTTAGTGATGGATCAGATTCATTGCATAGTGTTAGTGCAAATGAATCTGATGAAGATGATCGAAAGAAAAACCCCAAATGTCCTGTATTTAATGCTAAGGTGGATATGGAAAATCCGAGATTTAAAAAGGGGATGAAATTTAGTGATAAAGAGATTCTGAAAAAAGCTATAAGGGAGTATGGGATTAAGACCAGACATGATATCAAATTCAAAAGGGTTGACAAAGGTAGGATACATGTAATTTGCAAGGAAAATTGTCCTTGGTATATTTGGGCATCAAAGGTTGACCCTAAAGATCTTATGAACAACACATGACAGATTAAGTCTTATTTTGAAGAGCATAACTGTCTCAAAGATTTTAGAAATAAAAATGTTACTTACAAGTGGTTGGCTAAAAAATATTTGGAACAATGGAAGGCTGATCCTACCTTTTCAATTAGTTAGTTGTATTTCTTTTATTCTTTCTTTAAGTCTTATATCGGTATAAGTTGTATTTCTTTTATTCTTTCTTTAAGTCTTATACCGGTATAAGTTGTATTTCTTTTATTCTTTCTTTAAGTCTTATACCGGTATAAGTTGTATTTCCACTCCCCTTAGTGCATTAAGTACCACAGTAGTACAATACTGATAATCAAAACAAAAATCCAAACAAATCTCTCATTCATTCTTTGGATGTTATTCGTCTTGATTTTGTTTAGCAGTCCGACGAGAACAACTCTTGCATGTGGGCTCATTGGAGGATCAAACCAACAAAAAAATCTACAATGTTTATGAAGAAAATTCCCGTAATTTTTGCAGCCAAAGAATCTCCTTCCAGGGTTGGCATTAGACCATGATCTAGTCAGTTTTGCCGGATATCCGCATCCACACACCGGAATTGAAATGGGTTCTTCTACTTCAACCCTGCGTTCACTTGATCTTTGCCATTCTACCTCCATTGATTTGGATCAGCTTTAAAATCTATGCTGGGAAATAGAAAATTGAAAATTAGGGTTTTGTTTTCAGCCAAAAGAGATTTTATAGTAAAAATAAAACATAAAATATGATGAGGTGGATCATATCTGGAAAAAGATATTATTTTTTTATCGGCCACGTCATCCCTGTAACGGAAGTTAGAGTCCACGTCAGAATTTCGTAATGGGAGTAACGGTGGAGTGCTAACTTTGAATCACACAGTGAAGTTCAATGGTATTATAGTATCGAATTTTAGTTCAGTGGCATATTAGAGTCACACATTAAAGTTGAGTGGTATTTCAGGTAGTTTACCCTATAATTTATTGTTAAAATAATGTTTATGTATACATAATTGTAAAATAATATATATTTTATAATATTTATATTAAAAATAAAATTGTTTTATTTGTACTTTATTTTATATTTATTATTAATGTGTAAGTAGTATGCCCGTATATAATCTAAAATGTAGTTTATATTTTAAAATTAAATTTTATAAAAAATTATTTTTTTATTATAATTGAAATTGATTTATTTCATAAATCATAACATTAATTAATTTGAACAATCACCGAAATTTACTTTTACTTTTCAATATCATGTCTAAAATAGACATTTTATCTCCTCAAAATCACTTTTTGACATCAATGACAAACACTAACCAGTTTTTCAAAACTACTTTTCAACAGCTAGTTTGAAAATCACTTTTTTCACCGCACTTTTTAAAAGCAACCACAAACTAAGCTTGAAGCAACATAATACAACTCGAGGGCCGCTCCGTAACAGTTTGGACAAATATGACAAAAAAAACATGTCTTCCATAATAAAAATGAACAAATTCAACCTAGGATGCCCAAGAACTAGAGGGTCTACTGCATAGATTCAATAACTGATCTAACATCAATAACTATACGCATCTACCCATTCTCTAGTCTCTACCATATACTTGTATGGTAAATTGGTAATACTTATATTAGACCGATAAATATGGATCCACAGCATCCCACAAGCCTGCAGGCTGCAGCAGCCCTTGGTACTCACTCTGGAGATTCTTGGAGTACAAAATTTGAAACACAAACTAGATTTTGATGTAAACCAACCCTATGCAACCGAGTCTGATCAAGTTACGGCCTGAGCCCTAACGCATGTAAAAACGAACAAGCAAAAAGAAAAGAGCCCCATAAATAATTGAATGTACCATTTGAGGTCAGATGACACCACACAATCATCCATAAGTAACTCAACAATTCCAACAAGATTCGACCGTTTACCCTGGCATGAAATACCTCCAGCCTAGAATACGGAAATGTAGCTTATGAAAAGAAAACTACCAGAGAATTATTCAGCCACCAACCAGCAGCCATAGAATTATCTATAGCTAAAACATGATAGGTATAAAGAGTCATACAGCCAAACTCAATGATAACTATTGGCAATCCAAAAAACCACAATTAGAACTGAAATGCTAATGTCATTAACTACACTTCCTCAAACAGAACTTAAAGATCCAAGAGGAAGCTAAAACAATGTTCAACTACACAAGCCAACAACATAATAAAAGAACACACCAACGATGTGCTTTGCCTTCTTAGTCGAAGAGACTGAAACCCATATCCTGCATCGAAACGAAATTTCATTAGTGAAGATCGCGACAAATATGAATCAATACAAGTCAATTACAGCGGAAAAAGTAATTACATCGTCAGATTCTTCCTTCTCCTCGACCTTCTCCTCTTTCTTGGCCTCAGCAGCAGGTGCTGCACCACCGCCACCGCCAGCAGTGGGAGCAGAGACGGCAACAGCACCACCACCAGAAGGAACTGAAGCCAGCTTCTCCCTTCCACTAGCAATTAGTTCGGTGATATCTTTTCCTTTAACTTCGGACAATAGCAACTCTATCCTATCATCATCAGCCTCAGCTCCAACTACAACATCGAAAAAAACAAAAATCGATTCCTTTGACTTCGTAATGCTAAAGAAATAACCAAACACTTAATTCTCAATTTACTATTTTCCCGACAAGTTGATAACATTTAATATTCTAAATTGATACAAGTAATGGAGAATGAACATAAAACTAGAAATTGAGAATACAAAAGTTCGATATCAAACAGGTTTCAGAAACAAAGTAAATCGAGTGAGAAAAATGACCTGATCCGAGAATATTCTTCAAGTCGTCGGCGGAAGGGGAACCGTTTCCTCCCAACACGGCGAGCAAGTAGGCGGCGACCACCTTCATTTTTTTGCTTGGTAAAAGAATGGAGAGGACGATAGTGGAAATTGAGCCGCGGAGAAAGCTAGGGTTTGCAATAAAAGGTGACTTAGCGTTGATGTTGTTGCTAGGGTTTTTAATTTTTGGTAGGGAACGTCTGATTTAATTTCGGCCGTTGATTTTAAATTGAAGGCCCTGCATTATGATTTGATGGGCGGAATTTAAGCCCATTTTCCAAGTTTCAACTAAGCATAATGGGTTCAAGCCCATAAAAATAAAAGAACCTATAAAATTTAGAAACCAACTTTAGTGAACTATGTATCAGTATCACCCAACCCCCCAAAATTAGGAAAAAATATTATGGCTCTGTTTGGTAAAGAGAGGTTTGGCCAAAAATTAAAGGTTTGAGGCATAATTAGAAGGTTGCCCAGTCAAATTTGTTAATATTGTTGTTTGGTAAATAGTGAATTGAAAGGGCGAATTGGGATAAAACCGCTAATTTTGAAAAAAAAAACTCATAATATGAGTTTTTTGAGATTAGAGATTTAATATTAGAGTTGTAAATACTCTTTTACCTTTAACAGTTACCAAAAATCTCAAAATAACTTAAATTAAATACTTTATCACCCTATTTATAAGCTAATCATATTTATTTATTTATTATTATTATTGCATATTTATATGTTTATTTAAATTTATTAAGTAATTAAATTGTATTAAAATAATTATATAAATAATAAATTAATATATAAATCATTTGAATATGTTTAGAAAAGTTATATTAAAAACAATTTTATAGATCTAATTAATAATAATTAGATACACAATGTTGATAACTAATAAACTATTCAAACAAGTATTGAATATAAACATGTTCTTATATGTCATTTTACTTGTTTAAATAATCTAACAGCTATCAGCTATCAATTAATTTTACCAAACACTTTTATACAATCAGCTAATACAATCCTCTAGCCAAATCAACTAATGTAATCAATTATCAATTATCAACTATCAGCTAATGCAATCTGCTATTTACTATCTGCTATCCGCTAATTGTCAAACAGTGCCTATATCCGCATGGATGAATTGAGTACTTAAAGCATTAATTAGTAATCAATTCGAATTCATGTGCTAGAGTAGTTATTAGTTTATGCATTGAATGTCAACTTAGAATCGAAATTATGGAGTATATATAAAACAAATTGATCAAATTGTATACACGTTTAAATCTGTATCTGAATAACTTAAATTTGACGTGTTAATAACTTTTATAGTAAATAAACTATTGTTAATAAAATTTAAGAGGGTTGTTTCTGTTTTTTCATGTTAGATTTAAAAATTCTGCAATAAACGCATGTGTTTATAATTTAATTCAAATATATTAAATTTGCTACATGTTATATTTTAATTGATATTTAATGTCTAAACTAATTATCAAACTGACAAAATGGCCTAATTGATCAAATATTAATTAGGAATATTTAATTAGAACGTTTAAAAGAGTAAGAGTTTAATGACTTAATAAATCTTTCGTTGGCTAGTTAATTTAGTTGGTTCGACATAATATGTTGGACAACAAATAAATTATATTATATGTTCGTCCTGCCATATTACCCATGATCTCGATCTATAAAAATTATTAATTTCATTAAATTTTTTATGGTAAAATCTGTTTTTTCTTTTAATTTAATTTACATAAATATGAGTGAAGATTCATTTGGTAAAAAGATGATATGAAAAAAAATTAAAAATATTTATTAGTTGGGACTATATATGACGTGTCGAGATGAACATATGATATAATTTCTTTCGACAAAGGGATTGAATTTATATGTACTTACATATGTATGCATATCATATACCAACATTAAAAACCTCCCACCCACCCTTTTTTATTTTATTGTGAAAATAAGCGAAGTTGGGCATATACCAACATTAAAAAACCTCCCACCCACCCTTTTTAATTCATTGTGAAAATAAGCGAAGTTGGTTTCCCAATTGACAAGTACTTGTCTATATAAAAAAGGAAAGAATATTATTATAGTCTTCGTTTAAAAGTATTTTTTTAATTTATTTGAAAGAAAAGAGTATTTATAATAATATTATTTTCGAAAGTTAGAGGTGCTGCTTGGTTATTGTGTTGTAGCCTTGTTGGCATATGTTCGACTCTTGTCATCTTGGTTTGTCATATATTTCTACGTGTACTTTTTTTCCTCATTTAGGGTATGACTTTTTTTTAACGAAATACGTAGTTATATCTCTTATTTATAAAAAAAAAAAGACATTTAACATTATCCACCAAATTTATCGTGCAGAAAAACAAAGAAACGAGACTCAAAAACTATCTCGTGAACACCGTCATTCTACTTTGAACTTGAACCTCAAAATCAAATTAATAAAATACAATAGGCAAAGAAGAAAAAAATATATTCGATTTGAGTGCTTGGAAAGTGGTAGGCAAGCCAGCACGTGGTTGAATGGCCGCAAATTATACGAGAAAATAAGCCCGGAAAATAAAAAAGTGACCTAACCCAATGACGGCGATTCTCAATTAGAGCCCCTGGTTTCAATTCTGATTTCTGCGCACGAGTTATTCATGACACAGTTCATAATCTTTTCTCGCGTGCCAAACAGAAATATACAAAAAGGTATCAATTATATCACCCACTTCTAGTATTATTCTATGCTAATTTACTCGACTCTTTTTGCCCCCTTTCCAATATTTATATAAACCCATCATTTCTCTTCAATTTCTTGAACTTTTTTGTTCTGATATCAATGGATTCGGATTCTTCTTCCTTGAGGTTTTGCTCCGTTTGCAGTGTTTTTTCCTTGGTGTTCTTCTCTTTCACCCTCTTGTTCTCTTTGTTTTCGTTGTTGATCTTCGTTTTGAGGTTGAAGCTATGGTGTAAATGCGAAATCTGCAAAGCTTTTCTCACTTCTAGTTGGACCAAAGATTTCGATAACCTCTGTGATTGGTACACTCATCTTCTTAAAAAATCCCCCACCGGATCGTTTCATATCCATGTCCTCGGCACCATCGTCACCGCCGACCCCGGAAACGTCGAACACATCCTCAGAACCCGATTCGAAAACTACCCGAAAGGGAAACCTTTCTCGGCTCTTCTCGGTGATCTACTCGGCAAAGGTATTTTCAACGTCGACGGCGATTCGTGGAAGTTTCAGAGGAAAACGGCTAGCCTCGAGCTCGGGAGTATCTCGATCCGAATGCATGCGTTCGACATCGTCGAATCCGAGGTTCGAACCAGGCTTATCCCGCTTTTATCGTCCGTTTCCGGTGAAAAACGAGTTTTGGATTTACAGGATGTGTTTAGAAGGTTTTCGTTCGATAATATCTGCATGTTTTCCTTCGGCTTCGATCCCGGTTGCCTTGAGTTATCGTTGCCGGTGTCGGAATTCGCCGATGCTTTCGATTTAGCGTCGAAATTGTCGGCACAAAGAGGGTTGGCGCCTTCGTCTTTGATATGGAAAGCCAAAAGGGTGTTGAATTTGGGGTCTGAAAAGGAGCTTAAACAAGCTATAAAAATGGTGGATGAATTCGCTCAATGTATGATTAACCAACGGCGCGAAATGGGATTTTCGGACAGACACGATCTTCTGTCGAGATTCATGGGAACAATCGATGACGACAAGTATCTCAGAGACATTGTCGTGAGTTTCCTCTTGGCTGGTCGAGACACGGTTGCCTCGGGCTTAACCGGTTTCTTCTTAATGTTGTCTCAACATCCGAAAGTTGAGTCGGCCATTCGAGAAGAGCTCGAACGGGTCTTGTCAGCGTCGTCGAGCGACGGCCGACAATTCGTAACGTTCGATCAAATGAGGGAAATGCATTACTTGCACGCGGCACTATGCGAAAGCTTGCGGCTGTTTCCGCCGGTCCAACTCGATTCGAAATTCGCTCAAGACGACGACGTTTTGCCGGATCATACCTTTGTGAGGAAAGGAACTAGAGTGACCTACCATCCATATGCAATGGGTCGGATGGAAAGGATTTGGGGCTCCGATTGTCTTGAATTCAACCCGGGAAGATGGTTGAAGAATGGTAGGTGTGTCCCTGAAAACCCATACAAATACCCGGTTTTCCAAGCTGGATTAAGGGTTTGTTTAGGGAAGGAAATGGCACTAGTAGAGATGAAATGTGTGGTTCTAGCCATAATCAGCCGGTTCAACATCCGGGTCGCCAATCCATATCAAGCGCCTCGGTTTGCCCCGGGTCTCACCGCCACCGTTAGAGGCGGCGTACCAGTTCTAGTCCAAGAAAGGGGAGCTTAATTTTATACATGTAGTTTATTTGCAAAGGTGTAAATGTTAGATACTAGTTGACCCCTTAAATTTGAAAACCGGGTTTAGAAATTAAAATCGAATTTCTTCTTTTTCTTATGTAATACAAATTATTAAGAGATGTTATTTGTAGGGTAAAATTTTAATACACGGGCTGTGTAAAATTAATTTTACACAAATTTTTATATTTACACTATAAAAATTAAATTTTAAATTTTTAACTTTAATCCTAAAAATTTAAACTTTAAACTCTAAATCCTAAATTGTAAATACTAACTTTAAATTTTAAACACTATAATTTAAACCCATAAACTTTAAACTATAAATTAAGACTCTAATCCTTAACTAAAAGGCCCGTGTAAATTAAAATTTATACAACTTATATATAGTGAAGTTTTTCTTTTCTTGTATATTTTGATAAAACGTTCTTAAATTAAATATTATATACACAATTATACTTGAATTCAGAATTTCTAAAATATTCTTTAGATAAAAGAATCTCTAAAATATTATAATAATTTAAAAAATAATTAATGAAATTGTAGAACAAAGAGAGTAACATGGGTAACCGGCACCGTCCATGATTTAATGCACTTTATTTGTTTTTTTATAATAAAAAATATCACTACATCGTTGTCCTTTTCTTTGTCAAGAGGTAATGCTTTATTTTAAAAAGGGTATGGGAATATGAAAATCATAGAAGTACGTGCATGGCAATAAAGAATTTTATAACTCAACAAATGTTTTAATAGAAAACCTGATGTTTATTCTAAAAAATATAAGTTTTGATCGTTTTATCTATAAAGTGTATACGCATTGTTAAAAAATTAAAAGTATGTACGAACATATACTATCTTATAATCACTTTTAAACTATTATAGAAAAATAGAGAATTCAAGATCAAACTAATGGAACTTTTACCTATTTCTACCTATTGTTCAATAAATTTGAACTTTGTCCTTCATTTGTTATGATACTTTATCTCATAATTTTAATTTATGACTTTATCCTTTTGAGAGCTACATTTCAATCTAATTTATTTCATTCATTACTTCATAATTTAAGTTTTTGACCTTATTTGAGAAGTTTAGTATCTCGTTCTATTTTACCAACTTGTTATTAGTAACGTGTGTGATTCATTATATTTTTTTGAACACACCACATACATTGAAAATTTAATGCGGAGAAATAAATATAATAAAATATAAAGTGTGTGACGTAAAAAAATCACTTTCAGAAAGACTTAAAACAATCTACTAAATGAAATCTAACAATCAACTAATTTGATTATAATGCTCTATGAAGCTATGAAGAAAGCAAATTCTTTCGCTGTTTGTTCTTGGCATATAGGCAAAATCACAAAAGGGAACATAAGCATAAGCATGTCGCCGTTCTTCGCTGACAAAAATGTTCGTTAATACTTAGTACTCAAAGTATTAAACTGTCAAAAGACAGACAACTGTCAACATAACAACTAAAACTGCTATACAAGAAGACGACGAAACTATCACAAAAGCAGAAAACATAAAAAAATAAATGTGATATGAATTGTCAAAACAAAATAAAAGGAAAGAATTTAGAAAAATAGTCATCAACAAAGATAAATTTCATTTATATATAAAAGTAACATAATGGTCAAAGACCGTCGTCGATATTAAGAATATACAACGAACAAAAAAAACTTTAAATTTTTTTAAAATAAATCCCTTCTAACAGCTACAGTGCAAATGGGGTGGTTTAAATTTTCTAATCACCATTACTTTACACGTCTCGTCTTGTAATTTTGATAGTATGATTTGATGAATACCTTTAATGTTGATTAAGCTATTTCTTCACACATACAAATTCACTATTAACAAACTCTCAGGTTATTTTTATAGTAAAAACATGTGCAATTATACTAATGGCAATTGGCAATGCATTAATTAACAAATTGAACGTTTAATAAACGTGTTGTTACCCTAGAACTAGAATAATACACCTGCCTAGTGCCTACACCAAAACAACAGGCGCAGAAAGTTGTTGTCTTTTTTATTACATGCATCAGCAGTGATGAAGCAAACTACTTATGATTCTAATTAAGGCGGTTGTCGGTTTAATGTTAACTTTTGTCCTTTTATTCGGCTGTTTATGTTTGCTTTTCGTCTGCAACTATGCAAATCGCCAAACTCTATCATCACTTTATATTAGTTAATTTGTGTTGGAAATCTCAATATCAATTCAGACTTGAATTGAAGTAGAATAATCAAAACCATTCTTTGCATTTCAATATTCTTCTTTTTTAATTGTAAGAACACGTGTTGGTGTAATTAATTAGTTGTTTGCAGACTCAGTTGCAGGACATGGTTGAATTAGAAGATTAATTAGTTGTTTAGTTTTTAATCTTAAAAAAAACAAATGTTAATAAACTAACAGCCACTTGATCTTACGATACAGAACATTAGGTTTTTAAAGCAAGATCAGAGATATGATTTTTGGCGTCGTGAATGAAGAAAATTTGATTAGGAGGATCGTCCACGTAATAAACCTTTATAAAATTTGATCTGAATTAGTCTGTCAATAAGTCAGATACCGGTAATTATAAAAAAAAGTTAATAAAAGAAGTAAACATACTTTTAATAGTATTAAAAATATTTTGTAATTTAAAACCACTAATTGGTTGAGTGGTCAAGGATGTTCATGTTGTCCTATTTGTATGAGTTCGAATTTCGATATTACGTTGGGAATGTAATATCTATACTTAATTAAAATATATATATTATTAAATAATAATTTATATTGATTAATTATGACTTACTACTAGTTTCTAAATTGCAATATTATTTATTTAGTTGACAATTAGCGCAACTAATTTCATATCAATTTATCTTTTCTTTTCTGGTCAAAATCACAATTGGGAAATTAATTTTTATGGTTGACAAATTTGTAATTTTTTATTTACATATATTTTGCACATGTTTTTCCCCCACAATTACCAACCAACTATCTGGAAAAGAAAAAAGTTCAACTTTACTTCTTAATCAAGTATTTGTATTTATCATACTCGGGTCAAGTATTTTTTAACAAGAGTAATAAATTGGATCTTATTAAAAATAAAGAAAAATATAATAAGTACAATGAACCTAAATTATAAAAATAATATTTTGAATAGATTATAAAAATAATATTGAAAATCAAGTCTATAAAAAAATTCTCACAACAACAAGGTTGGATACAATGACAAAGTACGTGAAAAAAATTCAAGTTTAAACTTTAGAGATGATATCATTGAGAGAGATAGTCACGAATTATGAACGCGGACTATAAAATTAGGCCCCTAATAATAATTGGACCAAATCAAATTTTAACAGTACACCCCTAATAGTATGTGTTACATTGCTTGAATACGAACAAAAATGATTATTTAGGTATTTTTTATTGATTGACTGTGGTGGTAGTTATTTGTAACTGTAATCATTAATTTTGTTCGGACATCAAACCCTTTTAAGTTTGTGTTCTTAATGGACTTATATTGGGCTATTATGAAATTAAAAAAATTAAAAGAAAAAGAAAATATATATATATATATATATATATATATGTCATACATATTATTACCTTACTATTATGAGTGTTATTTATTGTATATATAAGTGGACGTGACATATTAGATATAGGTATAATTAAATAATAATGCTTAAATGTGTATATGTAATTTTTTCTCTACTATTGTTGTGATTGCCTTTTAAGATTATTATTATTAGTAACATTATTATTTTATAATATTAATATTATTCATTTAAAAAAACTCTAAACATTACTATAATATTTTTTAATATTACCTTATCATTATTATTTATCTTTCGTTACATATTGTTATATTATTATTTGTTTTTGTTACTATCACTTATTATATATTTTCATTTATTATGTATTAGTATTATTATTTGTTATTATTTAGTATTATTACCATTATTGTTATTTATTATTTATTGTATTGTTATTGTTATCATTTGTTATTACTATTATTATTAATATATTTTCATTACTATTATCATTAATATGTTATTATTATTATTATTATTATTATTATTATTATAAAAATAAAACACATAATAAATGAAAGCCCATTTTAATTAATAATAAGAGTCCAAAAAATAATAATAATAAGGTCCATTACACATAGTCCATTACATAAAATAAGAGCCTAGAATAATATAAAAAAATATATATACATTAAGCCCAAATGCCCGACAAGCTCTAATTACACAAAAAGAAACCCTAAAAAAATAAAAACCCTAATCGTTGTTTGGTGATGCAGAACCGCCCATGCCTAGCCGTTGGATCTGGCTTGAGATCAACGGTCGAGATCGCTCCAGACCAACGAAACCCTAGAGAGCACCCCTTTTTACCTAGCACCGCTCCCCTCGTAGCCGTTAGATCGGAGTCCATCCAACGGTCCCAGATCGACGCAGAAGCTTCCAGAAGCCTCACGCGCCCACGCTCGACCCCTCGTCTGCCAACGCGCGCGTGCGGGACCACGCGCCCGAACCTTCTGACCGTTCGCCTGCCCAATGACCCCTCGTCTGCCCGTCTCCTCTGCTCCCAAGCACGCTGTGTCCCTCCCGATCGGGCAAGTCCGGCAACAACAGCAAAAAAAAATAGTGCATCGAAATACCTGAAAATAAAAAAAAAAACAAAAGAGACAACAATCACAATGAATTGCAAGAAAACAAAAGTACCATGGCAGAGAGAAAAGTCAGCGAAGCAAATATAAAAGGCACATGCAATCTATTTTGCGAGGCATACAATAGTGAGCATCAAGAGAGTGAGCATAGAGAGAAAAAATCAGTGAGCATAATATTGTAAATAAAACTCATAGTTTCTTCCTTAAAGTTAACACCTGATGGTGGAAGTCTACTGTTGGATGTCACAGAGTATCGAAGTCTGGTAGGGGCACTCTTGTATATTTGCCACACGAGATCCGATTGACACAATTTATGCATACTCCATGTGAGCAACATTTAGCATGTGTCGAACGAGTGTTGAGGTATTTGAATGGGACACTGGATTATGGCTTGGTGTTTTCTCCTTCAGCAGGATCGTGTAACTTGGTAGCTTTTTCAGACGCTGACCGGGAGAGTTCTGATGATAGACGGCAAGTCTCGCGCACTTGTGTGTTCTGTGGTGATAATCTAGTGTTGTGGAACTCGAGAAAAAAAAGATTGTATCCAAATCTACTACTGAGACCGAATACAAGAGCATTGCTTATGCAATATCGAAGGTAACTTGTATAAGTGCATTGCTTGAAAATATGGGGTTGAACAAGCACAAATGTCGATAATTTGGAGTGACAACACTCAAGCGACTGTTATGAGTGCTAATCATGTGTATCATTCTAAATCAAAGCATGTTGAGTTCGATGTTCATTTGGTGAGGGAGAAGGTTACTACCAACAAGCTATGTGTTAACTATGTTCCTATCATGCACCAGGTTACAGATGACTTCACTAAACCTTTGTCTAAAGAATATTTTAAGTTTTTTAGGCAAAAATTGAAAGTTTTTTTTCTTAAAAAAGTTAAAGATCAGAAAGAGTAGAGAGAATACTAAGGATAAGCACGTGTAAGCTAACTAAAACTGTTAGTGTTTACGTAATTGATTTCGATAAGCAGTAAGGCTTATGAACGTTGCATGCCTATATAAAAAAGCAGCTTGTTACATTGTAAATTACATTTTGATATACACAAGTCAATGAAATATTCTATCTTCTTTCTTTTTATTATTTTTTGCCTAGTCGAGAGATTCTAATAAAAACTATTGAGAAACTCATTTTGAAAATTCTGAAGGGTTTTACTTTTACAGAACACAATGCTTCCAAATGAAATAGTTTACGGTTTAATAAGAAGAAAATCGCGCTTTTAACTCTTTTGTCTTTTTTGTTATGGATTTAATTATTTTAGTATTTTTTATTATAGATCGGAGATTTGTGAATATTTTATTTATGATTTATATTTATCAAATTTTATTTAGGATCAGTTCTTCGTTTGTTTAGGATGTAAAATTGTGTTCTCGAATGAGTTTCAAGTCGAGTCGGGTTAAATTAAGTTCGGGTCAAATTAATATATAGTTCAACTCGATTTGAATCGAGTCCGAGTTAACATCGGGTTGATTTCAATTCAGACTTGAATAATTAGAATTCGATATAATTCGATCTATACGTTTTTCAATGTATCACATATACTTTATTATTATTATTATTATTATTATTATTATTATTATTATTATTATTATTGAAAGACAGGGTTGTACTAATACCAAACTCAAGATTAATGATTTCTCTCTAGAAAAGCAACTCTCAACTAAACTAGTGAAATTCTACAAAGTAGAATGAAAAGTAAAAAAGATTCAAAAATAATAAAAAAACGATACATCAGACGGTCCAGTTTCAAGCATCAAGCCAAAAATGCTCAAATATTAAACCATCAAGCAAAGGGATACAAGTGCAGTACCCTATTCTATGCTGAACAACCATTAGTTAGTATTGATTTAATGAAGATTTCAGCTTCATGAACCGGCGGCGTCTTCACTTACTGTAGCACGATTTACTTGATCAGTTGATTCGGTGCCCGAGTTCACTTGATTCGGTGTTGTAGATGGAATAGTATCCTTTTGGTCTATACCAGGGGAAGGATCTGTTTCCGCCACGGCTGTATCCCTTTCACTGGGTACAGCTGGGTTGGAATCCATAAGATCAATCTCCGGTTGAGATGTAGTTGGTGGAGAAGGGTTTTTCGGGTCTACATTGTTCTCGACACTTCTGTATTCCGAGAGGAGATCCATGAACTCGTTAAGTAATCGCTGGACTTTTCTATTCGATGCCATTGCAGGAAGAATGTCTTCTCTTAAAAGTTTGTGCTTTTCCATTCCCTGCAAAGGTCCGGATAGGGTCCGAGAATGGATATGTTATTGGACTCGTACGATAAAAAACTGCACGAGAATCAATGTAGAGTATTGATAAGAGGTCGGGACGAAAGACTTACGAGCACATGAGCATCCCAAGCAGGATTCTTGGCATCTGAAGCCATTCCAGTCGGAGGGCCGAGAAAACTTTCACAGACTTCTCGCAATCGAGACTCATCTGCTTCTCTACAAACACAAGAGCATGTATAATTTGTCAATGATTTATTTTTAATATAACGTCCCCATAACCAAGAGAGAAAATATATAACAATGCACTGAATACAAGCTTCGCATCACAAGTTGTGACGAAAAGAGCATACGCCAGTACCAAGGAAGCAACGCAAGTTTTTTTTTATACTACAAACACTCGTAAATGCTTTTGGTAGGAGGAAAATGCCTACCTTGCTAGGAAGCGTATGTAGGAAAGAAGGCTTTGGCGATATTCGTTGGGGGATTTCAGAGCCAAAGACGATGCCAACTGAGCTTCTAAATGAGCTTGTGTCTGCACTCCATCATCGGTTACCCTGTTGCCACACATAATCGCATGTGAAATTCTAGGACCAACAAAAGTTCTTAAAATAATTAAAAGCCGGGAATCATTCAGAATTATCTCTTTAGCAGGTATTATGTCGAGGAATATAATTGAAATTCATGCCACCCGGCACAGATTAGATGCAAACAAATACTCAGTATCAAATCGGATACGACTTCACGATTTTAGGGCAAAACATTGTGGCGACAAACCTGCTCCAGCCTGGCTTTCTGGCCAAATATTTCCTGACATCCACTTGCAGCGCAGCCAGCTCACCGGTCTGAGTTGAACCCAAATTCCAAGAACTAGCGAAATTTGATGCAGGGAAGCAGTCATCGGCAACCCTCAGCCAACACATGAGATTCATGTCAAAGAGAAAGGCATGCCGAGTCACCAAAACAACAAGAGGAAAGCCAGATTTTGATAGCTTGGCTGATATAACTTTGATTGTGCCTGAAAAGAGTTAAAAAGTGTAAAGGAAATATGTTTAACATCCCAAATGAACAACACATTATGACTTGTCGACCAAGTACCACGAAACAACAAATCTTCTAAGATCATATGAAGGCTCGGAATATATAAAGTACATGTACCTTTTGTGGACAATTTCTGGTCAAAAGCGATTAGAGACTCCAACGAATCATGGAGGAGACAGTTCCTATTGAAGAGATCCCATAAATACAAAGATCCTTTCCTTGTGACCAATAATAATTTCCAGCTCTCGTCACAATCTATAAAAGTTGCTGCAGATCCCATCATCATGGTTGGTAAAGCACGTCTTCCGCACTTTGTATAAACCTTTAAAAACATACAAAAAGGACTAAGGTACATTTGCCAGACAAATTATGAAATATCATCGTACGGTACGATTCGTACCATTAATTGTCTATTGTCGGGAACACTTATTAAGAGGATAAAGGAACAAAATTTCTGCCTGGCTAGAATAGAGTGTCCGTTCTTACCTGTAGACACCCATCTTCACATCCAACAGCCCAGAAGTTTGCATTCCCGGCTAAAACGGAGACTCTTCCTGAGATACGATCAGACCACAGAGTTTGAGCCCCTCTTGTGCACACGATTTCTGTTTCTTTCGTCATGCATGCGTTTCCCACACCAACAATGTCATTCACAGCATGTTCCCGTGTACAAGCTTCCAAGCAAACTGGAGTCATATCATCCCCTTCTTTCTTGTCAAATACCGTAATAGAAAGAGATTTGGTAGAGCTAACTGAGGAACCTGAAGGCTTCATGCTTCCAGGCTGTTCTACATTGATGCTATGATCTTGGCCAGCAGAAACTTTTTCAATAACCAGACTGTCAGTAACAGTAGCCCGAGCAGTGACCCCTGAGCACTCCTTTAAATCGAAACTTCTACCAACGGTCCCCCTGATAGTAGTTTCTCGCAAACTACTATCAGCATGAACTACGCTGTTATCATTTTTCCTAGGATCAGAAGATGCAACAGGGAAGTCTAATGCTTGAGATTGAGCACTGCCAGAAATATTCTCCTGCTGAATGGGAACACCAACGGCTTCAGGAATAATTCTCTTTCTACCATCAGCTCTTCTGTATTCTCTTTGTTTCACAGGACTAGAAACCCGGGCAGGTGTCACCGTTTTATTTAGTCCGTCACTAGCGGAAAGTCCACACTTCTTTCCATCATTATTCTGAGGCTCGGAACTTTTGTTTGGTACCCCCAACTCAAGAGAGGATTTTACAGGTATCTGGTTCTGCTGAACATCCACAGCTAATTTCTTGCTAGTGGTTTGCTTCGCTGAAGCAGCTTCGAGCAATAATTGTGCAGGGCTTTCCGCCAAATTTGCCTGTCGACCTCTGACATCACCATAACGACTTCTCTTTAACTCGTCAAGTTCAGCATCACTGAGCTTGTGGCCGAGTTCTTTCACTTCAAAATGGAAAGTAGCCACCGTTCCATCCAATGAGCAGGCGAAGAGAGAATAGCCATCAGGGCTCCTGTTCATGAAAATAAATTACTATTAAGAGGTAAATAATAAAAACAATTATATATTTCACTAAAATGAAAATATTTACCAGGATAAATCCACAACACTTTGACCGAAGAAATGCTTGGCTACAAAGAGTGGGCGAGGACTTGCAGTTGTCCAAACAGTTATAGTGCGGTCCTGACTCCCGATTGCAATGACATTGTATGGATGTGATTCTTTCCCCCCAATCTTAGCAGCTCCATTTGCCCAACCAACAGGAGTGGCTTTCGCATCCTGTGAATTGGAAGAATTCCTTCTGAACATCCAGTGATTAAACTTCACTACAATGACCGGAGCATTGTGGCCTAAGAAGTCAAATGTGGCAGCCCATTCCCCTCTCTCAAGAACAGGTGCGGAATGCCTTGGCTTTTGGTAACCGTGAGTGGTAGTTATGAAATGGCCACAGGGTGACCACCCAAGCCGCCTGAAAAACGTAGATCCCAACTGAAAAGAACATGTTTTCCATCAGAAAACAAAACAGAATGTTTAAGACCAAAGAAAATTCCATCAACGCAATAAACGTACTGATTTTGCCCAGTGTCCCTCTGTTTTATGAGCAAGGCTCCAGTCACTTGTTCGCCATATAATAACTGTCTTGTCGTCAGATTGACTCGCTATGAAAGATCCAATGGGATCCCAGGCAACTCCTTTAACAAGACTAGAATGACCCCTAAGCACAGCTGTGCAGATACCGTTACTCATATTCCATATGTGGATGGTGTTGTCCAAACTCCCACTAGCCAACATTGAGTCATCAGGAGACCAATTAAGATCTACCTACTTCAAGCTCAGAATAAAAGAAACGTCCCAGTTAGACAATATCCGGTGCTTATCAGAAACCGCTACATTATGCAACCACTGTGTTTCAAGGTAAAATTATATGCACGTGCGCTTTCAAGAATGAAAAATCAATCGATAGCACTGCAGCACGATAAAAACTAACTATAATAGAGCTGAACTCTTATCAATGGCTATATATCACAACATGAAAAACAATATCATTACCACATCTGCAGTGTGTCCCCTCAATGTCATTGCAACTTTCCAATTCTCAACATCTGGGGGCTCTCCGCTGCCGAACTCAGTCGTCCCAGAGCCAGGCTTTCTCTCATGAATTAGAACCACTTGATCATCGGACCCTGAAGCAACGAATCGACCATGCTTAGCCCACCTAACACAGTTGACAGACCCAAAATGGTCGCGCAAGGTTGCGAGAAGCCTCAATGTAGATTCATCCTTTCCCAAGTTCCTCCCAACAGATTCCATGTTCCATACTCGAACCTGAAATTAAGACAGATGCAAAAACAGAACATATCATATCAATTCACAACAGAAGAAGCTGTTTATCAGCATAATTAGATAATTTCTGGTCATATATCAATGTAAATGCTATGTATAGTAAAATTCGCAACTTAGATCACCAGCAGCAGTCACAAAACTAACCCAAAAGAAAAATTACCTTGTGGTCACCTCCACCAGTAGCAAACCTAAGACCACCAGGCTGAATATCAATGGAGAATATCTGCATTCCCTCATGCCTAACCCAGCTTGGCTTCTCAGCAATCATTTTTCCTTTTCTTTGTTACCTCACACCACCCTTACAAATTCAACTCTTTTTTCACTATCTTTGGTGAAAACCAAATGCTACTGAAGTTCATAGCTTTTCAAAGAAAAATTAAACCCTAAAGTTTCTTAGCACCCAAAACCCAATTTTGGAATATGAAGAAAACCCCCCATAAAAGATGAGGGACAATTTACCTTGCTTTCTTTCTGAAAACCCAGATGGGGAAATTGTGAAATTTTAGGGTTTTGGAGCTCTTAGAAGTAAAGAAGAAGCAAAGCTCCAAGTGAAAGAAAACCGAGATTTAAAAAATAAAAGTTTTTTTTTCTAAAAAAAATTACCAAAGCTTATGCTAAACACATGGGGTTTTTCTTATGGGATAAAATACAGTTCATGTAATTCATTTATTTCTTCTGTTATAAATAAACTATTTTTAAACTTACATTCTAGTTATTTAATTACATTTCTATTATAAATCGATCACTCTATTGTTAAATTGAAATAGTAAAATACCAATTTTAGTTCATAAAGTTTATAGACTTCATCAATTTAGTCCTAAATAAAGAATAATACAATATATTTAACCTTTCATATTTAAAGTTTCCGACATTGCATCATCTCGATACACTCTTTGATCACTTGTCACATTCCCTACTAATTCCTTAGCTCGATAACTAACAAGTGAGGTAGCTCAACATATATAATCACTTCACTACTAGAAAATTGACAAACTATTAAAATAAATTTATTATGACCCTAATGCCACATGCTAATAGACATTGTCATCACTAATAAAAATTTTAAATATGTAGGATTAATTTTAATAAATTATTCAAGTTAATTGACTAAATTGTAACTTTTAAAAATAAAAAAGTGATTCATTTGTAATCAAGCACATAATTTAGTGACCTGAGTCATTCATCTGTAACTAAGCACATAATTTAGTGACCTAATGTGTATGTTTTTCATTTTATTTTTTATAAGAAGAAAATCCCTAATGTTTATAACTTAAAAATAATTGTTGATCTATAACCAAACACGTAATTAAGTAACTTATGTTGTATTTTTTTTAAGAGCCCTAACTTATACAACAAAGAAAATTCAAGAAAACAAACCAAGTGGTCTTTATTAAAAAAGGGGAAATCAATTTTTAAAGGTCAAAATATTTTTTTACAAAGGTTTGAGATAACAAAAACAAATGAGATTAAGATCCATTAATTGACCTAGTGGCTAAAGATGCTTATATTATCTCATTTTATATAAATTTTAATCTCGATATAAAAATGTAATACTTCCTTATCTAATAAAAAATAAATGAGATTCAGAATGATATATATTAAAAAAAACATTTAAGACAAAAGAAATGATGCAGATATGGTTTTATTTATCAAATTTTTGTTTTAGTACATGGTTGTCTTAACATATTTCAAAAAGTGACGATATTTATTCTAAAATAAAATTAAAAAATATTAGACAATTATTATAATATAAAAGGATATTACGAATATAACATACATATATGAATACGTCAAAAATATATAAATAGTGCACAATATAGAACAAGTATATTCCTCGATCAAATAATAAAATAATAAATAAAGTGTCGAACTCACATTGTAACACTCGGGTTTGGAGGTCGGGTGAATGAAAATAATAAAATAATATTTTAGGCCTCGTGTTTTCAAAACAAATGATTTTATCTTGGGCTTGTTTTGATTTAAAACTCAATTCCATGAATTTTAGATATTTGAGATAGTCATCTCATTAATGGCATTCTTGTAAATAAATAGACTTGAGAAATAAAAACTCATTTTATTTTAAAAGAGCTTTTTCATCATCTTTTTCCCTCTTCCTTTCCAAATCCCACGACAAAGATCCCATTTCCCCTTGAGTTACTATTTCATCATCCTACTTGCTTGTTGTTGCAGATTTTTCAAAGGTAAACACATTTTTGACTTGTCATCTCTTTTTTCTACAAGCTCATACCTTTATTTTCATGAAAGCTCATAGTTTTTACATTTTGAGTTTTTAAGTTTTGAAGATAAAAATTCAAACTTTGATAACCTTTAGATGAGTTTTTGATTTAATGTTGTTAGATAAGTTAAAAACATCTTATAAGGTCCAACATACTCGATTTTTACAAGATTTTATGGTGATTTCCGAAATTGAATTTTAGGGAGGTTTTAGAGAGTTCAAATGTTGAGTTTTGGGGTGTTTAATGTGGGAATTTGTTGGCTGGTGGTTAGGCTATGTATAAGGGTTGTTTTGGAAGCTTTTGGGAGTATTATAAGTGTTGGAATCATTGATTTTGGGATGTGCTTTAGGGCTGCTCGAGAATGAAGGTTTTGGGGTTGTCTTTAGCTTGAATCCTTGTGTTTTGTGCTTGATTTGTGTTTCGGGTTTGCTTCATTGATTTGTGAACTGATTTGTGGTCATTTTGATTGTGTTGGGATGATTAAAAGCAAAGATTTGTGTTGGTGAAGCCTCGAGAACGAATCCGGAACCGTTGGGAGCTTGATCGGCTAGTGTGGTTGAGCTTGGAATAGTCGATGAGTGGTTAATGTTTTCAACTCGATTTAAATAGTTTTCAAGTGTTGGTTCAAGCATGTGGACTAGGTTGGGCTTGGTAGACCCACCTAGAGTTGGGATTAGATTGGTAGTCTAATCCCAAGCTTTAGGTAGAGACTTTTGTTGAACTTTAAATGTTGAGTATGTCTCATGTTTAATTGTGATTATGGTGGTTATGTACATTTTGTTATACATGTGCCTCAAGGCATGATATTGATGCATTGTTATATGCATGTGATTATGGCTTGTGGTTGAGCATGATGGTAATCATGGTGAGTACATGTTAAACACGGAAGTTGTTATGAAATGGTGTTGTGAAAGGTTATGAATTGTGTTAGTATTGACACTAGTATGCTTCGGTACAATGATCGATCATTAGGATGTTTAGTGTGCACACGAGGGTCAAAATGCGCGCGTGGTCTTGGTGATGGTAGTCATCAAGATGGAGTACGAGTTCGCTCGGAAATCTTCTTATATATATGTTAGTCGGTGATGAGTGTAATCCCATCGACGAGGCGTGAGGATGAGTGAAATCCCCTCCGCGTGAAACAGTGATGAGTGTAATCCCACCGTAAGATAATGGTTGTGTTGTTGGATGTGAGTTCCAACGGTTATTCGCGTATTCGAGTCATAGCTAGGTGTCAATATGGATTGATATATGTGCTGCCAATACGAATTGTGGAATGTGTTTAATATATATTGATATATGCATTTCCATGTGTTGAGCTATGAGTTGTTGAGCATGACATGATGTTGATAATTGTGTTCATGCATCATTGATATTTTGACTCATGTGGTTCGAAGGTAAGATCATGCATTTTACCTTGGTTGTGTGCTCGTGCTTGGACCCTGCATTGTCGAGGTTTGTTTTATGAGCTTACCCTCACTAAGCTTTATGCTTACGCTCTCTTTTGTTCGACAATGTAGATCCGTAGTTCGTGAGTTGCTTGTGCAAGGAGAGGGCCTCCAAGTGCGCTAGTTGAGCTTTTGGTTTTTATCAAGTATGGATTTTAAGTTATGAAAATGTAATAGTCAAGAAATGAGATTTGAGCTTTTGATGTATGTTGATGTTTTGTGTTAGGAGCATGTTAGACTCCGTGTTATGTGGATGATATATTTAAGGTTTGTTTATGCGTTGTATGTTGGCCTTGTGCCCTTTATGGATGCTTAAGTGTATGTTCTTGTTTAAGCATGAAATCCTTTAAATGTTATGTATGAATCCTTGTTGAATTGATGCTTATTATCAATGTATGGCTTTTGTATGTATGAAGTGTGTTAAGCATGCTTGTCGTGTGTGGTTTTGCCTTAGAGCGATGCATGTTTGGTTGTGGGAAGTTTTAGTTGGTGTTTGAGGCAGCCTTGTGCTATAAACCAGCTAAAACATGTCTGTTCGCAGCAGGTGTATCGAAACGGTTGGTCCCGTTTCGATACGACCTCTTATTTCAGGCCAGGCGTTTCGGTACACAAGGGGGCGTTTCGATACGTTTTTGCTACTGGAAATCTGAGATTTTGACAAGAAATTCATATTATCGAAACAGTCCTAGGCGTTTTGGAACGGGCTTCGTAGCGTTGACCACGAGATGTTGACCGATGAGGGCGTTTTGATACGGTCAACACCTGTTTCGATACGGTCTCCTCGGCTTGACTTTTGCCAGTTGACCTAGTCAAGGCGTATCGAAACACCCTCTGGGCGTTCCGATACGGCCTGCGGTTTAAGTTTAAAATGAGCTGTTTTGTTGGGCTGTTTGGTTGTTTGCATCGCTTATTTCTTCCGTTGTTGTCTTTTTCATATAGGACATAATAATGCATCTAGATAATATAATAATGAATGAAAAGTTTTCTCGAGTTGTTAACCAAAGTGAAGCCTTAACGGGTTTCGCCTCGGTTATCCCTGTGTAACCCACTTAAACCGGTAAGTCGCCCGGACCGGGACGAAGGGATTACACACATGCATTTAAATGATAAACTCAAAGTGATTCTACGTAAGAGTTAGTGAAACATTAATAGTGTGATGATTATAAACTAAATGTGATAACAAAGAAAAGTTAGAAGAAAGCAAGTATCAAAGACCAAACAGATGATGTAGCAAAGATTTTAATGAGGATATATGTTAGGTTTATTGCTAAGTACAACGCTAACTACTATTTGAATGCTATAGCAATGAGCCAATACTTATCTACTCGACAGGATTTTTATATAAACTCTTAAACTATGTCTGGTTTAAAATTGATAAAAGGATGCTATGGCGATATATGTTTATGTTAAGTACTCTAGCAACTTATTATCTATTTAAGTTCCCTTTATTAGTTGTTGAAACCCTAAACTTATGTTTAAGTCAAGTTAAAACTCAAGTTAACAACTTAAGCTTCACTGTTCACGCAATCTAATTTAACTATCTTAATATTAAGTCACAATTATATAATTAAAAGTTTCTCTCGATATCTCGTACAAGATCAATCATTAAATTTAATTAACAGAATAGATAAAAAAACGAATGTTATAGTATTGAATAATAATAAAACAAAATATCTTAAACAATAAACCCAACAAAAATTATTTAGCTCGTGCATGAGTGAATAACTTCCATAATAATAAAAGTATGAATCATAGCCGTTTATAAAGCAAGAAAAAGAATTTAAGTGTCCTAAGATTCTTCTTCAGATCTTCAAACCGATGCTCGGCGCTCCACAGCTTCTTTCATTCAATTTCTTTATGCACAAGCACCATTAAAATACCTTGCCTTTTCATTAATAGCATCAATATATATAAAACATTAAGCTCAAGCACAAACTCCATAACTATATACACACTAATCCTAAATGCAACTATATGAGCTTGGACACATGCAAAATGCTAAGTAAAAGAGTCTAAAATATAAGTTTTTTACAGTCATTATAAATCATTAAATAAAATTGTCTATGAATTATATTAGATTCATTTTTTATTAAATAAAAAGACATTACATTTTTATGTCGGAATTTAAATCCTTACAAAAGGAAATTTAATTTAAAATATTTAAAATTTTAAAGTTTAATATAAAATTTTAAAAATTTTGAGAGGGTCAAATTATTTTAAAAAAATTTTAAAGATAAAATTTAAATTTTTTAAAATTTGAGGGGACCGTAATCTTTACCGGTCCCTTAAGAGTTTCGCCCCTGATCCCATATAAATACAGGCTGGTGAAAAGATAAAATTAGAGAGACAATAGCAGTAAAATTTAATCATTCCAAATGTCATAAACGACTGATTTGTTTTTGGCATAAAGTCAAATAAATATTCTCGACGTTTGAATAAATACTCACTTTGACCCTTATCTTTTAAGTAATTCAACTTTTAACGTTTCATTTTGAGTTAAAATAATCTTTTCACAGATAAAAATTGTTATAAAATTGACGATACTTAACAGTTATTGATAAGTCAGCAGAAAAAAAATTATTTTATATTTTATATAATTTTATAAAATCATTTTTTACTAATATAACGTTTTTTCAAGTCAACATATTTGTTTATATGATATTGTTATGTCAGCATGCACTGCCATGCCACATAAGTTTATCACGTCATTTTAAGTCATTTACTGTCAGTTGACTGATAATTTTCTTTCATAAAGGAGCCGTTTTGACTAAAAATAACATGTTGAGAGTTGAATTGCTGCAAAAATAAATAGGTGTCAAAATAATTTTTTAATCGAATATTGGGAGTATTTTATGACTTTATGATTTTTTTTTTTAATTTAAACATTGTTTAAAGTCCGGCCGACGTGAAATTTACTTACGATGAAACAAGAAGAAATCGACAAGATGATTGCCTTTTATTATTATTAGTTTAACGTCCGGCCGTCGTTAAATTTTATGATAATCACATATTAATCAGTAAACATGTTTAAGAAGAAAACATGAAAGTAAACAGTTGCCATGAAAGAAGAAACCATTGAATTCCAGCTTATCAAACAAGACCCACTTCCATGTTTCACTTTCTGGTAATATTTCCACCTCCAAGATTTGTTCTTTGTCTCTTTTTCCTTTCTGGGGTTTCTCCCAAAATAAGAAAACACTTGTTCTTTCATGAAAATTGAAAAATATTTGATTTTTCACCCCCTTTTTTTTAACCTTTCTTGACCATATATAGCCATGAAGGGTTCAATTAGACCATTGATAAGCATCCTATTTCTTGTTGCATTGGCAACAACCTTAAGCTGTCGGATTTTCATCGGCCGCCGCGGTCAACACACCGCGGCAGCCGAGTTGGGATCCAACAGAGCACTAATCCAAAACTTCAACTCTACTTTGCTCAAGTTTGCAGCCATTGATATAGGTGAAGAAAAATCCAAGCTTGAAATAGACCAGCTTCTTGAACTGAACTTTGGTAGTCTAGGAAGATACAAGGCATATGCAACTTGGAGGAGGTTCAATGAACATGATGTCAAACCCAGAAACTCTAAAGGATTCTCGGAAATGCTCCGGTCCCCGGAATTTCATCGGTATTGGTTAGATTTCCGAAGGAACTTACAGGATTGGGCTAGAAAAAATATGTTTCAACCTGATATAATGATGGATTTAGTTAGATTAGTGAAGGTCCCTATTGATAGATCAAACAGAACATATAAATCGTGTGCTGTCGTCGGTAATAGTGGGATCTTGTTGAATAGTCGTCACGGGAAGTCGATCGACGATCACGAGGTCGTGATCAGGTTGAACAATGCTAGGATCGAGGGGTTCGAAAAGCATGTAGGGTCGAAAACGAGTATATCATTTGTGAACAGCAATGTACTGTATCTTTGTGCTATGAGGAAAGGTTGTTTCTGTCACCCTTATGGATACAATGTTCCTATTGTGATGTACATTTGCCAACCGGTTCATTTCGTGGACTACTTGTTGTGCAATGCGTCTCACAAGGCGCCTTTGTTGGTCACAGATCCGCGTTTCGACTTGTTGTGTGCTAGGATCGTGAAGTATTATTCGGCGAAACGATTCTTGGAGGAGACGGCCGGGAAGTCGTTGGGTGAATGGGGACCGACTCATGATGGTTCCATGTTTCATTATTCCTCCGGACTGCAAGCTGTAATGCTTGCTTTGGGAATTTGTGACCGAGTTAGTATGTTTGGCTTCGGGAAATCGACTTCTGCCAAGCATCACTATCATACTAATCAGAAGGGCGAGCTCCGATTACACGACTACGAGGCCGAATACGAATTCTACCGTGATTTGGTGAAGAATCCACATGCAATACCATTCATTTCAGACGAGTTCAAGTTCCCCCCTGTGGTGATCTATCAATGATTCTGGCATGTTTGAATCTTTTGTTTTCTCTTGGTCAAGCTTAACTTGTTGTTCATGTTCCGTAAGTAGTTTTCGATTCGATAGTCGAAAAGAAACACATTGTCGAATTGGCCTAAATTTAATGGAACAATAACGAACTGTTATACCGATCCAGTTTAATAAATTTGTTATTGGCGTGCCATATTTGGACTAGCTTGACAATAAATAAAAGTTTAAGGGTTGAAATGATTAAACTAGTAAATTTACAGGATCAAATGGTTATTCTGCCTAAAAAACAAAGGGGCCCTTGTAAAATTGAAGATATTGTAAATTATAAAGGTTAAAGTGTAATTTACTCTACATGACATCCACATTTTATTTTTAAAAAAAATTTGATAAATTGTCCGTAAAGTTTACGCAATCTTTTTAATTTTAGGGATTATAAATTTATTTTATGTTTTAAAGTTTAAAATTTAAGATTGAATTTTAGAATTTAGAATTTATGGTTTAGTTTTTTTTTTAATTTAAAATTAAGAGTTAAAATTTTTATAATATAAACATGCTCACAAACTATTAGAATCATTAATAAATTGTCATCGTCTTATGTTTGTACAGACAATGACCATGTTTGACAATTAGTGAATAATTGATAGATGATAGCGGATTATATTAGCTGATAGTTGATTGCATTAGTATTGATTTGACTAGCAGATTGTATTAGCTGATTGTATAAAAGTGTTTGGTAAAATTAACTGATAGCTAATAACTGTTAGATTATTTAAGCAAACAAAATGACATATAAGGACATGATTATATTCAATACTTGTTTGAATAGTTTATTAGTTATCAATATTTTGTATCTAATTAATATTAATTAGATTTATAAAAATTATTTTTAAAATAACTTTTCTAAACATATTCAATTGATTTATATATTAATTTATTATTTATATAATTATTTTAATATAATTTAATTAATTAATAAATTTAAATACACATATAAATATGTGATAATAAAAAGAAAAAATAAATAGGATTAACTTATAAATAGGGTGAGAAAATATTTAATTTAAGTTATTTGAAGATTTTTGGTAACTGCTAAGGGTAAAAGAGTCTTTACAACTCTAATATCAAACCTCTAATCTCAAAAAGTTCGTATTATGAGGTTTTTCAAAATTAGCAGTTTCACCTTAATCCACCTTTTCAATCCGTTGTTCACCAAACAACAAGATTAACAGATTTGACTAGTCAAACCTCTAATTTTTGCCCAAACTACTATTTACCAATCATGGCCAATATTCATTAAATATGAAAATAAATTAACATATATATTAGTTAAATTGTGTACAATTGAATTAACATCAAAATTTTTGTATAAGATTGAACCCAAAACAAACTTTCAAGTATTACTTGCACATTTGAACTCAACAAGTGTTTCAGTGCAAAAGCGGATAATATTCATCTTAAGAGACACGAGTTCAAATTGCTTCGTTTACAAAGTGTATACGCATTATTAAAAAATTAAATATATGCATAAACAAATACTATCTTGTAATTAACTTTTGGACCATTAAAATATATTATTTGCATATTTGACTAAGGATCATGGGTAGATTTTGGTTAAGTGTAGACTGTTATACATGAATTTTTTTATTAAATAGTGATGTATAATATTCTTATATCGAGATTTGAAACTCATACAAGATGAAAATATTATACATGTATTTTGATTTGCTCTAATTGTAGGCATGTATTTTTTTATTTTGATTTAATTTTCATAAACTACTAAAATCATTATTAAATTAAATTATCATTGTTTTATGTTTGTACAAACAATATTTATTAAATATGAAAATAAATTGAGGTATTTATTTTTTTTAAAATTGTGTACAATTGAATTAACACCAATTTTTTTTTTATAAAATTGAACCCAAACTTTCAAGTATTACTTGCACATTTAACCAAAGATCATAGGTAGATTTTATATATGAAAAAAGGCTTATTTTAAAAATAAGTACATAAAGTAGATCAACTTTTTTATTTAGATACTTTAGTATTTTTTGGTTAAACAAATACCTAAAATATACTTTTTGGTCAAAATAGATATCTAAAGTATTTTTTTTGTCAAAGTAAGTATCTAAAGCATATTTTTGTCAAAATAGGTACCTAAAGTATTTTTGTTGGTCAAAACAGGTGGTACTTAAGTTATATATATTTTCTTTATCTAAGTTCCTAAAAGTTGTCATGTGACATTGATTAAAGAATACATTTAGCATCTATTTTAACAAAAAAATATACTTTAGGTACCTATTTTAACAGAAAAATATACTTTAGGTACCTACTTTAACAAAAAAATACTTTAAGTACCTACTTTGACCAAAAATATTTTAAGTACCTAAATGAAAAAGTTAGTATAATTATTTGTGATATAAGCCATGAAAAAACACTGGTGTGGTTAAAAAGGGAAAATTGGTAAGGATCCAATTAAAAGCTTTTAAAATTTGTAAAGGTCAAAGTGTAATTTACTACAAACAATGTTTGCATATGCATGACATCAACAATGTGTACGCCTAAAACCCAACATTGAACGATGAAAAACTAAAGGAAAAACGAACAGAAACGACGACGTAAGATTTCTGCGCCAAAAAGGAATTTTTATAGTTATATATACACACGTTTACAATAATCGCTTTCGCTTTCCCCCCCCTTTTTTTTATAGAAAGAACAAAACATGCTGGTTTTGATCTGTGCTTGACTTGTTTGATTCTCAGGTAATTGAATCCTTAAACTCTCTAATTTCATCTTATGTTTGCTTAATTTCACTTCAATTTCAGTCCTTCTTTCTTATATTTCACTCTCTCAAATGTAGGGTTTTCATTCATATTCCCAGCTCTGAAATTTTCAAAATCCCCCTTTTTTCTTTATATATTTTATTACTAGTTTGATACGAAGAGAAAGCGAAAGAAGAGAAGTGTAAGTGCTTAGTTTTTGAATTTTCGTATTTTTTTTATTGAGCTTTCAGGTGTTTCCTTTTAATTGGGGATTTTGATTTGTGACTTAAAGTTTACTTCGTTAGTACTTGTAACAAGTAGCAGCAGCGAGAAAAGTAGTCAATGCAATTTAATGTTCTGTTTGATTGTCGTTTTTTATTATTAGGAAAAAAAACTAGTTGATTGGCCTCTGCAAAACCTGGTCTAGATTAGTCGGCCAATTGGTCGGAAACAAGTGGTTAAACCAAAAAAAGAAAAGAAAAGCTGCTAATAAGCAAATGAAAATGGTAAAAACTGGAAGGTAAAATTATTATTGATTTATGAATGAAAAAAAGGAGCAAAATACAATGCAACGCTATGTTTAACGATATTGCTCTGTAAAAAAGTAAGGCGCCATCTGTTCTAAAAAACAGCATGTTTAATTTTTAATCCTTCGAATTATAAAACTAGAAGTGAACAGGTTGCGGGGGTATAGATTATTAGTAGAAGATAAGCGAGTTGCTTGGTTTTGCGAGTAATGGTCTTCTGTTCATTTGTGCAGGTTTGGCAGTTATAAGTCAGTAGATTTACAGAGAGAAAAAATGTTAAGTTCTGGGAATAATTTAAGCCGAGGGAATGCGGGGTTGTCATCAGATATGCCACCATTGCCTCAGTGTTTGCCTTTGGAGCCAATTTCATTAGGCAGCCAGAAATATACTCGGTCTGGAGAATTAAGCCGGGTGTTGGGTGTTCCTCTTCGAAGCAGTATATCAGATGATTATTCTATTGGAGTTTCACACCCTAAACCTTCCCCTCCAGTGGCGACAGAGGAGCTTAAGAACTTTAAGGAAAGTGTTCAAGATACCTCCAGAAAGGCCAGGTATATTTTTTCTACATTGTTCGACTGCTGAATAATGCTAAAATTTGGAACGTTATATATTCTATGGAATTTATGGTTTAGTAAAGTGACTTCTCATTGTAATTGTGGTGACAGGGGAACCTTTAAGCTTAATTAGGTAATGGTAGGAACTGCCCCTGCAAACATAATGGACAATAACTGTCTGCATGGACATGATTAGTTAGACTGCATGCAATGCTCTTATAGTGGTATATGCAATATATTATCTTTGCATGCAATGTGGATATATCCAGTATAGGATAGAGAATATAAATATTTTCTGCAAGTCAAATTATTATTGTCACAGTTTTCTTGCTGCACATGTACTCCATGCATATTTTATCTCGATTACGACGCCTGTTACTCTTAAGTCATGTGGACAGTTTTTAGGTATTGAATCTGCATTGTCTTTCTAACAGGGATAGAGTAAAAAGGTTGCGAGAGTCAATTTCTAAACTGGATAGGTATAAAGAAGCTTTAAGCACAAAGAAGCGACAACGAAGTGATATTTCGAGTGAGAGAACTAGTGGAGTAAATATTACAAAGATGGTAAGCCAGATTCATAGAAATGGTCATGACTTAATGACTCAAAGATTGGAGGATAGGCCAAAGAGTATAGGGCTCAACAAGCGTGTTCGCACATCAGTAGCTGATTTAAGGGTTTGTATTTTACTTGTATTGCTGAAATACCACTTTAGAGTTTTACATGTATTATTTGAACATAAAATATGTGAATTTCCGTGCAATTTGCATAGAAAGATCAGTGGATCACTGTTCAGTTATGCATCAATCGAAGTTTCTGTCAGATTTTGGTCGTTTTGTTTAATGATAATTGGAAGTGCTATTTTATGCACATAAAAGGATGAAAAAAATGTGCCCGGAACTTAAAACATAGCTTTTCTACACCCTTCCTTTTTCTCTTAATGTTTAGCTTGTGCTTCATTAATTTTATTCACTTTCTTGTTTTGTCTCCTTTTCTGCTTTCATGATATAGGCTGATAATAGAACTGCTGTGAATCCAAGGCAGCAGGGGACATTAGAAAAAGACAGTGATATGCTTTCAGCTGTTAATGGTGGTTCTGCTCGAATGGAAGAAAAGATCCGCAGATTGCCAGGTGAAGGATGGGAGACAAAGATGAAAAGGAAACGATCTGTTGCAGCTGTAGGAAATAGAGTTGCTGGTGGTGATCGAGATATAAAACGAGTTATCCAACCAAAGCTGAGTTCTGAATCAAAGTTGCGATCATGTGATATACAGGGTTTCAGGTGATTGTCTAGGACTGAACTTGTTTCCTAGTTGATGGTTTAAGAAAGAATGCCTTCTCATTTTGCTGGGCAGTGGGTGTATTAGTTTTTGACTCAAACTGTATAACTGCTTTTTTTGGCATAGCATTCTTGAATGCTTGATACGATATTATTGTTTTCTAACAAATATGTAGGAAGGTTTCTTCTCCTGTATCTTAAGGCCTTGTTGTTGCAATTGATTATTTCTTCATGTTTAGGCCTGTTGCTTATATTTCAGCCATTTTTCAAACCTTGTTTTCTAAAGGCTTTTTCTTACTATTATATTATTCCGGTTTTTTTATGCGTACAGATCAAAATCTTCCCTAGGAGTTGGTGGAATTAGGAAGTCTGACGTTTCTTTTGAAGCGGCTGGTTCAGATGCCAGTACAGTGTTAAGGAATGAATTGGAGAGTACCTCTATTCCTCGAGACCGTGCCTCTATGTTGGAGCAGAGGGCTGTAGTAAAAGCAAATAATAAGTACGTGCTTCACTGGTTTGGTTCTAACAGTCTGTTGTGTATATGCCGGAACCATACTTGTTTAACAACCATCAAAATTTACATTTAATTTCTCATGTATGATATTATTTTTAAAGGTTTCTTCTCCTTGGTTATTGATTCTTTTAATGTCTCTATTCATCAGGGCAACTCTCCAGGACGACAATCAGGCAAGTGGCCCAAGCACAATGCTGAAAGGAAAGGTTTCTAGGGCACCACGAACTGGTTCCATCATGGTGTTAGACTCGTCTTCTAAAGTTCACCTCTCTTCTGGAGCTTTGCAGGGTTGGGAACAGCCAAATCTGAGTAAGATCCAACCGTTAGGTGTGGGGAGCAATAAAAAACGTTTAATGTCTACAGGTTCATCTTCACAGGCCATGTCTCAGTGGGGTGGTCAGAGACCACATAAAAACTCACGTACAAGGAGAACAAATTTAGTGTCCCCCTCTAATGCTGAAGCTCAGATTTCAAATCAAGGCTTCACAACACCTGATTTTGGTGCTAGGGCATCTATTGGAACTGGTGGATCACTGCTTGGCAGCAATGTAGATAATGCTACTCCCAGAATTAAGAGGGAACCTGAGAATGTTTCTTCTCCATTTGGGTTTTCTGAGAGCGAAGAATCAGGAGCTGGAGATAACAAATCAAAAGAGAAAGAAATTGATTGTAGTGAGGTTACTTTACCTACATCTCAAAAAGCTGGGTCTTTCTTATTGCCCACAAGGAAGAACAGAATGACTACTAATGAAATTGGAGATGGAGTCCGAAGACAAGGAAGGAGTGGAGGCAATGCACCATCCTTGACAAAACCAGGCATTCCTCCTATGAGGGAGAAGTTGGAGAATATTTCTACAACCAAGCCAATACAAAGTGCGAGATCTGCTTCTGATAAAAATAGAAGGTTCTTAATATTTCCCACTAGCTTCTGGTATTAGTTGTTTATTTGTCTTGAGGAAATCTGATGAATGAATCATTTTTCTTTGGTTCAGTAAGACAGGGCGTCCACCTTCCAAAAAGCTGAAAGATCGCAAGGCCACAACTCGTGTTGGGTTGATACAGAATAATGTCTCTTCAGATTGCACAGGTATATACTAGGTCCATGAGACTTTCAGGTTTCATCTTCATATATGTTGAAAATTTAGAGTATTGAGTCTATCGTGCCACTATGATTGCTCAAAGAATATCATTCTAATCATTTTGCATGTTATTCCCAATCTTAAAGCTGTTCATGAAAGATATGATTCTTATCCACGTCTGTGACTAGACTTTATCATATCTACAAATATTTTGCTCTTAGTGTTAGTTTAGCTGTCAACAGGAAATATTTGTGTGCTTATATGGATTTCATGTTTCTTTTAATGTAGTGTCTTTTTGTTTATTTAATAGTCAAATTTGGAACCAGTTTAGATTCGCGCTTTTTGTGTGCATATACCTCTAAAATTTTGTGAACTAAAGACATCGGTGTAAGATCCATGGAAACTCCTGTTATATTTTTCCTAATGACATTGTGTTTGGGATGGCATGTTCAGGTGAATCCGATGATGATCGTGATGAACTATTTGCAGCTGCCACTTCTGCTCGTAATGCTACTAGTATGTACCTCTCTGCGGTGATTGTCCCATCCCCATCCAAAAGAGAAAAAATAAAGAAAAGAAAAATGCCTTTTGAGAAATGAGCTTTTGTTATGGCATATAGTCTTACCTGTTGCTTGGTTTGATAGGTCTTGCTTGTTCTGGTCCTTTTTGGAAGAAAATGGGATCGATTTTTAATTCTGTCAGCTCTGAAGACACATCATTCCTTAGACAACAGGTACCGTAGGGTTACTAATAGACCTTTGACTCCTTGACATTTTGGGATTTAGTTTATCACAGTTTCTTGATCTTTTGTTTTAATGTTGAAACAGCTAAATTTGGCAGAAGGGCTTGATGAGAGTTTGTCTCAGATGTTTGGAGATGGATGTACTGTTTTGGTAGGCTCCATCATGTTATGTATTTTCCCCTAAACCAGATCTCTTTTGATCGGCTTTAATAACCTGCCAAGTTCAAATGAGTTTATAAGAGATCTAAAAACTGTAAAAGGGGTAGCTGGAAATTAAGCTAAAACTTTGTTGACAAATGTTGATACAAACTCCTTTCATTTCTCAGGGTGGTGTGGCACCAAAAGATGCACCTAGCTCTGCTGAAGAAATTGCCATATCTAATGCCGCAACCGGAGGATTTGATCTAAAACAGTTTGACAAGGTTACTCCTTTATACCAAAGAGTTCTTTCTGCTTTGATAGAAGAAGATGAAAGTGAAGAAATTTACAACCACGTTGAAGCTAAGAATATGTCCCTTCACTATGCAAGTGATGATTCCCATTGTGGTTCTTGTAACCATATGGATGTTGAACCTAAAGATAGGGACAGGATAGAGTCCGAAGTTGAATCAAATGCAGATTTTCAGGGTCAGAAGAACTCTCTGTTAGACAGACTCTCTTATGATGCGAGCGTTGCATCTAACACATTCAGGAACTCCAGCATGTCTAATTCGCTACATAGTAGTGAAAGGTGGTTGGGAGATGATGAATTTTCACATTCTGATATGGGGCCTGTGAGTGAAATATGTTCAACTGACCTGGGTCAGGTTCAGCCTAAGGAAATAAGTATTTCGGCCGTTTCTTCGTTGGACAGCCAATATCAGTTTATGTCTATGGAGGACAAACTTTTGCTGGAGCTACAGAGTATTGGTCTTTATCCAGAGACTTTGGTGAGTTCTCTTTCATACTTCTGTCTACTTGATGTCAAATGTCTTTGTACTTCATTCTTATACGATTTTCCTTTTCATTTTTTTTGCAGCCTGATTTGACAGAGGGAGAGGAAGCAATAAATCAAAATGTTGTCGAACTCAATGAACATCTTTATAAACAGGTTTCTGTTCATAAATTATTACAAAAATATCTGCAACTTGGATTATTTGAGCTTATTTTTAAAATTAGCCTTGTTTCAAATACATGTATTTTTTCATATTTTGCTAAAAAAGAAATTTCATTGAATGATGTAAATAACATATTTAAAACCCGTTAGCTGCCTTTTGCTTTTAAAGTGCATTTTCGCACATTTGAACACTTAGTTTTACAAATTTGTAGATTCAGAAAAAGAAGAAAAATATGGTGAAGATTGATAAAGCCATTCAGAATGGGAGAGAAGCAGACAGAAGGTGAGATAGACAGTTGTCTTCTAGTGTTGTTAATAGCCTTATGAAATGGTACATCAACTAGAATAATGTGGTTTAATCTTCAGGAACATCGAGCATGCTGCAATGGACCAACTAATACAAATAGCTAACAAGAAACGTTTGGTAATTCTCAGATTCCGTGTGCAATTATTGTTTCTGTTTAAAAACTAAAGCCATATACTCTTATTCATTTACCACAAACGATTTATGCAGGCTTGTCGTGGGGGTAATTCGTCAAAAAGCGCGGTTCGTAAGGTTTCAAAACAAGTTGCATTAGCTTTCATCAAGCGAACACTTGATAGATGTCGGAAATTTGAAGAGACGGGCAACAGTTGCTTTAGTGAACCTGCATTGCAAGATGTCATGTTTTCTGTACAGCCAAGCAGCAACGAAGCAAAATCTGTTGAGTGTATTGGTTCTGGAACTGCTAGTAATACTTGCAATGAAACATCCAACCATCAAGCAGAAGCCAGGGGCTCAGGTACATGTGAAACTAAACTTCATGTTACTTCAACTCAAGTGTGTCGTGTTCGTCCGACACGTGTATGTCAATATTTTGAAAGTTCATTATGTATTAGAACTCGTGTTTGAATGTGTCGGATACTCAAGAAAAGAGTGAAGACACTAAGAAACATAGCTATAATATGCCATTCAAACTTTTATGGATTTTGGAATTTATTTAGGCATTGAGAGCATTATTTTTTTGAGGGTAGGGAAATTTATGTTCATCTCTCTTCTGCTTCAGGTGCTGTTTGTAGTACTTTTGAGAGGTATGATTCTCCAGACGCTCCTCCGACTGTTCACTCTTTGGAGCATGCTGTGTCCAAGTACGGATCTATGTTGAACAAAGGGAGGAAGAGGGAAGTACTGATAGATGATGTTGTTGGAAGTGCTTCTTCTAGGGTAACACCGCCTCTTGACGGCACCACCGGAGGACTAAGAGGAAATAGAAGTGAAAGAGAAAGGGAGCAGAGCAGAGATAATTTAAGAAATATGAGTTCGGTATCTGGGGCTGGTCGGGCATCACTGGATGGTTCCAAGGGTGACAGGAGAACAAAATCAAAGCCCAAGCAAAAGAGTAATTCAGGACATGGATTCAATGGCAGGCTTTCCGATCCTTCGCTACCTCCTTTGGCTAATACTGGCAAGATGGGCGAAAGAGAAGTGAGTAACATTCGTCCGGATTCATCTAAATCTAAAGAAGCGGACGAGCCTGTCGAATTTGCAAACTTGCAACTAACCGAGCTGGATCCCATGGAAGAATTGGGTGTTTCGAATGACATAGGTGGTCCCCAAGATCTGAGTTCATGGCTAAACTTTGATGAGGATGGTCTGCAAGACCATGATTCAATAGGCTTAGAAATACCAATGGATGACCTCTCAGACTTGAAATTTGCATTTTGATCTTCTTTTTATCCTTTCCATTACTAATTTCCAGCCCATTTGATACAATTTGTTCAAGCAAGGATAATTATGATTCATTATATATAACATCATATGTATGTAATTCAAGAATTTTGTTTGTTTAATCCAATTATATTCCTCTCCTCATTTTACTTTTTCTCCACTAGAGAAATATCTCAACCATTGAAATAATATATATATTCCAAAAAGGTTTGAACAAAAAATAAAAGTTAAAAAAATGAATTTTTAAATTTAAAATTTTAATGCATTGCAGCATACTTTAATCAAAATATAAATCTAGGACACGTATGTTATTATTTCATACTTTAAATAAATATATTCTTTTCAAGAAATTTCAGTCAAATCAGTTGAGTAAACCTTAGCAACTTACCAAAAGATACGGTCTTTAATGAACAACCCAAATCAAGCAAAAGTCTAAAACGACAAGTGAAAATCCTACTTCTTATATTTTGCATTTCATCATTTGCACTGGCCACGATCATAAAACATCAATCTTTCATTTGAGGTTGCCTGGATTCTTCTCTCATTTTCATCTACTTTTGCTTAATAATTGACACCCTGTTGTTGTTTTTCAATGCTTCAAAGTTGGTTCCTTCATGTCAACAAAGATTTCACCTTTATTCCACTTTTCTGTCTACATTTGATGGATTATTTTCTTCTTGTTGATGGGTTTTTAATTCTTTGCAGATGTTTGGTGTTTGAGCATATTGGTTTAATTGAAGTATAAACCTCAAGAATTGGGTTTTATGCTGCTAATATGGCTGCTTGTTTTGCCTCTCAAGCATCTGTTGGAGTGTTGGCCTTTTCAAGAGATTGTAATTTGAATTATCGGTTCATTGGTAAAGCTAGTTTCTTGAGATGTTTTAACAGAAATTTGCCAAGTTTCTCCAAGTTCAAATGTTCTGTTAATTCTCATAATGTTGGCCCAATTCATAGTAAAGAATCTTTTCTCGATTTGCACCCTAAGAAATTGAAGCTAAGAGATGAAGAGAATGATGCATTTTCTACCTTGACAAAGGAGAGTTATCCTACGGATGTCAATGAGAGCTTGAGAGAAACTTGCATTCAAAGTTATAACTACGGCGAAGCTAGGATCAAAGTCATCGGCGTCGGAGGCGGCGGGTCGAATGCCGTTAGCAGAATGGTCGAGAATTCATTCAAAGGCGTGGACTTTTTGATCGTTAACACGGATGCTCAAGCCTTGAAGACGTCTCCCGTGTTGCCTAACAACTGTTTGCAAATTGGCCAGGAGCTGACTAGGGGTCTTGGTGCTGGTGGGAAACCGGAAATCGGCATGAATGCCGCCAATGAAAGTAGAGCAGCGATCGAGGAGGAGGTTCATGGTGCCGACATGGTCTTTGTGACGGTAGGTTCTGTTGTATTCAATTGTTTTATTGGCTTTAGGATGTTGTTTTACCTTGGTATACATCAATCCTGCAGGCCGGAATGGGAGGAGGAACCGGCACGGGTGGGGCTCCGGTAATTGCAGGCATAGCAAAATCAAAGGGAATCTTGACTGTTGGCATCGTTACAACACCGTTTTCGTTCGAGGGACGGAACCGAGCAGTCCAAGCTCAGGAGGGCATTGCAGCCTTGCGTGAAAATGTGGACACACTTATCACTATTCCCAATGACAAGTTATTGGCTGCTGTCTCGGAGGTCACCTTAGTGACCGAAGCATTTGATCTCGCGGATGATATACTCCGGCAAGGTGTTCGCGGTATCTCTGATATAATTACGGTATGTATGTTAATGGTCGCTAATTGGTGTTACAGTTGCATTCCATCAAAGTGTCCTGTAGAGGTTTCCTTGCATTCATCTGTTCATAATCTGATTCAGGCTTATTGAATCGGATTTCTTTGTCGATTCCATTAGGCCTTTTTATGTTATTGTATGCGTAACATTGGCAGAATCCGTATGCAGGTTCCAGGTTTAGTTAATGTCGATTTTGCTGATGTGCATGCTATCATGAAAGATGCAGGTTCTTCTCTAATGGGGATAGGAACTGCAACCGGTAAGTTCAGCTTTAGTCCCATAATTGAATTATAATTCGAATGCAGCTTTAGTCGGAATAATGTAAGTTTTGAATATTCAAAATGGTGGTTAAAACTAATAACATATAGCTAAGTTGCAGGAAAGAGCAGAGCCAGAGATGCAGCATTGAACGCCATCCACTCACCTTTGCTCGACATCGGGATTGAAAGAGCTACCGGTATCGTCTGGAGTATAACCGGTGGAACCGATTTAACTTTATTCGAGGTAGGCCTTAGCCTTTGGCTTGTATATTCGATACGGTCCATCGTTGAAACATTCGGCCATTTTTCGACTCCTGTTAGGTGAATGCTGCAGCAGAGGTTATATATGATCTTGTAGATCCGAAAGCAAACTTAATATTCGGAGCAGTGATAGATCCATCACTATGTGGCCAAGTAAGTTTCAATTGTTAGAATGATACAAGCATATCCATAGAGGTGAAACCGAAAAATATCGACACAATATCGTGTTGCGCTCGTTATTTAAATTATCGATTAAAAGGGTCCAACTAATACATATTGTAGGTCAGCATAACTCTGATTGCCACCGGATTCAAGCGCCAAGAAGATAGCAAAGGCAAGGCAAGTCTTTTGTAGGTCGGATTGGTATTAAGTTTATGTATGATATCAACACCATCTATGCTCGTCCGAGTCCGATTCTGTCCGAAAAAGAAAGGATAATCCGAGCCTTGAACAGATGTATCGTACATGCAGGAAAATCAGGTTGATGTTTCTAATGGTAATGGTTTGCTAGAAATTCCCAACTTCTTATGGAAGAAAGGCTTTTCACGTTCAGATTTTCTACTTCTCTGATTTTATTTTATTAAAATGTAAATAGCTTCTCAAGTCCTTCATTCCAAATAAAACGGTTTAGAATTCGAATTTTATTACTATTGAAGAAAAATTGAAAAAACATTAGTTTTCTTGAATTTTATTTTTTTCATCGAAAATCATTTCTATAATATGATTTCTCATAACGGACCCTATATGTTAATGGGTCAACTCCTTTTATAATGAAGATATTCCATACCTCATTCAGAAATAAATATATCGAACAAATTATTTACATTTTATATATAAATCTTATCACATCTCGTGTAATAAGATAATTATTCTATGTAGAAGCGCTTATTACACTTACACCTATAAAATTCGTTTAGTATGAATCTACCACGTGCGTCGAACACTATTAAATTAATTAATAAAGATTAAAAGTCACAAGGAATCAACATATAATTATAAATTATTTAAAATAAAATTTTAATTAAATTATTTTTCATATATATATATATTTAATTTTTTTCTTTTAAATTATTGGATCAAATATCAATCATATTCAATTCCTAAATTAAAAACCCTAAATCTTTCCCCAGATTAAAACTCTAAATTCCCCACAATACGAAAACAAAATTCTCTAATTTTTCTCCCCAAATTCCCCCACATCATCTTTCACGATTGTTGAAGGAAAATAAAAAAAAGTAAATGAACAAATAATAGAGGACGGAATACAAAGTGAGATAAGGGACGAAATTTTGAGTAGTAAACGTTGGGTGAGATGAAAATTTCAGGATTAAAAGTTACGGAGATAGGGTGGAAAGAAATGCAGTGCATAATGTGGACAAAGTTATTGAGATGCGATGGGAAGAAGTAAGAAGTCTAAGTATTAATTTAGGGTTTTAATTTAAAATTTTGGGTTTTAATTTAGGAATTAGGGTTCTAATTTGGAGAAAAAAATTTAAGATTTTTTAATTTAAGAATTGACTATGGTTGATATTTGATCTAATTATTTTAAAAAAATATATGTACAAAATAATTTAATTGAAAACTTATTTTAAATAATTTATAATTGTATGTTGAGTCCTTGAGATTTTTAATTTTTATTAATTAATTCAATGGTCTTCAACGATGTTCATCGTTAGTAATGTTCAACAATGTTCGATGCACGTCGTAGAATATTTCATTCACTTAACATTTTTTCCAAAAAAAAAATTACAATCAAAATGGGTTATTTCAGGTTGTTTTTGAATTTTTATCATTTAAATTAATAAAAAAATCTAGAAGTTAATATATTAATAAGTTATTAAAAAACAAACTTCAAGAAGTACGCAAGCCGACCTTAGCTCAGTTGGTAGAGCGGAGGACTGTAGTGGCACTCATAGCTATCCTTAGGTCGCTGGTTCGAATCCGGCAGGTCGGATTATTTTTCAATTGGCCTTGATCTTGTTTCCTTTATCTGTGCTTTTGTCCTCGTTTGATTCTTATTTTAGTTGAATTCTGAGTTTTTCCTTCCCTTTACATCTTTCTGCACCCCCCCCCCCCCCCAATTTTTGAAAAGTTTGAAACTAGAAATCAAAAGGAATACCTTTTGTTCTTGGTGTTGGTTATGGAAGGTTGAAATTTGTATTGGTTCACTGCTTTTGTGATTATTTTCAATGTCTCCCCCCCCCCCCCCCCCCCCTTTTCTAACCTTTTTGTATGTGTTAATACATTCAATTAAATATCATACTTGTTTGTTGAAAAAGAAATTGTGGTCTTGTTGCTGAGAGGGTTGGGTTGACAAGGTTCACTTTTTATACGGATGAGTGTCATATAATATGTGTCATGGATTCGGGGAGAATATTATTTTATTTCGTAAACTGAATTTCTGGGATTTCTACAAATACTATTTCCAAGTTTACTAAAAAGTCTTGACAATGGTCAATGGCATGATACAAGCAAACTATGCATCGGTCAAATACTAACTCTTCATTTAGTGTTTTTTTGATAAATTGGCTTTTGTACTAAAGTTCTAAAGTTTTTTTGGGTCAAAATAACTCGTAAATTTTAAGTATCCGACATATGCAATATGACATGTCCGTATTCCGGCCTGTCCATTTTTATTAATTGCATTATGTTTTTGGACTGAATTGAGAGAAATAGCTTAGAGACAACTATTGGCAAAAAATATATATACTTCCAAGGGTTAGTATGAGAATCTGTACATAGTTGAGGGGTAGACTTGTATTATAAAAACTTTCCTTTATATAAGCCCTTTGACAAAACCCCTAAAACACTTAAACTACACAGCAGAAACAAGTTTCTCCGTTGGTGCTGAGCCGATCACTATCACTATTAGGTTATTTTTGCTTCTCCCATCTTTTACAAGCTTTGGTTGAGTTGTGAGTACTTTATTTACATCTTTATACTATCTTCATTTTCCTGGATAATTTTGAAACCGAAAGAAAATAAGTGGAATTCCGTTTGATCTTGGGGTTTTGTCAACCCTAGACAATGGAAAGGGATATTGATTTTGACCCATGCAATATTATATTCCATTTATTTTAGGTTAAGGTCTATTTTAACACGAATTGGAGTGAGTGTTAGATACGAATATGTATCGCCATAGGGTGAGTGTGGACATGAATATTTTTTAATGTGTAATCATGATATATTTGGACTCTTGTATGTTATATCCTCATATCTAAGTGTCAGACACAGATGTTTCATGAAAAATAAAGAGTCCGAATAACATGAACATGATATGTGTGTAATTGTATGTTAATCACTTGACAAACTGACCAATTGTTACTTGAGTTTAGGGGTAAAGATGGCAACTGTGAAGGTTACCTCCTCTTATCTTGTTCGAGCTTCGATCCCGAGCCGGTTCACGAGTGCTGTCGTCAAAGTCCCGACATCTGTTGGATTTGTTAAGAACATCTCTAAATCTGTTGGCTTGAAATGTTCCTCCACGGACAGAACAACAGTGGCAACTTACAAGATTAAGCTTGTAGGACCGGATGGTGAGACGGATGAGATTGAGGCCCCTCATGATGAATACATTTTAGATGCAGCTGAAAATGAAGGAGTTACGTGGCCGTATGATTGCCGAGCCGGAGTTTGCTCCAGTTGTTTCGGGAAGATGGCGTCCGGTTCGGTAGATCAAGTGGACGCTACCTTCCTCTCCGATGAACAAATTGCGGACGGTTATGTGCTACCTTGCGTTGCGTACCCGACCTCAGATTGTGAGATTCACTTCACAAAGGAAGATGATACTATTTTTTTTTTTTGACTTAAAAGGAAGATGATATTTGATAATATTATCCGAACCTGATTAAAATAAGTTTCGAACAGAACTTTAATGAACATGATTATGGAATGAAGTATTTTGTGTTTTCATGTGCTACCTCATTTTTAAATATTTATGTGTATAGACTATAGTATATAGTATAAATATACATCAATCAGTTATGAATATATCTATACAGAAATATAAATCTTAAAATGCTTAACAACTTAATCAAATGTTTATATTTTTATTTTTAAATATTAAAATATGCACTACTACACTAACTAGTACTGCTAGAGCTGTAAATTAATAAAATATTTGAAGAACTACTCATAAATTGTACTTATATTATTCTTTTATGTTTATTTATTCTAAATAAAGGAAATTGTACTTATATTATTCTTTTATGTTTATTTATTCTAAATAAAGGAGAATGAACAAAAACTTTATGTATATTATTAAATGAACAAGTTTGTTAAATTTATGTTCATAAATAAGTTTATTTATTTAAAATTAATGTTTGATTGTTCTATATAAAAATAAACCAAGTTAATTTATGGTTTATGAATAATATTTTAATTATTCACTAAAATATATTTAATTATATATTTATAAATAAATTCATAAAATGTTCGAACATGTTTGAGAACAAGATAAACAAATATGTTTGTTGTATACTAAATGAACATGTTCACGGACATGAGATAACATGAACACGTAATTTTAAGAAAGGAAATAAAAATATACAAACGAACATAAACTAAGATTAATCCGTTCAAAATCAATTCATTCACATCCCTACTGACTACGATGGTACTAACTCTTCATTTTGATCTTGTTGAAAATACACACAAGTTTGTCTAACTCTTCATCTTGCTTGTGTTTGACATACACATGTTTATCCAACACATAAGGCAAATATCCTTTGAATACATAGAAAGTTTTTGAAATAAATCAAACTTACAACTCATATTTGACACTCACATATAAATCCGAATAACATATGTAAAACAAGGCGTTAATCCGAATAACATACGTAAAACAAGGCGTTAATCATGTTACGAAACAAGAAAGGCATCAATCATATGAAACAAGAAATGGAATGACCATACACATGAACGAATCGTATGAAAGCGTCGTTGAGCCTGTATATCCTTTATCCTTTTCTTTGAATTTGTCGGTCAAACCCTGAAAAAATACAACAAAATCTTCAATCGAAAATAGGCAAATCAATGTAAACATATGTATGCAGATTTTACACAATGCATGTTCTTGTCGAACAATTCAACCGATTGAATCGGTCGAACCTATAAGCATTTTTTTCCAGATGAATGAAAAAAGGTAAAAAGAATGAAGGGAGTGAGCAATATTTCACCTTAACAATCATCCCACACCTGCAAATCAAACAGAAGACAAGAAAACATCAGTCGGATTACATTTCAAATCTTTGAAGGGAAAAGGGGGAAAATTACAATGAAAAACGAAGGGAAAAGAAGAGTAAATGTTGCAGAGAAGATGCCTTACTCGACAAAACTGTCAAAATCGAGTTCTGCCTTTCCACTTCCGTTATCGTACTTGGAAACTATAACTTGAAAAACAGAAGGCGGAACTGCATATCCAAGGCTGTACAGAGCATCCCTTAGTTCCATCGAATCAATTCTCCCACTTCTATCTCTATCAAATCTCTCGAATATCGCCTACAAAATCCGAATCCATTGAACGCTAATCAAGGGAATAAAGATGTCAAATGATCTTGACACGAATACCATGTTGCTCGAACACAAGTATGTCGGTTACAAGTATGTTCAATTTTCCCAAGTGTAAATCTACATATTCGAAAGTTTCTTTAAGTATTATATCTTCATAGTTCATACATATGTTCGGATATATGTCAAACACGAGGATTAGATATGAATATTACAAGTAGAATGAAAAATCAAAGCAAATGTTCAATCACTTACCCGCCAATGACCAAGGCAGCTCCAGAGTGCAGCAAACTCCCCAGGCCCTGAAATTGAAAATTTTTAACAACCATTTCATTGTGTATAGGCATGAAGCCAAGAAAAATGCCATTAAAGTTTAACTGAATAGTCACTTTATTCCATGTTCCTTCTCTTTTTGAAGTAATTTACCATCAACATTTTGTTTTGGGTCAAAATACTCAACTAACGGTGCAACTTGAGATGACTTAACAGAATAAAACTTCGGCAGGAAAAACATTCTTTCAAGTCAAAATTTTGTCCATGTCAGAGTGCACTGTATATATATTTTTTATATGTAGATGGGTTATTTTGATGTAAAATGAAAAGTTGAAGGTTAAATTGCTTTTAAAAAAAAGAATAAGGGCCAGAGTGACTATGCTTGTGTATATGTATATGAATGTATGCATTGACTATGCTTGTGTATATGTATATGAATGTATGCATTGACTATGCTTGTGTATATGTATATGAATGTATGCATTGACTATGCTTGTGTATATGCATATGAATGTATGCATTGACTATGCTTGTGTATATGTATATGAATGTATGCATTGACTATCCTTGTGTATATGTATATGAATGTATGCATGTATACTTAAACCCAGCTGGAAACACTTGTTTCGGATGATGCCTTATCCCAATTCAAATTTGAATCTAATAGCTTAGCATTTAAGCACAGAAAAAACACCATGGAAGTTCAATCAACAGGGCCATTAAGTCTCATTTATGCAGATAATTATATCAACAACGAAGCAGAATAAAAAAGGAAAGAAACCTACCAATTCTGAGGGAATCATAAGGATTCTTGAACAAGAACATGAGCAACCTTATAGTCCTAAGATTAAACCTCTGGTAACCCGAAGATAGTGCCTGCTGCAACTCGCGTTCATCGATGAATCCACTTCTATCCCTATCCACCATTTGAAACGCTCTCACAACATCTGCCTGTGTTCCTGCCGGGAACCCACCGCTCTGCCCATAACTTGACGGCGGCCGCGCCGGAGACGGAGAAGGGTTTCCGTAGTAGCTCTGGTACTGGTGCTGCTGTGGTTGCGGCGGCGCCGGCTGGTGCTGTTGGTGGTCGTAGGAATCTGGAGGCAACTCTGGTGCTGAAGGCGCCGATGAATGAGATGAATTGTACCTTGAAAAATCCATTGATTTTCAAAATTCAAAAGACAATTCGCTCTTTTCCTGTGGGTATCTGATAAATTGAAAACAGTGGTTCGATTTCGATATATCTGTTCGGTCGGTTATTCGCACTTCGCAGTTGTTTGTTTTGTGATCTTAGCTATTCGTAAGGGATAAATCAATTTTTAGTCCCTGATCTCGCATTTAATCTTATCTTAGTCCTTGGACTTTGTTTTGATACACATAAACCCTAAATTTGACCTTTTTTCATTTTAATCCTTTAGTGATGTTTGTCAGTTGTCATAGCTCGGCTCGAAATAAATAAAAAAATTGCTGTAGTTTTTTTTTTATAAAAGATTCGTTAAAAGTCCTTTTCATAACTAACACTAAAACGAAATTCAATGACCGAAAAGAGAAAAAAAATACCAAAATTAGATTAATCCAAATAACCAATAAATATTCTTATAATACAAACACATAATTAAATAAAATACAAAATCAAACAACCAACCAACTAAAAAAAATGTCCAATTTTTTTTTGCTAATTTACTTTTAGTAAGTTTTTTTTTTTTGCTAAGCATATTATTTTTAGTGCATATGTACATTCTGAGCTTGTTCACGAGCTTTTCGAGCTGAATCTAAGTAGACTCGGCTCGATTTGTTAAGGCTTCGAGCCGATCCCGAGCCCAAGATGTCCTCACTCAAGCCGAACTTTGATCAAGTTTTGATCGAGTCGAGCCTGAGCAACTCGAGAACCGGTCAGACTCATTATCAGCCCTAGACTTACATCGCGAGGACTAAAAATAGGTCAAAAAAACTAAAATCAGAGGTTAATATAGAAAAAATCAAGGGACTGTTGAAAATTTGTCAAATTTAAAATTTAAAAGTTATTTTATTTCTATAATAATAAAAATTAATTTGATAAAAAAATCTCATTAAAAATTAATCAGAGGTTATTTTATTTTCTGAAAAATAAAAATAAAAATATTATTAAACCTTTTATCAAAGTGTTATTATTATTTCATCAAAAATAGTGTAATTATTATTTTTAAAAGTACCGAACCTCATTAAAAATCTCATCTAAATCCTAATAAGGGGAAAAATGTGTCCTATTTTATTAACAATCTATTATTACAAACAAGCTTTACAACACACAAATAGCTAATTTAAGTCAAATACATTGAAATCCTTAAAAAGCTATTTCCCAGATTTCCACCCAACAGCCGAGCATCTATATAAAACGAAAGACACACCAACAGTGTAGAAATTTGTTGGTCTACCAATTCCTTGTGGAGCCAACACCATTGCTCTCTCGATACCTTCCATCCATTCTTAAGACATTAGCTATATCCCTGAACGTAGAGGGAGCTATATTTGGTTGATTGATTGATTCAGGATACACTCATCTGGCTATTCGATTCAATACAGAGAAAATGTGATTTAGGATATAGTCTTACAGGTATCATGCAGTTATATAGAAATAGGATTAAACTTTACATTAAAAAATGCAAGGCTTCTAACATTCGATTAACAAATCATCTTAACACACCCACAAGGCAATCAAACACTCATATTCCATATTTTCATGTTTTGAGTTTTGACTTAAAGTTCGAAACCTATTCATAGCTCAATAATAACAGTGAAAATAAATAACTAAAAGTTCTGGGGACAATAGAAGAAAAAGGCCAATATAACAAACACCAAAATCTAACAATCCATATTTGGATAGTAATTAAGGACATAGGCCTACACACACTTTTTTTTTCTATAGCAATGACTGTCATTTCTTTGCAGACAACTTATTACATTTTCCAGCAAATCTCTGCAGCAAATAAATACATAGCCTCAACTAAGAAGCTTTCTTCTACAACCTAATATACCCACCCACTTCACTTTTTGCACCTAATATTACACATTCTTTTAATTTAGTCTTAATTTTAAATTAATAAAATAATAAATTATTTAATTAAGTGGTGACACTTGTCAACACCTTATTGGAGGACTTTAATTATTTATATTTAATTTTATTAATTTTATTAATTTAAAATTAGGACTAAATTAAAAGAATGTGTAAATAACATGGACCAAATGTGTAATTTTAAAATTTTTCCATCAATTGCCACGTGGCAGTTCCGTCACTCCACCGTTAGGTTTTTAACGGCGGTGGTCAAAATAGATTGATTTTATAAGTTCAATGGTCCGATTGACTTTTTTATAGTTCGGTGGTCTAAATAGGTATCCCCAATTTGTTTGGTGGTCAGTGGTGTAGTTTTCCCTCTAATTTAATGAATAAATCGCAAATAAAAACTCAACAAGTGTTTTAGTTTAAAAGAGGATGTTGTTTATTCTAGGAGACGCGAATTTAAATCTCTTTGTTTACAATGTGTATATATATTATCAAAAAATTAAGAATATATATGAACAGATAAATTTTGGTGTAATGTCAAAAAACTAAATGACAATTTTATCCTTTAAAAGTTAACTTTTTTTTAAAACTAAAACAAAAAGTAGGAAAAGAAATATGAATTTAAATAATTATTAATTTTTTAATGTGCCCGAGACAATTCTAAAATACTAAAAATAACAACTTTATTAAGACAGAAAGAGTAATTATCTCTCGTTAAATAAAAACCGAAAGGTGGAAGCTTCTAAAAGGTCTGTGAAGATCCATCTTCACAATGAGCAGTCAAAATAGAATTAAGGTTGGGCGTTCGATTTAGTAGAGTCAAAAAATTTCGAGTTATTCAAATTTACAAGTTATATCTTACAATTCAAATTTTATTTATTTTTTTTCAAATTGAGTCGAGTTTATGAAATTCAAGTCAAATTGAGCTCGAGTTTTTGTACAAATTTAATTATAAATATTTATAATCTTATAATACATATAGATTTTAATTTATACGGCTTTTTATACTCATATGCGATATACATACATATATATATATATATATATATATATATATATATATATTTCTTAATATTTTCACATGTGATATACATAATATATCAAGCATAATCCATATACTCGTCTCGAACTTGAAAACTGATAAACTAATTACTAAAAATTTCAAGTGATCGAATTTCCATTTAACAACTCAAATTTTATTTGAAAATTTTTTGAGTCGAGTTTTGACCACTCCTACCTTCTTATCCGTACTTGAATAGAGAATATAAATGTGTCCCATATAATTATATTTTAAAAATCTCTTTAAAATTTAATAAATGAATAAATAAAACAAGTTGGTTTGGTTAAAGGGTTTGATTGATATTTTTTTCAATTTAAAGATTTATTTGGGTGCAAAAAAGTCAAGGGCTGGAATGAATCTTTTCAAAAGTACAGGGGCCTGTAGCACCCTTAAGCCAAGAGGAAAAATCATAAAAACAATCCACTAGTTCCTGAAAGAGTGCGAGGAGATCCGAATCTTCTTTGGCAAACAGTTGGCCCATGTCAAAATTCAGGCATTTCAATTCCTTTCTGATGAATCTATCAGCCACCTGGCAGTATGTATCTAGAGATGTGCTTACTGCTTACTCATGTAATCATCTATTTCTATTTCATGTACTCCAACACACTTTGGGTGATGTCTTCAAGGAAGGATAGGAAACCCATGGCACTAGTTAGGCCAGTTCCATCAACATCCTGCTCCTCGATAAGATAGTTCTCGAACGCTGTCGCGTCATCCTGCCCTCCCCGGATAAATGCAAGTTTCGGGGTGATGCAACGCTCTTGCTTCAATTTGTTAATCGTAGACCGCAACAAACCTGATAAGCATACTATGGGCTCAGAAGAAATCACAGCTAAAACAGTTTCCATTTCAACTCTTAATATTCAACTTTTTATACTGGCAAGTGATATAAGAACTTACAGTCCTGGGGTGGAGGAAAAGGAAGGCTAGGATCTGCTGTAGATGAGTAAAAGACGATCAATGTCGTGAATGCGTCAAGGAAAAATATCGGACTACCGCTGCTGACGAGAGCAGCACGACTTAAGGAGTGACGTGGATAGGCTTGTTTATCTGGCGTTGAATATGATGTTAGGACTGGATAGATTGCACGGTGAAGAGAACCTGGTTCCAGTGCACTGCACCATACACATGGAAAAAAACAAAAATAAAATAATAAGTGGTAAGAACTTCCGAGATAATCTGGCTAGTACGAGTTTACAATTACATTAATGATACTAATGATAGTTTCACGACAAAATCCTCTACTAATCAAGTGAATTTAAAAGGCTTAAAAGCATTTGTCAGCAAATAAGGCCAAGTGAAACAAATACTCATTCTACCAACTGTGTTCTGGCCTTGGTTCACATTGGATTTGTTAATTATTTTAAAAGATTGTGGCATAAGAATAACCCAGGTCCAAAAATGTGAGCACTATGTACCTGAAAAGGCATTGCACATAGATCCGGTAGTCAGGGTGAACACCTTCTTCGTGGAAGCGCAGAAGAGGATTTCGAAGCAAAGCGAAAACCAACCGAGGCAAAAGTTGTAGTTGGGGGCATTGTGAGAATGTCACATCAACCTGACCTGCCATTGAACTGCTTCCATTCTTGTATTGGATAAGTTTAAAAGCTTCATTATATTGAGCTGTGAGGATTACTAGCCAATCATGAAGCAACATCCTGCCCTCTCTAACTCCTTCCTCCAAAGAGGCTAATATGACCTGTAGAACCGATAATATGTATATAAACTACTAGAGATGATACTCAGAAATAAAATGCACAAGTATGGACACATGCATGAAAGACACTAAAGGAGAGAAAGAAAGGAGGTTAACCTTGTGAACAAGCAATGATAGAACCACTTCAGGATCAACGCCATCATAAAGTTCATTAAGATTTCGGGCAGTTCCATATTGCAGAGTCCGTATCCTAAGTCGTCGTTTAATAGAATGTTTGCCTCTGCATAAAAATGTCACATCAAGACTATCCCAAAAGTAGCGCCAGAAAACAATATTGTCAATCAAATATGCTTAATGATTTGAACTTCTAGAAGATTTTGTATGAACTGTGAAAAACCAAAGTCTATGTTCCTCAACCTGCAAATGAGGCTAGAATTGTTTCATGTCCTCAAGAATGAACAATTACAAGGTTTTTCATATTTTTAGACCGACAAGGCTGGTAAAAGTGATAAAGGAACAGAATTTCCATTAGGAATAATATACCTACTAGAAGAAACCAATTCAGAACCAGAGAGTTCCTCAGGGGGCACGACAACAGTGTATTGAAATGCAATCTGCACCATAGGTTGTTCAGATGCATGTCTGTAAATAACAAAAAATAAATGGAGAGATTATATAATCTGAATATCATAAATTAATGCTTCTCAAATGGTTATCACCAAAAATAACATAGAAGGAAACAAAGAAAATGGAAGGGGGGTGTTTCAAGCGTTTAGGCAGTTCCAATTGGCCCATACAAGAAATTAACATGATGAAAAGATGAAAATAACATATAATCAAAATAAAGAAAATTGTAATGAGTAATTCATACCTGGAAAAACCAACATCATTAGCAAAATCAAAGTCATAAACATATGTTGCATAAGAATCACAACAAATAATGTGCTGCACATTTTCATATTGTGGATCAGGGAAGAAGTGACCATACTGCAAAAGAAGTGAGAGAGAAAGAATTAAAATATAAGGATTCCTCGGTAATACAATTTGAAAGAAGTATGAGGCTCTTACAGAATGGCCAGGCTTGAATTCAGTAGATGTCCTCAATCTTAGAACACAATTAAAAGCATATGGTCGACTTAGCATCCGGTACCTGCAAAATAGAATTACTAAAAGCAATGAATGGAGTTTTCATATCACTAACTAAAGTAGTTATGAAGTGCTGAAACAAAAATTTGCAGTAAATGCCATCTTCTAAAAGACAAATAAATTATTAATGTATCTAAGCTGAAAGAAAATCTAATCATACTAGTAGTATCCATTTGTTATGCCATTAACCAGTAGAATAACATTTTAGTCCATTAAAACCAAATGATAGAATTAGAGGAGCAAATAGTGTACTTACATGTCCTGTGGAAGTGTTGAATCGTCTGTATTTGAATACAGGAACAGAGAGCCGCCACTTTCTATGCTCAGAAATTTAAGAGAAGCCAAATCTGTATACTCATTTGTAACAGCAAAAATGTCCACACAAACACCAGCTTGAACAGCCACAGCAGCCTGTAGAATATATCAATGCTACATTTCTCAATCCATATAGCTAAAATTAGAGAAAACAAAAGTCAATCCAAATCTACCAGATCTTTGTAAAATGGTGTCTGCTCAGGAAGTAAAGCACGGTCAGCATCCTCTCCTTTACTGGCATATTGCTCACCATACCTTCTTGTATCTAGTTGCCCAGGTCCATGATCAGGAGGACCCGAGAGAAAGGCAAACACTCTAGCTGCATTTATGTTCAGAGAAGACAACAGAACGTAGCACATTGACATTACATAGATATTCATGATGCCAAAAAAACCAAGAGATAAAGACATTGCAAATCAGAAGAACCTCTATGCTTATCAAGCATACCTAATGCAAATGTATTTCCATATTCTGACCCAAGGTAATTGCAAAGAGCTTCCATTGCCGCACCAAAACCTCGACCACCCATCAATACACCATCTAACTCTTGACCAGTCCCTGGGGTTCTCTCCCATGAAGTAGTTGGTTTGAGAGTTTCAAGTGCAGATGTGATACGATCCTTACAAGTTTCGACCTGTATAGGTTATTGATTTTAAGAAGACCAGTAAATACTAAATTACATAGAGGGTTTGATTGATATAAGCAAGGCAAAACAACAAGATCATAAGTGAAAGAGTCTACCAACTACGCTTTATCTCAGGTACAAACTGCTGCTTGTTAGTTCTACAAAGTGCTATGGCATAGGACAAAAATAAAGGGAAAAGTAAGTGAAGATTACATACTGGAGCCAGGAATTGTAATAAAGGCATGACATCTTCAAGTTCAATTGGCAAGGTTCCCTCTGCGTCTTGAGGGATAAAAATATTCTTTACAACAGGTATAGGCCCTTGAACATCATATAACCCTAATTTGTGGCTGAAAGTGGCAAGGCCAAAAAGGGACTCGGGTGCAAGAGCTGCAATAGAAATGAAAATGAAGGTATCAACCTTCCAAGTACAAAAACTAAGAATAAACAAAATCAAGGAATCATTTTATCCAACAATTAAGAACCTTCTAGTGCTGCCTGCAGTGCACTTTTAGTAAGCTCCAAAAATTCTTCAGAAGCTGCAAATAAAAAGGAAGCTTTATATAAGTCTATGTAGATTAAGGTATAAAAACAATAATATAAAGAGGTAGCAATCATGCATGATATATGCTAAATGATTAAGAGAAGAACCAAGTTAAAGATCAAATACTTTTCAGTTCAGTGTTTCTTTCCCCTTCATGAACATCCTACTACAAGCAACATAGAAACTCATATTTTTTCCCTTACTTTTTTCAAACATCAAGGTGAAAATGCCATTAAATGTATAATAAATCAATTACACAAAAGCAATCTTTGATAAAGTTAACTGTCAAACAACTACACAATGCCCCATATTCTTGTTTACTATATACATAAACAGAGGGGCTGCATGTTTACATGAGGATCGTGAACTGCTGCATTCAGTAATCTGTTTCAGTTTCTCATAATAAAATCTTGTACTTTCCACTCTATGATTGGTCTTAACTACATAATTGCCAAATCCAATACTTCAACTCAACAAATTTCTTCCACACAAACTTGTATGAAGGAAGAAAAAAACCAAAAATTCAAATTCAAATAAACAAATTCACAATATTGGAATTCGGAAGATTAGAACAAAGTGAAGATTACAACTATTACAATTGGGATCATCTCTAATACGCAATGTGTAACAATAATAATAACAACATCAAACGGAAGTCTAGCAGAGAAACCCAAGATCTCACACGACAAATCAACGGCTGCAACATACACCGGACGAGCATGCAGAATTTCTTCCTCCGATCCTTCCACTACACAGAAACAAGAAAATAAAACAGTTAATCTAGTCCCCCGAAAAATTTCGTTACCCATCACTTTCTTCATCCGTTTTTTCTGAGCAATTAAATTACACTTACAAGGAAGCTCGAGATCGATAAAAGACGACATCATTTCAGCACATGACTGAGGGTGAGAGTATCTTGCGATGGATTGAGAAGAGAGGCCGTTGAGTGTGCCGCAAAGAGAGCAATTCCATGCCCATTGATCGAGCTCGCAGTATGTATTGAAGTAGGCGTAGCAATTCTCGCATCGAGGCAAAAGATCCCCGTCCGATCCATAGACCGGCGCTTGACCGTTCTCGTCTTTCGCAGCGAAAGGGGTTACGGTTAATCCCCAAGGAATGCCGGAAGCTTCTTGTGCATCGGAATCAACCGGGAACTGTGACACCGTCGCACGAACCGCCATGGCTTACCGTATTATTTTCTTTCTAAATTTTCCCGGAAAATAATGTTATGGTTTTCTTTTCTGTGTTATCAAAACTGATACTCGTGGAGATAGCCAATAAGAAACGGAGAATGTAACACGTTGGAATTTGGGAGATGATGTGGCAGATTTTTTTTTTAAATGTATATGTTTTGACTTCGTTGACTTCTTTTCTCCTAAAATTTCAGCTCAAGAGCTAAATCTTTAGTACATTAATTACAAAGTCTTAGTGCTCTAAAAATAATGGAAAAAATAAGTAAATTTCAAAATAGAAAACAATACTTAATTAAACTTTTAAAATAATAAATTGAAATTAATTGAGTTATTTTTGTTAATATTTTTAACAATTCGTTAAATATGATACAATGGATGACATATAATTAATATAAATAAATATTGACATGACAAACAATGTAAAAAATAATTACGTAAAATTTAAAAATATATATTAAAATTTATAAAATTATTTAAATATGCCAAGATTTATACTATTTCAAAATTTAAAATTATTCTCTATACTTTATTTTGCGGCATTAAGTTAATGTAATACTTTTTATTTGAAAATTTTAATCACTTTTAATTTATCTTCAATTATATGGTTAATTGTTGACCAATCATCTATAAAAAAAAAGCTAAATAACATTTTAGTCGCCTTCAATTATAGTTTTTTTTTATTAATTTAACTCTTAATCTTTACAATTAATTTAAAAAATTATATGAACAAATAAATAAAAGCTGCTCGAACCTAAATCATCTACGAATATATTATAAAACTATTCATTGGTTCAAAAAAATTTACTACTATTTAAACCTCGATTATATTTATGTTTCTATTATTTACCTTTTTAGTACGAGCATGATTAGAGTTTTGTAATGATTTATTAATCTAATACTCATAATATAAAATTAATCAAAACTCATTATTAAGGAGAGAAATTGTCGATTATAAAAGAGCTTATTGACTAAATCGAACTCTAATTTCAAAGGAAAATACTTTGATGCACAAGCTTGTGTAAACTTTAGTTTACACAAGCCCTTTAATTTTAGGGTTTAGGGTTTAGGATTTTAGGTTAGGGTTTAGGGGTTTAGTATGTAGGGTATATAATTTAAGGTTTATGGTTAGAATTTAGAGTTTAGGGTTTAGGGCTTAAGGTTTAGGTTTTAGGTTGCTAGGGTTTGTGATTTAGATTTTAAATTTTATAAAAGGATTGTGTAAAAAAATCAAAATAAAACCCAATTTCAAATCAATTCTAGTTCGTGTTCGGACCAAATAAATATTGAATTCGGATTGGTACGAGCTTAAAATTTTCAGTTCGAACTTTCTCAGACTCATTTCCTTAAGTTTGTACTTTTTCGGATTGAAATTTTTATACGTTCAAAACATTACAGGCTCAAATTTTTTCAAGTTAAGATTAATTCGAGTTCGAATGAACATAGATCGACTTTTTGGAATCTCTCAACAAAGCGTAAATCAAATGACCAAATGGACTACCCAACCTATGAACAAGTACAGCTCCAATTGTTTCAAACAAACTTTTCTTATTTGGTAAGTTGAAAAATAGATTGTAGGACCTGACCAAGACTCATGTTTTCATGGAAATGTTCACCAGACAAAGAAACAACACATACAGTGTTCACAAAAATGTTCGGTTTATTTTCGACTTCCGAGTAGAATGGCAACTATCCATGTCATGTTTCAGTTACCGAGTCCGATCGGTTGCGCAGTAAGTCGGTAACTTTAGTGGCTCAGTCCCGGATTTCTTTCTTCTTTTCTTCAGATTTTTTATACCACCCCACAGCACCAGCAAAGGTTATAACACCAGCAAGAACTGCATAGTTCTGATACGTATCTGTCGATACTTTCTCGGTCGATGCTCTGGATGTCGAGTTGGAGCTATTAGGCTTAGCATTAGTCACGGAACCTCCCGAACCTGCAGCCGGTTTCTCCCCTGGTTTCGGTCCCTGATGACATTTCGACAATTCCTTGAATACTAATAAGTAAAATTTTATTCGTTTACAGAAATCTTTTATGACATGAGATGATATGAAATCGAAATTCGAAACCACTAGCCTTTGCCTTCAACATACAGAGTTCCCTAACATGCTACCATAAATGAAATATGAGACATTGTGTCCACATGCATAGTGGCAAGTCTTTAAAGCATCTGATCTGAATTCTACGAATTTCGGGTCGAAATCAATAAGAACATACCTTGCCTGCAAGTTTCTCCTGCTCGGTTTTCTGCAGCAATACAACTCTTGGTTAGTACATTTCAACAATTCGTAGCACGATAATAAACTTATCGATAATCCCTAGTCGGATACAATGGTAGCACAAAACGATGGAGCTTGTAGCCAAACATGGATGTTTATGTGCAAATCTGTACCTTGATGTAAACATTTTCCGCAGCCTTTTCCTCCTCGGCGAGTACTTTCCCACCACTCGAGAACCGACGAGGCAAGCATCTAACAGCCATTCTGGTTGCCATAGCCCGAAACGCTGCAAAACAATCATGTAACCAAACATATAGGTTTAATTATCCGAGGATCCATATGGTCAAATTAAGACTACAATCTACATATTACAGTTTACACAACCATCTAAAATCAAATCAGATTCAAACGAATGATCATATCTGTAAACATTCTAATCTAAAACCCAGATTTTGTTTTCCATTTATGCATTCATTTCATGAATACTATAATTGAACCCAGCATTAAGTTTAACAATATACATCACATTGAATTAGAATATAAATAAGCAAATCATTTTTCCATCTAAATATCAGCCCATCTTAAACCATAATGCGTGTAAAAAAAGAGTAGATCAAAATGTAGAGAAATTGCTTACCTTCTATGGGGTTTTAGAGTAGGCTCGGTTTTAGTTTTATATATATAAATCCGATTCCGAGTATTGTCTCGTCTCATTATCAGGGCGAAGCTGTTAAGAGAATGGAAAGAGTCCACGTCCCTTACAATTTTTCTGTTTTACAATAATTTTAGTATTTGAAAATTTCTGAATTAAATTTTGTCTCTTGAATTTTAGATTGAATATTTTTAGGTTTCAGTTAACTTTGAATTTAAACAACCTGATCCCTTTCACTATCTAATTATATGATTTGGTCAACGCTCATTAGTCATTATGGTTTGGTTTTAACTTTTGACCAGTGGTGGATAGAATGGATAATTGTCCCAAAATTTGATGGTTTAATTATACTTTAAGTCACCCATAATATTGAAACCAAAATTTGAAGTTATGGAGAAAAATAAAATAATAATGAAAACATAGTTGAAGCACGACAAAACCACATTATATGCAGCCAATAGTAATTTTGTAAGTTGATTAATTTTTTTTATTTAGCATAAATCTAAAAAAATACAAACAATTATGAAATCAAACAAGGTAAATCTCCAATTGGGATTTATTTTCCTGATCAATCACATCGAGGAAAACAGGATCAACGGTTATATGACTGTCCACGTGTACTTTGAACCTATGACCCCACCATAAGACCTTAGCTTTACCGCCAATATCCACCTTCGCATCAAGCACCATCTCTCGTTTTGCCACGTCATCGAAAAACTTCTTGGCGTGGTGAGCCAGCTCCATGCCGTCAAGCCGAGCCGGCAGCTTCAGCACTTGGCAAGATCGCGGCCGCTGCGACCCGGCTTTCACCTCAGCCGCCCCGAGCAACGTCCCCTCGTAGAAGATCGACATGGTGGTCGAAGCGTATCTGATGGGCGCTATGTTGGGGTTGGTGACATGGACGGTCAGGATTAAATCGGCGTCCACGTGGGGAAGGTTGAGCTTGAAGGAAGTGAGCTTGATTGAAACGAGGTGGAATGTCGGGTCTTTTGGTCTCGCGCTGATGAGAGCAACCACCGCCGTCGCCGACGCTGCTCCGACGAAAGCGGAAGTCCAGCTCCATTTTACCTTTTTACCCATCCTTTTTAGCTGAAAACTACAAAGACAACCTTATCCTAGTTTATGCAGGAAGTTCGGTGAATGGAGCTGAGACTGGAGGGTAGTGGAAAGAGGACAGAGAGCTTAAATGGAAGACGATAAATGTCCTTGCATTATCAAATTATTTCGGGTAAACTACACATGTGACCACTTAACTATATGGTTAATGTTAATTTGACCACTATACTTTCAATTTTAGCAAATATACTACTAAGGTATTTAATTCAATCCAATCAGGCCACCAACCGTTAAAAGAAAACGAAAATACTGATGGGCCTGTTAAATAAAATCAGTATAATTACACATTTGGTCTTTGTTATTTATACAATCTATCAATTTGAGCTTAATTTTAATTCAATAAAACAAATTAATTATTTAATTAGTGATGACACGTGTCATCATCTTAAAGTGAAGGTGGGGCATGCTTACCACTGGGCCAAGTATATTTTTGATATACAAAGTACAACATTTAATATATGTCTCATATCGTTGTTAATGCTTGAAAAAAGAAAGAAATGTGATTTTAGGAAACTTGAACACGACATACTTATGATGCATAAAATATCTAACTCAATTAAATAAATTTAATAATCAAATTAAATTTAAAAATATTTTGTATATATTTTAAATTATGGTTAGTGCACGATTTAAAATCAAAACTTTAAAATTATATTAAATTCATTTAGTGAACCCAAACTTACGAACATACTTTAATTTTTTTTATTTATTTAATATAAAATGATTTTAAGATCCATTTAATTAAATTATTATATATAATTATATTAAAAAAATTATATTAAATTCATTTAACGAATCCAAACTCACGAACATAATATAATTTTTATCTATGTTCATGAGTTTGGATTCGCTAAATTAATTTAATATGATTTTAAATCGTGCACTAAATAAAATTTAAAATATATAAAAATATTTTTAAATTTATTTTAATTATTATATTTATTTAATTCGGTTAAATATTTTTATACATCATTAGTATGTCGTGTTCGAGTTTCTTAAATTCACATTTCTTTCTTTCTTTTTTCTCAGGCATTAAGAACGATATGAAACGTATATTAAATGTTGTACTAAATCTTGAAAATATGCTTAGCCCAGTGGTAAGCATATTCACTCTAAGATTGTTGGTTCAAATCCATCCAAGTTTATTTTTCCTTATTTTCATTTTTTCGGTCATTAACAAGCCTTTAAGAGATATATTAAATGTTGTACCTCATATCACAAAATTGTGTTTGACTCAATGGCAAGCAAATCTTACTTTTACTCCAAGGTCGTTGGTTTGAACCCACCCAGTGTCATTTTCTCAACTCTCATTTTTCCTTCGCTAATTAGGTGACACATGTCATTACCTGATTCGAGGGGGAAATTAATTAATTAAAATTAGATAAAAATAATTAAAGTCCTCCACCTAATTGAATAATAATTTATTTTATTTTATTAAAATTATGACCAAATTGATAGAGTGTGTAAATAATAAAGACCAAATGTGTAATTATATTTGTTTTATTTAACAGGAGAAGTCAGCATTTTTGTTTTCTTTAACGGTTGATGGCCTAATTAAAATTAATTAAATAGTTTAATGGTATATTTGCCAAAATTGAAAGTACAAAGGTCAAATTGACACTAACCCCATAGTTGAGTGGTCATCTGTGTAGCTTACCTAATTATTTATTTTGATTTCGAAGGGTGTTTTAGGAATTAAGAAAAGACAAGAACGAATCAAGTATGGGACTGTCTAAAACAATGCTTTTGGAAGATTAGACACGGTGGCGAAAGTGAAGAATTTGTAAAATTGATGGACCAATGATAAGCCGCCATGTTAGTGATGTAACAAACCCTTTAGATTTTAGAGCTCATATAAGAGAAAATGAAAAAGATGTGTGATTTTCATTGCTTTAAGGTTGTTAACATAAATGGAGAAAAAACACAAAATCAATGGCCTTTTTGTAACTTTTTGAGAATAAAGATTACCAAAAGAGAAAAGCACAAATAGTCGAATGACTATTTAAATGTAGTTTGCCAAACAATGACCGGGACAAATCCGATTATTCTTATAAACAAAGGACACCTTCAATTGGAATACAATTCCGTGACAAATTTTGAACCACCATATTTTTTTCAATCAAAGATCACCATGCTACTTTCGTTAATCATTTGTACTTGTAAGAAGAGGATTCATATAAAAAAATTACCAGGAACATGAAAAAAGGGAGTAATAGATTCATAGTTCATTTCTTACTGCAATTCGAATATAAATATACCAAGTCGGTTAAAACTTCGAGGAGTCGTAAAGAACAGTCATTACCAAGTAACCAAATGCAATATCACAAAAAAAACTGAAGGGTAGACTACTAGAATAGAATGTGCTTGTTTATAGCCTTCTACCTCTCCTACCACCCTTTCTCCGGGTGCTGTCGGTTGGGATCGGAGTAACATCCTCTGAGACAATAGAATAACAGTGTAAGGCTTTGAGAATAATACGCAAAGCAAGGTTTTTTTCTCAGCATTTATCAAAAAGACCTTACCAATTCGGCCAATTTTCATTCCAGATCGAGCAAGAGCCCTGAGGGCAGACTGAGCACCTGGACCAGGGGTCTTGGTTTTGTTCCCTCCTGTAGCACGTAATTTGATGTGAAGCGCCGTGATTCCAAGTTCCTGCTCAGCATGAAAGCTTGCAATTCTTCAACACCAACATAAATCCAAAAGTACTGTTGACTCTTTTATGTCTTCTAGTAACAAGTTATGCATATGTAAAGTGAAAATTTCATGCTTTACTTAATGGATAAAAACAAATAGAATGGTATATGACCTTGCATCTCTGGGAAACATCTTGGGCTGCAAGCATAGCAGCATAAGGTGAAGATTCATCCCTGTCAGCTTTCACCTTCATACCACCTGGATTTATTCAAGAATTCCAAACATATATCTTAAAAAAGCATCAATAATAAAGTGCAACAAGCTATGTTATTCTTCACTCTTCATTTTCCTTTAAGTACCCGTATTCTCCAGTCGTGTCTGACACGTATTTGGACATAGGTATAAAGGTATGATCCTCCAAATATATATTAAATCATGAAGAAAAAAACAATACCCATGTTAAACATATACCGTAATCCAGCACCTAAGTTCGTGTAACATAGCTCCTAAAGTTTAAATTTGTTCAGCTGTTATTCATAGATACTTCAATTTGCTATAGCAGGTGTTGACCCACTTTGTAATATGAACCGAGCATGAAGAAGCAAAAAGAAAAAAGCAATGGCATCTGAATGGTATGTTTAGAACTGCAACTATGATATTTGCTTACCGGTAATACGAACCATAGTTTCTCTTCCAGACAAATCAGTCACGTGCTGGCATTGTCAAAATATCAAAAGAAAAATAAACCAATTAAAATGCATAGCTAAAAATATGATTATCGAAAAAGCAAGCAATACACATTACCAAGTAAAAGAATTCACTTGTTCAGAATGAAAAGCATTAAAACTTACAATGAAAGTGTCATTAAACGATGCAAAAATGTGGGCAACACCAAAAACATGCTCTCCTTCTCTTACAGCAGGCCCAAGGGTCGTAGTCTCTTCCTTTGGCTCCCTAACCTTTCTCCTCGACTATAAAATCACCAAAATAAAGAGTTTACGTAAAGCATAAAGAGATGCAAGCAGAGAAAACAACATTGCTAACCACGGTAAACATTTAGCTGGATTTGATAACATTAAACACAATACATGAATGATTCAAAATCTGTTTAATACAAACTATTAAAACATCAAAATAAATACAAATAAACAAAACCTTAAGTACAGTTATAACATCGCAACTACATGAACACAACAGGCATACATGAATTGTCAAGTCAACATTTAGGCATTATATTAGTATACTAAATAGGACTACGATTTACACACAATATTCGATATGAAATGCAGAATGATAGAAGAGCCATTTTCACTTTCTTCAGTACTTAAGCTATGATTTATACTACACTGCCTAAGCATCCATCAACGGATCACATACCATTTTAACAATCTTCAGTTTTTAAGCTGTTGATCTCGAAATCAAGTGTTTTGTTCGATTAAAATAAAATCGCACATTTCATATAATGAAATCTCCACTGGATTCTCACTTTTTCATTCCATTTTTTGCCGGTTATCAAGCTGATCCGAATAAGCTAAAATCAGACATAAAAAAGGCCACTTTTCTCTCTTGTTTTCTCGGCAGCCAAACATAATTTTCCAAGTAAATTCAAATGTATCGAAATGAATGTCTAAATCTTATTCAAATAGTTTCGAAATATATCAACTAAATTCTAAAAACATATATAACTATTATATTAAATAATCTAACAGACTCGCTTACCATAGTCCGAATATGGCTGAAGAAATTGCGAGTAAAGGAATCGATAGAGTGAAGAAAGTGGGCTTCCAAGTGACGCAGAAAATGAGCAAGGCTGAAGCTTCGGCTTTTATATACCCAAGCGGAAGCGCTAGGGTTTTACGGCTGGAAGTGGAACTACAGATTTTCACAATTTGGTCCTTTTTTTATTTCTTTAGAATGGTTTAAATGTTTTCTTTTTCTTTATTGCCAAATTAATACTTGAAAAATAAAAAATAAAAATCAAATCCAGTCATTGGTCACAACATTTAATTAAAGGGTAATTATTTCATACACATGCGGTGGAAATAAAAAAAATTATAAGCGCCTTAGTTTTGGAGTGTATGGTTAGAGTTTAGGGTTTAGACGTTATGAGTTTAAGTTTAGTAGTTTAGAATTTATAGGTTATAATTTAGAGTTTGAATGTTAAAACCTAAATCTATAGTCATATTACCCTAACTCTAAACCCTAAATTCTAACCTTGAACCATAAATTCTAATACTAAAACCTAAATTCTAAACACCTAACCTTTAAACCTTAAATTCTAATATTAAACCCTACAACTAAGGCGTTTATGAAATTTTTTTATTTTTCATTACATGTGTATTAAATATAAAATTATTAACTAAATATATAATATTAAAGAAAATAATGAATTGATTTTCAAATTTTAGTTATCACTTCGAACTCGGATAATCTTTTTATGGACATTTCTTCTTATTATCAAAATTTTCAAAGTTTCTTAAAACACTCGTAAGTATCTGATTTTTCTCTAAGAAATTTAACCCAAATAAAAAAAGTGAAAAATCATCTACACAGACAAAAAAGACATATATTTGTCCAATGAGATTTATCATTTATGCGAATAAACTCGAGTGAACTATTGTTTTTATGAAATCAAAATAATTTTTATTCCTTTGTGTCTATATTTTATAATAATGTGATATTTAATCTCTAAAATAAATAAAAGTATCATTAACTGAAGAATATATTTTTTAATCATTTATATTTTGGGTTAAATTGATATAAAAAAACCCTATAACATAAGAAGTTAAAATGTTATTTTTATCTTTTTAATAATTGACATGTCAATAATTAGTGAATGTATCAAGATCCTTAAATAAAAGATACAGTATATGTACTCGATTTCGTAAAATATAGTATATGAACTAAATTTTAAATTTTGAAATACTATGATGACTTTTAGCATATTTAAACGAAATAGAAATCAAAGGGAAAATGATTTAATGTAAGTCTTTATTTATTGTAAATTTGTAATCATAAGGTCTAAAATATTGTAAAACTTATTACTTGAACGTTATGCAAGTGGATTAGTTGTAATTTTTTGACGAATCTTATTTTTAATCTTAATTTTACTTAGAGAGAAAGGAAATGAAGACTTTACAGAAAAAAATAGGTTTTTCTAGTAGACTTAAACTTATGACATAAGGGAATATGAAAGAACAACCAAAAGTGCTTGCTCAATCTTTTATTTACATAATTTATTGTTCATATCATTAGAAAGTTTAATATATAATATTATAATTTGAATATTATCAACAACCTCTAAAATATATAGTTAAAAGCTCTTAGTTGACACCTTTATCTCTCAATTAAGTTGTTAGTTCAATATTTTTTAGGGACAAATTTATCCTCCCCACCCCTAAATAAAAATTGTTAAAAAAATATTTAAAAAGATTTTGTATATATTTATAAAATCTAATAATGAAAAATTATATAAGAATACTAAATATAGAACTTAAGGGGTGGTTTTGCTCATATAGTAATAGCAAATCAACGATGTTATCATCATTTTTAATTACATTAAAGATAAAATATATTAGCCGATACCGATGGAGAACGGTAGGAGGCAGGAGGAGCCGAAACGTTCAGAGCAGAAAGGAGTAGGAGATTCACATCAGAACCAGGAAGAGTGGGTAGTTTTCGTCGATAACTTAAGCAAAAGAGTTTCCAGGGGTGCTTTGAGAGAATTCTTTGTTCATTATGATGAAGTTAGGAGAGTGTTTATTCCATATGATAATAGGAAACCAAAATACAGGGAGTGCACTTTTGCTTTCGTGCATTTTGCGGATGAGAGGGGGATGATTAGGGCTATTGAACGAGTAAATAATTCAAATATAGATGACAGATTGGTGTCAGTTTTCAAGTCGAGATTTCAGAAACGCAGTAGGGAGGTGGGCGGAAAATATGTGAGGCAAGAGTCGGACAAGTTCAACAAAGCGTTTGGTAGGAGCAATAAGTTTCAGGGAAGGAGACAACCACAGAGATTCAAGGACGATAGATCATTCAAGGATGCTCTTCTATCATAGTTGAAACCAGCGGGAGGTTCTTCATCTGGGGCTGTTCGTCGTCATTCTGAGGAGGAGAACAAGAATTCAGATGATGATGTCGAGGAAGTTCAGATTCCGGGAGTTAAATTGGATTGGATCAAGAGGTCGATAATGGGGATTATAAAGCCAGATTTTGATATGGATTTTGTCGAGAGAGCTCTAGCAAGTGATGGCATGAAAGTGAAGATTGCCCAGTGGGGCTGGGCGGAAAATGCTTGTTTGGTTTCTTTCAACTCGCAAGAAGAAAAAATGGAGGCTTGGAGGGCGAAGAAAGATGAACTTTCTTTCTGGTTTTCCAACATTAATGAGGAAGTGTTATGCGAAGGTATCCCATTCATGTACGTCTCAGTCAACATTGCTGGTATTCCTATACATTTCTGGTCGGTGGAGTTCTTCGAGTTATTGCCAAAGAGATGGGGGTAAACTAGTATGTATCAATGAGAAGACTACGCTGAAAACTGATCTTACAATGGCTAGATTTATTATTAGAGCTCCGAATCATCTTGTTATTCCATCATTCATCAGTTTTGTGGTGAATGGATATAGGTTCAGAGCAAGAATCTATACGGGCTCAGGGAGATGGTCAAATAGGGAGGGGGTGGACTGGCAGAGGGAGGATAGGGATGATGATATGGCTTTTAAGGAAGGTAATCAACCGTGGTCGGTGCCGGCTGACCAGGGTGATCGAAATGGTGATGGTAGAACTTCCTCGACTGCTGATCATGGCGCCCACAAACCACCGCCACCAAATATGGGGAAGGTTCAGAGTACAATGGGAAACACGCCCGTGGTTTCTCCCACTGATGGGAATAATGAGGAAGTTAAGGAACCGTCACATCCGACGGTTCCATTGAATCCGCACGTGGTAGCCAGCATGGACTTTTTAGGGGGAAGATTTAGCGCCAGTAGAAGAATTGTCGGGCCCCCTTTTGGGCCAAGTGCATAAGTCAACCGGGCTTAATATGGGTTATGAGAGCAATGTGGATCTGGACAATAATGTCGGAAGAGAGAAGTTGGTAGAATTGTCAAGAACAGAAGTGTTTATTCGGGGCAATGAAGCTTTCTCTAGAAATTCAGTAGAAACAATTAATTCTTTCTCTCCTCGTGTGGAGGAGATTGTTCAAGACACTTTCGAAAATGAGCAAGATGAGGCACGGCTTAATCAAGATAGCAGCGCAGTGGGTGGGCTCTCTTTGGGGAAGGAAGCGAGGAGCAGTGGGAATGCGTGTCGGGAGGAGGAGCTGCAGGCCGAGGGAGGTTCGAATTTTCTTAAGGCTTGTCACCGTCGTATAATTAGGCGACAGGTCAGAGATTCTATTGAAAGGGATTATGGTGGTTCTGGGAGCGTTGGGAATAATTCGATGGGATCAATTCATCTCAGTTATATGGAGGAAACTTTGCATGTTTGGGGAGTGAGTAATATACTGGGGGTCTCTTTTAAAGGGGGCAAGAGGCTTTTTTCAAGAAAATCAGGGAGATTGAAGGGAGGTGCTGATCTGGGAAAATCAGGTAATCAGTTTCTAGTTATAAATTAATTGTTTATGGATTTGAAAATCGTTTCGTGGAATATTAGAGGGATGGGAAGGCTAGAAAAGGTTAGGGTGATTAGACGGGTAATTAAGGAGAGAAAACCTCAGATTGTTTTTATTCAAGAATCGAAGCTCGCAGACATTTCTCAATCTGTGGTAAGGCTCTTGGGGTGTGATAGGGATTTCGAATACATCTGGTCTCCAGCTATGGGAGCATCCGGTGGGATCATCAGCATTTGGAACCCGTCATATTTTATTAAAACGGGCGAGGTAGTTTCCAAGAGATTCACGGTTTTGTTGGGAAAATTCAAAGGTGGTAGCATGGAATGTGGATTGATCAATGTTTACGGACCGTCGAATGAAGAGGAAAAAAAGGGTTTTTTCAGGATATTCTGGAAGTAATGCGGAACCTACAGTGGCTTGGTGTTTAGGCGGGGATTTCAACGCCATTATCGGTACTGAAAAGAAGAAGGGGCAATTGTGGAATTTCTTATCTATGGAAATGTTTAGAGGTTTTATTCAATCAACAAGTTTAATAGATTTGCCTTTAATTGGGGGCAAGTTCACATGGTCGAACAACAGAGATCCTCCGACTTTCGTCCGGCTTGACAGGTTTTTAGTGGACACTGAATTTTTTAAAGTTTTCCCAAGTTTGAATCAAATCCTGTTATCCAAAGTTATTTCAGACCATAATGCCATATATCTGGAAAACAGTAGTACAAATTGGGGGAGAAAACTTTTCTGATTTTATAATTATTTGTTGGTCGAAGAGGGGTTCGAGGAGATGGTTAACGAAAAACTGAACAGATTCCAACAAAGTAATAAGAATGGTGGGATAGGCAGCATGTTGAATATAGCCAGAGGTGCAGCAAATTCTTGGTCAACCTCCTTGTCGAAGAGTAAGTATTCGGATACTTGTTCCATTGAACAGCGTATTGCTTCGATTGAATTGAAGCAACAGATGGGTCAGGCGGGGGCTTCAGATGGAGAGGAGTTAGTTGAGCTTAGGAAGAGGCTTTGGATCCTTTTGACGAGGGAAGAAAGCATTTGGTTGCAGCACTCGCGACTGAAATGGTTTCTTGAGGGAGACAAAAATACACATTTTTTCCACTCGGTAGCGTCGATGAGGAAGAAAGCCAATAATATTCTGATGCTCAAGCATAACAGCGAAGTAGTGTATAATCCTTCTGAAATCAAAGTCTTAATTCAAAAACATTTCGAAGAGTCTTTTAATTATAGTAGCACACTGAAAGTTGAGGATCTGGATGTGCAATTTAAAAATATCAGCCAGGATCAAGCTTCGTCACTTGAACGCGATTTTTCAGAGGAAGAAGTGTGGGGTGCGATTAACTCTTTTGATAGTTCTCGTGCGCCAGGCCCAGACGGCTTTAACATGGATTTTTTTAAGAGATTCTGGCCAACGATGAAAGGGCAGACTATGCACTTTTTCCATAACTTTTACAGTGGAGTTTAGTGGGAGAAGGAGATAAATTTCTCATATATATCTCTGATTCCGAAAAAAGCTAATCCGGAATCCATTGAAGATTTTCATCCAATAAGTCTAGTTGGAGGAGTTTATAAAATATTGTCAAAAGTTCTTTCGCTGCGCCTTCGAGGTTTGATGGACTCAGTTATTAGTAAAACGCAGTTCGCTTTCATACCTGGGAGGCACCTAACGGACTGTTCCTTTGTTGCGAACGAAGGAATTGACTACTTGAGAAAGAAAAATCTAAAGGGGGCAATGTTTAAAATCGATTTTCAATGGGCTTATGACTCGATTGACTGGTCTTTTTTGATGTTTGTTATGAGGAAAATGGGGTTTGGCAAGAGGTGGTGCGCATGGATTTTGAAATGCATCTCGACGGCGTCTATTTCGATTCTAGTTAATGGCTCTCCCACACCCCAATTTTCCGTTGCTAAAGGGCTGAGGCAAGGATGCTCGTTATTCCCTTTGCTTTTCAATTTAGTGAGTGAAGCACTACATCTGTTGCTAGAGAAAGGGGTTGGAGTGGGTTTGTTCTCCGGTTGGCAAATCGGGAGGGGCGAGAATGTTTATTCGCTTTGTCACCTTCAGTTTGCAGATGATCTTACCATTTTTTGCGGGGCGTCTATCAGGGAGGTGGAAAATGTGAGAAGAACGCTAAGGGTTTTCGAAGTGGCATCCGACTTAAGGTTAAATTTGAAGAAGAGTAGCCTTTTCTGGGTGAATGTAGAAGTTAGTCTGCTGGATTTGTGGGCTAAGAAAATTAACTACCAAGTTGGGAAGTTCCCAACTGTTTACCTCGATTTGCCTCTTGGACCTAAGTCAAATTCCCTTGCACTATGGGAACCGGTCATAGAGAGGTGTTACAACCACTTAGCGACATGGAAAGCAAAACATCTATCAATCAGTGGGAGATTGGTCCTCATTAGATCGGTATTAACAACCCTTCCTTCTTTCTTCATGTCATTATATCGGATGCCTACGGTAGTAATAAACAAGATTAACAGTATAATGGCGGGCTTCTTTTGGGGAGACTCGACGAATGGGAAGAGGACACATTGGGTTAATTGGCAATCAATTTGCCAACCTTTGGATGTGGGAGGCTTAAATGTGAAGAACTTGGCGATTCAAAATAAGGCACTGCTAGGGAAATGGGTGTGGAAGTTTGCGAATGATACAAATTGTCCATGGAGGGAGATGTTGTGCTGCAAATATAATATTAACCCTGCTACGCTTATTGCTCATGGTAAATGTCCTAGATCGGCATCGTGGCAGTGGAAGAGTGTATTAAAAGTGTCCTGTGGGGGGATGACTTTGGTTCTAAGTTGCGCAACAACCTGCGACTACAGGTAGGCGATGGTAAGCTGATATCATTTTGGTTAGAGTTATGGATTGGGACTGCACCTTTGCAGGAAGCCTTCCCTCGCATATATGCTTTAGCAAGGAATAAAGAGGGCAAAATTTCTGAGATGGGGTGCAAGGTCAACAATATATGGGTATGGAATGTGAGTTTGCGCAGGGATCCTTTTGATTGGGAAATTCCCCAATGGCAAGATTTTTTGGCTAGCATTAATCATTTTAGTTCGGAAGGTTTTGCTAGAGACAACTTGGTGTGGGAGGGATCAGGAGATGGCACATTTTCGGTAAAGTCATGCTATGATCTTTGTATTGGTAGCAGTCATGTGGATGCCTTCTGGAAAAAATGCATTTGGAATGGTCTAGCTCCTCCGCGCGTCAAATTTTTCATGTGGCAAGTTGCTCGGAAGAAATTAGCAGTGAAGGGGGAGTTATTGAAAAGAAGGCTGGGGGTTTTGGCAGATGGTTCTTGTCCACTATGCTCATCGAAGTTCGAATCTGTGGAGCACCTCTTCATTACATGTCCAGTATCATGGAACATTTGGATGTCAATGGCATCGTGGTGGGAGATGTGTGTGGTGATTCCAGAAGATTTTTGCATGCTGCTGAGGTTGTGGTTCGACAACCCTCCCACCAATGACCGAAGATCCATTTGGTTCCTAATTCCGGCGGCTGTTGCGTGGACGTTGTGGTTGATTAGGAACAACATTGTCTTCTAGGGTAATAGATTGGATGTATTACAGATTGATTTCATTTTGAAGTTTAGGTTGATTAGTTGGTTTTTTGCCAAGAATCCGGATATGCAGGTGACGCGGGTGGATGTTTTAAATAACTTGAGGGTTGCGGATGGGTTTGCTTCGCGTTCGAAGCAGCGTGTTGTGCCATTAGTTTGGTGTCCTCCAGCAGTGGGCTTCATTAGAATAAGCGTTGACGGTGCCATGAATGCGGACAAATCTGCTGATGAGATTGGAGGGCTCGCGTGGGATAGTGAAGGTAAGGTCTTATTCCAATTTTCGGAGCACTGTGGCCCGGGACCTCCAATCTTACCAGAACTGCTTGCATTAAAACGAGGGCTTCAGTTGTTCCTTTCATTACCGGAGTATCGGGAGGGCAGACCAGTGGTGGAGAGCGACTGTGCGAAGGCGCTGTCGTGGATAAATGATCTAGTGAGTTGCCCCAACATTTTCAAGGATTTGGTGGAGGAAATTAAGGTCATGAGGGAGCGGACGGGTGGCATCTTCAGAGCCATTCCTAGGCGCTGCAATGATAAGGCCGATTCGTTAGCAAAAGCTGATATAAGATGACATTTTGGAGCCCCAATGTAGTTTATTTTATTTCGACAAGGGGGTTGGGGATGGGGAAGGGATCTATGGACTGGTTAACAGGATTGTTATATGTTGTTTTTCCTTGTAATTGAACTATGGTAATTATAAATAAATCGACACTCTTTTCCCTCTTCCGCTACTATTTAATCCTTTGTGGGATTGAATGGTATGAGGGGGTTTTAACGAGGCCTCCTATTATAAAAAAATTACATTAATTTAGTCTAGTTGTTTTCCAAAATTAGTAATATTATCATTTTTTTAATTTCATTAATTTAGCTCTCGAATTTTTGGATCGTATCAATCTCGTTATTTGACGGTCGCTAATTGGCATAGTTATTAAATTTTGTGCATGTAGTCGTTATTTGCTTTCACATCAGTTGTTATCACAAATTTTCTTATCATGTTGACGATGACGAGTCAATTTTGATTAGGGGTGTTTATTGTCGGGTACCCAGTTCATTCGGATACCTACTTTATCGGCCCGTGTCTCAGCCCGTTACACCCGGGTACCCACTACCTGGGTACTCATAAAATATAGGTACCCAGAAAATCGGATACTAACTACCCAATTATATATATATATATATTAATTTTAAAATTAAAAAAAATCACATATTAAACACAAAAATATTTTTAAAAAGTTTTAAACTTAAAAGTATTTAATACAAACATAAAAAGAATTTATGGATTAAAATTTAGTTTTAGAGTAAAAATATTAAGAAACTTAAAATAAAAATATAATTTAAAAATTATCGGGTCGGGTACCCGGTAAGGGAAAACTTCCGGCCCATGTCCCGAAAAAATTACCAGGTCGGATAATTATTTTATAAGATTACCCGCTATTTTTAGGTTCGGGTCGTCGGGTCAGGTATTTTTTGACACCCCTAATTTTGATGATATGATAGTACAGATGGAGAGCTTTATAATTAATTGATCATTTTAAAATTACATATATATATTTATATTTTTTGAATATTTTTTTGGAATATATATATTTAAAATTCATGTAAATTGGATTATCACGTCATCAAAATTGATCATCATCTTATTAAAAAGACATTAATTTATTAAATAAAAATAATATATAAACATGCTAATTCAGACGATGTTAATTATTTAATGATAAGTATCTAAATAACAAAGGATAATTAGTAATAATAATTATATTAATCAACGGCAATCAAGCAACGATAATAATGCGATTAATTAATTTTTAATGGCTAAATTGATGGACTTAAAAAAGTGATAACATGGTTGATTTTAAAAAACCACATGAGCAAAATTATCCCATAGCCTAAATATTAAACAAAAACTAATATTTTTATTAAAAATAATACAAACAAACGTGTAGAACTTAAGCATTATTAATAATTTTCAAAAAAATAATCATTATTAATATGAATGAATTTATATAAAAATAAAAAATTATATTTCCGACTAAACCAAATTTAAATAATTATATATATAATATTATTACTTAATACGTATAGATTCAATCGTAATCGGTCTGTCCATAAATACCTAGAGATATATTTTTTACAAACAAATACCTATAATTTAAATTGAGAGTTTGATTTAGATATTTTGAAATTAATCTGTTAAAGAAAATAAACTTATTATGAGTTATTAATTTTAAATTAATATATAAAACTAATCAACCATTTTTTATAAGAACTAATTAACCATTTTTAAAACCAATTGATTTAAGTCAATTTCGGTTTCTTCAAGTATGCCGTGTTATAAATTAATATCTTATTTTTGTTTAATTTTTGAATTCCAGCTGGCGAAAAAAATCCCTGTTTGGTTTAAGACTAATCCCCAAAAATCACGCATCAAAATAGCTCTTCGATCCCGCCCCCGCCATCCAATTAGCTTCGAAGCCAGTAGAAACAAAGTTGAAGGTTCTCGATGGCGATCCTTTATGCGTTGGTAGCTCGAGGCACGGTGGTTCTGGCGGAGTTCAGCGCCGTGACGGGGAACACCGGTGCGGTGGCGCGACGGATCCTCGAGAAACTTCCGGAAGAGGCCGATTCAAGACTATGCTTATCGCAGGATCGTTATATCTTTCATATACTGAGATCGGATGGCCTCACTTTCCTCTGTATGGCTAATGATACCTTTGGAAGTATGTTTCTTTGACTTCGTTTATTTCTGAATTATGCAATTTTTAGCATTGTTGGGAGTTTGAATTTCTAGGTTGACAGGTTGAACTAGTCAAAAATATGATTCTTTCTTTTAGGATTTGAAGCCCGTCACTTGAAATGCAGTCTTCATGTTAATTTCTAGTACTCAGATCGAGATTTATTGTTGAATTACCAATATAATTTCCATTTAATTGAACATTGATTTTGTTTTTATCGCTTTAGTGCTATGTTTAGGAACATAAATTTGGAGTATTTGCTATATAAACTATGGGAAGGATATGCATAATTTATGTATAAACTAGTTGAGATTCAATATCACTGTCTCCTTGCTTGAAGGTTACTTCCCCACCTTCTATGTTGTAAAATATAGAGATGATTATGTATAGATTAGTTGAGATTCGATATCTTTGCCTCGTCACAAGTTCGAACTTTGAGAAGCGCACTTGTTGGGAGGGATTACCTTTAAACACTCCTGGCTTGACATGATTATAATTATGAGTCACTATTAACTATTGTGCTTCACTGCAGGGAGAGTTCCGTTTTCGTACTTGGAGGATATTCACATGAGGTTCATGAAAAACTATGGCAGAGTGGCTCATTATGCACCAGCTTATGCAATGAATGATGAGTTCTCTCGGGTGTTGCACCAACAAATGGAATTTTTCTCCAGTAGTCCAAGTGCAGACACTCTCAATCGTGTTAGAGGTGAAGTGGGTGAGGCAAGTATCTTGCATTGGCTGGAACTTCATTTTCTCTTCATCTTTTTGGACTTTCATTTTTCTATTTTCCTTTTTATCTTGGACCTGTAAATGTGTTGATTTGATTGGTTGCAAATTGGCTTGCTCTTCATGCTATGTCAAGTATATATTTTCCTATTTTTGACTATCTACTTCCTAGGCCATAGTTTGGACTTTTGATTATCAACTTTACATTTAATATGCAATTGTGATGACTAGTTTGGCTGAGAAGAACTGTCAGTTGCCCAACATCTATTCTGAAAATATTTGTGCTTGTTATTGTCTGTATTGACATCCTTGTTATTCATTGAATGGAAGCATATCAAGTGATCAATGTGCCCTAAATTTGTGATTCTTATTTAATTTCAGATACGTACAATTATGGTGGAAAACATCGAGAAGATACTTGAGAGAGGTGATAGGATCGAGCTCCTTGTTGACAAAACAGCAACAATGCAAGATGGTGCATTTCACTTCAAGAAACAGTCTAAACGCCTTCGTCAAGCACTTTGGATGAAAAATGCCAAACTCTTGTATGTAAATCCAACTTCTTTTTATAACTTATTATATTTACAGAAAATCTAGACAAATAGCCAATTTATGAGTCCTCTATTGTTGATAATCTCGGAGTGAAAGCATGACTAATGGCTTCACATGTCAAGTAAGGGAACCTAGAGATTTGATTTTGCCACTGAGTTTATTCTATTTGTCCTCAATTTGGTTTGATCAAAATGGTCAAATTTTGAAGACTTAAGACTTTGAGTATATATACTGTGTAGAAGGCTCATTATAAAAGGATAGTGGGGCGAACCGAGGAAAACGTTAGATAAAATTTTCAAATAATGTCAGTTGAACAGTCACTTTTGATCATTTTCGGTACCGACATGAGAAACTTGTCTGATTGTACTTTTAGCTCGCATTTTATCGGCTTACATCTTTGGTGCATATTGAATGCCACATAAAGGAACTTATACACCTTCATGTACAAACAGGGCCATGCTAACATGCTTGATTGTTCTGCTACTCTATGTAATTATTGCCGCTTGCTGTGGAGGCATCACTCTACCATCATGCAGATCCTGAGCAGCAGTCTTACCGTTTAAGTTCCTGCTAAGGTATGCACCTCGAAGAATATTCATGCAAGTTCGTCCCATGTAGGCTCCTTTGTTTTCCGAGTCCAAGGTTTCGAGGTTTATGTACTGCTCAAGACTCCAGAAATATCTGTGTATATTTCACAGCTATGCTGGACCTCACCTAGATATTCTAATCTTTCATGAATGAGTGGCACGACTTCGTTGTGGATCATCTTTGCATTCTGCTTTTTTTGTTGTATGTGTCAACTGTATAAACGTAAATCAACACATTTTTAAATGTGTTAAATTCGAATATTATGTACATGTAATTATATTCACCGTGTTGATCGTGTATCGTGTTTATTAAACATGCCAGTGTCATATATATGTGTGTGTGTATGTATATTCATTCCTCAAAGATTACAAGTTTTTAACTGCAATCTCCCTTTCATTCACTAGCGACAGGTTCATCAAATGAATATGTGTGCATTGTTGAACAAATGAGCATGGTTGAGCAAAGGACTCGTTCACCCTCTGAAATGAAATGATCATTCTAAATCGGGGATTTCATCGCCGATACGGTTTATCTATAAAGGCACTATATAACGCCTTGTGATTGTTGGAAATATAACCTCGAAATAAAATCGAGGTACCAATTAGATGAAATAAAGCAAATTGAAAGAGATCGAACCATTTGTTGTACTTGTGCATGTCTAGGATTGTGAAATTTGCTTCTAAGACAATAGTCCTACCACGACACAGCAGATGATCGATCTCTTTCAATTTACTTTATTTCATTCAATCGGTGCCAATTTTTTTATTTTGCAGTTATATTTCCAACAATGGTCATTAGGGTTGTAAACGAACCGAACGAACACGAACGAGGGTGTGTTCATGTTTGTTCGTTTAACTTTAACCGAACAAATGAACGAACACGAATATAAACTAACATAAAATTTCTTGTTCGTGTTCGTTCATTAAGGAATGTAGCTTGTTCGTGTTCGTTCATGTTTGTTCGTTTAAATGGTAAACGAACACTAAAGAACACAAACGAGCATATATAATTTGTTAAATATTTAATATTTTTAGTTAGTTCGATTAATTCAGTTAATTAGCCGATTTTTAAACTGAATTAATCGATAATTAAAATTTGAAAAAATTCTTAATTATTAGTCGAAACTTAAAATTATCTAATAGATTAACCAATTTTGTTTTGGTTCGATCAGAAAGTTCGGTTTAACCGAGTAATGAACACCCCTAGACATATGTGAATAAATTTAAATGAACATAAACGAACATAATTGAACGAACATAAATGAACATAAACCAACGAACATAAATGAACGAGCATAAACGAACGGATTACCGAACGTTCACGAACATAAATAAACGAACAAGACTTTTGTTCGTGTTCGTTCATTTAATTAGACGAACAAAAAATATTGTTTATGTTCGTTCGTTCAATAAATAAACGAACTTCCCACTGAACGGTTCACGAACAGTTCGTTGAACGTTCGGTTCGTTTACGACCCTAATGATCATCCTTAACATGAGAATAATTTAAACCTTAATGTTTAATCTCTAGTAGCTTTACCTTTTCTTTTCCAAATTATAAAAAATAATAAAAATAAAAGTATTCGGTGTAGATTGATGAAAGTCTAATCCTAAACATATATATTGGGTACGGTATAACTGAAAATTAAAATACTAATGGTAGGTGTCAGCAAAACTCAATTTGAAATATTCGATTCTTTTGACTCGAATTTTAATTTTATAAACTCAAGTTGAAAGAATTTTTTAATAAAGTTTGAGTTATAAAACATGACTTGAATAACATGAAATTTTAATAATTAACATATTGGTTTTTAAATTCGAGTCGAATCCTTTAATTCTGCCTGATATATATACATCATATATGAAAATATATATGTATATTATATGTGATTATAGAAAGTCGTTTAAATTGAAATTTTTTATAATTATATATATATACAATCAAATTGAAACAAAAATTCGAACAAATCAACTTGATTTCACAATTTTTTTTAAAGTGAGTCTAGTTGATCAAATACTTACTTACCCTAACTAAATGGAATATACAATGAGAGGTACAGACTTTTATTGGTTATTTTATTTAATTTGTTAGGATGTCAGGCTGTGAGTATATCCCCATATATCCCAAACTAACTGCTCCATCTTCCACAAACTGAGATTCCGTTAGCAATAAACATTCCTTAATATTTCCGCATGAATTTGTTGGAAATAGTGCAAGTTTATATCAGCAGGGCAACAACTCCAATCCTCATATATTATCTCCAACCATACACACACACATATATATATATATATATATATTTATACATCTAACCCACTAACCTTCGTTTTCTTTATATTTCACTTTGATTTCTAGAAAACAATGTTTTAAAATCGGATTTTATTGAATTGAAAAAAATCGAAAATATCAATTACACATGTACGCACGTATATATACAATAATTTTTTTAATATTATTAAAGTAATTATAAGGTAATATTTTTAAACTCGGGTCTCTTAAAATGAACACTATCTTTTTTTTTACTAGGACCACTTATTAGGTTCTATATAGAAGAGATTTAAACTTTTACTTTTGTATTAATTTGTTGAAATTGAGTCAGAATCAATTTTTTGAAAATGACTGTTTTAAAATATAATGTAATCGATTTAATACTACGACTCTCATTTTAAGTTGTTTTTTAAACTTTTGAATGTTTTAGTTTCATCCCTAAACCCTAACCATCATTCAAAATTAGTTCCCAAACTTTGAACATTTCAATTTCATCATCAAATTATTGTTTATGTCACATCATACTACTACATAATGCACACTAGCGTTTACATGAAAATTAAATATATTTATAACGATTTTATCAACATGAGATATAATTAGCATATCATGCTAATTTGGGAATGAAATTAGAACACTCAAAATTTGATGGATTCATAGTTTAAAAATAAAATTTGAAATGTTCAAATGTTTATAAACTAATTTAAGATGAGAATAATAGTGTGAATACATGCAAAACAAATAACTCGTCAAATTACACTGCAAAGTCACAAGTAAAATAGTGGAAAAATAAATAAAAATCGATTTAGTAATATATGTTTTTTAATAGTAAAAGAATACCACTAAACAAATATTAATCATTTTAATCATTTGAATTGAATATTAGTTATTCCAATATTACATTTTGTACCACGGGATTCATTTTCACCCTATATAAGACGATGTCGTACAATTGATTCTTCACACCAAAATCTCTTATTCCATTTCTCCTTCAACAAATTAAACCATCTTTTTTCTCCTTACAAAACATCTCTAATGGAGGCCGACAAAACCGTTGAGACATCGATCAACATCCCTGCAGACACCAAGTCCAAGTCCAAAGGCAAAGCCCCATTCTCCATCTCTTCGAAAACCGTGGTCGAACCGGCGCCGAAACGGGGAGTGAAAAAAGGGTTGGCCATAGGTGACTTTGTTTTAAGGCTGTGCGCCATGGGAGCCACCACGGGCGCCGCAGTGACGGTGGGGAATGCTCAGCAGACTCTCCCATTTTTCACTCAGTTCTTACAGTTCCAAGCTCAGTACAACGATATTCCAAGTTTGGTGTACGTCTTCGTCTTCCTTTGTCTCTTTTCTTCGTGTGATAATCTTCGAAAATTTTATATAAACATGGACTTAAATTTTACAGGTTTTTCATGATAGCATGTGCCATAGTCACCGGTTATCTCGTCATTTCACTGCCGTTCTCCGTCATCTGCATCATCCGTCCGCTTGCAACGCCTCCGAGGCTTCTCCTTGTCATCTTTGATGCAGTAAAATCAACTCTCTATCTATCTTTCACTATCTATCTTTCGAGTCGAGTCAAATTTTGATCGCTCCTTATGCTTTTGAAGCGATAATTAGTGCATGGATTGTTGCAGATGGCAGCGGGTATAACGATAGCGGCGGGTTCGGCAACGGCGTCGATCATTTATCTGGCTCACAACGGGAACCCGAACACGAACTGGCTTCCGTTTTGCCAACAGTTTGGTGATTTCTGCCAGAGCGTGAGTGGAGCAGTGGTGGGTTGTCTCATAGCCGGCGCTCTCCTCTTGTTTATACTTATCCTTTCGGCTTTCGCTCTCAAAAGAAGTTGAAAAAGGAACATTCCTCGGCCGAATCGATGATTGTGTTTTTATTGCTAAGTGTGAACAACTACAAGTTATGAAAAGTGTGGTGTGGTGTGGAAACCATTTGGTGTGATTTTAATGTATTACTTTCGCTCTATGTAAATCTTTGTATAAATATAAATCCATTATGAACTGTCCTTTCGATGATATTGAAAATGATTAAGAATCTTTTAGCTGAAGATATTCGTATGAAGATACACTTCGTTTTGTTTACAAGGTATAAATATATTGTTAAACGGTTAAAAGAATAGGTATGAACAAATACTACTTTGTAATTACCTTTAGACCATTAAAAAAATTTTTAATTGGTTTCTTATGTAACTATAGGGGTATACAAAATATATCGTAACCATTAAATTTTATCGGTTAATTAACCTACCGTTAAGGTTAAACGGTTTCGATTAATCAACCACTAAAAATAATGGTTAATGAATAACATATTGGTTAACCGTTATGAAATTATTTACACATAAAGTGAAGTTTATGATTAGAATTTTTCTATTTAAAACATTTTTTTTGTGTGAAAATTTTAATATAACATTTATTAGAGAGATAATTTTATTATTCTCAAAAAAATTAGTGAACATACAAAAAAATATAATAGATTACGGTTAACGGTTAACCGTTTCTTAATTGTTAGATTACAGTTTAATAACCGCTATAACGATTAACTGACCGTTTATGCTAAATGAAACATTAAACTAGAATGAACTACCTGACTCATGTCACATATAGTATATAAAAGAATTTCAAGCTAATATGGTAATATTATAAGGGTAATTGTTCTATACACAAGCGCTTGTGGAAACTTTTTTACACAAGCGCCTTAGTTTTAGGGGTTAGGGACTTTGTTTAGGGTTTAAAATTTAGGGGTATAAGTGTAGTAGTTTTGAATTTAAGGATTGTTAATAAAATTTTAGGTTTAGGGTTAAAATTTAGGGTTTATAGGTTAAAACCTAAATCCTCACCCATAATACCCTAAAACTAAACCCTAACCCTAAACCCTAAATTCTAACCCTAAATCCTAAATTCTAAACATGAATCCTAAATTCTAAACCTTTACACTAAAACCTCTAAACTCTAAATCCTAAACACTAACCCTAAACCCTATAATTGAGGCACTTGTGGAAATAAAAACTTTCCACTGCCAGTGTATAGGATATTAATCCATATTATAACTCGATATCTCTCTTTTACCATGCTGTTGAATCTAATCTAACATCATTTATCACAAATCCGATTGAATATTAAATCAAGATTCTAAACGAAATTAAATTTATGTATTAATTTAAATTAAAAAGTTAAGTTCATGTATCAATTTGGACTAAGAAATTTAATTTAGGTACCTAATTGAACTTGGAAATCAAATTCAATATATAGTTGGACAAAAAAGTTTAGGAACCAAATTGAAATTTGAAGACAAATTCAGGTACCAAAAATATATATTTACCATTTTCCTAAACGAAAGAAAAAAGGCTTGCGTAAGAAGCTGGGTTCCAGCTGCTAGCATTTCCCATCGTTAATTCCTTGTTTCTTTCTTTCTTCCACCTTCTTTTCCCCAAAAGGGCGAAAACGAAGTCCAAATCTTGCTAGGGTTTCTCACTTGAATCTTTAATTACAGAAAAGAATCCAAAATGTCGCAGCCGCAATTCGGGAAATTAATGCCCAATCTGGACCAACAAAGCACGAAACTCCTCAATTTAACGGTCCTCCGTCGCATCGACCCTTTCGTCGAGGAGATTCTCATGACGGCCGCTCATGTCGCCTTCTATGAGTTCAACATCGACCTTAGCCAATGGGTATTGCCTTCATTTCCTATTATTTCCAAAGCCTTTTTTAATCTCTAAACACTGAACTTTTGCACTTTTTTGTTGTTTATTCAGAGCCGGAAAGACGTTGAAGGATCTCTTTTTGTTGTCAAGAGGTAACTTTGAATTTTTTTTAATCTTTTGTACATTTTCATTTATTTATTTTTTTTCAAATTCGAGATATTTATTTCCGGTTCTTAATTCAGGAACACGCAGCCTAGGTTTCAGTTTATTGTGATGAATAGACGGAATACTGGTTAGTTCCCTGCTGTTTTGTTTAATGATTGTATGCTTTATTGATTCATGTAATAAACTAAGAAACAAAATCTTTTAAGTTTTGAGAAAACTTTGTTTATTTAGTACTAATAAGTTTCGATGTGCCTTTTATAAACAGATAATTTGGTGGAAAATCTCTTGGGAGATTTCGAGTATGAAGTTCAGGATAAATATCTGCTATACCGCAAAGCTTCTCAGGAAATAAATGGTATTTGGTTTTATGATGCACATGAACTTGAGGAGGTTGCAAATCTTTTCAGCAGGTACTGATAGTGATAATTTTTGTCATTTGTTTTTTTTAATGTTTTTGAACAAAAGAGATGCATGTGTAGTACGTGATTGCTCTTCTGTGCGTGTGTGTATGTATTATGAAAGTTTTATGATATTTTCATTGCTTATTTGTGCCATTTTACGTGCTTTTGCAACTTCAGGATCCTTACTGCATATTCAAAGGTGCCCCAGAAGTCAAAGGTAGCATCAGTTAAAGGGTAAGCTTCATAGTCCCCCCCTTTTCTATTATTCACGTTATGTTTCTTCATTTACTTAAAATTAGCATTATGCTTAGTTATCAGCGTATACATCATCAAGTTGAATAATCTCTTGCCTTTTTGTACTTTATAATTGTGATCGTTGAGTTTTTCAATCAACATTGAAGTTTCTAAGCACTAGAATCACTCCATTAGTTATATTCTGTCACCTTTTTTTTAATCTAATTTGGTACTCTTCTTTTACCATATCCATCACCATCCTTAAGAGATGTTAATGTTTCTTATGTTTTTCTACTATTGTAGTGGACTCCCCTACGAAATGGTCAAATTGGTGCTGGATTATTATGATCTTCTTTTAGGACTGCATGTTGCTTTGGTTTCATATAGTAGAAAATCCTCTGTTTTTTAGAATATGCCCGATTTTCAAGCTTTCATGTCTCACTTATAAAATTGTAGCTGTTATGAATGGTAAATGTTCCCATTGTGATGCCATTATATGCTTTGTAAACTTCCAAGATATGCCGGGTTTTACCGCTTTTTTTTTTCAATTTTTTTAGTAACAGTATTAATCACAAATGCAGTGAGTTCGATGAACTTGAGGCTGTCTCAACAATGGCCATCATGGATCCCTTGGAGCCATCATCATCAACTACATCCATTGCTGCAGATGTCCCTGATGACCCTGCCTTCATGAATTTCTTCAGTGTATGTATTTTTCTAGTCAATGTTTCCTTGATGAAGTTATTTCTAGTTAGTGAATGCTTCTACTCTCTGCTTTCACTGCAACGATATATTCTGTAGTGGAGTTTCCTAGGATGGTGCGCCAAATCTAATTGTGGTATCCTAGTGGCTAGTATTTTGGTTGAGTATCCTATTAAAGTCATCTGACATTAAGGGCTAAGAGGTATCCTTGTTAAATGGTCAATTAGATTAAATTGTCTTTTAAGAGGTTCTGAAGTGCACACTATATTGGGCCCCGGGGCACCTTTCCTTATGAGTGGCTATATCTTAGTCCTTTTTATTACATGTTGCAGACAGCTATGACCATTGGAAGTGCTTCAAATAGAGCAAGTTACGGACAACCATACCAATGTTCTGCTGCAATGCCCGTGCCTTCTAACCCAGCGATTGTTGCTTCCCCTACAGTGCCAGCTTTACAACTACCATATCCTATATCATCCTCTAGTCCGTTGATGCCACGACTTGATACCCCTGAATCAGGAAGCAACCACACTAATCTTGTAAAGCCCTCGACGTTCTTTTTGCATCCCGCCTCTTCTCCGCAGATAGTACCACCTGTCTCTACATCTTCACCAACTGATCCCCTACTTAACCCTCCTCTGAATCTACAACGCCTGCACGGTGCTCCATTGCTTCAACCTTTTCCACCACCCACTCCCTCACCATCGCTCACTCCTGCTCCTCAAAACTATGGTTTATCTATCAGCAGAGAAAAAGTTAGGGAGGCACTTTTGGCTCTCATTCAGGTGATTTTACTATCCATCAGCAATGTATGCTGAATATGGAAAACTTTACCCCTAGACTAGAACCTTACTTCTTGTTTTGAACTGTCATTTTCTCATTTTCCCCATACATCTAACTGGCATAGCATATGTTTCAGGACAATCAATTCATCGACATGGTCCACCGAGCACTTCTAAATGCACATAATTCCTGACCACGAAACCGAGAATGGTGATAGTATACATTTTTTTTGCTATAGTTCTGTTTTTGGGTCTATTGTTTAGGAGGTCTTGGTTTCACTTCATTTAGTTGCCCTTTACTAGAAGTTGTAAAGACAAACTCTATAGCAATTTGTCTTCCTCAATGGATTTGGTTGGTTGGTGCTCTTATTGTTCAATATAGTAATATACACGTATAATATGATTCTGATTTTTTTATCTGGTTAGTGTAAACTTACTGCGTTTATTGGTTGGTGATTGTCATTCTGATGGGTCAATAAAAACTTGTACAAAATGTTGGTTTGATTTTGATATTTCAAGCTCTTTATTTTTCATCTGGAAAATAATGTTTATTGGTACGATATCGAAAATCATGATTCATGCTATATGTGCAGATTGTTTGTTTGTTGAGAAAAGCAAGTTTCATGGCAACTTGATTCATCTCATTTTGGAAAAATATTTGACCAGCATTTAAGATGATTTATCCAATGTACTAGTGTATTGGGTCTAAATAGTATTGTACTAAGGTGTTTTCATTGTTAATTTAGGCGTTAGATGTCGATTTGGGTCTAACTTAGAGCATCTTTTTAGAAATTTTGATCGAGCTATGAATACATGTATCAATTATAACGGGCATATCAATGACCACAACGTTCGTATAATGTTTGCTTATTAAACTAAATAAACGTACGTATAATGTTTGTTTATTAAGTTAAATAAACGTACGTATAATATTTGTTTATTAAACTAAATAAACATATGTATAATGTTTGTTTATTAAGTTAAATAAACGTATATGAATAACATTTTTTATGTTCATTTAATAAGCGATCGGATATAAATAAATGTGTGTTCGGTTTGTTTATGTTCTCGAATAAATTCATTTACTCGATTTTTTTTTATATTTTACATATTGATAAAGTTAGAGACTAAATCGAAAATAGAGTGAATTTTGGAGTTTAAACTATACAACTTGAGGAGCTTATTCACTATTTTCTTCTATAAACATGTTCGCGAACGTTAAACGAACATACTCATAAATATCTTCACAAACATTAAATGAACTAAGAATAATTCAAAAATAAATAAACAAACATAAACATGATACTAAAAAATTAAAAGAATACAAATAAAAAATAAACACTTTCTAAATAAAATAAACGAATACAACATTATTCGTCCAAGCTCAGTTTATTTACATCTCTATTCATTCATACCTAACTTTACACGAGTTGGCTATTTAGACAACGTGTAAGTATTGTCTAAAGTAAGAGAGGAAGAAGAATAAAAAAATATTTTTCTTCTCCAAATTATAATTAAAACAATTTGTTAAAAAGTTATTTTAATATTTTAACTATAGTTTAGGATCAAATTAAATATTAATATATATATGGTTTAATCATTGATGTTAATTTATTGGATGATTAATTTAGATCATGTACTGTAGAGGCCTATTATGAGATGAACTTTTTTATTTAATTTACTCTATTTACAACATCATGGTTCGAGTGTCTAACCTTACTTAAAAAATCTAATGTTACGTCATACTAAACCAACATACTCTTTGTTCAATGTATTTTTATTAAAATATCATATTTTTACGGTGTTGGTACGCATTAATAATTCTAGGGTTATGCTATTGACAGCCCTTAGGGCTATCAATAAGAACACTATAGATTCTTGTAACTAATGTTTATTAATTTTTTTAAAGAAATATAGTATAATGTAATTAATTATACTCCTAAAAAGTTGTGTTTTTATTAATTTAAATTTTTTAATTTAATTAAATAATAAAACCTTAAATTTAAACTCCAAACCTCAAACTTAAACCCTAAATCATAAACCAAAACCTCAAACCCAAACCATAAACCATAAACATCAAACCCTAAAACTTAAACCATAAACCAAAACACTCAAACCATAAACCCTAATACTTAAACATTAAACCCTAAAACTTAAATCATAAACCATAAACCCTAACCCTGAATCCAAACCATCAAACCCTAAACCCTAAACAATAAATCATTTTAAGTGAGTATTAATTACATTAAACAACCTAAAATTAATTAAACATGATTTTTTAGGAATGTATTTAATTACATTTTACTAGATTTTATTACAAAGCAAAACAATCATTTATTATAAAACAAAACAAACATTAATTACAATGCAAAACAAATATTAATTATAAGAATTTATAAAATTCTTATTGACAGCCCTAAGGGTCAATAGCAAAATCCATAATTCTATGATCATTTTATAATTTATTGGTAATATTAATAGGATTAATATCTTATACACTGGCGGTGAATTTTTTTTTTTATTTCCACAAGCGCCTCAATTATAGGGTTTAGGGTTAGGGCTTATGGTTTAGAGTTTAGGGGTTTTAATGTAAATGTTTAGAATTTATGGTTCATGTTTAGAATTTAGAATTTAGGGTTATAATTTAGGGTTTAGGGTTAGGGTTTAGTTTTAGGGTAATATGTGTAGGGATTTAGGTTTTAACCTATAAACACTAAATTTTAACCCTAAACCCAAAATTTTATCAACAATCCCTAAATTCAAAATTACTACACTTATACCCCTAAATTTTAAACCCTAAATGGAGTCTCTAACCCCTAAAATTAATACGCTTGTGTAAAAAAATTTCCACAAGCGCTTGTATATAAAACAATTACCCATATTAATAATCAAAACATAACTTTTTTAAATTTTAATGATTAAAAAAATGTTTATGCGTACCTCAATGACCACAAATGTAGTTTAAACTTTAAATATATTAGCTCACAATAAATTATATAGAGTAATTATATTAGGTTGAATTTTATAGAGTAATTATATTATGTACCGGCTTTAATTTTAGGGGTTAGAGATTCGATTTAAGGTTTATAGTTTAGGAATTTATGTTTACGTGCTTAATATTTAGGGATCGTGGTTTGAAGTTAAAGTTTAAGTATTATATGCAAAAACTTAAACCCTAACTTCTAGACTCTAAATTCTAACCATAAACCCTACATTCTAAACCCTTAAACTTAAATCTCTAAACTATGAATCTTAAACTAGATCTTTAACTCCTAAAATTAGGGCGCTTGTGGAAACAAAATGTTTCCGCCACCATTGTATGTGATATTTTTTTCTCATATATTTATAGATTATATTGTTCGAATCTAGTTCAATTAAATCCCTAAGATATTATCCTAAAATTTTAACCATAACTTTTTAAACTCTAAATTCTAATTACATACCCTAAATTTAAACTTTTAAATTTAAACCCCTAAACTAAATCTCTAACTCTTAAAACTAGGGCGCTTAGTGGAAATAAAATATTACTACGTTCAGTGTACGACATACCGCCCTTTACCATTGAGATTATTTATTGGGTTAAAATTCCACTTATGTATCTACATCCGATGAACTTTGGGACCTAAATTCGACCCGAGAAACCCGACCCGAGCATTAGGCCCGTCGACGGCTAAATCGCATGTCCTGCAGTTTCTACAAAAGTAGCACACCACACAGTTATCGCCGCCACTTCTCAAGAGTGAAAAGGAAAAGAAAAACTAGGGCTTTATCCCGCCATGGCTCGCTTGACGAAGGAGCAGCTCCTGAAAGACGGGAAGACGCATGATCCCGCCTCTATTACCTCCCTCTCTCTCTCCCACAAAGCTCTCTCCGATGTACGTAGCCGCCGGCACCGCCAACGTCCCTCTTTCTTCTCATTTCCTTCCATTCCCCTCTTCCTCTAATATACACTCTTTTCCCCCATTTTTGAACAGGTGTCTTGCTTGGCTGAATTCGAAAACCTGGAAAGACTCGACCTTGCCTTTAACAATCTCACTTCACTCCAGGTTTTTCCTCTTCAATTTCCTGCTTAGTAAGTACTAATTAAAATGAAATCTAACTTTAATTTTGATTTATAGGGATTGAAGTCTTGCGTTAACTTGAAGTGGTTATCGGTTGTTCAAAACAAATTGGAAACTTTGGAAGGAATTGAAGGACTCACTAACCTCACTGTAAGGGGCAGGATAAATCAAACTTATTTCTCTTCTTAATTTCTGAATTAAAATGAATCGCGTTTATGATTCGGTTTCCTTTAAATTAGGTGTTGAATGCAGGAAAAAATAAGCTTAGATCAATGGAAGAGGTCAAGCCTCTTGTTAATTTACGCGCATTAATTCTGAATGGTAATATTTGTTATGAAAATGCATCACTTTTTTCAAAGACCTTTTTTGCATTTTGTATTTGGTAATCTACCGTTCTTTCTTTTGGCTATGCAGATAACGAGATTGTCTCTATTCGCGGACTTGATGAAATGAAAGATTTGAACACTCTCGGTATGTGCTCTTAATCGTCGTCTTCACATTCACATTACTTTGTTGTTGGCTTATGCTTTAATGCCAACCAAGAATGAAATTGTTTTCAAAGTTATTGTAGCGGGTTTGAAACCCAAGTGTGAGAACAAAGTTATTAAGAATAGGACTTTTTTATTCAGGAGCAGGATGGAAAATACTTTCCAAATGATCCCCTCTAAACATGTTTTTAAGATCTAAGAAGTTAATTTGTTTTTTTTACAGCAGATTATATATGAAAGACGGTTTGATTTGTTTTTTTTTACATCAGATTATATATGAAATCCTTTCTGTTGTTGATTTGGTAATAGATCTAAGAAGTTGATTTTTTTTTTCTGGCAAAAAGGTTGATTCTCAAGCATGGAACATGCAAATCCTGTTCCTAGTTGTGTCACAGAGACAACATGTCAATATCACAACCTTTGCTTCTCTGAGTGTCATTCACATATAGCTAAACATTTGAACCAGTTTTACCTTCGAACTAGTGCTTTAGATATCTCTTATCTGGTTTTAACTTGATCATACTATCTGTGTGGAATTTCCTGCAGTTCTTTCTAGGAATCCTATCACCGAAATTGGCAATTCTCTCACGAAGCTGAAATCTATTACAAAGGTGTTGATTCCTTCCATCGTTCATATATTATTGGATTCAATTTTCCTTGATTTCTCCTAATGTTTTTCCGATGACTCTTGGTTCCAGTTCTCTGCATCTAACTGCCAAATCCAAGCCATCGAGTCGTCGCTCAAGTGCTGCGCTGAATTAAAAGAGCTTCGACTTGCACACAATGATATCAAGGTAAATTCTTTTACGCTGACTTTCAGCGTCGATGATGTCTCAGTTAGGTACTTCCAACTATTTCCTTACCCTCTTGTCTACACTTCCAATATATTGATTAATTACTTGTATCTCTTCTCCCACCCTCTGTTCATGTGTATGAATTGCCCAGAGTCTCCCAGCGGAATTGTCTTACAATAAAAAACTTCAAAATTTGGATTTGGGAAATAACTTAATCTCTAGATGGTCAGAATTGAAGGTTAGTAGTAGCAAGCAAACTTAATTTATTTTTTCCGTGGAAGTGCATTCTCTACGTGTGTCATTGACGACAAACTAAATAACAGGGACTGGATTCATTGGTCAATCTGAAGAATCTCAACCTACAAGGAAATCCCATATCTGAAAAAGATAAAATAGCAAAGAAGGTAGGATTTCCTTACAATTTTCTTCCTATATGTTTTAAAGATAACCGTGTTTTGTTCGTTTACACGCGATTTCTAAAATGACACTGCTGCAGGTTAAAAGGTTACTGCCTAACTTACAGATATTCAATTCTAGACCGATTGATAAAAGCTTCAAAAATAAAGACGGTGAAACCGTTGACATTGCTTCAAATAGTACGGATTACAAGGAGGATATTCACATGGAAGGCAAAAAGGGTCAGAAAAGAAAAAAGAACCCCAAAATTGAGGTGTCGGTTGAGAAACAAGATGTTAATCATGATAATGTTCCTCGTCTTGACACTGAGAAAGAATTGAAGAGGAAAAAGAAGAAAGGAAACGACAAACTGCCGAATGAAGTTCCCGCTGATGAGGAAGATGATATTGTTGCTGAAAAGAAAGAAAAGAAGAAAAGTTTAAAGGGGGAACAAGAAAATCTTAATCATCTTGATGCAGAGAAAAATATTACACAAAAAGGGAGGAAAACAAATGATAAGCACTCGAAAAAGGAAGTTTCGGTACACGAGGATGGTATTGCAGGCGAAGAGAAACCGAAGAAGAAGAAAAAGCTAGAGAAACGGACTGAACTAGACATTATTGATGATGCAGGTGCCTCTTTCACAGAGCTATTCGCAACTGATGCTATAGATCCCACAGATGCCGGTAAAATGAAGATAGTTGATACAACCAGTCAAGATACGAAATCGTCTGATCACTTGGTTACCTACCCTGTGAAAAAGAAGAAAGGTAAGCATGCCATGGTTGCCGAACTTCAGTTGTCCCCGGCAATTGAAGTTGGAATGGGTGGAGCATCAACCTGGGATGACGAATGAATCAGATCATCTGCGGCGCTTAATTCCGATCGCACCCCCTGAGGTTTTCTTTTTTGCTTAACTTCCTAATGTCTTGGGGTGAATTTTGGTTTCTTTTTCTTGCTAGTTATGTGCCGGAAGGAATCTAGATGTTTTGAAAGAGTGATTAATCAGATGTACTAGTTTTTCTAACCATATGAATAGCTGTTTTCAAACTTGCACTTTCAACGCCATCCTATAAGAATTTTGCCATTAAACTCGTAAACTTGTGGTGACTATATGGGAACGATGAGTTGTAAAGGTATCGAGCTTATTCAAATTAGGTTTTGTTCATGCTCTTTTATTTATTTATTTTTTAAGTTACGTTGTGTTTTGTAAGAATTTTAAAATTGTATTAATGTCATTTAAAATTATGAGTTCACGTTTTGAAATGATTGAATATGTTCTAATATAAAATATAAACATGAAATCCATTAATTAATTGAGTGGTCAAGAATGTTTATATTCTACTTAACAGAAAACAATTTGCACGTGTCTCAATAACTTATTAGAACATTAAAAACACAACAGTTATTATCAGATGTTTATTTTTATAACTTGTATTCTCCTGATTTTTCAGTGAGTAACCTTATAAGATAACTTTGACTGATCGTCTTCATTTTCTTCAGATGCTGAAGTGAAAGTAACTGGCTTTGCTGGAACATCTCTCACAATCAAGCTGAGCACTTCTGGTCTCGAATAATGCCCGACCACATCGAAATCGAATTTTGCCCGAGCTATTTCTCCGAGATCTGTGAACCATTTAGCAGTTATCATTATTTCGAGTTGTTCACCGAATATAATTAAAATCTTTTTTTCGCAACATGCAATACAACCGGCGGAGAAGATTGGTCGGAAACAGTTATTCCGCTGACATGAACCTATACAGACAAAAACAGGGACAGTACTGTACAAACCTAGATTTGCTGATATAAGTGCCTCCCCTTCATAATGGGGTCCTGCCAGAATTGCACCGGATGGTGATATTATGACACTCCCTCCAGCACAGACAACAGAATCCGGAGTAAGCTCGTCTTCTGTCCCGTAGAACATATATTCTGGAGAGGGCGGGTAGTCGGCCCTACGACAGAACTGGTTGGCCGACAAAACAAAACACCCGCCCTCGAGAGCAATATGTGTCATCGATGCTTGCCACACATCCCTGGAATCAGCAGTAGGTGCACAATATATTTCAATACCTGCAAACATTAAAAGCCTCTCAAAGTTAAGAGTATAAAAAGCATAAGATGATGGTTTCCATATATATAGTTCATAGAACAAACGTGTTCAAGGATTACGGTTACGTTTCTATGAGCTGAAATGGGACAATTCTCTAATTCGATATCAAGTTCTGCTAGACTAAACCTAGAAGACGAATACGAACGAGTTCGGGCTAACACGACAATGAATGTTTACTCCCAAAAGAACTGAAACAAGAAAAACTTAATTATATATGCCCTGCAATATAGTGAAGGTCCAAGAATCCAACCTTTTGCATACATTGCAGTCCTCAGAAGTGGCATTCTATTTTCCCAACAAATGGCAGCACCTATTTTCCCGATCGGAGTCTCAAAAACCGGAATCGTCGATCCGTCTCCAAATCCCCATATTATACGCTCCAATGCTGTAGGCATGATCTTCCGGTGTTTCCCAAGGAACCGACCTTGGGAGTCTAAAAACAGAACCGTGCAATATAAGGTGTATCCTTCTCTCTCGATCACTCCCATTACCAAGTACACCTTATACTTTCCAGCCATGGCTGCCAAGCGCTCAACTTCAGGACCTACAATTAGCATAGAGTCACATATATGAAACAAGATTAACCATGTTGCTCCGACTCTCATTTTTTCAATGTATTTGTATCTGACACTTGTATCCGATAAATATCCTGATATGATACTAAAAACACACACAAACATCAAAACCGAACACAACCGTATTAGATACGTATCATATCTAACAGGTACCCAAATCCGAGAAACATAGATGACTATTACCTCTGATCTAATCTAAGTCATAGTATATAGCGCATTCTAAAGCATATCATGTTCTCAAATATTCAAATATTTCAAGAGTAAAAGGACATCGATTTTGAAATTGGACAAATTGATTCTTAAGAAAAAGAAACACTTTGGTAGTCGTCAATTTTGAAAGTGAGATATTAAAGCCAATGTGGCTTTGATGGTTTTTTATTAATTTTACGAAATCTCGATAGCATAATAACAAATTTGATCTTTTGGTAAAAACTTAACAAATTAAATCTTTCATATTTATAAATGATATTAATTTAATTCTAATTTTAAAATTACTCGAAAGTGAGTTATTAAAGTCAATGTAGCGTCAATGATTTTCTTTTATCAATTTTACATAATTTTACCGACTTAATAACAAATTTAACTTTTAACATTTATGTCTATTTAATCTTAATTCTAGAAGGGATAAAATTTTAATATACAATTGTGTAAATAAATTTTGGACAAACCTAGAAATTTACAATATTTTAAGTAAAAAACTAAATCATAAGCTTTTGCGATATATTAAATTCTAAACCCTAAACAAAATCTTAATCCCTAAAATAAAAAGATTTGTTTATCAAAATTGGCATTGGAAAACAAAATCAAGTGTTTGATATATTTATTCATACCAGGGACATTAATGGCAGAAGCATGATACTTCCGGAACTGTTCTTTCCCTTTATCAGTACGGTTCCCAATCGTAACACCGAAATTCGAACCACGTGGATACCCTCCGACGAAGGCTTCGGGGAACACCACTAGCTGAGATCCGTATTCCGCCGCTTCAGCCAACAACCTCTCCGCCTTAGATAAAGTAGCAGGGGTGTCGTAGAAAACGGTCGACGCTTGGACCAGGGTTGCTCGGACGTTTGTGGCGGAGGAAGCGTCGCCGCCCATTTCAACCTCCGGGAAGAGCGGTCCGTTAGATCGAGGGGCCGGCACAAGAGACATCATTTTGGTTGGAGTTGGAGAAATGGGATTAATTTGAAGACATGGGAAGTTGAGCGTAAATTAATGATTAGGGATCAAGTTTACCGGTGGTAGGGTGTCTCCGGATAAGATGTCTACCAGAAACCCATGCCGACAAGATAACATTAACTAATCATAAATGTACAGAATTTGGTTACTCAACACTATAGTCAATTACGGTAAACACAGCTAAAATCTCATCATTTTTAGCGTCAGCGTAATTCATAAAATTTACCAAAAAAAAAAAACTAAAAAAATAAAGTTAAATGTATAAGGTTTATACAGTTTAGGGTAGACTACCCTAAATTAGACATGGATTCGCCGTTGACTATAGTTAAATCTTAATCTCACGTTACGATTAAAATAACATATCATCCATAATATTTCACGTGACGATGTGGATAGGGATGTAAAAAGTTGACCTGACCTGAAAACCTGACTGAAACCTGCTCGAGTTAGAACCTAGTTTGACCTGAAAATTTGATGATCCAAATTCAATCTATAACCGACTGTTGTTGACTCGAACCTGAATTCGACTTGTTATTGTAGTGACCGAACTTGACATGCGTCCGACTGAAAACGACCCGAACCCGAATTGGACCTATTACTGTGGAACTGAAACTCGACCTGCGCCCGACTGAAACGAACCCGAAGTCGACCTGGCAGATAACCGATTTTACCCGACTGAATTGACTCGAGATCCAATATTACCCGACCTGTTTTGGACCTGACCTGTTTTGAACCCGACCTATTAATTGACCCGACCTATTTTTAACTTGAACTGATATTGACCTGACTTGATATTTACCTGACATATAGTTGAGGAAGTCTACGATTTGATAAATTTAAAGTATTGATAAATGTAAAGTATTAATTTATTAAATTAATTTAGTACTAACTCGTTCAATATAAATTATTCGTGAAGTTTAATAAGTAAGAATTAACATACTTAAATATATTTTATTAAAAAAATATTTAAAATTTAAAAGTTTTATTAAATTAATAAGTTGTGATGGATGAATTTAAATCAATTTATTAATTGTAATTATTAAATTTAAAAAATATTTTTATTAAAATTTTTAATTATAACTATTAAAATAATAAAAGAAATATTTTTTAGTTTAGGGGGATTTTTTTTTGAATTAACGGGGGAAAGTCTTTTTGATTGATAGGGAATTATGGGGAGGGGGGGGGGGGGGTTGCCGCAAGATATCAAACAAAATAAGGTGTGGAGACGAGATTTTTTTTATTTAGGAGTTAATTATCCTTTAGGTCATTCCTTAATTAGATGGTTAAGGTTTAGGTTTTTTAAGTTTTAGTTTGTTTTTTTTTATCTTAACTTTTGGTTTAGTTTCTTTAAATTTCATTCAATTAGGACATGCTTCAGAAATTGATTAATTATTAAGCTTTTGGCTTGCTTTAAATTTGATTTGGTCCTCGTATAAAGATTTGGTAAGTAATTAGGTTTAATAATTTTATTCATTTGTGATTTGGGCTCTAATTAATAATTTAGTTTTAATTTATTTTTAAAATTTTCCTTTTTATGTTTCAATTTATTTTGTTTGTTAGATTTATGGGTTTATGTTTAGGGTTAAATGTGTCAAGTTGATTATTTGGGGCTATGAGATTAGTTTAGGGATTATGTGATTAGGCTTACACTCTAATTATTAGTGAATAATATCTGTAAGATTTAGATATTCATGTTTAGGTTTAAAGGGTAAATGTGCCAATTTAATTATTTGGGGTTATTAGATTAATTTAAGGATTAAGGGATTAGGCTTGTACTCTAATTATTAGTGATTATAAGACTTAAAGGTTGATGTTTATGGGTATTGTTTAGGGATATACATATATACATACAAATATGTATGTTCTAGTGTGTGTATATATATAAATTAAAACTAAATACATGCACATATATATGTTTTAGTATGCATGTATACATGTGTGTGTTTTAGTATATATATATATATATGCATATGTTTAATTAATTATAACAATACATATATATGTATATATCATAATAAATGTATGTGTGTATTTATATGTATATGTATATATATATATACATATTATATATATATTATACATACATATATATAATGGATAAATATTCTATACACGGGCGGTGGAAATTGAAAGTTTTCACAAGCGCCTTAGTTTTAGGGTATATGGAGCTAATTTAGGGTATATGGTTTAGGGGTTTAAGTGTAGAGAGTTAGAATTTAGGGATAGTTGTTTCAATTTAATGTTTAAGGTTATAATTTAGGGTTTATATATCAAAACCTAAATCCTCACCATATTACCCTAAAAACTAAACCCTAAATTATAACCCTAAATCTTTAATTGAAACAACTATTCCTAAATTCTAAACCCCCACACCTAAACCCCTAAACCCTATACCCTAAACTAGCTCCCTATACCCTAAAACTAAGGCGCTTGTGGAAATTTTTAGTTTCCACCGCCTGTGTATAGGATATTAATCCATATATAATATATGTATATATATAATTAATTATAACAATATATATGTAAGTATACATATTATACATACTAAAACTTACATACATACATATATATATTTATAATATATACACACACACATATATATATACACACACACATACATACATATATATATTTTTAGCCGAATTTGACTCATATATATTCATATTTTTTGGTAATTTAGTCGAATAATATTTTTATTTATTATAGTCCATACAATTTAATTTTTAGTCAAAATTGCCTCATATTGAATTATATTTTTGGCAATTTAGTCCAATTTATTCTAGTCCTTAAAATTTAATTTTTAATCCAAATTAACATTTTTAGCCCAAATCCCAAGGAATGGTAATCAATCCTGTTGAGTTGATCGAACAATTGCAAATAGCCAAGAGAGGGGTGAATTGGCAATTAAAATTTTGGTGGAGAGAAAGAGTGAAAAATAAAATTGACACAAGTAGTTATAGTGGTTCAAGTTCTCCAAATGAACTCTACATCCACCACCTTAGTTCCCACTAAGGATTTTCAACAAATCCACTACTTGAATTCTTCCCCTTTTCTTGGATGAGGAGGTAACCTTACAAATTCGATTAAGCTTTCTACCCAAAGCTTAATCCACTCAAATTACAAAGAAAGGTTGTGGTAAACTCAAATGATTCCTCTCAAAGGATAATTGTCTACCCAATTACAATTTCAATCACCCCAAACTCACAATACAAATTGACAATTGAAACACACTAGAGTTGGGTACAAGAATTTGACTTTGAATAACTCAAGGGTTTGGAATTTTGCTTTGATGATGCTTGTGGGTTGAATAGTTGTTGCTGACCTTCAAAGGGCTTCATTTTATACCTCCTCTATTAATTCTAGCCGTTTGGGTGGTTGGGAACTTGAATAGAGCCGTTGGAACCCTCTCTTACCACCATAAATGCACTTCTGCAGCTACCCGTATTGGTACTCGGGGAGCCGTATCGATACCTGTCTCAGAAAAGAAAGAGCCGTTGTGTGCAATAAATAAGGGGTATCGAAACGCACGTAAGCGTATCGGTACAGGGTATCGAAACGGCTAAGACCGTATCGATACTTTTTTCTCAACTTAGCTCACTGTCGATTTCCGTTTCGATACGAGGGTTTACCGTATCGATACGGGTTAACGACCAATTTAAAATTTGGTTACCTAACCAACTGACACCAACGGTCGAAATATTTAAACCGACTTGAATTTAAAATTCATTAAACCCGTATCGATATGGGTGAAGTCGTATCGGTACGCCATTCAAACTCTTTAGACTTTTACGAAGGAGCGTATCGATACAGATTTAATCTGTTTCGATACGAGTTCCTCCAGTAGCCAACTTTGTAAAAAAGGTATCGATACGACTGGAAGCGTATCGATACACCTGGACGATTTTCAATAGTTTGACCTTGGAACACTTAGAAAATATTTTGAATTTGTGTTTTTCAAATCAGTTTTAAAGTGTTGGTGATTTAAAACTTATTAAGGGACTTATAAAACAATTTTAAGGTTTTCAAATTGATCCTTAAAGATTTAACTATATCAAAATCAAACATAGGTTTTACAATCTCCCCCTTTTTGATATAACAAAACTAAAACTTAAAATTTTTGACACTTTGAAAAACTTTACAAAGTTAACTCCCCCTTAATATAAGCTAGGTAACTTTTAAGTTGAAATCAAAATTTTTAAAGTGTTTGTGAGCTAGTTTCTCTCCCCTTTTTGTTAGATCAAAAATATTGAGATAAGATATAGGTGCATAACATAGGCAAAGGTATAAATAAGCAACATTAATATTATTAAGCATATCATCAATCTTAAAAAAAATCCAACAAAAACATAAAATTAAAGCATAGGTTTAATAATAGAGCAAACTTAGTCTTAAGAACATAAATCAAAGATTGCATAAAATAGAAATATCCTAAATGGTATGCATGAGATGCAAGGAGAAGCTTCTAGGCATCATCTTCGGCGTCTTCATCATCTTCATCGTCAACTCCAATGGGATCATCATTCCTCATGCTATTTCGCCATTCATCATGGAAAGCGGAGAGGGAAATATTCAACGAGTTATGATCGCTTTCAAGAGAGGTGAGGCGATTCTCCATGCTCGTCATCCTTGTATCAAAAGTTGTTTCAAGGGCGGTAAGACGATTTCCCATGTCCGTGCGCAACCTGGTAAATTGCTCATTGAGGAATGTCATAAGAGCATCCATGGAGGGTTGAGGAGCTTGAGGAGCTTGATCACCTTGAGGTTCTTCAAATACGGCCGCAGCCTCAGGTGGTAGCTCGGAAAGACGTACCCAATTACCATTAAAATAATGGAACTTACCCCGTGCAAGAGATCTTTCATCAATAGGATCGGTGAGGGGAGTTGGGTAATCAAACGAGCAATCAATATCCTTTTTCATAAAGAAATAGCTTAAGGTCGTACCATAGGTAAAAAAGGTGACGAGAGAGGTGTGACGATTTTGCACAAGATAGACGATCTCCGCAAACATGATTCGAGCAAGGTTTGGACGCTTCCGCTCACGGAAGCAACGGATCCAAAAATCATCCACTTGACGGATGGTAGAGTATTTTCCTCCGGAGGGCCTAAACCACCAAGACACCATCAAATGGAGGATCCGATCTTGAGCATTGAGGGCGGTTACGGAGCCACTAAGAACATGGCCCAAAGCATTCTCATCATCAAGGCCTTCATCCTCCAAATTAAAAACTTCACATATGGATTTGACATCAAGGATGAATTTCTTTCCCATGAGATAAGAACTAATGGCGGTAACAACCCCATTGCGAGAAATACATTTGGCATTAGTGTAAAAAATCAAAACTAAAAGACGGTAATAAAAACCGGGAATTGAGAGAAAATCCATGAAATTCCAACGTTGGAGCAAATGAAGATATTCAAATTGGAAACGCTCTGAGTTGAGAAAAGGAATGGATATTACCCTTTCCGCACGAATCTTGTAGTTCTCGAATTGTCGGAAATATGCGAGAGCCGCGGGATTTTCAAAGGAGTGTTCATAGATTGAAGTGTAGTTCAGACGAGAAACAACTCCAAGATTGGATGATTCACCGGTTTGAGAAACCCTTGTTCTCTTCCTAGATTCCTTGGGTGCCATGATCTAAAAGAAAATCATGCATTTAGATTTCTTCATTTGAGTTAAGAACCAAGGTAAAAAAAATTGTTAAAAAGATGAACATAAAAACAAAACAAAAACAAAACAAAAAAATTGAAAAAGAAAAGGAAGAATTTTACCTTGATAGGAATTTGAGAGAATGAAGAAAATTCTAGCACAATTTTGATGAGAAGGATCTTAGAGCTTTGCTTGATGGAAAAACTCTTTAAGATTTTGAGTTGTGGTGTGAAAATATGAGGGAGGAAGAGCCCTTTTATAGGCAAAAACGGCTAGGGTTTTTAGGGTTTGAAGAATTTTAGTTTTGGTAAAAGTTTAAGACTTTAAATGCCAAATTAAAAGCTGTCTGCGCAATCGAGTATCGATACGCCTGAGGGTGTATCGATACGCCTGAGGGTGTATCGATACGGGGGTAGAAACGTCATTTCCTTAAAAATGCCCGTTGGAGAATCGTATCGAAACGGATGAGACCCGTATCGAAACGATTTGAAGCTCGTATCGATACGAGTTTAATCGTATCGATACCCGTTTAAGGCAAAAAGAAGCCTGGGAATCTGAACGAAGAACATTTATCGATACGCATAGAACCGTATCGATACCCTATGCCCATAAATGCATCTTTAGGCCTAAAGAACAACCATAGGCTCAATTTTAACATCTCCTAAAGGTATGCAAATGATGAATGAACAGTTCTAAACATATTTTAATAGAAACATACTCCCCCTAACTATAGGCATGGATATTTTCAAGAGTTACAACACATAAAACATGCAATTTCACAAGATCAAGCAATTTTAAGCACAAAAAGGTCCTAAAAGGTCAAGATAGGCTAGCTAAACCTAACTCTCTCCTAAGGGACCAAAAACGCTGTTTATCTAAAGGTTTTGTAAATATATCCGCTAATTGGTTCAAGGTGTCAACATATTCTATAACAACATCATTTTTCAAAACATGATCTCTAATGAAATGATGTCAAATTTCTATGTGTTTAGTTCTAGAGTGTTGGATGGGATTCTTAGTGAGACAAATGGCACTAGTGTTGTCACACTTAAGGTGTATGGTTTCTACTTCAACACCATAATCTAAGAGTTGTTGCTTCATCCAAAGGACTTGAGCACAAGAACTCCCTAAGGATATGTACTCCGCTTCGGTGGTAGATAAGGCTACGCTATTTTGTTTCTTAGAGAACCAAGATACGAGCATACTACCTAAGAATTGGCATGTCCCGGAAGTACTTTTCCTATCTATCTTACATCCCCCATAATCCGCATCCGAAAAAGCATGAAGGCTAAAGGAAGAATCTTTAGGATACCAAAGGCCTAAAGTAGGTGTGTCTCTAAGGTATCTAAAAATTCTCTTATTGGCAACTAAGTGTGATTCTCTAGGACTAGCTTGAAACCTAGCACACAAGAAACACTAAACATAATATCCGGTCTACTTGCGGTAAGGTAAAGCAAAAAACCTATCATGGATCTATAAAGCTTAGAATCAACACACTTACCTCCTTCATCTTTGTCAAGCTTTATGGAAGAACTCATAGGAGTGGCTTGAGGCTTTGCATTCTCCAAGCCAAACTTTTTGAGCATATCATTCACGTACTTAGCTTGATTTATGAAGGTGCCATCTTTCCTTTGTTTGATTTGGAGTCTCAAAAAGAATGAGAGCTCCCCCATCATGCTCATCTCGAACTCACCTTGCATTAGCTTAGAAAATTCTTTACAATAACACTCATTAGTAGAACCAAAAATGATATCATCAACATAAATTTGAACTACTAAGATGTCATTGTTATATCTTTTTATGAAGAGTGTTGTATCCACCTTTCCTTTTTCAAAACCTTTTTCAATTAAGAAATTTGAGAGTCTCTCATACCAAGCTCTAGGAGCTTGTTTTAAACCATAGAGAGCTTTTGTTAGTTTAAACACATGGTTTGGAAATATTGAATCCTCAAAACCCGATGGTTGTTCAAGATACACTTCTTCATTTATAAAACCATTTAAAAAAGGCAATTTTCACATCCATTTGAAAAAGCTTGAAATTATGATAACATGCAAATGCAAGCAACATCCTAATAGCTTCCATTCTAGCTACGAGTGCATAAGTCTCATCAAAATCAATTCCCTCTTCTTGTGTATAGCCTTGAGCAACAAGCCTAGCCTTGTTTCTCACTATATTACCACTTTCATCTAATTTATTCCTAAAAACCCATTTTGTACCTATAGTAGATTGATTATTAGGCCTTTCAACTAATATCCAAACTCTACTTCTCTCAAATTGATTTAATTCCTCTTGCATGACCAAAATCTAAAAATCATCTTTTAAAGCTTCTTTAATATTTTTAGGCTCAATGCATGAAAGAAATGCAACATGATTCATTAATTTGAGAGAGGATCTAGTAGTTACCCCATTGGATGGATCACCCAAGATTTCACCACCTTTAACATAGTTTAACTCCCTTGGGTAAGACACCTCCCTTTCCTCAAGAGCCAAGTCCTTCAAGGCTTCAAGAGGTGGATCTTGTGCATCCTCATCTTTAGTTGAAACCTCATCCACCTTTGATGTTTGTCCTCCATCAATGGCATCAAGGATTCCTACATCATCATCATCACAAGATTCCTTCCTCGGAAGGAGGTTATCATCGAAAACAACATGTATTGACTCTTCAACTACTAGAGTTCTTTTATTAAATACACGATAGGCTTTAGAGTTTAAAGAGTACCCTAAGAAAATAGCTTCATCACTTTTAGCATCAAATTTACCTAAGTTTTCTTTACCATTATTCAAAACAAAACACTTGCAACCAAAAGGATGGAAATAGCTAATATTAGGCTTCTTAGATTTTAAAATCTCATAAGGTGTTTTCTTCAAAATTGGCCTAATCATTACTCGATTTATAATATAGCAAGCGGTATTTGTGGCTTCCGCCCAAAAATATTTAGGTAAATTATTTTCACAAAGCATGGTTCTAGCCATTTCTTCTAAAGTTCGATTTTTCCTCTCAACTACCCCATTTTGTTGAGGAGTGCGAGGTGCGGAAAAATTGTGGCTAATCCCATTTTCATTTAAAAACTCATCGAAACCTAGATTTTGAAATTCGGTTCCATGATCACTTCTAATGTGAGAAATTTTAAGTTCAAGATCATTTTGAGTTATTTTAGAAAATGTGATGAATTTTTCTAAAGCCTCATCCTTTGTACTTAAGAATAGAACCCAAGTAAACCTAGAATAGTCATCTACAAGCACAAAAGCATATGATTTTCCACCCAAGCTCATTGTTCTAATAGGCCCAAAAAGATCCATATGAATCAATTGTAAACATCCACTAGTAGAGACATCATTTATGGATTTAAAAGAAGTTCTATGTTGTTTACCCTTTGAACATGCATCACAAATTTTATCATTAGAAAATTTAAGTTTGGGTAAACCTCTAACTAGATTAAGGGAAATTAATTTTTCTAAGACACTCATGCTAGCATGTCCTAATTTTCTATGCCAAAGCCATGAGTCATGTTCATCATGTGCAACTAAGCATGTATGAGATGAATGAATGTCATCTAGATGCACCATGTAAATGTTCCCTATGCGATGACCAATGAGCATTAGTTGATTTGTTTTAATGTTTACAATTTTGCAACCACTTTTATCAAATAAAACATTAAAACCCTTGTCACATAATTGACTAATACTCAACAAGTTATGCTTAAGACCGTTGACATACAAAACATTTTCAATGAAAATAGAAGAGTAATTACCAATGGAGCCTATTCCTTCAATGTGGCCTTTAGAGTTGTCACCGAAAGTTACCACTCCACCACTCTTTGGCTTTAGTTCCACAAATCTACTCTTGTCACCGGTCATGTGTCTTGAGCATCCACTATCAAAGTACCAAGAATTTTTGCTTGAAGCTTTAGCATTGTAGCAATGCTCCCCCTACAAACAAAAAGAAATTGGGCCTTGATTTTTGGTACCCAAATCATTTTGGGTCCATGAGTGTTAGCCTTCAACATTTTGGTTCCCTTAGGAATCCAAGAAGCAATAGCATTCATATCATTAGAAATAATGAGTTCCTTAGGAACCCAAACACTCCTAACTCTTTGACCTCTAGATTGCTTATTAAAATTTCTTTGTTTAGGAATAAAAGGTTTTCTTTTTACATATTGGGATTTAGAATGATTTCCTTTTTCAAAATTGTTTTTCCCAATAGCAATAGATGTTTTAAGATTATCCACTTCCTTTGTGTGATAATCTTGAAAATCGGAAAGAAGTTTTCAAGTTCAACATTTTTTGTTTTAAGATCATTTGAAAGATTTACTAAAAACAAAACTTTCTTTTCCAATTCGGAGTTAGCTTTAGAAAAAGTCTCATTTTGATTTTTCAAATCGGAAATGATTTTCTTGTTTTTCAAAATGGATTCTTTGTATTTTCCTACTAACTCATCATACACCTCTTGCAATTCATCATAAGCATCTTGAAGTTCATCAAAAGTAAAATCGAAATTGGATAAGTTAGAATTTACCTTTGGTTCATCATCAATGGCCATGAGACATAGATTGGCCACTTCCTCCTCTTCCTCGGATGACTCATTGTCACTCCAAGTGGCTATTTGAGCTTTGAGCTTGTTCTTCTTCCCAAAGCTCTTCTTTTTCAATTGAGGACATTCGGAACGGATGTGACCCGGTTTCTTGTATTCATAACAAGTGATTTGGTCCTTCTCCTCTTCCTTGCTCTTACTCTTGAAGTCTCCCTTTCTAATGAATTTTCTTCCACGATTTGACTTCATGAACCGAGTAAACCGTTTGGCCAACATGGCAATCTCCTCATCTTCATCCTCACTTGAATCGCTTTCTTGATGTGAAGCTTTTAGAGCGATTCCCACTTTCTTCTTCTCAATCTCCTTCTTCTTAACTATTTTCTTCTCTTGTTCTCTTCCCTTCCTCATAATCTCATGGGTGAGTAGAGATCTAACAAGAGCATCAAGCTTGAGAGTCTTCAAATCTCTAGCTTCAATAATAGCCGTTCTCTTGCCATCCCATGACTCCGGAAGAGAGTACAACAATTTTCTCACTACTTTGTCTTCGGGGATGATTTCGCCGAACCCCTTCAATCCGTTGACAATGACCGAGAATCGATCAAACATCTTAGAGACACTTTCATCGGGATCCATCTTGAAGTTCTCATAGCTTAGATTGAGTAGCCCAATCTTTGTCTCCTTGACATCACTAGTTCCCTCAAATGTTGTCTCGAGGGTGTCCCAAACCTCCTTGGCATTTTCGATTGAAGACACCTTGGAGTAGATATCCGGACCAAGTGCACAAAATATCACATGAAAAGCTTTGTCATTCACTTGCATCCTTCTTCTTTCATCATCCGTCATCTCGGCTTTGACCTTTGGGACAAGTCTTTCTTCATCTCTCTTCATGGGAATGTATGGACCTTCTTCAACCACATCCCACACCATGTAGTCGGTAGACTTGATGAAAAGCCTCATCCTATTCTTCCAATATGGGTAGTTGTCCCCATTGAAGAATGGTGGCTTGGTGGTGGATTGGGACTCATAGTTGGAGGTGGATGCCATTGCTTGACTAGTTGTTGATCAAACTCTCCTAGAATCGACTCAAGATGGTTGTAATCCTTTCAATGAGTGTAGCTCTGATACCAATTGTTGAGTTGATTGAACAATTGCAAATGGCCAAGAGGGGGGAGAATTGGCAATTAAAATTTTGGTGGAGAGAAAGAGTGAAAAATAAAATTGACACAAGTAGTTATAGTAGTTCAAGTTCTCCAAATGAACTCTACATCCACTACCTTAGTTCTCACTAAGGATTTTCAACAAATTCACTACTTGAATTCTTCCCCTTTTCTTGGATGAGGAGGTAACCTTACAAATTCGATTAAGCTTTCTACCCAAAGCTTAATCCACTCAAATTACAAAGAAAGGTTGTGGTAAACTCAAATGATTCATCTCAAAGGATAATTGTCTACCCAATTACAATTTCAATCACCCCAAACTCACAATACAAATTGACAATTGAAACACACTAGAGTTGGGTACAAGAATTTGACTTTGAATAACTCAAGGGTTTGGATTTTTGCTTTGATGATGCTTGTGGGTTGAATAGTTGTTGCTGACCTTCAAAGTACTTCATTTTATACCTCCTCTATTAATTCCAGTCGTTTGGGTGGTTAGGAACTTGAATAGAGCCGTTGGAACCCTCTCTTACCACCATAAATGCACTTCTGCAGCTACCTGTATCGATACTCGGGGAGCCGTATCGATACCTGTCTTAGAAAAGAAAGAGCTGTTGTGTACAATAAATAAGGGGTATCAAAACGCACGTAAGCGTATCGGTACATGGTATCGAAACGGCTAAGACCGTATCGATACCTTTTTCTCAACTTAGTTCACTGTCGATTTCCGTTTCGATACGAGGGTTTACCGTATCGATACGGGTTAACGACCAATTTAAAATTTGGTTACCTAACCAACTGACACCAACGGTCGAAATATTTAAACCGACTTGAATTTAAAATTCATTAAACCCGTATCGATATGGGTGAAGTCGTATCGGTACGCCATTCAAACTCTTTAGACTTTTACGAAGGAGCGTATCGATACAGATTGAATCTGTTTCGATACGAGTTCCTCCAGTAGCCAACTTTGTAAAAAAAGTATCGATACGGCTGGAAGCGTATCGATACACCTGGACGATTTTCAATAGTTTGGCCTTGGAACACTTAGAAAATATTTTGAATTTGAGTTTTTCAAATCAGTTTTAAAGTGTTGGTGATTTAAAACTTATTAAGGGACTTATAAAACAATTTTAAGTTTTTCAAATTGATCCTTAAAGATTTAATTATATCAAAATCAAACATAGGTTTTACAAATCCTAATTCACAATCACAAGTCTCACCCAACATCTGATTCTCATTTGACCATTTCTCATCCTTCAATTTCATTTGAAATTGAGTAAACAATTAAGTTTAAAAAATAAGGGGAAAATCCCGCCTAATTTTAAGGGTTATTTGTATTTTAGGTCATTATTAGTTGATGAACTTTACAGTTAGCTCTTTTTTATTCTATAGTTTAGTTGGATTAATTTTAATTTCAATTTTAGTTTAGTCCAATACCTTTGATTTTGATTTATATTTTAGTCACCGATTTAGTCCAATATCTTTAATTCTAGTCACTAATTTAGTCCAATGTCTTTAATTTTAATTTAGATTTTTTTGTTCATTACCGTCCCTAAAACTTTATTTTTATTCCAATTTGACCCATATTTATTTTTTCCAACTTAGTCCAATATTTTTAATATGGTGATCTTTTTATTCTTTTTAGTCCCTAAAATTTTATTTTCCACAGAAAGTTACCCTTATTGATTTTTAATTTTTGTAATTGACTCCAATATTTTAGATATAAATCATTTGATAATATTTTGTTCATTCTAGTGCCTAATATTGAGACTAAAATGTATGTAAGTATGTATGTACCTATCAATGTATGAACCCTAAACCCTTAATAAATTTTCCCTTAACCTGAAACCCAAAACCCTAAAAATAATAAACCATAAACACTAAACCCTAATGTATGTAAGTATGTATATATGTACCTATCTATATATGAACCCTGAACACTTGATGAATTTCCCTAAACCCTAAACCATAATGTATACAAATATATATGTATATATCAATGTATGAACCTAAACCATTAATAAAATTTCCCTAAAACCTAAACCCTTTAAACCCTAAACCCTAAATTGTCCAATGTTTTATAATTTTAATTTGATATTTCTGTTTATTATAGCCCTTAAAACTTCATTTTTATTCCAAATTGACCCCTACTAATTGTTTTTAATTAGTCCAATAATATATAATTTTACTTTGACATTTTGTTCATTTTAGTCCCTAAACTTTATTTGTGTTCCAAATTGACCACTTTTTATTTTTTAATTAGTCTGATGTTTTATAATTTTAATTTGATATTTTGTTCATTATAGTCTCTTAAATTTATTTTAATTAGTCAGATGTTTATAATTTTAATTTGATATTTTGTTCATTCTAATCCCCTAAACTTTAGTTTAATTCCAAATTGACCCTTATTTATTGTTTTTTTTAATTCGTCCGATGTTTTATAATTTTAATTTGGTAATTTGTTCATTCTAGTCCCTTTAACTTTATTTCAATTCCAATTTGACCCGTATTCATTATTTTTTTAATTCATCCAATGTTTTATAATTTTAATTTGATATTTTCATCATTCTAGACCCTAAAACTTTATTTTTATTCCAAATTGACCCACATTTTTTTAATTTGTCCAATATTTTATTATTTTAATTTGATATTTTCTTCATTCTAGTCCCTTAACTTTATTTTAATTCCATATTGACCCCTATATATATTTTAATTCATCATGTTTTATAATTTTAATTTGAAATTTTGTTCATTATAGACCCTAAAACTTTATTTTTATTCTAAATTAACCTATACTTATTGTTTTTTAATTACTCTATTTTTTACTTTTAATTTGATTTTTTTTCATTACAATCCCCAAAATTTTATTTTTATTCCAAATTGACCCATTTTTATTGTTTTCTTTTAAATTTGTCTAATGTTTTATAATTTTAATTTGATATTTTTGTTCATTATAATCCGTGAAACTTTATTTTTAATCCAAATTGACCACTTTTCAGTCCAAATTGACCCATTTTCATTATTTTTTAATTACTCTAATGTTTTATAATTTTAATTTGATATGACTTTAAATACTTAACTCCAAATCAATGACGATTGACGAAGGCTAACCGAAAGTCTATCGACTACTTATACGGTTGTACCGAACTCAAACTCAATAAGAATTCCAATCCTGAAAATACCCTGACCTGAAACTACCCGACCTAAAATTACACGACCTGAAATGCACCCGGCCTGAAATGCAACCGACCTGAAGTGTATCCGAACCCGAATTAACTTGTCAATTATCTGCTTTGGACCCGACCCGTTTTGACCCGACCTGAAATGGACCCGATCTGAAATGGACCCGCACCCGACCCGAGTCGAGTCAAAATAGAAAAATGACCTGAAATGACATGTACCCGATTTTACCCGACCTGAAACCCATCCGATTACTTGCTTTTACATCCCTAGATGTGGGTTTTAAATTCAAAAAATAATCTCAGTAGTAAAAGATGATATATTTTATATGATAATGCAAATTTGAATAACTAATATGTAAATGAACATAAATTTATTCAAATTTAAAATTGAACACAAATATCACTAATCTAATTAACCTAGTTTTTCTTTCTTCCAAAAGTGCAGCCACCGCTCATCGTCTTTTGTAACTATTTTTCCTATTTATTGGTGGTCGACAACTAATTTTAGTATTGGTTGTTGACCATCGAAATTATTTTTTTTATTTTTTTATATTTTAATAAAAATCTCTACTTTTATGGCACACGTTTTCTTTGTCATTGTGACACGCATTTTTTTCCTTGTCGTTGTGATATGTTTTTTTGTGGTTTGTTTCATCTGTCCCCGTGACACGATTCCAGCATACCCTAGTGGTCGTTTGTTGCTCGCAAAAAGATTTTAACAACGTTAGTTTTTGATTATGATTTTATCGGTGTTCGTAGAAAGTTAGATCCCTACTCGGTTGATGGTTGTTTGCCAGTGTAATTAGTCTTGGGTAGCGGAACATTTTGATTGATAGTTTGGGTCGCTCACCACTCTTTTTTCATATGCTATGCGTCTCGATTGGATAGAGACAAAGAGATTCAACAAAGCTTCTGGATTTTAATAGTATGCTTATATCTATAAAAGTTTTTATTTTTCTTTGTATATAGATTGTAAGAGATTTTAGTCTCATTTCTAAATGGGTTGTAATTATGATATCTTTTACAATTTTAATAAAAATTCAGTGAATATTATAAAAAAAACTAAACACAAGTTATATCTTGCACTCCATTAAAATCTTTTTTTTTTGAAGAGTGGTACCGTCTGGCATTTATTTCATTAAAAGAAAGAAATAAAAAACATAAACAAAGCAAAAGAAGACACAGCTAGCGTAGCCCACACGCTAAACAAAGGCAAAAGTGTCTGAGAAAAAAGAAAAAACGAAAGTTCAAGAGACAGGCAAAACAAAACTAAAGAGCACCAGATGATCCTCAACCGAATCAGCTCTAGATGGGGAAGTTTCTTTGGAGATTTGGAGCTATCGGAAGTAAAGAAAGGGCTGTTAGATGATTATTGCCCTAATATCGCAAAGAGAAGGCGAATTTCATGGTGGGTCGATGAAGCGTCGGTCAGATTCAGCCGCCGTCGTTGCTTCCGGAGGTGCTTTGTCCACCCAGAAACGGTCCTCTGTATCCCGGCGACCTAAGGCAGCCATTGCATGTGCCGCCGCGTTACCGCTCCGTCCAGTGAAGGTGAATCGACAAGGATGGAAATTTTGAGCCTTTTGTTTCGCATCCATTACAAATGTTCTGATTCTTGATCTATCTGAGCTTGTTTGATTCATTTTTTTGATGACAGATCTCGAATCTCCTTCGACTTCGACGGAATGAAAGCCCAGATCTTGTACAAATTCCAACCCGTGTAGCAACGCCTGAGCCTCAGCTTCAAAGGGGGATGAAATGTGAAGGCCTATTCGGTATGCAGATCCCAAAATTTCCCCTAATGTATTTCTTACTATTAAGCCTGACCAAGATTTGTTTTGACGAGGGGAGAAACTCGCATCGAAGTTGATTTTAACATCGGGGGGAAGAGGGGGCTTCCAATGTACCGCTGAATGCGTTTGTGGATGAGAAAGCCTGGTTGTAAGCTGTTGCAGTTCAGAGATATGGCTTTTAATAAAGGTAATTACCAACGATTGTTCTTGTTGGATTCCTTCATGTCTAAGCCTGTTTCTTGAATACCAAATTGCCCAGATGGCTATTGCAATTTCTATGTGTTTTGATCTACTGCAATTTTCAAAATGCCATTCCAGCCATTCCCAGAAAGTTCCTGTATCAATCTCAGTAGGCCAATTGTAATGTAATGATTCGCATATTTGTTTTGAGTAGTAGCATTCCCAAACTATATGGCTTAATGTTTCTGGAAAATTTGAACATCTAGGACATAAACTACTTGATGAGATTCTTCTGTTGAAAAGATTAAGCATGCTTGGTATATAATTGGAAACAAATTTCCATAGGTTAATTCGTACCTTAGATGGACACTGAATTTTCCAAATATTGCTGTATATTTGGCCATTGTATGTCTCTGTGATTTGGTTCTGCATAAGGATCTTATTCCCACTTCTTACTGAATACTGTCCTGTATGTTCCCCTATCCATGCTAAAACATTCTCTGTTGTGGTAATAGGCAAACGAATAGATAGGATAGAATTTTGATCTTCTACTGTGAAATTCTCAGCAATTAGGCTTGTATCCCAATCTTGCGAGTCAGGCAGCATTAGATCAGAAACATATTCTAAACCAGCAACCCTAGGAGTCTCTACTAATCTCAGAGGTATTGTAGGTAACCAAAAAGAGTTCCAGATTTGTATACCCCTTCCATCTCCGATTTTCCAATACAGACCCATTTCAAGTGTTCTTCTTGTGCACCAGATGCTTTTCCATATGTATGATGGCCTAGAGCCAAGGTTAGCTTCTAGGAAATTAGAATTTGGAAAATACCTGGCTTTAAGGAATCTTGCAACCAAGGATTCAGGGGATGTCAGAAGCTTCCAACCTTGCTTAGCCAGCATAGAAATATTGAAACTGCTCATGCCTCGGAAACCCATTCCACCTTGTTCTTTTGGTAAGCATAATTTTTGCCAAGTACACCAGTGAATTCCTTTTTTGGTTGTTGCACTTTCCCACCAAAACTTAGCAAACATAGACTCCATTTCCCTATAGATGCTTTTAGGCAGTAGAAAACAAGACATCGCGTAGACAGGGATAGCCTGTAGCACAGATTTTATATAAATTTCTTTGCCTCCCATAGATAGTGACCGAGTTGACCAGCTCCCCATGCTTTTTGAGCATTTGTCTTTAAGAAAAGCTAATGAGGCTTTCTTATTTCTGCCAATCATAGAAGGAAGTCCCAAATACTTGTCCGGGCAGGTTTGGGATGTGACTTGTAATAATCTGCATACTTCATTTCTGTTTTCCTCGATTACATTCGAACTGAAGAACAAACTCGATTTGTCATAGTTTACTAGTTGGCCTGAGCATTTAGCGTAGTGTGCAAGTATCATCTGTAGATTATGAGCTCCCATAGTTGTAGCCTCCCCGAAAATAATGCTGTCATCAGCAAATAATAGGTGTGTCAGTAGAGGGGCACCACGACATATACGAAAACCTTCCATAGATTTGTTTTCTACACCCATCCGAAGTAGGGCCGAAAGGCCTTCACCAAAAATAAGAAATAATAATGGACTAAGTGGATCTCCCTGTCTCAAACCTCTAGTTGGTAAAAAATTTTCTCCAATATATCCATTCGTGAATGTTGCATATGAAACAGTAGTGACACAGTTCATTAACCATTGTACCCAAATATCAGCAAAGCCCATTTTCTTCAAGACCTGTTTGATAAAAGCCCATTCCACACGATCATACGCTTTACTCATGTCTAGTTTCACAGCAAAAGTACCCTTTCTCCCTAGCTTTTTATTTTTCATCGAATGAAGAGTCTCATAGGCAAGAATAATATTATCAGTAATGAGTCTACCAGGTATAAATGCACATTGCGATTCATCTATGCAGAGTGATAGGACAGTTTGCAGCCGATTAGATAGCATTTTTGAGATAACTTTAAAGAGGACATTGCATAAACTAATTGGTCGAAACTGTGACATTCGTGTTGGGTTTTGTACCTTAGGAATCAGCACGATATGTGTTGCATTGATTTCTGTCATCGGATATTCACCCTTTGCTGCCGAGATACAAAAATCCGAAACTTCTGGGCCTATGATATGCCAAAATCTCTGGTAGAAAATAGCCCCCAATCTATCCGGCCCGGATATTCACCCTTTGCTGCCGAGACATCGGATTTTATTTTTCCGTTTTCTGCTGGATGCAAAGCTGTGAAAATAGTGGGTGTTGCGATCACCATTTTTAAGCCAATTGGCCCGAGCTCTCTGTTCCCAATAAATTTCTTCCCGATCAGCTTCCATATTCAGTGCTAATTTGGTTTCTAGAATCTTCTCTAAATTGTCATCATTGGGTTGAGACTCACTTAACTCTTTCAATCGTTGCTGAAGAGTCTTCACAGGAATTTTCTTCTCTTTTTTTATTCTGATGAACCACTGTTCCAACCCCACACTTACTCGTGCCAATCGATCAGGAATGCTACCAGTACATGAATTCCATAAATTCCGAACCTCCCCTTCACATGAATCATCAAGCAACCAGGATGCTTCAAATCGGAAGTGGTGCATTTGTTTTCTTGATCGATCATTCGAAGAAGTTGTTAATAGTAATGGGCAATGATCAGAAAATGAATGCACAAGATGATCAAGATGATAATCAGTGAAGCGAGTTAACCATGCCGGATTTGCTACACCTCGATCAAGCCTCTCACGTATGTTGTTGGATGATAGTCTACCCCATTCCCAAGTGTACCAATTGCCACTATACCCAATATCTTCAAGATTGCAGTCTGTTAGGGCCGATCTGAAACCATTCATTTGACTTTCACTTCTGAGTCTTCCACCTTGTTTTTCTGAGGCAAGTAATAGTTCATTAAAATCACCTATTACGAGCCAAGGCATGTCGGGCAAGTCATCAAGATTACGCAGTAATTCCCAAGAGGCTTCCCTATTTTCAACTTCAGGAGCTCCATAAAATCCAGTACATCGCCATGATACCCCATCAATATCCTCCTCAAAAATAACATCAATGTGTCTATTGGAGTATGATCGGACTTGTACCGTTGAATTGTTTTTCCAGGCTAAGGACAGCCCACCGCTTCTCCCATTCGATGCAACATCAATACCATTTATAAAACCACATGACTTTCTAACACCTTCCATTCTTTTGCTCTGTAACTTTGTCTCAATAAGAAAAATTACAGAGGGGTTGACGTCTCGAAGCATATTCTTGAGACGATTTACCGTTCGGGATTGACCCAAACCCCGAACGTTCCAACTGAGGAGTTTCATAATGTCTGGCTGACCCCTTCACTAGGGCCTGCCGATAATGTAGTCTTGTTACCATTCGAATCATCAATTGAAACTCCTGGTAATGATTCTGAAACTCGAGGACGTTTTGTTCCCCCAGGAATATTGGCTCTATTTCCCTCTTCTGCCGTGGCCATGATTACGTCCAAATGGGCTTGATTCCCTTCTTTGATATGGTTCTCCAAATGTTTGTCATCACATCTGTCCGTAGCAGTTAATTTTGATGAATTAGCAGTGGTATTTGCTGCGGCTGGATGATTTTGAATTGGAGGACTAACAGAGATATTCTGTGTTGCAGTTCCTGCAGTGGATGTAGAAGCCGTGTATGGAAGCTTTTCATCTATCAACCATCGACTGTTTTGTAGCATCGCTGCTCTTCAGTTTGGGGCTTTTAAACTTATATCCCATCCAAATGTTATTTCTTCCTGTGGTTTGGTTAGTCGTATCGGGCATAATGATTTGCCATGGCCGATTCTGCCACATACAAAGCAAAATAATTGAAGTTTTTCATACTCAAACCTGACATAAACAGATCCGCCGTTGTTTAAAGCCACTTTCTTCTTTCTTTTTAACGGTTTTCTGATGTCAAAACTGGCTCGAATTCTCATCGTCCCTCTGTAACCCAAAGTAACTGCAGTTGCATCATATTCCATGAATTCCCCTATAAAGTTCCCAACAGAGCCGTCCCTGGGCCTGGGCAACCGGGGCGACGGCCCAGGGCGGCAGGGCCCACGAATTATTAAAAAATTTAAATATATTTTATATATACTTTTTACCGTTAAACTATTAGAATTTGTTTGGATAAAAAAATTAATTATCCTGTAAATGTGTAATTATTACTCTAGGAAATTGAACTAAAGTGGGGCCCATCAAATAGTTTCTACCGTTTTTTTTACCGTTCATTTCCTTTTAAGCATTGAAAAGTGGGGCCCATCAGATTGTTTCAACCTTTCTTTTCTTATTACCGTTGATTTTCTTTTAAATTTTCTTTTTTATTATTATATTTAGAAGTAAATTAAGAAAGGAAGCTTTGAAAAGTAAAAATAGGAACGTTAAAATGGCTGTTAATAGTGTGTGATATTTAGTCTACATAGTAGTGTTTTATAGGGCCATAATTAAGAATTTAATAATATTTTAATTTTTTTAATTTTAAATTGAGAATAAAAAAATTTATATACACCTATAAATAATATTTTCACCACTTTCTCTCTTTCTTATGTTATTTTCTCACAATTTATTTTAAACTTGGTATTTATAATTTTTGGTTCGATACTTCAAGAAGGCAAGAACTCATTTATTCAAGGAGATTTTACTATTGATATGCTATAACCAAGTTTGAGACAGAGCTTCAACGACAAAAAATCAGGTGCTATCATTCTATACTTTTTTCTTTATAATTTTTATAGTATAATGTTAACGAAAAAGCATGCTTCCGGTAGTGAAAAAAGGAAAAAAAAAGAAAATGAACACAAGAATTGGTAGAATCACAAAAGGGAGCTTTAGATAATTTTTTTCCAAAACAAGTAGATGAACCTTTAGACGATGATGTGTTGGGCATAAATGAAGATAATATTGAACATTCTAATGAAAATTTGAATGATAAAAATTTAAGTGACGATAATTACCTCAATGTCGATAATGCTAATTTGAATAATAATGATACTATTAATTTGAATAATAAGCATAATAATGTTCTTGATGAGTCAAATGTTGATGTTGATGAACATATAATTTCTCCTTTCGATATCTATGATCCTAGAAATTGGGGTGTTCTTGATACTAAATCTAGAGACATTTTAATTGAAAAGGGGCCCATTAGAGAATTGAATCTCACATTTCCTAAGGATAGTCTTTCTAGACATTTCTCGTACTCATATTATTCTAGAAAATTAAGCAATGGAGAAAATTTTGATAGAAAATGGTTAGTTTACTCTAGACATGTGAATAAAATATATTGTTTTTGTTGTAAATTGTTTAGTTCTCAAAATAACAAAAGTATTTTAGCAAATGATGGAATGGATGATTGGAAGCATTTGAGTGAGAGACTTAAACAACATGAAAATAGTGTTGAGCATATGACTAATATGAATACTTGGAATGAAACAAGAATAAGATTAGAAAAGAATAAAGGCATTGATAAAGATTTGCAAGAAGGAATTTCAAAAGAAAAGGAACGTTGGAGACAAGTTTTAATAAGAATTATATCCGTTGTGAAATGTCTTGCCAAAAATAATTTAGCTTTTCGTGGATGTAGTGGGAAACTTTACGAAGATAGTAATGGTAATTTTTTAGGTTTAATTGAAATGATAGCCGAATTTGATTTAATAATGCAAGATCATATTAGACGTATCCAAAATCAAGAAATTCATTACCACTATCTTGGTCCTACAATCCAAAATGAGTTGATTTCTCTTTTGGCTCATGGTGTTAGAACTTCCATAATAAAGATTATTAAAGAGGCAAAATATTTTTCTATTATTCTTGATTGTACCCCGGATGTGAGCCATCAAGAACAAATGAGTTTGATAGTACGATGTGTTAATGTGTCAAGTAACGAAATAAAAATAGATGAGTTTTTTTTAGAGTTTTTAAAAGTAAATGATACTTCCGGATTTGGCCTTTTTAATGAATTATTAGGTGTATGCAAGTCACTTGATTTAGATGTTAATGATATTAGGGGTCAAGGTTATGACAATGGTTCAAATATGAAAGGAAAACATCAAGGGGTTCAAAAAAGGTTACTTGAAATAAATCCAAGGGCTTTATATATGCCATGTGCTTGTCATAGTCTTAATCTCACTATATCGGATATGGCACATTCTTGTGTGAAAGTTATTTCTTTTTTTGGAATTGTGCAACGCATATACACATTATTTGCAAGTTCTACCAAAAAATGGAAGATTTTAGTTGATAATGTTAAAGGTTTTACAGTGAAATCTTTGTGTAATACTCGATGGGAAAGTCGAATTAGAAGTGTTAAAGCTATTAGATTTCAAGCACCTCAAATAAAATTAGCTTTGTTGTCATTGTATGATTCTAGTGGCGAAGATGCCAAGACAAAAAGTGAAGCGGAAAGTCTAGCTAATTCTCTTGTAAGTTTTGAGTTCTTACTTAGCTTAGTAATTTGGTATGAGATTTTATTTACTATTAACAAGGTGAGTAAGAAATTGCAATCTAAATCTATGTGCATTAGAACTACAATTAATGAAGTAAAAAGTGTAACATCATTCTTTGAGAAATATAGAAGTGAAGGGTTTGAGTCTTGCATGAACATTGCCAAAAGTCTTGCATTTGATATGAATATAGAGCCAATATTTCCAATAAAACGTCATGTGTTTAGGAGAAGACAATTTGACGAAAATGATAATGAAGAAGAAGTACAATCACCCGAGGAATCTTTTAGAGTAAATTATTTTCTTGTGGTTGTTGATTTGGCTATAACTTCTTTGAAAAATAGATTTGAACAATTAGAGTTATTTGACAATATTTTTGGATTTTTATTTGATTCTAAAATGTTAAAATCTTTAGATAATGATGAACTAAAAAAATCTTGCACAAACTTTAGTACTACTTTTTCTCATAATGATTTGTCTGATATTGATGCAGATGATCTTTTTTCAGAATTGAAAGTGTTGCAGGTGACTTTGCCAAATGAGTTAATGTCAGCATTGGAAATTCTCAAGTTTGTCAAAGTTGCGGATTGTTATCCAAATGTTTCAATAGCTTATCGAATCCTCTTAACTATGCCGGTGACAGTTGCATCTGCCGAAAGAAGTTTTTCGAAGTTAAAATTGTTGAAAACTTATTTGAGATCGTCAATGTCACAAGAAAGGTTGAATGGTCTAGCCATTTTATGTATTGAGAAAAATATGTTAGATCATATTGATGTAGACACTATTATTAATGATTTTGCATCTAGAAATGCTCGTAGAAGTTGTTTTGTGTAACTTGTTCGGTATTTAATAAAATTTCTTGATGTTTTTCATTTGATAATTATTGAGCGTAGTAAAAAATATAATTTACAAACAAATTAATTTATTTTTTATACTCTTCAAATTATTTTTTTTATTACTTGTTATTAGGGGCCCAACTTTTAGATTTGCCCCTAGGCCACTAAAATTTCAAAAACGGCTCTGGTTCCCAAGTGTCTTTGCCAAATTTTCCGACATATATCCATGGGGTACATCACGTACTAAAATCCAGAACGGGCTTGTATTTAAAGGGACAGACATCGGATCCTCCTCTTGTTCAAGTATATGGAGAAGAAGAAGGTGGGAATTGAAATGCCAGGGCCCACCCGCATAAACCCTCTCTAGATCCACCTTGTGATAAAACCTAAATAAATAGCGGTTATTACCCAGGTCTGAAATTGCAATACCTCCCAGAGGTTTCCATAGATTAGCCAAAGTGTTTCGCATGGCTTGGAAATGGATCACACTTGTAGTTGCAAACCGGCCTACGAAACAGAGGTCGAAGGAGATTCCCCCCGCCTCTGTATTATCATTTATTTGAATCTCATTGTCTTCGTCGTCTTCTAAAGTCAACACTGCTAAACCATCATCAACTGCGGCCTCCATTTGCGTTTAGTCACACACAGATCCGGCGACGATAAACTGAAGAAAACTGTTAAAATCTGTAAACAAAGACGTGCTAAGAAGTAGAGTTTAAAGACGTGCTAAGAAGCAGAGTTTTTTTTCCCACTCCATTAAAATCTTGTGTGAGTTAAATGAATAATTTTATATTTAATATTCACATCAAAGCCCACCAGAGTTGCCACAAGCATTTTCAGCGGCCCAGTCCAACTTCGACGACCCTAAGATAATTACTTGAGTTCGGGTTTATAGGTTTCCTTTGCCATTGTTGTAGCAAATGGCCGTTGACAAAAGTTAAAAAATCTAACTGCTACTAAATGTCCGTTTGAGCGCTAAATATGATGGTTAAATTTCTGTCGGAGGCCAAATCGATAGTCATTTGGCGAGAAAATAAAAAACAAACAGGCATTAGCGTTGCTGGCAACAACAAAAAAACGGGGCTTGTATATAATTTTAACAGCAAAAGTTTTCATCCAAAACTTTATAATTTTGTAGTGACTTGAATTGCAATTTTTCATCGGGGGAGGGGCCGAGTAGAGGTGGCAAATGGAAGGGTTCAGACAAGTTTAGATCGGACTGTCTTCGGATTTGGATTTTTTTTTGCGCTTGGGCTTTCTCGGGTTTGGAATAGCTTTAGTTTGAACCTTTTCGGGTTTAGGTTTTTTCAAATTTAAACAGGTTAGGGTTAGACTAGGGATGGGTACGGGTCTGGTTTTTGGCTCACCCGGACCTGATCTGACCTGAAAATAAACACCCTAAACCAGGACCGAAACTATTCTTTAAAAAATTTGACTCGACCCGTCCTAAAAATAAATATACTAAATCCGACCCCGACCCGACCCGACCTATATAAAATAAATTAATTTTAGGGACATAATTGTAAAAAATAATAATTTTAAGGGACTTAATTGTAAAAAATTATAATTTAAAGGATTAAATTATAAATAAAAATTTTATTTTAAGGACTTAATTATAGAATATATATATATATATATATATATATATATATATATAAAGAGGGATATTATTATAAATATCCCTAAAAAATTTAGGGAAAAATTACATTATTAGTTCTGCGTCGGGTCTGATATTTCCACCCTAAACTCGAACCTAATTTTTTTTTATTAAAAAATCCAACCAAATCGGAATGGGCCGAGTCAGAACTCGTCGAGTCCGGATAAAATGCCCATCCCTAGGTTAGACAGAGTTAAAAACAATTCAGAAAATTTTAAAGTTATAAGTTAAAATATTTTTTTACTTTGAATATAACAAATATTAACAATTAACTTTGGTTTTATAGAATTAATTATAATTTAAATGCGGTGATTTTTATATAATATAACGAAAGTAGTTATAATGCACATTTGTGAGGGTTTCGATTTAATTAGTGTAAACACATTTCAGTAATTTTTTGAACGGTTAATATCCTAAGAATTCGACTTTTGAATTTATTAAATTAAGCATTTTTTTTATAAATGACATTTGAATTCAATAAAAAATATAAGGTTCAATAAGTCCTTAATTTTTTTAAAATTAATTAGCCCCTAAATTTTTTACACCCAATTAAGCCCTCGAACTCAAAAAAATTTATTTTAGCCCTTTAACTAACATTGATCGTTAACTTTAACAATTTTTTTTTAAAAAATCTCTTTTGACACGTGTCACAATAGGTTAATGACACTATATTTTAAGAAAATATTAATTTTTATATAAATATTAAACAATAAAAGTTAATTTGAAAATTAAAATAACTTTTACTGGTTTATCTTTTTTTCAAATTATTTTTTTATAATTGTATAATAATAGTTTTTAATATTTTTAATATTGTAATTTTTTAAAATATTTTAAGCTTTTGAAAAATTATTATTTATTATTTTAAAACAAATATCGAAATTTAAATAATTTTTACAATTTCCAGAATTTTTTAATTTTTAAGATTTTCCCTATTTTTTATATATGTTTTAAAATTAAAATTTAAAAATTCCTAAAAACAACAAGTGGCATTATCATGTTGCGAGATGTGTCAAGAATTTTTTTTCTTCTAAAAAATGTTAAAACTAACGGTCAACGTTAGTCAAAGGACCAAATTGATTCTTCTCTTGAGTTTGAGGGCTTAATTGAGTGTAAAAAAATTTAGGGGCTTGATTAATTTTTTTTACAAAAATTTAGGGGCTTATTGAACCCTTAAGCCATAAAAAATAAAGGAAAGAATAACAAATACAACACATCCAAATAAGAGAGAAAAATAGAGACCATATTCACTAAAAACTCATACAAAAGAACATAAAAACTAAAAGTACAAAAGAAAAGCAAATCATTCCCTTGAAAATGAAGTTCGTTGACAAAGAACTCAAAGACCTTTATGAATCTCTTTTGTATCAATCCAAACGAGACGCTTAATAAGGTGAAAAAGAGTGATGAACGAACCAAATTATGAGACAGATTTTTCTGCTAATCAGATCTGATTACATCGACAAACAACTATTAAGGATAAAGATGAGATAATTTTTATCTCATTCAAATTCATGAGATAACTCTTCGTCAAATCTCATTCAAATCTATCTTATCCTATCTCTATATCAATCTTATATTGTATTTAAATATTTGATTTGTATTTAATATTTGATTTCCCTTATCCTTGTATATTCATTTGTAAGACTATATAGGTCAATTGTAAACATTATCAACTATGAAATATACAAATTCTTTACATGGTAATCAAAGCCAAGTAAAATTTCTCTACTCATTTTCCCCTCTCTTTTCTACTTTTCTTTAAACCGAATCTTCTTTCACGGCCTCATCTTCTACTTTCAATGATCTTGTGCATCTTAGTGCACCGACCAACTTTTCAATCAAACTTACGTCTGCCAATTTTCCTGTTTGGCGTCGCTAAGTGGATGCTACTATCATTGGTTGTGGGCTACTCAGTTATATTGATGGTTCACAACCTTCCCCATCTAAGTTTATCGATGTCGCGACAACAATTGCTAATCTTGAATATGTACGATGGTATCGCCAGGATCAAATTCTTATCAGTGCTCTTCTTGGCAGTTGTGATGATCAAGTTCAACTACTTATTTCATCCGCTATCACCATCAAAATTGCATGGGATTATCTAGCTGCAAGTTATATTCGAGCATCTCTCGGTCGCATCCTTTCTCTCAAGTCTAAATTGGCTCGCAATCCGCGTGTTTTCATGTCTATCTCCGACTACATTAAAGACATGTAGGATATTGCCTCTGAACTTGCCTTGGCAAACTGTCTTGTATTTGATGCAGATCTCTTGATTTCTATTGTCAATCAATTGGGTGATAAGTATCGTCTAATTTTTGTTTCCCTTCGTGTACGTAACACATCGACATTCATGCTTGAGTTGTTTGAGATCTTAACTGATCATGAGAGACTCCTACAAGAATCTGATCAAACTACACCTCTCGCCACGACATATTCTACGCAGTAGACTAATTCAAATCATGGTTATTCCACCATCTATTCTCGAGGGTAGGGTGGTCGCTCTGGCCATTCGTTTTTTGGTGGCGATCGTAGCCCTATTCCTCAATCTAGTCATTCTTGACGACAAAATGTTGTGTGCAAGTCCTGTAATTTATTATAAGCTTGTTCGGTTCCTTCACAACAACAACTTTTATCAACAACCACTGTATGATTCGCCGATTGTTAACATGCTATTGATCTTTCATCATCTGACCCGGCTCCCTGGATGTTTGATAGTGGTGCCTTGCATCACACCACAATGACCATTGTGTCTCTTCAGGACATCTCCTGTGACTTGCAAAGTCTCTATTACAAACCTCTTATATTATAAACATACCAAAAGAGATTCCTATGACTATTTTAACCACTTTGCCACCATTTTAAGAGTTCATAGGGACAAAATACATTACTTTTGACTTGTCAATCTCCAACTTCTCCGATCTTCAACCACGATAATTCTTTAACCTGAAATTCATGAAAATTGAATACATTAGACTTGCAAAGTCTAAGTGAGGTAGTCTTAAGCAACATTAAAACAATGGTTTGCAATTCTAAACCAAGCATTAAACAACATCAATGCAATGAATCTGTATTAATGTTCATATTCAATATCAAATTTCTTCTTGTTTCCTTATTAAGCCTTGGATCGAGTCAAGATAATGGATACACGAATTTCTATGCCTCATCAAATCAATGAATGGTCTAATCCCTCTGCCTCGCAAATGACCAATACTATAACATCCCTCCGCATCCCAAATCAATATAGGTCGTAGCCCTAGAACCGTAGTCCACCCGTATAATGCGCTCATGAATTCTATGGCATGCCAATTGTATCCAATGTCCTTTCGAATCCAAGGTTTAAATGACAACATCAATATTCAATATTCAATATTCAATGATCAATGTTTCCATCTATGAACAATGTTATAATATCAATATCTATGACCTCAATGACAATTTCAATGACCAATGTTTAATTTATCATATTTCGAGAGCAATTACTATTTCAATTCCGATACACGAGGACAATGACAATATCTATGTTTGATGTACTCACCAAGCTTACCGAAACTTATCAATATGCCCGTTTATCAATCCGAAGCAATATCTTTAGAGACAATGTTAGCGATTAAATTAAAATTGACAATAATGGATTCGGGAAGGCTCCTCACCTATTCCCGAAAACTCCGACTACACTCACCTCGATAATCTTAAGCTTTTACGGCTCTCGGATAACAATCCCTTTGTTCCTAGCTTTCGATGGAGGCGGCGGATGTTTCCTATCCACTTCTTGAGCTAGGAAAATCAATAAGAACTATTAGGATTGACAAAATGATATCGAAATCAACGTAACAACATTAAAATCGATATCTAAATTCAATATTTTCAATAACTATGGATTGTCTATGGGTGACCAAACCCTAGCTTGAGATTATTCTCTCATTACCATGGTTTTTATTACTAAATTAAGGAAAATAGCTTACCTGATCAAGGATAATGATTCGATAATAAAATCTTAAAGAAATTTCAAGTTTTTAACAAACCAACAATAGAGGTGCTAGCTTGGAGGTGGAAGATGATGAAAGGAGGTGCTTACTTCCTAAAGTTTCGGGTAGCTATCCTATCTTGTTTTCTGGAGTATGATGCAGTGAAGATGATGAAATGAAGGAAAGCCTTGGCATTAAATCTCTATTCTCTGATAATGGAGGTGAGTTTGTTAAGCTCTTGCCCATTTTGAATTTTGGCGGTATTTCTCACTTTACTTCACCGCATCATACTCCGGAAAACAACGGGACTGTTGAACAGAGACATTGTCACATAGTGAAAACTGGACTCTCTCTACTTCACTTTGCATCCCTCCCAACAGATTATTGGCCTCATGTTTTTCAGGCAACTGCTTATCTTATTAATCGAATGCCTACATCGATACTGGGTAATGTATCACCTTACCTTCTCCTTCATCAACAAGCACCGAACTATGACAAGCTTCAACCATTCAGATGCTTGTGCTTTCCTTGGTTGAGATCATACACGGCACATAAACTTGAGCCACGATCCACTTAATGTATTCTTCTTGGATACTCTATGATGCAGTCTGCTTATAAATGCTGGATCCGACCACTAACAGAATCTATGTCTCTCGCCATGTTCGGTTTGTTCCTCACATCTTCCCCTTTGCTACACGACGTATCATTCTTATTCCACGACAACTGAATGCTTCATTTCCTACTATGCCATGGTAACCTAATGCTTTCTTGCCTACTATGTCACAATAATTTGATGCTTCATTGCCTCTTATGCCATGGTAACTTGATGCTTCATTGTCTAATATGCCAAAACAACCTGATGATTCCATTGAAACACCAGTTCCCTTGGCTGATCTGCCACAGCAAGATGTCGCCCCTAACTTGCCACAACAAGTTGTCTCCCCTGACTTGCCACAACATGATTTATTGCAACAGAGGATTCGCCGGCCAAATCCGAGGTACTTTGGTCCTTCATTTGTTAATACTACTACATGTCATCCTTTGCCTTCCACAATAGAGTCAAAGACTGTTACTCAGGCTCTCGAAGATCCACTATGGAGACAAGCCATGGATGACGAGTTTAATGCCTTGCTACGCAATCAAACATGGGATCTTGTTCCACGGTCTACATAATCTGCCGTAGGGTGCAAATAGGTATTCCGTATGAAACGACGTATTGATGGCTTTGTTGATCGAAACAAGGCTCGACTGGTACTGAAAGAGTATTCTCAAGAAGCTGGTCATGGCTACTTTGTGACCTTTAGTCCTATGATGAAACTTGTTACGATGCGTATTATTTTCACTCTTGCCTTACATAATGCATGACCCATCAAGCATCTTGACATTAACAATGTCTTCTTAAATGGCACCTTACATGAGGAATTCTATCTAGAACAACCTCCATGGTATGTTGATTCTACTCACTCATCTCATATTTGCCGGTTGCGTAAAGCCTTGTATGGACTCAAGCAAGCCCTGAGGGCAGGGTATGTTGAACTCTCTCAATTTCTCAATCACTTTGGTTTTACGAAATCAAAGGTTGATGCCTCCCTCTTCATCTATAATGCAAAGTGAGTTATTTTACACTTTCTAGTCCACGTGGATGATATTGTGCTTACTGGTAATAACACTGATTTTATTCCTCATTTCACCAACATATTATCTACGAAGTTTGCTTTGAAGGATATGGGTCTGTTCAACCATTTTCTTGGCATTGAGGCTATTTCTACTCCTATTGGGTTGTTTTTATCTCAGACGCAATATATCTCTAACATCTTGACTCAGTTTCAGATGGAAAATGCCAAGGCAATTTCCACACCTACGTCTTCTTCCAAAAAGCTACCTCCGCCGATGCCATCCACGACACTTGATATTTTTAGGTATCATCGATTACTTGGTCTCCTTCAGTATCTCACACTTACTAGCCTGGATATTTCTTTTTCCGTGAATCATCTGTCGCAATACATGCATAGTCCTTCACTTGCACATTAGACAGCAGCTAAGCGCATCCTGCGTTATCTCAAAGGAACATTAAAAAATGACATTCTTTTTCGTTTGGCATCATCCCTTCATCTCACTACCTTTGCTGGTGCAGACTGGGGAGGATCTTCTACGGACGGTCGATCCACTACTGGATATGATATTTCTCTTGGATATAATCTTATTTCTTGGAAGTCAGTTCGTCAAAAAATTGTTTCTCGTTCCTCCATAGAAGCTGAATACCGTGCCGTGGCAAATGGAACTGCCGAAGTGCTTTGGGTCCAACATCTTCTTCAAGAAATTATCGTCATTACCAAAACCACCACATATCTTCTTCGACAATCTCAGTGCCACATATGTTTGCAAAAATCCAGTTTTTCATTCTCGTATGAAGCATCGTGCCACATAACTTCTTTGTTCATGACTTAGTTGATGCAGGTTCCCTACTTGTTCAACACATTCCCTCCAAAGCTCAGATTGCAGACACGCTCACCAAATCGCTTGGTCGTAATCTCTTCATCCATTTTCGGTCCAAGATTGGAGTCTCCGATGGATCCTCTATCTTGCAGGGGCGGATTAAGGATGAAGATAAGATGAGATAACTTTTATCTCATTCAAATCCATGAGATAACTCGTAGTCAAATCTCATTCAAATCCTATCTCTATCTCAATCTTATCTTGTATTTAAATATTTAATTTCGCTTATCCATGTATATTCATTTGTAAGCCTATATATAGGTCAATTGTAAACATTATCAACTATAAAATATATAAATCCTTTACAACAACCATCAAAGGAAATCAAGCATTCTATGACCAACGAAAAATCCAAATCAGAAAATAATAGTCGTAAGGATCTCTGTACGAGCACCAAACGACCGCAAAGATATGCAAAATCGTGCTAAATGACAGAGGAAGTGTATCACAAAAAGAAAAAAAAAATATGTCACAAAAGTAGAGAAAAAACGTGCTACAAAAGTAGAGATTCTTATCAAAATAAATAAAAATTAAAAACAACTAAACAACATGATAAATAAAAGTAAAAAAAAAATGAAAACCAACTATCGAAAACCAGCATCTAAACTGATGTCGATCGCGGGTTAAACAGAGAATGAAAAAGGAGAAAGAGGCCGCACTAGTTGAAAGAGGTGACAAAAATTAAGCATATTTTTTTAATGTAATTAAGTTTGTAAATTAATTTGATATTCCTATCCTGTTGATCCATAATACAATCTAAATTAATATATATTCAACGGTGAAAACTTTTATGTATAAATCAAATAGCTAGGCAATATGAATTTAATTAAAACTCGACACGTATGAACTATAGGAATGAAAAATACTTTAATTTAACTATGAGATGTGGTGTAGTGGTTGCTCATCTCATCTCTTAATCGTGAGGTTAGGAGTTTGATTCCTATCAATGGAAATGTAATACATTTTATGACTAGCCGTTTACCTTTTAGTGAGAACACTCGCAACAAGAGGATTAGTCACTTTTATCGGTGGTGAATACCTTTGGTCAAACTAAAAAACACTTTAGTTTATAGATTATAAATTTATTAAATAGAGATGTATCATATTCTTATATCTAGATCCAAACTCATACAAAAAAGGGGCAATATAAACATCCTTAATTAGCTACTAGGACAATTAGTAGGTCCCTACATTTGTTTTTCTAATATTGTCATATGAATACATTAATGAATGTATGTTCAGTTGCATACTCAAATTTTTTTCCGGATTTGAATCAAGTTTAGATCAGATTTAAGTTATATCAGTCTCAGATTGAGATTAACTCGCAGATTCCGGTCAACATAGGTGAGTTTTCGTTTGTCAACATAAGTGTCCCTTGGCTACGCCTACACCCCTGCTTATTTGCTTAAACAATGATTATAACATGATAAAACTATGTTAGTTAGACTCGGATGTGCAAGATTTGATAGTATAACTTCGACTTAAAAATATTTGTTTTTAAAATTCACATATTCATAGAGTTCTTAAAAGATCATATCTCTGCAAGGGTGGAGCCATAAATTTATTTAAGTGATGTCATTTTTACAATAATATTTAAAGAGAGTTAATTATTTATAATGGGGTATCGTTTTATTTATAAAAGAGTGTCATTTTATTCATAAAAGGGTATCATTTGTCTATGTTTTTAATTTTTTATAAACAAATTATGTAAAAAAATAAATTTCTAAAAAATTTTGGGGTGTCACGAGACACCCATTCCAAAGAGTGGCTCCGCCCATGTATCTCGTATCCAATTAAAAAATATACAGGTCAAAACAAGTAAAATAGAAGAATACGGTAAACATGAATGTATTGACGTACGAAGCCTTGTGGCCATGCATGCATAATGCCGACATCGTGGTACATTGTTTCAGTTCACCATAAATATATTTATATATTTAATATATTTTTTAAAGGCATTGAATTATACAAGTACTGCATCTGGGTAGTGCTGCAATTTTACTCCCAGTTCCCTCACATCTGGGTTAAAATTTAATTAAGTCATTGTATTGTTTACACCTAATTAAGCACATATCTTCTATAAAATGAATCAATTAGTCTTTTGAACCTATAAATTGAATTAATTAAGTCATTTAATCATTTTTTATCGTTAAGTTTTCACAGTTCTTTTGCCTTTAATATTATTGTCACGTGAAATACTATAATTTTATAATGTGACATTTACAGACAATATAGGAGGGGCTCTAGCCCCCACCCCAAAATAATTTTTTTCTTTTGTTTATATAACAAATTTAAAATTTAAAATTATGAATTGCTCCATCACTTTCCAAAAAAATATAGTTTGCCCCCTTAAGTTGGTGTCGTGGTTCTGTCTTTGTTTACGGATAAAAAAATATTTTTAATCATTTTTAGACATTTCTTTTGACTTTAAGAATATTGGGTCTAATTTGTTTTGACCATCGAACTATAAATATTCAAAATATGATCATTCAACTATTTAATTAGACCTATTTTGACCACCGGCCGTTAAAATTTAACAGATGGGTGACGTGGTTGTTAATGAAAATTTGTATAACTACACATTTGGTCCCTACAAGTAACATATTCTATCAATTTGATCCTAATTTTAATTTAATTTAATAAATTAATCATTCAATTAGGTGTCGACACACGACATTACCTTATTGGAGGAATTTAATTAATTATTTTTTATTTAATAATTTTATTTTCCTCCTCCAATCATGTGGTGACCCTTTGGACTCTTTGGAGGAAATAACACAGGTTAACCACTGAACCAAGTGGTGAGTTATGATATAAAATACACAAATTAGTATATGTTTTAGTTTGACGTTAATGCAAGGAAAAAGAAAATAAATATGAATTAAGAGAAATCGAATATAAAATGCTTAAGATAAGATTATATATATATATATATATATTAAATATAGTTAATTCAAGATTTACAATAAAATTTTTAAAATTATATTAAAAAATCATTTAACGAATTCAAACTCACGAATATAACTCTAATAATAAGATAAGTTTGGTTTCGTTAATTGAATTTTTAATATATTTTTTAATTTTTTATTTAATTAAATTAAATTTTGTTAAAAGTAAAAATATAATAATTAAATTAAAGTTAATACCATGAAAAGGAAATAAATAAGATTCACAACAAAATTAAAGTTGACTCGAATATACTTTTTATTTTTAATATAATTTAATATATAAATATATAAAATGTTGTCTACTTTAATTTAAATATTATGTTTATGCAGTGGTTTGAATGTTTTTTTATGCATCTTAAGCGTTTTATATTCGAATTCTCTTAATCCATATTTATTTCATTTTCTTTGCATTAACAACAAATTAAAACATATATTAATTTGTGTATCTTATATCATAACTCACCACTTGGTTTAGTGGTTAACCCATGCCATTTTTTCTAAGGAGTCTTAGGTTTGAATCCCACCTAAGCCATCAGTCCTCACTTATCGGGACCAAATATGTAGTTATACAGATTTTTATTAACAGCCACGTCACCCATCTGTTAGATTTTATCAGCCGGTGGTTAAAATAGGTCTAATTAAATAGTTGGATGTTTAAATTTTAAATTTTTATAGTTCGATGGTCAAAACAGGTCAAACATAATAGTTAGGTGGTCACCCAGATAGTTTACCCTATTATTTTTTAAAAATATCAAGTGATAACATCGTGACATGACACATGACATCAATTGATTTGAAAAAAAACACATTAAATTTAACAATTAACTTTGATAAAAAAAAATGACTTGATTAAAGTTCAAATATAGAGGCCTCATTGAGTGGAAAAAGTTAAAAGGACTTAATTGTTTTTCTTTTCAAAGGTTCAGATACTTAAAGCATCCTTAAACCATTTTATTGTTGAATTAATTTATAAGAAGGGATCTTCTTCAATGTAAGACTCATAAAATTTCAAGAGAAACAACATGATTCCTTTATTCACGACACATAATCAAAAACGCATGATCTTATGTTAGGGAAACGAACTTATAAAATTTTAAAAGAAACAAATTTACAAAACTTTAGGAGGGACGAAAATAAATTTTTAATAGAAAATACATAAAAATTTTCTAAATCATATATGAATTTAAAATTTTTAGGGTGACTATTACTTAGGGGTGCTCAAAATTACTCGGCACGATTACCCGACGATCCGGTACAAAATAGGAGGGTATTTTTAAGACTTTTATTTTTTTACCGGGCCTGGTACTCGACCCGGTAATTTTCTCGGGTACACGGTTCCCTTACCGGGTATTCAACCCGACCGACACTTTTAATATATATATTTTTTTTATATTTTAAATTATATATTTATTTTAGTTTTTTTAATATTTTACTCTAAAACTAAATTCAAATCCCTAAATTCTTTCTATGTTTGTATTATATACTTTTAAATTGTAAGTTTAATTTTTTTTTAAAATATTTGTATTGATTTGTAAGTATGCTATTTGAAGGGAAAAAATATAATCGAGATTAATCTTTTTAATATATTTTTTTGGTGAAAAACTTTAATATATATCTAAATATTTCACCATTCAAAGTTCAAACTAGTTTCAAATCACTAATTTTTTATTTGAATTATGTATTATATACTTCTAAATTTTATGTGTTTAATATGTAATTTTTTAAAAATTTTAAAATAAAAAATTATGAATTGAATACATGTTACCTGGTTATTCGGATATTCAAATTTCACGAATACCCAAATAACGGGTACCTGAATATAGTGAGATGTAATACACGCTAACAAAATAAGTACCTAGATAAATGAGATACCCGACAATAAACAGCCCTACGGTTGCGTCCTCCAGTCCCTAAAGTCCACCCTGGACATAACTGTACACAAACTCTCTTTTTTTTTTTTTTGAGCAAATAGTACACAAACTTATTAATGCTATTGCTACGAGTACTTTCTTGCATATGATTCGCTCGCTATTTATGTAGCGACAGTTCGAATAATTATTTAAGTGCTCAACATTATTGTATCAAAAAATTCACGTGAAACCGAAATTTAATTAAGTTATTTTACCAACGGAAATCTCTTTTGACCATAGAAGACTTTTTCTATTTTTCTTTAAATCTGTACAGTGTTTTATTTAATTTTTAAAAAAATTATTGATGTTTTTATTATTTTAGTAAATTTTTAGTATTTTAATTTTTTTTGATTTTTAAGTTTTTTGAATATTCAAATAATTTTTAATGTTCTAAAGATTTCTTACTTTTTAATTTTTTCTTGAAGATTAAATAAACTCTTAAACTTTTTAAAATATCAATTAAATTTCTCAATCACGTCATAATTCACGACTGTCATTCAGCATAATAAATTGTTACCCTTATTCAGAGGACTTAATTTTTGCGTTTTTCAAGTTCGAAAGCAATTGGGTGCGCTTTTGTAAAAGAATTCAATTGGCTTTTCGAAGAAAATTGAGGGCCTATAGATCGTTAAGCCTAAATTGGATAATTTATCGTTGAGCCTAAAGGGTCTAGGCTTAAAACATATATGTAATATATAAAAAATGATTGAAGATTGAATATTTAAGAGCTCGAGTCTAGTCTATTCGAGTCGAGTATTGATCGAATCAGATTCGAGTAGCTCACAATTTGTCTCGTTTCATTTACAACTCTAATAATAATAATAATAATAATAATAATAATAATAATAATAATAATAATAATAACAACGATGATGATGATGATGAAATTGCATGATCTCATTATAAGTAGAATTATACAAAAGAAATATTTTCATATGCCTCATTAAAAAAAATCTTAATCATCGTCGAAGGAAAAGAGTACACATAAAAATATACTGAAAGGTAAACTAACATAACATTTTTAAAAAATAGTATATCATATTTTCGAGTAGCTCGCGAGCTTTTCGAGTCGGATACCAAGTAATTCGGCTTGACTTGTTAAGAACTTAAGCCTTCGAGCTCGAGTCGAGTCTAATCAATTCAACTGTTGATCAAGCTTTAAACGAATAAAGCTCAAGTAATTTACGATCTGTCTCGTCTCATTTATAATTTTATACCGGCCCTCTAAATTCGCCTCTGCAGCCTGCAGGAGTAGTTGGTTATTAATGGGCAATGTACACAAAACTTATCACTACAATGCCTTCTCTCTTGGTTTTCTGGCTTGGCCTCGTTAATTCCTCGGATAAGAAACATACGTTCTCATACATTTGATGCCTTTAATTGTACTAAGAAAATTTAAGTAAACATTCAATTTTATTTTCGGATTAATTGAATTCTTATTTGAAAAATTATAATTATTTGAAGTTTTTTGATTTAAGGGTGTAAAAAATCCTTAAACTTTTAAATAAAGAAATTTAATCAATTAAATAATTTGACCAATTTTAACTACTAAATCTTGACAGTTTTTTTCTTTAGATATTACATTTACTGGCACATAATGCACTACAGTTCTATCATGTTGCATTTACAGATTTTTTTTTCAAAAAAATATTTTGTTATAAATTTTATAAGTATTTTAGAAATTTTTTTATAATTTTTAAAGATTTTTTAAATAAAATAAAATTTATGAAAATATCAAGTGAAAACGTTGTAATACGATGCATTGTACCAACAGACCCAAATAAAAAATTTGAATGATGTCAATAATTAAACTTAAATCTTTAACATCGAAAAATAAAGAGTTTGAATTCTCAAAAATAAAAGTAAGAGGACTGGGTTATACATATACGAAGAATATATGATTTTAAAGCAAATTTGAACCATTTTGGATCCTCCTCCCGTTTGTGTGTATAATATATAACTTCAGGTTCGTGGATGGTATATTCAAAGCAAGGAAATAATAATTACAACAATAATAATAAATGAGTACCCCACAATAAATCAATTATATTTATAGCTACAAGAATAGCACGTTGTCTGTAGGCCAGCAAAATTCAGCACCCGTGTCCATATTAATTTCTGTCATATTTACCAAACAGGTAAAAACATTTTTACCTAAAAATACATTTATAGAAATTTATTTTATAAACCACAATAAATAGAATGATTAACAATTTATATACAAAATTATTAATTTCATCTTCAGTATTTTCTTAAATATCATATAAAAGTATAATAATATTTATGTTAATACTAATAGAATAATTCTTTTGATCTTTTCTCAATTACGTTGGAGGGGACGGTCGTACTCTTTGAAAATTTTAAATTTTTATATAATTTAAATATATATTTTTTATATTTTTATTGATGATCTAATTTCATGTATTTAACATAAAATCATATGTTTGTTCATGCGGAGAAGAACCAGATACTAGTGATGAATTATGGTGAAATTATACACCTTGTGGGCTGCATGGATATAGAACAGAACATTACACCCTTAAAGGCAGTGCGGATGTTGACACTGATTTCAGAATGGCTAATTAAAGTTTTTTATATATGTTATACGACACAAATTTGACGGTAAATATTGTCACGATGTTTCTTCAGAATTTTAAATATTTGAGAGAGGTTAATGATCGATTTTAGAGGGCCGGCCAACATCTCTTTACCGTGTTCCGCCGTTGCTTCGAAGAGAATGAATGTATTCAGCAAGCTCAGAGGCTGGATTCCTGTGTTAGATTATTTGCATGGAAGGTGTGGTATCCTCCCAGACAAAAGAGAAAAGGTCATTGTTTTATAACATGAGAACATTTTGAAACTTTCCTACTTCAAATAAATTTGAGAACAAAATTAAATGATGATTTATATAATTTATCCCGATTAATTACAACCTCTGTTCATGTTGTAAATGTCACATCTCAATTGTGCAGAGAATGGGAGATATTGATGAATAAGCTATGTGATTTATTTCCCCTTTCAGTGAAAATTACCCAAACCAACTCTTACGGTCATCAGTGTTTGGTTTTATCGATAATTTTACAGTATATGGCATGTACAGTAATGTATCATTATTTATATATACCGTAATATATCATTAACTGTTTTAATTAGTTTAAAATCCTAAGGACCGAAAGTGTTATTATACCCTTTTAGAATAAAATCTTAAAAATTAATTTTTTATATTATTTTTTCAGATTTTCTTTTATTTTTTAATTAAAAAATAATTAAATTTTTATTAATATAATAATTTCTACATTTGATTTAATTTAAGGGTAAAGTTCACAAATAGATAGTCACTAAATTTTGATCAATTATTCAATTTGTTGACCAAACTTTGCGTCAATGATTTTAGTTTGGTTTCAGTTTGGCCACTTAATCATTAACAACTGTTAAAAGGGTGACGTGGCTGTTAAAATATTTTGTATAATAACACATTTAGTCTTCTACATTTACACATTAAAACAATTTAGTTCTAATTCGAAAGAAATAATAATTATTGTAATTATCAAACACATTTAGTCCTCTACATTTACACATTCAAACAATTTAGTCCTAATTCGAAATAAATAATAATTATTGTAATTATCAAACACATTTAGTCATCTACATTTACACATTCAAACAATTTAGTCCTAATTCGAAAGAAATAATAATTATAGTAATTATCAAACACTATTAATATATATATATATAAATTATAGATAATCTCGTTTATATAAATATATTTTAATAATTAAATAATTATTGTAATTATCAAACACTATTAATATATATATATATATTCCTAAAGAAACCTAATTAAAGTAGAATCAGATTCTACATATTTAATTGTATTCGGTTAAATATATTGTATATTTAATGAATTAGATTCTACACATTTAATTATATTCGGTTAAATATATTGTATACTTAATGAATCCAAATTTAATTAGAATTAGGTTTTTGAATGCTATATAAAGGCATAAGGTCTAGCAGCCAAAACATGCTTTTTCGGAAAACCTCTCTAACAATAAGAGAAGAGAAAATATTGTTTGTTTCGTTCGGGTGGGCTGCGTAGAGGTCAGAGCGCTATTGTGACGACTTGGATTCGATTTGGTTTATCTTTACTCCATAAGGTTATCAAGATACCAGTTTTATTAAGGTAATATTTCATCCCTACTCACCCCGAATTCGTCCCTTGTACATGGATCACTGGCGGAATTCGCCGGATAATTTTTCGTTGCGCCATAAGGTGTAATGGCATTTCCCAACCGTGGTATTAGAGCCACTTGTACGATACGAATTCGGACATAAATACTTGGATGATGTTTTGTATAAGATGCATGTTATAAGATTATGGTTTATTCGATTTTTAACAAATATATGATATTTTCACACATTAGATCGTTTTACGCCTAATTTGAATAAATTAAATTGATTGTTCCAAGTGATTAAAGAGTTAGTCACATATATGTTAGGGTTTTTGGATATTAAACGTTGTCACCGGACCCCCGCAAGGGGCTTCGCCCCTTGACCCATGCATAGGTACAATATGTTAAGACCTCAATAATAAATCGCGGCGATGTTATGTTCGATATGCACAATGTTTTAAAGGCATGGTTATAGCCCAATAGCCCTTTTTATTTTGGTTTTAAATAAATACGGCCTGCGTGTCATGTCTTTCTTTCTTTTATTGTAATTCTCTTCTCATCTTACTCCCTCGTATGTAAAACAAATTTTTGAAAAATTGTAATATTTGCGGGGAAAACGTGGACCAAAGGAGAAGAATGATGGGCCAATCAAAGGTGGATTAGGTGCTTGAGAAGCAAGTTCTATCTTTAGTAATTTTGGTTCTCCCATTGACTTGGGATGGACCACCTTAGTTTTAAGGGCTATAACCATTGCATTTATATTTACTGCTTTACATGTATGTGATACAATGTATGTTTTTAGCATGATGATAACTGATTAGATCATATATAATGGTGAGATTATTATAACAAAAACCCTCAATGTTTAATTAAAAATTAGTCATCTAATATTAGCCCTCGTTAAAACCTTGATCGGTACTATGTAGGTTTTACCATAGCAAAATACTTAGATCTATCTTGGTTAAACGCGGAGAATAAGCAAATGATATTCATTGGTTGCAATATTGGTTAAACTAGTTTGTTCTAATGAAATTAGAAACCTAATGACTAATGATTTGGATAATCATAAGATGATTAGGAACAATAGATGTTCGCCAAATATATGAATTACATGAGATATAATTAGCAAGTGTTGCTTACTTAAATAATTGAATTCTAGGAGTAAAGCCAAAGGTGACACATGATGTAATGAAATATAGATCCTTACCCACTAGAAATACTTTTAGTAAGTTTTTTAATTTTGAGGGTTTTTGATATTGAGAATGTAATTTCTTTATAATCATGATAAAATGTACTTATAAATAATATTTTATCATTGTAGATTTTATGGCAAACTCAAACACATTATCGTTGCGATCCGTCTTTGAGAAGGACAAATTGAATGGCTTGAACTTCCTTGATTTGTTTCGTAACTTAAAGATTGTCCTTAAGCAAGAACAGAAACTGCAAATCATCAAAGAACCTATCCCTAAAAAGCCAGCGGATGATGCCTCCAATGATGAACGGGAAGCCTTTGAGAAATACTCAAATGACATGGTAGATGTTGGATGTTTGATGCTTGCGACCATTACCCCTGAGCTTCAGAAGCAACATGAGGACATGGTTCCCTATGAGATGGTTAAAATCTCAAAAAATTATATAAGGGGAAAGCTCGTCAAGAGAGGTATGAGACCTGTAAGGCTTTATTTCGGTGCAAAATGTTGGATGGAACTTCAGTGGGAACTCATGTTCTCAAAATGACAAGGTATATTAAGACCCTTAAAAATTTGGGCTTCCCTCTAAGTGTTGAATTGACTACTGATGTTATCCTGTAATCGTTGCCGGATAGTTTTAATCAATTTGTTCTTAATTTCAGAAATTAACAAATCGTTGTCAAGTTGCTTGGTCTGTTAAGAACAATAAAAAACAACATAAAAAAGGTTGGTTGCAAACCTATTCTGATGGTCCGAAGGGATAACAGAAAAGGAAAGTTTAACACCAAGGCAAAGCCAAAAACCAACTAAGAAAAAGCTGCATTGAAACTCAAAGAAAGAGTTGCAAAAAAAGGAAAGTGCTTCCATTGCAACAATGATGGACATTGGAAGAGAAACTGCCCCATCTATCTTGAGGACATCAAGAAGGCAAGAGAAAATGGACAGTTCGAATCAGGTATTTATGTTATTGATATTAATATATCAACATCTACTTCTTTGGTATTAGATACCAGTTGTGGTTTACACGTTTGTACTTCTGTACAGTGACTAAAAATGAGTAAAAAATTGGCAAAATGAGATGTGGACCTACAAGTGGGAAATGGAGCAAGAGTTGCTGCATTAGCTATAAGAACATATACTTTGTCATTACCTAATGGACTTGTTTTAGATTTAAAGGATTTTTATTTCGTACCTAGTTTGACTAAAAATATTATTTTAATTTCTTGTTTGGACAAGATTGGTTTTGAGATTATCATTAAGAATAATAGTTATTCTTTTTCCCTCAATAATTTTTTTATGGTACGGCTCAATTAATCAATGACATCTATATCTTAGATTAAGACAACTCCATATATAACATAAATACGAAAAAAAATCAAAACAAATGACTCTAATCAAACTTATCTATGCATTGTCGATTGGGTCATATAAGTGAGAAACGCATATCAAAACTTCGTAAAAATGGATTTTTGGATTATTTTGTTTTCAAACAATTAGATATATGTGAACCTTGCTTAATGGGAAAAATGACCAAATCACTATTTGACGGTAAAAATGAGCGAGCAAGTGATTTATTAGGTTTAATACATAGTGATGTATGTGGACCGATGAATACACAAGTCAGATGAGGGTTTCAATACTTCATTACTTTTACTGACGACTTAAGTAGATATGAGTATGTTTACCTAATACATCATAAATTTGAAGCCCTTGAAAAGTTTAAGGAATTTAAGAATGAAATACAAAACCAGTTGGGAAAGAGTATCAAAGCTCTTTGATCAGATCGAGGAGGAGAATACTTAAGCCTAGAGTTTGATGAACTTCTTAAAGGATGTAGGATTGTCTCACAACTTATACCTCAAGGTATTCCACAACACAATGGAGTCTCTAAAAGGAGAAATCGAACATTGTTAGACATGATTCGGTCAATGATTAGTCATGTTGATCTTCCAACTTCTTTTTGAGGACATGCACTAGAAACAGATGCTTTCACACTAGATCGTGTTTCGTCTAAATCGGTTCAAAAGACACCATATGCGATATGGACTAGGAAGTGTCCTAGTATGTCTTTTATGAAAATTCGGGGATGCAAAGTTTATGTTAAACATTAGATGTCTACAAAACTCGAACCTAAATCTCATAAATGTAATTTTGTAGGGTATCCTAAAGAAACTAAAGGATAATATTTCTTCAATCCATCTGAGAACAAAGTATTTGTTGCTCGAACAAGAGTCTTCCTCAAAGAGAATTTATTCTCGAAAAGGGAAGTGGGAGAAATATTGAACTTGAAGAAATTCAAGATCAACCACAAATCACTGAACCATAGATTGAACAACCACTAGTTTCACAAATAGTTGAGGAACATCCAACTGTTCTTAAAACACAACCACTGCGGAGATCTATGAGAGAACGCAATGTGCATAAGAGATATGGATTTCTTGTCACATTGTATGAAGATGTTCTTCTCATACACCAAGATGAACCTAAGGTTTATCATGAAGTAGTGGAGAGCCCAAACTCTGAGAAATGGCTAGAAGCCATGAAATCCAAGATGGATTTCATGTCAAAAAATCAAGTATGGACTTTGGTCATCCCACTCAAAGGGGTTAAGCCATAGGGTGCAAATGAGTTTTTAAAAAAATGACATGGCTGACAATTTACAAACATACAAAGGGCGATTGGTCGCTAAAGGATTTCGTCAAATTCATTGTATAGACTATGATAAAACTTTTTCTCCTGTTTTTATGTTTAAATCTATCCGAATATTGCTTGCAATAGCTGCATATTACGATTATGAAATCTGACAAATGGATGTCAAAATCGTTTTCCTTAATGGAAAATTAGATGAGGATGTGTAATATGCAAACTACAAAGATGAGCTTCTCGAAGCAAGCTTCTTGGTATGCAAACTACAAAGATCTATTTATGGGTTGAAGCAAGCTTCTCGAAGTTGGAATCTTCGTTTCAATGAGGCAATCAATGAGTTTGGTTTCATTAAAAATGAAGATGAGCTATGTGTTTTCAAGAAAACTAGTGGGAGCACTGTTACATTCTTGGTATTGTATGTGGATGACATACTAATAATAGGAAAAGACATACCTACCTTACAGTCTGTAAACACTTGGTTAGGAAAATGTTTTTCTATGAAAGACTTGGGTAAAACAACCTACATATTAGGATTCAAGATTTATAGAGATAGATTAAGACGACTCCTAGGACTAAGTCAAAATACATACATAGACAAAGTACTAAAAAGATTCAGTATAGAAGAATCTAAAAGAGGATTCTTACCTATGAGACATGGTATTTCACTCTCGAAAGAAATGTGTCCTTCAACGCCTCAAGAGAGAGAACGCATGAGTAAGATTTCATATGCTTCGACCATTGGTTCTATAATGTATGCCATGCTATGTACTCGGATGTATCATATGCACTAAGTATGACAAGTCGATACCAAGTAGATCTTGGTGAATGTCATTGGGTTGCAGTAAAAACATCTTTAAGTACATAAGAAGAACTAACGATACATTCCTTATGTATGGAGGTGAGGAAGGACTAAGTATAAGAGGTTATACTGACACAAGCTTCCAAACTGATACGGATGATTCTCGATCGCAATTGGGTTTTGTGTTTTGCCTTAATAGAGGTGCTGTAAGATGCAAAAGTTTAAGGCAAGATACAATACCAGATTCTACAACAGAAACCGAGTATATTGCAGCAAGCGATGCTGCAAAAGAGGCTGTTTGGATCAAAAAGTTCATATCTGAACTATGGGTCATGCCTAACATATCAAATGTTATAGATCTACGTTGTGACAACAACGGAGCAATCGCAAAAGCAAAAGAACCCAGATCTCACCAGCGATCCAAACACATACTTAGGTGTTACCATCTTATTCGTGAAATCATTGATCGAGAAGATGTAGAAATATGTAGAGTAGCAACAGATGACAATGTCGCCGATCCACTAACAAAGCCTCTAACACAGCAGAATCATGAACGTCATACTAAGTCTCTTGGTGTTAGATACATGAGTGATTGGTCTTAGTGCTAGTGGGAGATTGTTGGAGTATGCCCTGTAACCCCCTCATCCCGGTCTGGCCGGATGACCGGTCCGAGTGGGCCACACGGGGAAAACCGAAGCGAAACCCAAAGGATTCCCCCTCGGTTAGCAACCCTATTTTTTTTTTTATCTTGCCTAGATGAATGTTAAGTCCTATGTGATTCACAACAGCGGAAAACGTTCAAAGGAAAAACACATTCGAATCACAACCACGCATGAACAGTCAATTTTAGGCTTATAAGGCAGACAGTATCGATACCCTAATCAGGGGTATCGATACCCTCCTTCTAGGTCAACCCAGGAAGTCAACACGAGAAGGCCGTATCGATACCTTTACCAGGGGTATCGATACCCTCTTCCTCGGTCAACCCTCCTTGGTCAACAGATTTGACCCGTATCGATACTCGGGACCCCGTATCGATACGCTCCAATCTAAAACCCCAAACCCAGATTACAGAAACTTTGGACGGTATCGATACCCTAAGGGTATCGATACCCTAGGCAAAATATGAGGCATTTGGGCAATAGAGTATCGATACCCTAACCAGGGGTATCGATACCCCCTACACTGCAATTCCTCAAATTCGACTAATACCACCCCAAACCGACTCTAAATGCATTCCTCGACTCACCTAAGCGTATACCAACATGCAAGCACACATATTTAAGCCATAGGTAACAATCAAACATGGATTCAAGCTTTCATACATAGCATTTGATTCAAGGAGCAAGATAGGCAATATTAAGCATACATAAGGACTCATAAGGATCATAAGGCCACAAGTCATTCAAAAGAGGTTAGCACCCAGCATAAGACAACCTAAAGCATCCTAGACCATATCATCATACACACCATCATTCATCAAAGTATTGCATGCTTACAAACCATGATCAAACTCAACAACATCCTCAATCAAATGAGTCATACAAGCTCATACAAAGACCTTTGCCACATTGCTAGCTATTACAAAATCGATAACCATACTTGAGCTACAAACTTGGATGCCCTTCTTGCCTTGCCTCGAGCTAACACCACGCTAACGATCTGCATTGTTGAACATTGAGAGCGTAAGCTATAAGCTTAGTGAGGGTGCTCTAAAACGAAAACAACAACAATGCAGAGTTCAAGCATGTAATCCTAATCTCACACATATCAAGCATTGCATAACCAAGTAGACCTAGCTAGTCTTTCAAGTGGCATATATGGTCTCTCAATCCTAGCAAGACTTCACATCATTATCAATTATCATATACAATACCATATATCAAAACCACATATCACCATCTTATATCACATTACATAAACAAGATTAATTGGCCACTTTAATTACCCCGATTGTGCGGATTAAAACCTTGACAACACTTTACCTCGGTGGGATTCCACTCATCACCGGACCTTGCATGTGCGGGATTCCACTCATCGCCACATGCCCTACGGATGGGATTCCACTCATCATCCCGTAGAAATATAATAAAAGCTTCCGGTGGAATGCTACATCACCGTACTCCTCCTTGATGACTTAACGCCATCAAGGCCACGTACATTTTGACTCAATTGTGTGCACACTATCCTAATGATCGATCATTTACAACCGGTAATTTTTAGTGCCAATTATTATAACCGCAACATGTATCACCAACCACATATCATCAACACATTCATGCTCAACACATATGTCCACAACATGATATACATATACATGCATCATCTATCACAAGCATTTGAGCATAGTCATCAAACACATAGCATTCAAGGCAATTAGACTAAGTTAACTACTTGGATTAAAAGGAAGTGGCCTACCAAGCACACTTGCACACACACACACTACTCATGCTCGAACCAACTTCAAAACAAGTTTAGACCACTCACCGTCCTTCCTTAGCAATATCGAACAATTCTCCTACGCACCCGGATTCGGTCCCAAAGCCTCTTCCGCGTTTCCTCTTGCTTCTAGTCAAACAAAAACACGTATATTACTTCCCAATTCAATGCTAATTCAACCTTCAACCCACATTGCAACCACAACCCAAATTCTTCCATTTCTCAAATCACACAATCTCCTAAAAACCCAATTTTCGTGCTCCCCTAAGAACTTGCTGAAAAATCAATTTCCAAACACCCAAATGGTTTCCAAAGCATCCCAAAACACTCTCATACCATAGGTATACCAACAGCCCACCAATTTTAACACAAAACCCACCAAAAACTCAAGTTTTTCAACCTTAAATCTAGCCTTAAGACATCTCCACGAATTTCTATCAAAATTCAACCAAATTTAAGTATGTGGTGTATCTTAGCATGCTTAAACAAACCCCCAACATAATTTAACAAAACAAATTAAAAATCCCCATCAAAATCCCCAATTTCCACATGAACCCTAATTTTCAAAACACCATTTTTCTGAAATCTACAACAATGGTTGAGTAGGGAATAAAGAGGAGAGTTGGAAAACGCATTTACCTTTGAGAAACACCTTTAATTGAAGGAGATAATGGATGGAATAGTGTTTGAAATGTTGGGAGAGTTTGAGAGTGAGAGATGCCCTTTTTGACGTGAGAAAAGGGGAGAGTGGGGAGAGAGGGGAAATTTTCAGCTTTCAAATAAAAGTTGTCTAGCTTTTAAAAGGTTTTTGGTAAAATTGCAACATTGGTCCCTCCCCTTTCAAATGAAGCTTAATTAGGTCACTACTTGAAGTTGAATTATTTTAATTAAATTTTATTGACTCGAATTAAAACCCGGTTAACTCCTAAGCCCAAAACACGGGTGTTACAACTCTCTCCCACTTAAGGAATTTCGTCCCCGAAATTACCTGACTGAAAGAGATACGGAAACTGCTTTTCCATATCCTCCTTCCTCTCCCAAGTGGCCTCGTCCACACCTCTACGTTGCCACCTCACCTTCACTAACTCAATTGATCTACCCCTCAACACCTTACTGTCTGAAGCCAAGATCTCAACGGGCTCTTCCTCATAAGTCAAATCCGGATTCAATTCAATTTCTTCTACGGGCATAACATGTGATGGATCGGACCTATACTTACGAAGCATCGACACATGGAATACATCATGTATCTTCTCAAGCTCGGATGGCAAACGCAACTGATAAGCAACGGGACCAACCCTCTTCACAACCTCATACGGTCCTATGTACCTTGGACTCAATTTCCCTTTTCGGCCAAATCTCATCACTTTCTTCCACGGAGACACCTTCAAAAACACCTTCTCACCCACTGAGAACTCAACTTCCTTCCTCTTCAAATCGGCATAGGACTTCTGCCTATCCGAAGCAGCCTTCAAGCGATCACAAATCAATTTTACCTTGTCGGTTGTCCCTTTTAGCAAATCCGGCATAGGTAACAGTTTCTGTCCTACCTCGGCCCAACACACTGGAGTCCTACACTTCCGGCCATACAAGGCCTCATACGGAGCCATCCGAATGCTCGACTGAAAGCTGTTATTGTACGCAAACTCTACTAGAGGCAAATGCTTCTCCCAAGTACCCTGAAAGTCTATGATACAACAACGCAGCATATCCTCTAAGATCTGAATAACCCTCTCTGACTGACCATCTGACTGAGGATGATAAGAAGTGCTGAAGTTCAAACGGGTACCCAAAGCTGTATGTAGACTCTCCCAAAATCTCGAAGTAAACCGCGGATCTCTATCTGACACAATGGACTTCGGCACACCATGAAGCCTCACAATCTCACCAATGTACAAATCGGCCAATCTATCTAAGGTGTAAGTAGTGTTGACTGCCAAGAAGTGAGCACACTTCGTAAAACGATCTACTATCACCCAAACTGAGTTCTTCTTCGTAGGAGTCAAAGGCAAACCCGAAACAAAATCCATGGTGATGTTCTCCCATTTCCATTCCGGAATTCTCAACGGCTGCAACAACCCTGAGGGAACCTGATGTTCCGCCTTCACTCTCTGACACACTAGGCACTTACTCACAAAGTCGGCTACATCTCTTTTCAAGCCAACCCAAAAGTACTCATTCTTCAAATCACGGTACATCTTCGTACTTCCTGGATGCATAGCAAAAGGACTACTGTGGGCTTCAGTCAAGATCGTACGTCTCAATTCACTGTCTTCAGGCACAACTATTCTGTCCTTGAAACACAAGACCCCATCGGAACTGAAACTGTAGTCTGAAGATCTACCTTCGGCTATATCTTGCACGTGAGGTGCCAAAGATCTATCTAATAGCTGTTTCTCTCGAATCAACTGACCTAGAGTAGGTCTAACCTGAAGCTCGGCTACTAAGCCACCATCCCCGGACAAACTCAATCTAGCAAACATGGCTCTCAAGTCCACGGCCACCTTCCTACTCAATGCATCGGCCACTACATTGGCCTTACCCGGATGGTACTCAATAGTAAGATCATAGTCCTTTAGCAACTCTAACCATCTACGCTGTCTGAGATTCAAATCTCGCTGAGTCATAATGTACTTCAGACTCTTGTGGTCGGTGTATACTGTGCATTTCTCACCATACAAATAGTGCCTCCAAATCTTCAAAGCAAACACAACTGCCGCTAACTCTATGTCATGGGTCGGATAGTTGCGCTCATGAGTCTTCAAATGTCTTGAGGCATAAGCCACTACTCTTCGGTCTTGCATCAGAACACATCCTAACCCTACATACGAGGCATCACTATAAATCACATAGTCCTTCCCGGACTCAGGCTGAATCAAGATCGGTGCTTGGGTCAAAGCTTCTTTCAATTTTTCAAAGGCTCTCTGTCTTGCATCTGTCCACTCAAACTGAACACTCTTCTGAAGTAACTGTGTCAAAGGAGCGGCTGACTTAGAGAAACCCTCTACAAACCTCCTATAGTATCCGGCTAAGCCTAGGAAGCTACGTACTTCCGTCACTGACTTCGGTTGCTTCCACTCAACAATGGCTTCAATCTTCTTCGGATCAACTCTAATGCCTTCAGCTGACACTACATGTCCTAAGAAGGCTACCTCTCGGATCCAGAATTCACACTTGCTGAGCTTCGCATATAACTGATGATCTAGCAAAGTCTTCAAAACAAGTCTCAAATGTCGGTCATGGTCTTCTTCGGTTCGCGAGTACACCAAGATGTCATCAATAAACACAACTACAAACTGATCTAGATACTGATGAAAAATCCTATTCATCATGTCCATGAAAGCTGCCGGTGCATTAGTCAACCCAAATGGCATGACTAAAAACTCGTAGTGTCCATACCTAGTCCTAAAGGCTGTCTTCGGTACATCGACCTCTCTGACCTTTAGCTGGTAGTAACCTGATCTCAAATCAATCTTCGAAAAGACCGATGCTCCCCTCAACTGATCAAATAAGTCATCAATTCTAGGCAACGGATATTTGTTCTTCACTGTCAACTGATTCAATTGTCTGTAATCTATGCACATTCTCATACTCCCATCTTTCTTCTTCACAAACAACACTGGTGCACCCCATGGTGAAGAACTAGGCCTAATAAAACCTCTATCTGTCAATTCTTGCAACTGAGTCTTCAACTCTTTCAATTCTTTCGGTGCCATACGATACGGAGCAATCGAAACAGGAGCTGAATCGGAATAAGTCTCAATGCTGAACTCTACCTCTCTGTCCGGTGGTAACCCTGGCAATTCTTCCGGAAACACACTAGGAAAATCACACACTGTCCGGATGTCTTGAGGTCTAACCTCACTCATGTTAGGGTTCATCACATACGCTAAGTATGCTTCACACCCCAACTCAACTAACCTCTTAGCCTCTAACACTGAAACCACATTGGATAAGAACTTCACATTCTCACCCACCACAACAATCTCATAATCATCCGTGAGCTTCAAAGAAATCCGCTTAGTTTCAAAATCTATCCTAGCTCTATGCTCCGTGAGCCAATCCATACCCAGAATCACATCAAAACCATAGAAGGGAAGCTCCATCATATCCACTGGAAACACATGTCCTTGAACCATCAACGGACACCTTCGGTACATCTTCCTAACCACTACCGTGTCCCCAAAAGAACTAGTAACACTAACTCCTACCTCTAACAACTCACAAGGCAAATTCAAAGACTGTGCATGCTCACTCAATATGTAGGAATGTGTAGACCCAGAGTCAATCAAAGAAAGCAAACCCAAAGACTGTATCGAGAAGTTACCTGCGATCACATCGGTGTCATGCTGCTCCCCGCGCTGAGCGTAAACCCTAGCCTGTCCTCCGCCCTCTGGCTGGACTGCAACTACATGAGCTAAGTTTCTCTGACCATCGTTCCTCGGCTGGAAATTACCTCTACCGCGCCCGCGGCCTCTCTGAAAGTCATTAGCTCTAGCAGGAGCCTGAACTGGTGCCTGTCCCACCTGATGTGGACAGTCACGCCTAATGTGGTCTCTAGCACCACAACTCCAACAAGAATGGTAGTTCCCCCAACACTCACCGGTGTGGTTCCTCCCGCAAGTAGCACATGTGGGCAACTTCCCACCAGCTCTCTGACCCTGATGGCCCCTACCGTGGTTACCGCCACCACGCCTATGATCATACTGATGCCTGTTGTCCCGATGCCTCTTGGCATCCCCTCTATCAAAGTTGCTGGACCTCTTACCTGAACTAGATCCACCTGACCGCCTGGTCAAACTCAGACTGTGCTCTAAGTCCTTGGCCCTCGAGACCAAGACATCAAAATCAAAGTAATCAGAAGCTAGAGTATAAGTCTTGATCTCCTCATTCAGCCCATATCGGAAGCGGTTACAACGCTCCACCTCAGTAGGTACAAGCTCGGGTGCATACTGACTCAGTCTGACAAATCGGATCTCGTAATCAGTCACAGACATACTCCCCTGAAGCAATGCCATAAACTCTCTCTTCCTCTCATCGAGGTATCGCGGGCCCAAAAACTTCTTCCGGAAAGCTGTCTCAAAGAACCCCCAAGTGATCTCGGTCTCATCCATCCCCGAAGTAACGGTGACCCACCAGGTGTAGGCATCACCCTGTAGCAAGGACTCAACACAACCCAACTTACGATCACCAGTGCACCCCATCTGAGCAAGAATACGGACGGTCTTCTCAAACCACATTTCTGACCTCTCCGGAGTAGCACCTCTAAACTCTTCGGCCCCAAGGCCCCGAAGTCTTTCTAATGGCAATCCGGTGCCCTCACCCTGATGATGAGCTGCCTGACCTCCAGCTACTGCAGCCTGGAATGCCCCGGCTATTGCCTGAACTAACGGAGCTAAGTCAATTCCGGCCGGTCCTTGGCCACCTAGGCCTCCTTGTGGTCCAATTCCTCTGGGCTCGGCCTCGCCTCCCACTCCCGGTGGAGGAGGTGGTGGTGGTGGAGGTGGTGGAGGAGCTCCAACTCCAACCACTGGCTCTCCCACTTGAGCCTCAACCCTCACAACTGGCTCAACTCTCGGAGCCTCTGCCCGTGGTTCCGGTCGAACCATCCTAGGCCTCCCACGTGGTCTCATGGTTCAACTAGCAAGGTAAACTACAACAAGAAACAGATAAGGATTACGTTAGTCAAAGCAAGGGTCCAATAGTGCTCAAGTATTCCTCTTTTAAAAAATCTCTTTTAAATTAAGTAATAGTAGCAATGGGCACACACTCACACGAGACACGACCATTTATGCATTCAAAACATCATACGATCAATCAAGCATCAAGGATTCATGGCAAATCATGCATTGAACAACATAAGCATTTAACACCTTAAGCTTACCTTACTTACCTGCCCGAGGTCTCGGTAACCTCAGGCTCTGATACCAACAAATGTAACCCCCTCATCCCGGTCTGGCCGGATGACCGGTCCGAGTGGGCCACACGGGGAAAACCGAAGCGAAACCCAAAGGATTCCCCCTCGGTTAGCAACCCTATTTTTTTTTTATCTTGCCTAGATGAATGTTAAGTCCTATTTGATTCACAACAGCGGAAAACGTTCAAAGGAAAAACACATTCGAATCACAACCACGCATGAACAGTCAATTTTAGGCTTATAAGGCAGACAGTATCGATACCCTAATCAGGGGTATCGATACCCTCCTTCTAGGTCAACCCAGGAAGTCAACACGAGAAGGCCGTATCGATACCTTTACCAGGGGTATCGATACCCTCTTCCTCGGTCAACCCTCCTTGGTCAACAGATTTGACCCGTATCGATACTCGGGACCCCGTATCGATACGCTCCAATCTAAAACCCCAAACCCAGATTACAGAAACTTTGGACGGTATCGATACCCTAAGGGTATCGATACCCTAGGCAAAATATGAGGCATTTGGGCAATAGAGTATCGATACCCTAACCAGGGGTATCGATACCCCCTGCACTGCAATTCCTCAAATTCGACTAATACCACCCCAAACCGACTCTAAATGCATTCCTCGACTCACCTAAGCGTATACCAACATGCAAGCACACATATTTAAGCCATAGGTAACAATCAAACATGGATTCAAGCTTTCATACATAGCATTTGATTCAAGGAGCAAGATAGGCAATATTAAGCATACATAAGGACTCATAAGGATCATAAGGCCACAAGTCATTCAAAAGAGGTTAGCACCCAGCATAAGACAACCTAAAGCATCCTAGAGCATATCATCATACACACCATCATTCATCAAAGTATTGCATGCTTACAAACCATGATCAAACTCAACAACATCCTCAATCAAATGAGTCATACAAGCTCATACAAAGACCTTTGCCACATTGCTAGCTATTACAAAATCGATAACCATACTTGAGCTACAAACTTGGATGCCCTTCTTACCTTGCCTCGAGCTAACACCACGCTAACGATCTGCATTGTTGAACATTGAGAGCGTAAGCTATAAGCTTAGTGAGGGTGCTCTAAAACGAAAACAACAACAATGCAGAGTTCAAGCATGTAATCCTAATCTCACACATATCAAGCATTGCATAACCAAGTAGACCTAGCTAGTCTTTCAAGTGGCATATATGGTCTCTCAATCCTAGCAAGACTTCACATCATTATCAATTATCATATACAATACCATATATCAAAACCACATATCACCATCTTATATCACATTACATAAACAAGATTAATTGGCCACTTTAATTACCCCGATTGTGCGGATTAAAACCTTGACAACACTTTACCTCGGTGGGATTCCACTCATCACCGGACCTTGCATGTGCGGGATTCCACTCATCGCCACATGCCCTACGGATGGGATTCCACTCATCATCCCGTAGAAATATAATAAAAGCTTCCGGTGGAATGCTACATCACCGTACTCCTCCTTGATGACTTAACGCCATCAAGGCCACGTACGTTTTGACTCAATTGTGTGCACACTATCCTAATGATCGATCATTTACAACCGGTAATTTTTAGTGCCAATTATTATAACCGCAACATGTATCACCAACCACATATCATCAACACATTCATGCTCAACACATATGTCCACAACATGATATACATATACATGCATCATCTATCACAAGCATTTGAGCATAGTCATCAAACACATAGCATTCAAGGCAATTAGACTAAGTTAACTACTTGGATTAAAAGGAAGTGGCCTACCAAGCACACTTGCACACACACACACTACTCATGCTCGAACCAACTTCAAAACAAGTTTAGACCACTCACCGTCCTTCCTTAGCAATATCGAACAATTCTCCTACGCACCCGGATTCGGTCCCAAAGCCTCTTCCGCGTTTCCTCTTGCTTCTAGTCAAACAAAAACACGTATATTACTTCCCAATTCAATGCTAATTCAACCTTCAACCCACATTGCAACCACAACCCAAATTCTTCCATTTCTCAAATCACACAATCTCCTAAAAACCCAATTTTCGTGCTCCCCTAAGAACTTGCTGAAAAATCAATTTCCAAACACCCAAATGGTTTCCAAAGCATCCCAAAACACTCTCATACCATAGGTATACCAACAGCCCACCAATTTTAACACAAAACCCACCAAAAACTCAAGTTTTTCAACCTTAAATCTAGCCTTAAGACATCTCCACGAATTTCTATCAAAATTCAACCAAATTTAAGTATGTGGTGTATCTTAGCATGCTTAAACAAACCCCCAACATAATTTAACAAAACAAATTAAAAATCCCCATCAAAATCCCCAATTTCCACATGAACCCTAATTTTCAAAACACCATTTTTCTGAAATCTACAACAATGGTTGAGTAGGGAATAAAGAGGAGAGTTGGAAAACGCATTTACCTTTGAGAAACACCTTTAATTGAAGGAGATAATGGATGGAATAGTGTTTGAAATGTTGGGAGAGTTTGAGAGTGAGAGATGCCCTTTTTGACGTGAGAAAAGGGGAGAGTGGGGAGAGAGGGGAAATTTTCAGCTTTCAAATAAAAGTTGTCTAGCTTTTAAAAGGTTTTTGGTAAAATTGCAACATTGGTCCCTCCCCTTTCAAATGAAGCTTAATTAGGTCACTACTTGAAGTTGAATTATTTTAATTAAATTTTATTGACTCGAATTAAAACCCGGTTAACTCCTAAGCCCAAAACACGGGTGTTACATGCCCAAAGACCAATCACGAGATGATTGTAAAAGACATGCTTATTTTATCTTATTTATTAATAAAGTTATTATTATTATTATTTCAGTCTTATTCAATGCATCTATAAATAAATTGAATTATAATAAAGTCTTTAGAATAATATAGTTATTCTTGAATGTCCTTAGCCGAGAATTATTGTGAGCGTGGACAACAATAATATATTAAGACTAATATGTAGTTGATTGATAACAAAGTGTTGTTATTGACATAGAGATGTCAAAATCAATACATAAGTATGTGTTAGAGAACGACATACTGGACTGACCCGCTATAAGCATGTTTCTTGGATTATTATGTGACAGTCACAACATTGCTCATGGTGATAACTAAGTGTATGATCCTCAGACTTGAGATCATCATTATTTCAATATCGAGGGTGACATATTTTGATGCAATCAAACGTGTGTTGTAATAGACTACACTATAAAGACTGATATTGGATATGTCACACTCTATATAGTGAAATATGGTTGATCAAGATAGGATTTGCCCCTCCTACATAATAGGAGTAATATCGTAGGCCACTTAATTGAGTGAGACTAGAAAATGCATGGCCATGCTCGAATAAATTGATATGAGATATCATAGTTATTCGTTTATCATAGTCTACTCAAGATATCAAGAAATATTAGATGGACTACACAAGTGTGACTAATCCATGACTTATGTTCGATCTAGATATAAGGACAAAAGGATGTAATACATAAAAGAAGTTAATCACGAAAAAAGGTAAAGTCGAACCACTACTTCATATTAGAATTGTTTGTAATATCGAGGGTGACATATTTTGATGCAGTCAAATGATGTATTGCTAGATGTCACTCATTGTTTGTAATATTAGAATTGTTCTAGATATTACTACTAACGTTACATGAACCTATAAGGGTCACACCCTATGATTGAAACGAACAAATATTGACTAGATAGCATGTGTACAAACTTGTTGTACACGTAATAATTATTAAAGACGAAATTATTATAATTATAGATAATCTTGTTTATATATATTTTTTAATAATTAGATAATTATTGTAATTATCAAATACTATTAATATATATATATATCCCTAAATAAACCTAATTAAAGTGGAATCATATTCTACATATTTAATTGTATTCGGTTAAATATATTGTATATTTAATGAATCAAAAATTAAAGAAGAATTAGATTCTACACATTTAATTATATTCGGTTAAATATATTGTATATTTAATGAATCCGAATTTAATTAGAATTAGGTTTTTGAATGCTATATAAAGGCATAATGTCTAGTAGCCAAAGCATGTTTTTTTTGGAAAACATCTCTAACAATTAGAGAAGAGGAAATATTGTTCGTTTCGTTCGGGTGGACTGCGTAGAGGTAGGAGCGTTATTGCGACGGCTCGGATTCGATTTGGTTTATCCTAACTCCCTAAGGATATCAAGATACCAAATTTATTAAGTTAATAGTGCATCCCTACTCACCCTGAATTCGTCCCTTATACATAAATCATTGGCGAAATTTACCGGATAATTTTTCGTTGCGCCATGCGGTGTACCGGCATTTTACATCATGACATTTATCAATAACACCACATTCGTTGAATCTTACTTTTATTTTTATTATGATTTATCTTTTCTTAACATGAACTGGATATTTGGTTTCGAGGGCTGAGTGAGACATTCGTTGAACTGCGATATATGTTAATAAATCGAATCCTTAAAATAAAAAACACACGCCAAAAGTTTAACCAACGAATAAAAAAACAAAAATAAAACAATTAATTTAATGTGTTAAAAACCTTAGAATTAACATACTCGTTTTTTAATTAATTTGTCCATAGTTCAAATGAATATATTAATATTAGGAGTTTTAGCCGATTAATTATTTTATTTTTGTTTCTTTGATTCGTGGGTTAAGGTTTTGAGGTGTTTTTTTAAGCATTTTATTCATTAAGATGTTACAATTAATATATGAGGTATAATGAAGAAGATAATGATTTGTGATTTTAAATTATAAAAAATATTATGTGAAAAATATAGATGATGTGGTTTCATTTAATTGGGTAGAATCACGGATGATGTGAGAATAGTTCATGGAATAATTACTTCTAGTTTTATCTTGAAATATAATTAATTGCATGTCGAACTTTTTGAGATTTTTAATAATTATTTAAAAGTCATTAAAAATCAACGGTGTTCAACAGTGTATTGCGTTAGTGATGTTTTGTTACAAGTATAACAATATGTGGCGATAAAAAAAGAAAAAAAAATAAAAGATTATTTAAATAATCAAAATACAAAATTGAAGAGAAACAAACTCTTGATTCGATTGGAAAATCGTAGGAGTGCAGCTACATAGTTTCATTAAGGCATACTTCGACCACTCTGGAGTGCTTGAGTTCGTCGGTCGCTAGTCTCCAGAATACAACAACATGATGATCTTTAACAGTAGCACGGTTGTAGAGATCACGAACTATTCTCTTGACTTTGCCTATCACTGAAAATACTAGAAGAAAAGAAAAGGTTTTCGAGTTGTGCTTCAACCTTGAAGATTGAGACAATATTTATAGGGGTGAAGGAGAAAAATCATAGAAATGAAATATTACGATTTAATGATCATTAATTTTGTATATGTTCCATTTAAAAATTATCAATTAATACTATGTTTAAACGGGTACATTTCCGTGAATTACAGTTGTTACCTCTTTAATATTCGAATTTAAGGAAATCTGGAATTATTTTTTAAAATTTAAAAAATTCAAAAAAATCTGACATTTTAAAGGAAAAATTTAATTCGAAGTGGGTAAAATATCCGCAGGCCCACGAAGCACTAAACCGGTTCGTACATTCGCGTCTCCTACGTCGTGCGGGTGCGCCCCAACCCGAATGAGTTTGACAAGCCAATGTGGGATAAGAAGTTTTTATTTTCCTTACACAATTCACAGGTACCTTAATTTGAGCCTTAATTTCTCATTCATCACTCAACCGTTTTGAGCATATGTGATACTGTTGTAAATGTCTCATGGACTAGAATATGAGCCAATAAATTCATCATTCGAATCTCCACCTTTACTCATAGAAAATATGGCTCAAAGTTACTAATTTCTCACAATTTTTCGAACATATTCAACGGTATGTGTTACCCGTACTAGAATTTTCCTATATGTATTTATTGAGCTGAACCCTTGCAGTTTGGTGCTTGAAGGCTTCATTTGCCAAAGGTGAACTATGACTGTTACAGATTTCTCTCTCTTTTTCTTCTGGGTTATTTGTGTTCATTTGATTGTTTCAATATTCATGTCTAAACAGGTGAAAATATACGATAATTAGTTCAAAAAATAGTATGAGTCAAAGATCCAACAGTCCAGAGCTGGATTTGGTGCTGAACTTAACACCAGCTAGGGTGGCTAACCACCGTGTTACGTCGCCAAACGCGTCGGTTTCTTCCTCGGAATTGTCACCGGAGAGCTCGTGTGTATCTTCGGACAGCTTCGGGGATTCGACGTCAATGGCGGAGTACCCGAGTAGTCGTCCGGAAGTAGCGTCGATGTTGCTGGTGGGATGTCCTCGGTGCTTCATGTACGTGATGCTGTCGGAGGTGGATCCCAAGTGCCCTCAATGTAAGAGCACCGTTTTCCTTGATTTTCTTGACCAAGAGAACGCCAAATGGGCAAGGAACTGACGGGAAAGAAAGTCTAGGGTTCTTGCTCCCTTGATTTCTTTTCGTTTATGTAATTACGTAAGAATCCGGAATTGAATAAGGTTTGTAATATCAGAATTTGAACTCTAAACTTCGATTTCTTAAGTATGATTATGTCTAGGTTAATTGAGTTAAATCTTGAACTCTTGTTTTTCTTTTCTTTTCTCAAGGAACAAGTACAAATTCTCTGGGTTTTGTTCATTTGGTTGGTCTTAGTCAGGGATAGACAGAGGGGTTGAGAGCCCTCGCCCTTCCTGAAAATTTAAAATTCGCATATGGTTTAGAAGTTTTTAAAAAAAAATTATTCATTTTCTATTAAAATTTTATCTTTAGTCACTTGAAATTTTATAAGATCATCCCCTAAAATTTTATAAATTTTGCTTCCTAACATAAAATTCTACGCCCGTATTTATTTTTAGATTTTTTTTCTTTTTAATTTTGTTTGAATGAATGTTATCTGTCTTTGTTTCTTCTCAAATTTAGATGTTTGGTTTTCATGTCAGAAAAACCAAGGAAACTATATAACAATCTTTTGCTTTCCAAGTTTATTTTCCACTTTTCTTCCTCAACTTGCAACTTGCAGCCAATGGGAAAATTGTTTTGAAGGTGAGTTTTTTTCAAATAAATTTTATTTAAATATTTTATGTTATTTATATATTCGTCAGAGAAAGTCGTTAAAACTATTCATCGGGTTTTTAGTTCAAGTAATTAAAATTCTTAATTAGTATCATTTTATATTTTGATGGATTGTTAATGGATAAGTTTAAAGAAATTTATCCATCATTGAACATAATTTTAAAACAAATATGTATTAATCATTATAAAGCACATGATTAATAATCGTAATATGTTCGGAGCCAAATAAAAATAAATTAAAAAACGAGAGAACTCACACATGAGTATTTACTATTTAATAATTAAAATGATATCGATTTAAATTTGGTTATAAAAATTTATAACCTTTAAATATTTTATTAGTTTGAATAGTGGAATTGAATCATTAAATCAATTTGAGCTTAACAATAATATATATTCTCTTAATTACATTAAAAAAATAAAAGGCAATCATTAGATTCTATTATTATTTTTTGAATAAACATTAAATTTAATTAATTTCTTTAAACAAATTGGTCTACAGGATGAAGCAATATTAAACAATGTTCAAGATTCGAATATCGACGTAAGTATATTAAATAAATTAAGTTAAAAGTGACACCTTAAAACGAGTCTTTGCAATCATCGTAATAAATTTCTACTATATCCAAATCTAAATTGGTATGCCAATATATCAATATTGAGCGGTTATAAAAAATCAATTATTTAATCAAAATAATATTAGTAATATATTTATTTTTAAGTATATAATTTGTTACACGTTTTTTTTCTTTTTCTTATAAAGACACGTGATAACATCTCAAATCTACTCGTGAAATTTGTTTTTGTTATGGCCCTCTTTCGTAAACAGCGGTTTGGTAAAAATTAGAGGTTTGAGGTATAATTAGAGGTTTGACTAGTCAAATCCGCTAATATTGATGTTTGGTAAATAGCGGATTGAAAGAGCGGATTGGGGTGAAAAAACTAATTTTGAAAAAGCTCCTAATATGAGCTTTTTGAGATTAGAGGTTTGATATTAGAGTTGTAATGACTCTTTTACCCTTAACAATTACCAAAAATCTCCAAATAACCTAAATTAAATAATAACATTTTTAATATAAATAATAACATATTAAATATTGGACTTATTTGTTGTTACTACTAATTTATATGGTGACATTTGTAAGTTAATTATATTTTTTTATTATCACATATTTAAATGTGCATATAATTTTTTTAATAATTATATAAATAATAAATTAATATATAAACATTTCAAATATGTTTAGAAAATTTATATTAAAAATAATTTTTACAAATCTAATTAATATTTATTAGATACAAAATATTCATAACTGATAAATTATTCAAACAAGTATTGAATATAATCATGTCCTTATATGTCATTTTGCTTGTTTAAATAATCAAACAGCTATCAGCTATCAGTTAATTTTACCAAACACTTTTATACAATCAGCTAATACAATCCGCTAGTCAAATCAGCTAATGCAATCAGCTATCAGCTATCAGCTAATGTAATCCGCTATCAGCTATCAGCTATCCGCTAATTGCCAAACAGGGCCTATATATTTTTATAATTAAATTTTTTTATTTTTTTAATAGTTTAAAGTTGATTATAAAGTAGTATATGTTCATAGATATTTTAAATTTTTTGACAATGCACATACACTATATAGACATAGCGATTTGAACACCTATCTCCTAAGATGAATTTCATCCGTTTTTTCACTGAATAACTTTTTGAATTCAAAAATAACTGTTTTACCTTGGCTGGGAATTGAACCTAAGTTTCTCTAAGTGTAAATGGCGTGAATTTGCCACTAAACTCGAGAAATACACTAATGTCAATACGTAGTAATACACTCGTGAAATTTTCATTATTAGTACTGATGTTATATTATGTAGAATAATTATTAATATATAATATTTTAAAAATATCAATAAACTCGAGAAATACACTAATATCAATATGTAGTAATATCAAAATAAAAATAATACATACAAAAAGTGTAAGAATTTCGGTATATACCGAATTTTTTACAAAAAGTATAAAAATTTCAGTATATACCAAAAAATTGATATCAAAATTCTTATAAATTTTGTAAGAATTTCGGTTGTGCTTTTTTTAGCCTCATTTGAAGGCGTTTCATTTTAGAATTACCCGTGAAATTGTACTCCAACTACCTTTTTAAATATATCTAACAATTTTCAAATGATTACGATGTTTTATATTTATATGGTAAACTACACGTGTGGTCACTTAACTATCACATTTTTCTGTTTTGGTCACCTAATTAATTTTTTCGTTAAAACCGTTACTAACATTTCGTTTCGTTATTATATTGGTCAAGAAACGTTAAAAAATTAACGGAGATGGTGACATGTCATGGGATAATAACATTTTTAGTCCTAAAACTTATACATTCTATTAATTAGGTCATAATTCTAAAGAACTCATCAAATATATGAGTCAAACCCAAAATTTCCCAATTTCTCTCTACAACAACACTTCTCTTTCTTTTCTTCTTTCCCATTTTCGTTAACGTTCATTTTAGGCACACTGCCACTAGTTTTAGCTGCAAGAAATGATCAGTCACATAATGGATGAAATATGCTAAAGCAAATTAATATAGAAATTCATATGCATAATATACATACATCAAATATCCCGTCGGAGAATAATGCAAATGAAAATTTCTCCCGTTAATTGATCAATTGCAATTTAAACAAAGCTTTGCCGGTCCTTTTGTATTCAACATTGAAATCATTGGCATATTTGTACTGAAAAACACAGGTTGTAATATGGTCTCAATATAGGACAATAACAAACAATGGTATATAGAAACAATACATACCTTTATTGAAAAAGAAAGAAGATATCACGCATGAATTCATCGAAAAAGAATACGATGCAACAAGTTTGAAAATTACTTGAAATTTGCAGGAGAAAAGACAGCAATCCAATCGTCTTCGGAAGGTTTCGGACAATCAACTTCCACAGTTACCCAGTCAAAATCTCCCATGCAGAACAAACCAACAAAGTTATAACGATCCCATTTATCTTGAATTAGGGGCTTGACCCATATATTTGATGAGTTATTTAGAATTAGGGCCTAATTAATAGAATGTATAAGTTTTAGGACTAGAAGTGTTATTATCCCTTGACATGTCACCATTTTTGTTAATTTTTTAACGGGCGGTGACTAAAATGATAACGAAACGAAACGTTAGTAACAATTTTGACGGAAAAATTAGTAGGGTGACCAAAACAGGAAAAATGTGATAGTTGGGTGACCACCCGTGTAGTTTACCCATTTTTATATTACTTTGAAATTTATGCTATATAATTTACAATATTATACATATCATAATTTCATTAATCTGATGAATCAACATTTGGGGGGTTAAATATAAGATTTTTTATTTTTCGAAGGCTAAAATTAAACTATTGAGAGTTAAGAGGGATTAAATTTGTTATTATTCCTCTCCCTAGTCCCTACGCCACCCTTAGTACGTCATTGTATGTATGTGCGTGCATTGCACGGCATTCTTCATAAAGACTAGGATCCCACACCGGGCATTATTGGGCAGTATATTTAATGATGTTATAAATTAATGAGAGACGAGAAATGGAACCAAATTGTACAAGATAAATTATATTTGGCTTGGAAAATTCTACTGCGCTCAACGAGTACCGACGAACACCACTAACGACGAACATCGATAAATACTATTATTTCAGTTTGTAAAGACTAAAAATTTAAAGGATTTACCATATAATATAAATTATTTAAAAATTAAAAGATAAATTTATTAAAATATATTATTTTATTTTTAATTTTCTTTTAAACGTCAAAATACTTATCTACCCCTAAATTACAAAAATTTAATTTTTGTTCATTTAAAATTGTCGTCATCGCCACTGCCGCCACCGCTGCCCACCGATAATGAAAGCTATGATAGAAATACATGGATTAATTTGATTTTTTTAATTTTAAATCTGAGTTTTTTTCTTTTTCTTTGCTGGGGTTTAATTTGATTTTTGTTTTGAATGAGAATATAGGGATTCAAAGATTAAAGGAGGAAGAAATACAATGCAAGGAAATGAATGGTGGATTCGTGTTGCCATTGAAGGGAAATACCGAAGAAAATGGAAAGGAAATTATGAAAACCGACCTGAAGCAACCATTGGTGGAGGTAGGCACAAGTATTCAATCAAACGATTTCCCAGAGCAACCATTGGTGGAGGAGGTAGCGGCGGTGACGGCAACGATGGCGGCGACGGCAATAGCTTAAATTTCAAATGAACAAAATTTAGAGTTTTGTAATTTAGGGGTAGATAGTTATTTTGATCTATATTTAAAAAAAATTAAAAATAAAATAATATATTTTAATTAATTTATCTCTTGATTTTTAAAAAATTTATAATTATACATTGAGTCCTTTAAATTTTTAATCTTTATAAATTAAATTAATGTTGTTCAGCAATGCTCATCGTTGTTTGTCGAGCGTTGTAAACTCATCCATTTGGCTTTGTATGTATTAAACCAAAGATTCCTTTGAAAATCAAAGCTTTAAAATAACATATTATTCAATATTCAGTTATCAATTATTGTAGGCAATATAGTATTAATCATTTTACCCAAAAAATATAATATTAATTCTATTAAATAAAATAAAGAATTTTTTATGTATGTTTACGGTTTAAGGTTTATAAATTTGTGATAATAATTTAAGAGTTTATAGTTTATGATTTAGGGTTAAGTGTTTAAGGGTTGAGGTTTAATGTTTAGGTTATGGTTCAAAACTTTTAGGGTTTATGATGTTTAAGGTTTTATGGGAGAATAAGAATAATTTTTTTGAACAAAGGAGAATAAGAATATTAGATAAATGAATTTATGATAAATTTTTATAATTTATTAAATGAGATGTTATTTTCAAGAGGATGTTATTTTTTAAATAGATTTTCAAGAGGATATTTGATTTAATTTAAGTTGTTTAATGATTTTTTTAAACTTGTTTAATGATCTTTAACATATGTCGTAAGGCGGAGAAAACTTTATATACTCACTGGGTAGCTTACCCAGCCGATGTGGCAGTTTGGGTAGAAGATAATAAATTATGTATTTATTATTTTTATATAAATAACCATAAATGCACTAAATGAATCATTCAAACACATTTAACATTAATTTATTATTTATCTCTTGATCTTCACATGATTTTAATGTTATAATGTAGATATATATGATAAATTTCAACATGTTAAGATAAATTAATTTTAAAATTCATCTTAATATTTTTACAAATAAATTATGTATGTAATAAATTAAATTTGCATATTTGGATCATGATTTTAGTATTTTAATTTTGTGTTTTTAAAAAACATTTAAGTTGAGATATTTGTGAAACACTGTGATTTTAATCAACAATATAATTTTAGTATTTTAATTTTGTGTTTGGAGGATTTTGAGATTTTTTTAAAAATTGTTTTATTTTAAATTTTAAGTTTTAAAAATTTAAAAAGTAAAAATAAATATCATGCGTCTAAATCTGATTGGGTGATAAATCAACACAACCTTAAAACAATAATTGATTGAAACTTTGGGCACCTAAAATTAACAAATTTTAAATTATAGTTTAGGCACTTATTTGTATATTGAACATATTTTAAATTATACTAATATTTTATCATCAATATTTTATTTTTTTAATTAATTCTAGGTTTAATAAAAAATAAGTACATAAACTATAGCTTTTTAAACTTTAGGTGCTTAAAGTATTTTTTTTATAAACATATTGCCTAAAGTTTCAACTGTTACAATTTTAAGTGTCCGACGTTTAAAAAAATTGTTACCCAATAAGAATGTGACACATGACATGTTTTTTTTTATTTTAAATATTTAAAATATATATTTAAAAAACTCAAAATTCCCCAAAAATCCCAAATTACTAATTCTCAAAACCAAAAATTCTCCAAATTGTCGCCGTTGCCGCCACTGTCGTCGTCTTCGAACACAGCCAAGACTGTCGCCGAATCCTTCCACCCATTTCCCCCAACCACGCATTGCCAACAACCAACCAGAGGCATGCTAATCGAACGGTGAACGCGAATGGTTTTATTCGAACGACGTCCGATTGACACACTTTTCGACGATTGTCGACGTTGGGTGGTTGGGGGAAATGAGCGACGTGATCCGGTGACCGCGGTGTTGGTGTCTGACGACGGTGGCGGCAACGATGGCAACATTTTTCAACTTAGCACTTGAACTTGGAAAAACTCTCAAACCAATACATAATCTCGACATGATATTTTTACAACTAATTAGGTTATAACACATGACACTTAATGATGTCATATTTTAATCAATCAATACTAAGTCAATATAATTCTCTAAATTTAGGCACATATTGATCAAAAAAATTCAAATGTCGATTTGAGAAAAACTGTCAAATTAATGTAACAAATAGTATATTAAACCAATAAAGAAAGCATCAATTCAATATATTGTTTTTGGTCCCCTCTTGCAAACCCATTTGTCCACCAAAGAGATTCAATTCAATATCGACAAAGATGTATGCATGCATGTATGTAATGGACTCTTATTCCACCTAAAAGTGGTAGGTTTGTAGCAGTGAATGAAGCACACAGGTGGACGTAGTCCTGTTGGAGATATGTAGCTCGCACGCACAGTTGTGACCGGCGTAGAATTTTATGTTAGAGGGGCGAACCTATAAGATTTTAAAGATGAAAATAAATTTTTAATACTTAAAAAATATATTTTAAATTATATACAAATTTTAAATTTTTAGGAGGCGACCACCCCTCCCCTCAGTACATCTCTGATTCCAGCGGCGACTACTGGTCTAGCCAATTAACATGAAATGATAATTAACAGCACAGGCACAGGCACATGCACATGCACAGGACAGCTCTTGTTGTGGTCACGCAGATGATCACTGCTTTCCATCGTGGTTTCAATTAAGACCAGAAACTGACACCAACGGGATAAGAAACCAAATTTCAGTGCCAGGCTTTAAATGAGATGTCTGCTGTTGATGCACTGTTGGGGGTTAGTAGTTCACAGCCGCCGCCTCACATGATTGTGCTGCTGCTGCCGGTGGCTATGGAGAATGTCTTGTGGTTGAACTTGGTGTGTGTTCATGGCTAATCATGTAGCCTGTAGGGTTGGTGCTACAATCATATACTGTTTATTTACCGAATGAACCCAGTGGGTGTTGTGAGGTGCGGTCACACTCTTTTGAAATTTTTTAATTTCAATGTAGTTTAGGTATTTTTATGTTTTTTTATTGATATTTTGATTCCACGTCTCTTAAAATTTTGTTATTTTACGTCCCTAAATTTTTAATATAAGCTCCTGAAGGTTTACGACATTAAATCATGCGTCCTACCTGAATAGACGAGCTTTTAATCAAGTGATCAATATTACAAAAATTTATTACAGGGATCACTCTTCTAACTCGGTTTAATTCATTCACAACAACATGATTTTGAACCAAATGATAATTGGTATAATTCAAGCATTTTGATCATGTTTGGCCTTTTTTGGACCAATTTAAAATGAGAATTATAGTTTATCTCACATAATATTACTATATCATACACATTAATGTTTACATGACAATTAACAATTTTTATAACGATTTATTAATAATTTTTAGAACATTTAAAAATTTGAGAGTCAATTTAGAATGAATAGTTTAAGGATGAAATTAAAATGTTCAAAAGTTTAGAGACTAATTTAAAATGAGGAATAAAATTAAAACTTTAAAAACTAATTTAAAATGATGATCGTAATTTGAGGACGAGTAGTTCAACTATCTAAAAAAAACTCAAAAACTCAAGTGGATGCTATCTAAACTAACCGACACAAATCTAACTACCCTATTCAATTTACACAGTAGTTGAACTAGTGGTCATTCTTTAAACAAGGAAAAGAGGACGTCCCTATCAATCTACTGCATTTGCCACTTGCCATTACAAAACACAAAATTGCAAGATAGAAAAAGAAAGATATTTAGCCGACTCCATGCCTGCTTTTAGTGTGTACAAATACATGAGTTTGCATGTATTTATTTTCCTCCATTAGGTACAGTTTCACTCCACTAGACCTCAGCTCATCTCATTTTTTCGGCTTCGGTCAAGAGTTATTTTAAAGCTCTAGTCATTCTAGTCATTCTTCCTCTTTGCATTTGCATATTGTGATGCTTGGGAAGAGAGGGAAATATTAATTTCACATCAAAAAAGAAAATAAAAATTTTAAACGGTAACATTGTACATCCCATCAGACATAAAGCGACTCTTTAATTGCTCGTTTTTACACCGAACACTCATGAGTAAAGTAGACAAGGTGAACAACCGTGACAATGATTTATCACGAGTATAATTGACTCGTAACGAGAGCGTTACGATGTCAGTGAAAAAGAATGTCACGCGTGAAAGAGATGATGCTAATAGTCCTCTGACAATATGCCAGTCCTGCTCAACCCATGAACTGATTTGAGACCCGCAAATGGTAGAACAATTCCCACCATCTTTGTTGCAGCCGGATTGAAAAGAATCGGAAGCAAGAATTCCTCCACTCAACAAAGACGTGAGAGTATATCGAAAATATAAACCTCGCCAAAGGCTAGAGATATCCCGGTAAAAAAAATACCCAGTCCGACATCCCTTCGCAACAGTCTGCAACGGAGCTTCAAAGAGAGGCGCAATAATGAAGCAGAGATTAATAGGGATCGGATAAATTCAGATTTTAAATCTCCACGTCATTTCTATATGGTTTTGGAATATAATTTTTTAAAAGGACCAAAAATACAATTTCTAAAAAGATCATACAACAATTTAGTAGGTTTTCATGTTAGGAGAAAAAGCTCCTTCATCATCACACATATTACATTGTACAAAGCTCAGGTAAATGAAAATTACACAAATGAAAACCTCTCTCTATGATACAAAGTTGAAATATATATATATATAACACATTATTTAAGAAAAAATGTGAAATACTCGCACTACCAACCCATTTGAAGGAGCCACCCAATTGCTTTCTACCTGCCTGAGTCTCAATTTACAAGGGGAGGGGGAGAAGCCCAAATCGAAACGTTCAGCAGCTCGTAAACCTACGACGTGTGCAATCAGATTCCCGAACTAGCATCTTCCTTAAATCTAGAGGCATATCGTGTGGAGAAAACTGGCTTTTAATGTGAGAGATTACAGATTTGGGAATGCCTGTGTATGGTTGCGTGCTAAATACAAAACACCGCAATATCCTTCAAGTGGTTGCATGAGCCAAATGAGTATATAGGAACAAGTGGAAGGGTCTCCTATACCCAAGCCAGAGAGCCTCGGTCATTTGGTACTTGAGGACGACCTCTGGTAGGCGTTGGAGGTCTGTTAGCATTCAGCTCCTGACCCATGAAAACGAATATTAACATGAGTATTAAAAGCAATGCCCGTAATACAATTAAAAGGCATATCGAAATAAGAGAAGTTTAGAGAGGCAGCACCTGCATCCATGTATCGTCTGCATGGCGTTCTGCCGATGCTTCTGGCGATGACATTGCCGGGGGTAGAGGATGAATGAGTTTCGGAACTACCACGAGATCTCTACCCAAAACTAGGATTGCACCAGCATTATTAGCAGTACCTGAAAAAACAATCATGAAGCAGAATTTAAAGGCTAAAATAGACTTCGACCTGAAAAGCGGTATGTATATTAAAACAAGGTCAGGGACACACCACAATAATTAGTGGCCGAGAAAAGAGTGATCAAATGTCCCTGAGCAAAGCGCTCGAAGCCATCCATAACGCACTCATGAGCTCGAACAATCAACTGAAGATCATTGTTGTTGCAGAATTCCATGACACGATCAGGCTGCAACGGGAAATACCATTTATGTAAGCAGAAAATGCAAGACCATAATTCAATTAAATTAACAGAAGTTTTGAAGTAACACGCTCACCCCGAACGTAACCAGCCCCGGACCTCTAGCATTTGGCCGCAACCCTTCCACACTATCATTTTCTGTTGGATCAGACCTAGAGTAGAAATGGCAGTAAAATGTAATTGGTAAAAAAAAGGCAATGAATCCTATATTTAATGACCATAACAAGACAGTATCATGATCAGACCATAATAAATCCATAAGAACAATCGAGCCTGCTTCCATTGTGATTGGACGCTGTAGATTCTCAATCTGCTCCACATGATTTATAGACCGGCCAATGCCACCATGCATACAAATGATTTTCTTTTCAATTAGAGCTGCCAGAGGAAGCCAATTGAATAAACGGTTTATGCGATGCCATGTCCATATTCCATCTCTCTCACCCTGTTACATAGACCATCATATTTGTGAATAAATGCTAATAGACAGAAAGCATAACATTTTTCTATCACTTCTGAGATAATACCATGCGCTCGATACACTCGATCCGGAAGCCAAAAAGTGCATTTATATCTGCAGCCTCATGATTCCCCCGAATTAAATGTACGTTATTGGGATACTCAACCTGTAATGTTAATAGAATTATATGACAATCTTGATTCATCACAACTTCAATGGGAAATAAAAGCAAACATGCAAAGATTATCAAAGCATCAAAATTCAAAATTTACCTTCAAAGCAAGCAGAAGAGTAATTGTCTCCAAGCTGTGCTGGCCCCGGTCCACATAATCTCCTAAGAAGAGATAATCTATATATCTGATAGTATTTTATATAAATCAGCATCAAGTAAATAAAATGCCAAGATTGAAAAAGAAGTTGCCAATGCCATATAGTCGAGGCAGATTACACAAGAGAAGACAACGGTAATTATAGATATTAAAAAATGTCAGTAGAAATTCTTAGCCATGTTGACGAATAACCAGTAAAACGCCTTCAGAAAACAATATTCTTTTCACCAAAACACTTACGCGATGTCCCCAGCTGTTGAAGGTGAGCCATATTCATCAAAAAGGCGCATAAGATCCCCAAACTGTCCATGTAGATCACCGAAAATCTTAATAGGAGCCTTAAGCTGTAAAACAGTTGGTTCGACTGAAAATATTTTCTCAGCATTTTCACAAAGATCTGCTATTTCATTGCAATCTAAGAAAAACTGTCTGCGAACCGGAGGTTTCCAACCACGAGGCTTCAAAAGATGTGCAATGACCTGGCATAGACACCATTTTAAATTAATGAACCAATCTTTTCGACATTCTGAAAGATCTAACTGTAGCATCAATGCAAGACTAATACAATTCTTAAGAGGAACTTTCATCAGCTATAACTTCATCATTATCTCAGTGACCAATAGTAAAACAAATCTGAGGTTCAATCCATAAGAACTATTACAACTAAATTATTGAACTGGAATATTCAAGGGAAAAAGGGATTTTTATGTCCAGTAATCCAATTAAAACTAGAGAAACTCAAGGACGAATTTTTTACGTTCAATAATTAATCCAAATCATACAGGTGCTGCTTTATTATGCAAAAAGATAGAGCTATTAGTACCTTTTTTGGGACACTACTGATGGACATCTGCCTATCTAAGAGTTTCCTTGCTGCAGTTGCATTCTCTGGGGTTCCATAGCTAACCCGCCTGCCTTCATTTTCAAATTGGTCAATGGAAAGCTGTCTGACCATTCCACCTAAAGCTCCACCAGTCTCAGCAGCTACAACAATCTGTTGACATAAAGGAAACATCAACACAAAAATATAGGCAAGTAGGTAACAGGAAATTCCAATGCTAATTTGAGACCAGTGTTGTGTAGACCAAAATTTCCAATACTGACAGCTCTATGGTGAAGCCGAATTCCAGCTGGAGTAGCATTATTTGACCCAGCAGAATCAGGGATCTTAACCGAGGTAGATGTCTGTTTTCCACTAGGTGTAGCATCTTCCCCTGGATCCCTATCGAGAAGTTCAACTTCTCCATTAACTTGCCGTGCCTTGGCAGCAGCCAGTGTGGCACTAATAGCCTCAGCTTCAGCAGCTGATGCTTCAACCAAATACTCAACACCTTTGCTCATCCTCCTGCAATATAAACCACATTGTAGCAGCCACTTGGATTAATCGAGGAAGCTTAACCATTAAATAACCATATAACAAAACAAAAATAAGTGGTAGCTTACCGGGATCCTTGAAGCATAGCATTCTCAGTACTTATGTCAGTATACACATCCCCATTTACAGGGGGGGCAACTGGATTTCCCAGCACAACTGCTCCATCAGGAACTGCTTCAGGCATTGTTTCCCTTGTTCTTTCATCAATAAATCCATATCTTCCATGCAACCTCCCAGGCTGCACATTAGAAGCAGCAGCTGCAGCTGCAGCATGTGAAGCTGCTGTTGTCGTCTCAGCAGCAGCTAGGTCTTCAGCAACAAGCAAGTCATCAAGCAACACCCCTACAGCATTAATACAAGATATTATTGCACTTCAGATTATCAAGTATCGACTCCCATATGGATTAGCATTAACTACCAAAGTTTTATAAAAATGTAAATTCCATGATAACTTCCACGGAAAAAGATCAAATATGAGAAGAGAAGGTGCATGAAATTCACTCTTCGCTGGTTTTAAACATCCAAATTTGATCTCATGAAGTGGGGAAGAATCAAGACCTCCAGAATTATCCCTTGGATAAACTTTGGTCCAAGCCACCAGCTTCTAAGTTTATACAAATTCTACAGTGTAACAGTGTCCTATTGAAATGTTAAGAAAACAAGGCAAAGGACTACATTTTGGAGCTTCATAATACACCATGTAAAACTATACTTTTATCATAAGATGGCGTGATTAATCCATCCCATCCAATCCTATCCATATCACAATAAAATTTCCTCTTCCTAGTTGATGCCCTTTCATCACCTACATGCTACCATCAGTCAATGCACGAGTATGGAGATATGTAAGCTGGAATAATAGCGCTTTACCATTAGGCTTCCTCAAAAACGAGTTACTTCCTCAAGGCATGGGCCACCAGCTAGAAAAATTCACTAACTCGAAATATAGAAGCAAATGAACTAGGAAGATAATTTTATAAAACAAATGAAGCGGGCCAACCTAAAGGACTAGGTTTGAATCCCATAATGCATCAATTAATTATCACAAATACAATTAGTAACTGACAAGATTAAAGATTAAATTATGTATGGGGAAAAACATCTTTATTTCTCAAAATATGCATCTAATCAACAAGTAATAATTCCGTGCTGAGGCTAAAAAAATGGGGTATACATATTGTACAATAAAAGGCTATCTTACCACCACGTAAACCACCATAAATAAATATCAAGTCACCAATAGCTGCAGCCGCATGTCTGCAACGTCTTGTCAACTCAACTGCAGCATCTCCGCCAGCAGCATCAGCACTAAATCTTCCCGTTCTTGGACTTGTAACAACAGCTTTTGTATCGCACCAAGCTCCTGCAGCAGTATCCAACACTACCAACAATGGGAACAAGTTAAGAACTTGCAGATTTCCAGCGAAGGTGTTTCCTTTGACAACAACAAATGGATGAATGCTCAACATGATAAAAATATCAGTTAACATGTTTATGTCAATGATAAATAAAGATATTGAAAATTTCCAGCTTTTTTACATAAATTTAACAAAATTCCAGAAACTTATAATGACTGAGTTGAGGTAATAAAACCATCATACAAAAATTAGGTTTTGCGACTTTCTGATAAAAGATTATTCAGATATCAAATAACACTTGATGAGTCTTCATGTGAGAAAATTGATAATAGGTTTGACCAGAAAAACTACTTCTAAACCTAAATATTTTACAAACTCGTGTTTGATGCATTCAAGTAAAACAACCAACAGAGAACATCATTCAATAAAGAAGTCAAGACTCTAAGGAAAATATCAAGTACCTGCAACACTTGATGAGTCTTCAACCATGCGTCCACCGCCAAGTGCCCCACCGGAAACATGGAGCCTTGCATTGACGAAGACCTAGAAACATATCATCTGCATATGACTCATCTAACTAAATGAAGTCCTAGATGAACTAGATTGTTGAAAAAGGAAGTGGGGGAAAGAAAAGAAGATCTCATTCTCACTGCTGCATGTTGATATCTAGGAGATGGTGAGACACCTGGCGCAATTGCCCATTCCCAGCGACCATCCCTGTGTTTCGCAAGTCCGTATGCACTTGCCAGCGGCTAGGAAAAGAATCAGAGAGAGAAGAAACCATGAAGAGAATATCTAATGGTGCAAAGGGGTGTAAACATTTAAAAAGGACAAAATTAGGACAGAGATTACATGCATCTCAGCTGTCTTTTAAAATTCGCCACTGCTATCATTTTCACATTCTTTAGAATTCATTAGAATGCGGATGCCCCTCACCCGTATACAGATAAAATGTACATACATATTGGTACCGACATTTATTCAGATTATTTAAACTTCTCCACAACTGAACAAGGACAAACTACCCAAAAGCACTAATAATTGACAAGATAAAACTATAGGAGTATAGGTTATGAAATCTTCAGCCATATTTTTCAGAAAACTAAAAAAAATAAGAAAAAAAAAAACTGTGCCATTTATTTACTAAATTTAGACACCACACAGAGTGCAAAATTCTAAACTTACCACACTGTTTGCATCCCTCCCACCACAGAGCAGAAGAAGACCATCTGAGCGTGCACTTGCAGTAGCATACCTAGTTAAACAGAAATTGTCAACAAGGAATTATCCTACAATCACCTTGGTAAACCTTCACTATAAATAAAAATAAACAACAATAACCAAATAGGACACAAGCTTGCCATCACGTCCAACCACATGCAGATTGAACGATAGGCATATATGGTATCGCAAAGGCGACAGTGACTTTTGTTCAGATCATGCATGCTGCTCCTTCTAAGAGACCCAAAACTATAAAATGGAACACACTGTATAATCTAAGATTGATGTTGACACAAGAACACCAGTCAGTTGATGCAAGTGTGTGTGAGAGAGAAAAGAGAGATTACATGCATGGAGGTGGGCTTTCCCCTTCAGGTTCCAATTTACGCCATTCATAAGGCTTGGCAGCAGTGTCCAAGGCCCATACATCAGCCAAAGGTCGCTTTCCTAGTAATGATACATCAAAAATTTTCAACAAAGAATTCACTAGAAAATTTCCTGATAATCTTTTACACGTTAAAAAACAGAATAACATATTACTTACCATCATTCCCACCAATCGCCATGATATACCTTTGCCCCACCAAAGCCATCACATGTCCATAGCGTGGCCCTGGCCCAGGGCCTTGAACAACAACTCTGAAATATCATTGAAAATTCATATTAATAGACCAATCTTAACACTATAAGTAAGGTGCAGGTACAAGCATTGTTCAGGGTCAAACCTATGCCATCGTGGCCGTTGCTGTGTGAGGTCAAGAACATGAAGATCCTCAGCAGACAAACCAGCTGGACCAATTCCACCCTGAGTTAAAAAAAAATAAAAAAGATCCATGCGATGAATTACTAATTGCAGAGAGAAGTTCAAGAAGATAATATGGTAGACAAAGAAAAGGTATACTGAAATTTTTTGTGTACTAACCTGAACTACAACCATAGTACCGACAGCAGTTGCCACATGTGCAGCCCTTGGCGTAGGTGGCTCACCCAAGGGTGTGATCCTGTGAAATTAATCGCATGATAAGCCAAGAAGAATTTAGGAAAGTAAACTAGCAGAAATGAACCCTTAGTCCTAGGCTTACCTAGACCATTTATTAGTTAACACATCATAACAATGCACATCAGCAGTAGCACCAGCTAGTCCTGCAATTTAGTTGGAATTAAAATAAAAAAATTTAAGCATGAACATCCTCGAATAAAAGTTTCTTGATAATTAACTGGTACAAAGCAGAGTAAAGGGAAATAACAACAAGAATTGGTATGCCATATGTTACAAACAAATTCCTAGAGGGTCCTGAACAAAAATCAAGCCAAACAAGGTCCTAATTACGAATTATTAATTGAAACTAATAAAAATTACCAAGTTTTACCCCATAAAGCAAATGCCACAACGTAACAATTATTTTCTCAATCCAATAAAACTTTTTTATTTTAAATTAAAACTGTAAGCTGAAATCAGACATATCTCAAATGAGTAGGAGTGTCAATTGAAACTAGGAAGATGGTTTCAAAAATTCAATCAGACATATCTTTAAAGAGAATATTTGCTATTTATATTAACCGAACTTCCTGCTCTGCCGGCAAAGCCTGCTCTAGAGACATTGGAAACAAAAGGGGTTTTGGAAGGGGAGGGGAGTTAAAAACTCCAGAATAAACAACTGAATTTGGTAGCACCATAACAATTACTGAAACATCAATTACAGAGAGTCAAGAAGGCATAACGCATAAGTTAAAACACTCCTAGTCTTCCACCATTCTGTAAGACAAAATGAAATTCATTTTGAATTGCACAAAACTCAGTACACAAAAAGTTCATACGCCACCTCCAAAATTCCAAGCTAAGGCAACGATAAATTCAATAAATTTGGTATTCAACAAAGATGAACCTAAAAGACAATTATATTATCACAAGTACAATTTTTAAAGCTGTTTTAAGCAAACATCAAATCAAAATGAGAGGAGGAAATACTGATGCCGGCGCTTCCAGCCGATGATGGAGCTCCTGAAGCAGCAGAATTCCCTTCCAGTGCCGTGGCACCACCAAAAAGAATCAACCTGGGCCCAATATAACCAGGCGTCCCTTCTTCCCCCACTGCTGCCACAGCCGTTAGGGTATGCCCACACCTAGGGCCGGGTCCGTCTTCCTTCTTATCTATAATCGCATTCACCACCGAATAAGGAGGCGCACACCTCGGCCCCACCACCATCGTTTGAGCCTGTCCTATACCATCAGGTGCGGCCGGAGCGGCTTGTTGCTGCGCCGGAGGAGACGGAGATCCACCAGGCCCCGGTGGCGAAACCTGGTTCTCTAATTGCTGATTTTGTTGCTGTGACTCCCTCTCCATCGGCGAGTCCACATCCATTCCTTTTAGCGTTCCCGAATTAAGCCTAAGGTCCAAGAAATCGTAAGCAAAGTAGGCAACTTATCTCTCCTTCATTGATCGTGTAAGCTTGAGCTCTAACTTTTTACTGCTTGACCTTCGCACTTCTTAACAGCGCCTTAATAGAATGCCAATGAAGTACGATACCAAAGACGTGAAAATCGAAAGCTGGCTTTCACTCGCCAGAGAAGTCACCACTGCCCGCTAAAACTAAGTTCTAATTAAGGCAAATCAAGATCGCCCAGCTAATTAAAATCAAATCAGATCGAATTCCCATATCCGATCAACATTTCGAAAAACCCTAGCTCAGATCGTGAATTTACCCACCACCTAAGAATATACGACAAAATTTTCCAGAATATTTTATATTATATTTCCAGAAAAGAAAGAGAAAAAATTAGGGGAAAATTCTCCTCTCTGTTTTTCCTTTTCTTCTCCGTTTTGAAGTTTTTTTTCCTTTATCTCTCCCTATAAACATCGAAGCCGTCAACGGATTTGAGAGGATATTTTATAAAATAGCCTTTAACGTTTTATTTTTTTTAGGTATTTTAATTTTATTTGACCGGTAGTTGACTAATAATTTTTATCTAACAAAAATTGAAATTTGAACTAAAAATAAAACAAGATAGGGCTACAATGACCAAAATAGAAAACGTTTGAGTTATTTTTGAACTTTGCCAATTTTAAGGGTAAATTACAGTGTAGGTAGCTCTACTATTGGTAAGTTTATAGTTAACTATCGTATTTTAAAAAGTCAGAATTGTCTCAATACAAATTATAATAATTATGTCATTGTGTTGTTAAATCTCAAATTACACTATTTTTTTTGATAAATTTATATTGTCACTTAATTTTTCGATTGTAAGTTAACTTTTTTAGGGTTTTTTTCTATTTTCTTACATATTGATAAAAATCAATTCATTATTGTTTTAGTGTTTTTAGACAAAAATATTCGGCGCTTGTTATACTTCGTGAACCTATAAAAAGCGAGAGAAAAAATTTTGATTGAATTGTTATAGTTTCATTTTTTTTCACCGATTTAAAGTTATAAAGAAGCTTTTAACTTTTTTTAGAAGTAACTGGTTTTGTATTTATAACAGGATGAGTTACATACATATAAAAATAAAATAGCCATATAAATCTAACCCTACAGTAAACCTTAAAACCAGTACTACCCAGCTAGAAGAAGTCGGTGTGCATCCAAAAATGCAGATAACATATTAACCGACAAAATATCAATAAAAACAACAGTTGAAGCCCATGGAATACTAAAACCAAAAACAAGCCTCAACAATCTAAGGCATAGGAATGTGTAACCTTTCCCTTTCAGCAGCACTCATCACAGTTTGCAGGGCTTTCTCAATCCAGTATCGGGGGCAATGAAAATATCTACCTTCAAGTGCTAAAATATGAGCCACATTATTGGCTTCACGCTTGACAAAATTGTATGAGATTGAGGACAAACCCTTTGAAGCTTCTTTAATATCAAAGATGATTGGGTTGATAATAGAGTTGTCTTGATTGGAAGATTTCATCTTTTTAATCACTGTTAAAGAGTCACCTTCAACAACAACACTGAAAAACCCTGCATCTATCGCCATCTTCACCGCTTGAAAACAGGTCATGACCTCCGCAATAAAAGCATCACACACATGGTAATGTTGCACAATCCCAGCAGCCATTATAAAGCGCTCATTGTTTCTACAAAACTACAGCCGAGAAAGATTCCTTTGAATCCTGATTATATGTTGCATCGAAATTAATCTTAATACTGTTATTCGATGGAGCTTGCCAATTTGTGTGGACCCTCTCACTAAAGACACACGCAGCAGGGTCATCTGAACCACACTCCCTCAACTTAGCAACCACAAATGTACGTGCATCATGTAAAGAGGGAGCAATATTCTCATGCACTACCCTATTTCGTGCATACCAAACAGCCCAGTACGAGATCACTAGCACCTCCCTTTGTTTGATGTGTAGCATGGTGAAGAACTATGCTAATCAATTCAACCAATTATTATCTCGTGAGACATTCTAAAGGTTTACTCCATGTGCTTCTAGTAGTTGGTTCACAAAATAACAATCGCGCATAATGTGTTCAACGTTTTCTGCTTGTTGTTGACAGATAAGGCATGTATTTAGTACCTCTATGCGTCGGACTTGGAGATTGGATAGTGTTGGTTGGAAATTATTAGCAATCCTCCACATGTTAATTTTCATTTTTGTTGGCACCTTAGCATCCCATAATTCTGTAAAAAAAAATTGTTTAATCAACATTGACATAGATGGGATGGAATCATTACCCGTGAGAGAGTTCATACATAGCAACTTATAACCACTTCGCAACTCCCCAGATTTATCCATCCGCCAAACACGAAAATCTGGACAACTGGACTTAGAAAGTGGGATTGCAGCAATGCTTTCAGGCTGGTCTTGATCAAATAACTCTTGTAAAGCTTCAATTTTCCACATGCATTACTTGCATCAATAAGATTCGCAACCCTTGTGTAATTGATGTTAATCTGTTGGTTCCTAACAAATCCATCACCCTTCCCTGGAAGCTAAGGCTCGTTCCAAACTTTTATTACTTGTCCCGTTTTAATACGCCAACCAATACCCTTCTCAATTAACCCTCTAGCAGTCTAAATGCTCCTCCAAATGTATGAAGGCTTAGAGCATAAAGTTGAGTTTAAAAAACCAGTGTTAGGGTAGTAGCGAGCTTTCAACACCCGTGCAAGAAGAGAATGGGGCTTGGTTATCAATTCCAGCATTGCTTCGCTAACATGGCTACGTTAAACTGAGCGAGACTTCGAAAACCGAGACCACCAAATTGTTTGGGACGTGATAAATGTGTCCAAGAACACCAATGAATGCCATTCTTCAGACCATTATGCCTCCACCAAAACTTAGTCATTAGCCTCTCCATTGATGAGCAAAGAGATGTAGGTAGTAAAAAACACTGCATCGCGTACGTTGGTAGAGCTTGAAGAACACTCCTGATCATCACCTCTTTTCCACCCATCGACAGAAATCGAACTCCCCAATTATTAATCTTTTGATTGAATCTGTCAAAATAATAGTTAAAAGCTTCACGTTTGTTTCTTCCAACTATTATGGGCAGCCCAAGGTATTTTTCCGGGTTAGATGAGACTCTTACCCCAAGTATAGCCCCTATTTGATCCAGATGGGTACTATCCACATTGGAACTGAAGAAGATCAAAGATTTGTCGAAATTGACTCTCTGGCCAGAAACATTTCCAAATGTGATTAAAGTGTCCTTTAGATGCATTGCTCCCGTAATTGTAGCTTCACTAAAGAGTATGTTATCGTCTGCAAATAAAAGGTGCCCTACTTCTAGTCTCTGTCGTCCAATTGTTACTCCTCTAATCGTTTTGGTTTGATTAACAACATTCAATAGAGTGGAAAGATCTTCAGCACAAACCAAAAATAGGTAAAGGCTTAATGGACACCCTTGTCTTAATACGCGTGTAGGCTTGAAGCTTTCTCCTAATGCACCATTTAGACTCACTGAATAGGAGAAAGGTTTCACACATTCCATTATACGATTCACCCATGAAGCTGCAAACCCAAGCTTCAACATCATGCCTTCCAAGAAAAGCCACTCCACTCGATCATAAGCCTTGCTTAGGTCAGCTTTTAATGCGAATGAGCCTTTGTTTCCTCCACGTTTCTGTCTCATTGAATGCAGAATTTCATACGCAACAATAATGTTGTCCGAAATGTGCCTTCCTAGAATGAATGCACCCTGGGCCTGGTCTATGTAGTTATCAAGAACATGGGCAAATCGAATTGCTAACACCTTTGCTATTATCTTGTATAACATGTTACATAGGCTTATTGGCCTAAATTGAGACATGTTATGGGGATTCTTAACTTTTGGCACCAAAACAATTTGGGTGTTGTTAATGGTTTCCAAACTTGAATTTGCATTGAGAACTGATAGGCAGTATGAAGTTATTTCCTCACCAATAACGTACCAAAAATTTTGATAAAATAATGTCAGGAATCCATCCAAACCCGATGCCTTCATTGGTGCCATTTGCTTTACTGCCTCCCAAACTTCCTCTGATTTAAAAGGAGCAAGCAGCTTCTCATTCATTGCATTTGTAACTCATGGTGCAACTTCATCGAAGATTACCCTCCCATCTACGGGATCGGATGTGTGAAACAAATCCTTAAAGTAATCAATAGCTAACAACACAAGTATATTGTCATCAATTATCCAATTCCCATGCTCATCATACATTCCTTGGACAATGGTTTTTCTTTTCCTATAAGTTACAAAGTTGTGAAAGAAAGATGTGTTTCTATCCCCGTGTCTTAGCCAATTCGACCTTGCTCTTTGATCCCAAAACAATTTTTCTTTGTCAGCTTCTAGATTCAATATCAGTTTAACTTCTGTGAGTTCAAAGAGAGTGTCATCCTCAGGATCCAACGTTGAGAGTTCCTTCAGCCGTTGTTGTAGCCTTCGCTTACAATTGGAATTAGTTGTTTTTTTATCCTTACCTTATCGCAACAAGTGTCTACCCAACTCTAACAACTTGGTGGGAACCATTTGCTTGTTTGTAACCCAGAATGTTTGGACAATTTGCTCAACATCTTCTTCAAGCACCCATTTGGCATCAAATCGAAAGAGATTCTCTAAGCTCCTACTGGCATATCTGTTGTTACTAGTTGTTTCAACTCTTAGTGGACAATGATATGAGATAGAATGCGATAAATGAGTTATGGAGTAACCCAGAAATCTTTCCCACAAGTTATGATTAGCCATAGCCTTGTCCAAACGTTCTTGAATGTTGTTTTCCGCCAACCGACCATGCTCCCAAGTATACCAAACTCCTTTGAATCCCAAATCAGTTAAGTCGTGGTCATTTAGAGCGTCTCAAAATAAAGACATGTTCCGTTCCGATCTCTGTCGTCCCCCTTTCTTCTCAAAGGAATATAATATCTTATTGAAGTCACCGACAACAATCCATGGTAATGATTGGTCCGTTGCCAAATGATGCAAGAGATCCCAGAAAGATGATCTCAAATGCTCTACAGGATTCCCATAAAACCATGTGAATCTCCAAGGGTCATTATCGTCATCCTTAATTTCAACATCGATATGGTACCGGGTATAACTTCTTAACTGGATGTTAGAATCTGGTCTCCATCCAAATGAAAGCCCTCCACTCGATCCAACCGCAACAACATATATACCAAAATTAAACCCACACTTGTGATGCACCTTCTCTATCCTCTTTGTGCTTAGTTTAGTTTCCATTAGAAACATAAACTGGGGATGAATACCCCTCAGAGAATTCCTGAGACGGTTTACCGCCCGTGGCTTCCCCAATCCACGGACGTTCCAACATATGAAACTCATAGCTGCCGGCTGCCCTGTTGAATAGAGCCAGCCGATACATTAGGATCATCAACAGGAGCTGTAGAATCATATTCTTCTGAAACCGTCAACCCCTCACCAAACATGCGATGTCGTTTTTTTCCATTTGAAGGTGTCAATGGATTTTCCTCAGTGTCCAAAACCATATCTAGTTGTCCCTCGGTCATTGGATCATCATGAGCGTAGGCAGTTCTCTTATTAACTAAATGGCCATATGAAATACTATTATCAATTGGCAGTTTCTCATGCACACGTGACTGACCACGCATAGCAGTCGTGCCCTTGATTCTCGGGGGAGATGAGTTCGTCCCTTCCTCGCGTAACCATCTACTTGGCGTCGTCGTCCCTCTACGCGACAAAGCTCTAATTGACAAATCCCAGCCGAAAACCACCTCCTTTGGGTCTATAGATAATCGCAGCGGGCAAAAACTCTCACCATGCCCAAGTCTTCCACAGATAAAACAGAAAAAGGAGAGTTTTTCATATTGGAATTGAACGTAGATACTTTGATCCTTACCAAATGAGATTTTCTTTTTCCTCTTCAGTGGTAAATTCACATTCAAGTTGACTATTACTCGTATATGATGTTTTCGCCCACTAACTACTAACTTTGTGTCATATTCCACAAATTCTCCAATGAAGCTACCAGTTGACGTGCCATTGGTTCCGGCATTAACCTAGGTGCTAAGTCATGTATTTGAACCCAAAAAGTAGCCATATCTAGTGTGACTAACAGCGAATCTTCTCCATTTTGTAATTGATGCAGTAAAAGAAGGTGACCATTAAAAAACCATGGACTGCCATAAAGAACTCGATCTAGATCAACTTCATGGTAAAAACGAAAGTAGTAACGTTTCTGGCCAATGTCTGTAATAGTGATACCCCTAGAGGATGCCAAACATCCGCAATAGTGTTTCACATTGATAAAAAATGAATGACACTGGAAGTGTGAAACCGACCCACCAAACACAACTCATACTCATATGCAACTTCAACGATGTCAAGCGGCAGTTCGATTGCCTCTTCCTCCCCATCATCTATAAAGAGGTTGGCTAAATTAGCATCCATCAGCTAATCAACACAAACTAAACTTGTTCTTGAGAAATGATCAACGAAAAATATGAGAACTAGCGTGCAAAAATGCAGACATCAGTGTGCAAAAATGCAGACTCACTTAAGCTTTTAACTTTTGGTTGCACTATTGCATACATCTTATGAAAGAAAAAATAGTCTATTTCATTTTATTATATGCTAATGTCAGTGATTTTGTAACGAATAATTATATTCGTATACTTTGTTGTATAATAGAAATTGATATTTATCACATTATCGATTTTAAATTAATTTGATATCGAATAAATTTATAAGCGATGGCGATGACTGTAAAGAGGCCGACACTAATGACAAATGATAATACAAATAATTCAAGTAGAAAATATTTTTCTCGTTTTTCTTTGTACCATTTATGGGATATAAAAAGCATCAAACTTTTGTCTAAAAAATCTAAAAGGTTGACTCACAACCGGAAGTTGATTGATCAAACTATAAATTTATCTCAAAAAGTTTAATGTTCGTTTGAGATTTTTTTTTTAAAAGCGGGTACCACCTGGCCATTTATTTCAACTAGAAAAGTAATTACATATTAACCGAGAATAATTAAAAGCCAAAAGATAAAACAAAAAGACACACAACGACAAGAAAAACACGAAAAGAAAAAACAGAGGAAAGCCAGATGATCCAAATCTGATGTGGTTCGATGAGTGTGATAAACCAGTGGTTATCCGGAACCAAATTAGATGATAATCGAGGGCCCTAATATGAGTTTTTCCCTTGAAAAACGAAGCCTCTGGTGAGTTTCACGGTGGGTCAACGAAGCGACGGTCGAAATCGGCCGCCGATGAAGCTTCCTTCGGTGCCTCTTCCACTCAATAGCGGTCTTCAGAACTCCGGCGACCCAAATCCGCCATTGCATGCGCCACCTTGTTCCCATTCCGGCCGATGAAGGTAAAGTTACATCTCCAAAAACCTTGTGCAATATGTTTTGCGTCGATGATTAGTGGTCGGATTCTTGATCTGTCCAGTCCTTGATCTAATGTTTTCTTGATCACAGCCCTTGAATCGCCTTCAGCAACTACGATCTAAAACCCTAGATCTATGACAAATTCCAATCCGTGTACCAAGGCTTGAGCTTCGGCTTCGAAAGGGGAGAAGATATTCGGACAGACACGGTAAGCAGAACCCAGAATCTGACCTGATGAGTCCCGTATAACTAGTCCTGACCATGATTTCTGCTGTTGCAAGGAGAAACTCGCGTCGAAGTTCAATTTCACAGCTGGAGATTGAGAAGGCTGACAATGCTCTTCAGCGTGGGTTCGATGATGGGCTAGTTGAGTCGACAGTTGTTGCAATTCACGAATGTAGCCTTTTATAAAGGTAATAACCAAAGCTTGACTTTGCTGGATACCTTCATGTAATAGTTTATTTCTCGAAAACCAGATTGCCCATATTGTTACTGCAATCTACACATATTTTGTTCCATTATTTTTTTCGAATAGCCATTCTAACCATTCCCAGAAAGATGCATCCTCTATTTCAATAGGCCATGTATACAATAAATTGTCCCATATTTGCTTAGCGTAATTACACTGCCAAACAATGTGACTGGTTGTTTCTGCATGATTAGATCATCTAAGACAGAGATTATGTGTTGATAGCCTTCTTATAAACAGATTCTACATGTTTGGTATAAAATTTGAAGCAAATTTCCACAAATTTATATGTATCTTAGCTGGGCACTGAATTTTCCAGATAGGGTTGTATAGCTGTCCATTGTACTCATCATGGAATAGGTTCTGAAGTAGTAGTTTGTTGTCACTTCTTACAGTGTATGGTCCTCTATGCTCTTCTATCCATGCTAAGACATTAGCTGTTGTAGTACTAGGCAAACATATAGATAGTATGGTGCTCGAATCTTCAGCATCAAATTTTGCAACTATAAGATTAGTATCCCACTCATGTGTATTTGGTAGCATTAAATCAGATACACTCTCCAAACCTGCAATTCTAGGGGTTCTAATTTGTCTCAAAGGCAGTGTAGGCAGCCATAAACTATTCCAGATTGATATACCTCTCCCATTTCTGATTTTCCAGTATATGCCCATTTTCAAAGTTTTTCTTGAGCACCAAATACTCTTCCAAATGTATGAAGGTCTAGAGCCTAGATTAGCATTTAGAAAATCTGAATTTGGGAAGTACCTTGCCTTTAGTAGTCTTGCAACTAGAGAATCTGGATTAGTAAGTATTCTCCACCCTTGCTTAGCCAGCATTGCAATATTGAAGCAGCCCAAGTCACGAAATCCCATTCCACCATTTCCTTTAGGTATACACAAAGCTTGCCAAGTACACCAATGTATACCCTTTTTAGTTTTAATATTCTGCCACCAGAACTTTGCAAACATGGCCTCAATTTCACTGCATAAAGTTTTAGGCAATAGAAAACAAGACATTGCATATAGTGGGATGGCTTGCAAAACAGATTTGATATAAACCTCCTTACCCCCCATAGATAAAGACCTTGTAGACCAACTCGTCATGCTGGCTGAACATTTATCCTTTAAAAAAGTTAAGGATGCCTTTTTGTTTCGGCCCACCATGGATGGAAGGCCCAAGTACTTGTCTGGACAAACTTGGGTCGTGACCTGTAGGAGCCTGCATACCTCTTGTCTATTCTCCTCTATAACATTTGAACTAAAAAACACGTTTGATTTGTCGTAGTTGATTAGTTGACCAGAACATTCAACATAAATGTTTAGGGCTTCTTGTAACCTGTAAGCCCCCGTCGTAGAAGCTTCACCAAATATAACACTATCATCAGCAAATAGTAGGTGTGTAAGCAATGGTGCACCACGGCATATTCTTATACCTTGCATTATACCACTTTGAGCACCCATCCGAAGTAAAGCCGAGAGGCCTTCCCCACAAATAAGGAACAACAATGGGCTAAGTGGGTTTCCTTGTCTCAAGCCCCTAGAAGGAATGAATTTATCACCAATATGCCCATTTGTAACAGTTGCATACGACACTGTTGTAACACAATTCATTAGCCATTGAACCCAAACATCTGCAAAACTCATTTTTTGTAAGACCCGTTTAATAAAAGACCATTCCACCCTATCGTATGCCTTGCTCATGTCTAATTTCATTGCAAATGAACCCTTTTTTTTTTCCAAATTTTCTGTTTTTCATTGAATGAAGAGTCTCATATGCAAGAATAACATTGTCAGTGATAAGTCTATCTGGAATGAAAGCACACTGTGATTCATCAATACACAAGGAAAGAACTATCTGGAGTCGATTGGAGAGCATCTTCGATATAACTTTGAATAAGACATTGCATAGATTAATTGGCCGAAATTGTGACATTCTTGTCGGATTTTGTACCTTAGGATCAACACTATATGTGTTGTATTAATTTCTACCATCGGGAACTAACCCTTGGCTGCCATTATACAAAAGTCAGACACCTCAGGGCCAATTATGTGCCAAAATCTTTGATAAAACACATCCCCCAGCCCATCTTCACCGGATGCTTTTAATGGGCCCATTGATCGTACTGCAGACAAAACCTCTGCATGTGTGAATTCCGTAGTCAACGCCTCATTCATTGCCTGTGTAATGCATGTATTAATTCCTTCCAAGATAAAACTTGGATCAACCACTCCCTGTGTCGCAAACAAATTGACAAAATATTCTTTTGCCATTTGTTCTATCCCTTCTTCTGATTGAATCCCCTCGTTGTTCTCATTAACCAAACAACGTATTCTGTTTTTTCGTCTTCTGTTTGTTGCAAAGATATGAAAGTAGTGCGTATTACGGTCACCATTTTTAAGCCAATTAGCACGAGCACGTTGTTCCGAATAAATTTCCTCTCGATCCGCTTCCAAATTCAATGCCAATTTTGTCTCCAAAATTTCCTCTAAGTTTTCATCATTTGGCTGAGAATCATTTAATTCCTTCAGGCGTTGCTGTAGTGCTTTTACTTGAATTTTTTTATAACCCCCACGTCCCGGTCCGGACGCTTGACAGATCCGAGTGGGCTACACGGGGATAACCGAGATGAAACCCGTTAAGGCTCCACTTCGGTTACCGACCCTAGGAAAACTTTTTCATTTATTAACTTATCTAGAATGCTTTAATTAAACCTAAGCGGAACCCCAACAACAAACAGGGCCTAAGCCCAACCCTTGAAACCCTTTGAAGATGTCAAAAAGCCCAATTACAGGCATGTGTTTCGAAACAGTCAAAGCCCGTTTCGAAACACGAGCTCCAGTTTAAAAAGTCAGACACCCGTTTCGAAACGCATCCACCCCGTTTCGGAACAGGGTCTCATTTTGCCTTGCCGTTTTGATACTCGTTTCGAAACAGGCAATTCCAGTAGCCAAAGTGTTTCGAAACTGGTTTCGAAACAGGGGCTCACAATAGCCAAAACGTATCGATACACATTTCGATACGGGGCCCTGGAACCACACCCATTTCGAAACAGGGCTACCCGTTTCGAAACACCTGCACTCTGTGAATTCTCAAAATCAGCTTTAAACACCTCCAAATGATCCCAAACGTCCTAAACGACTCCAAGAAGCAAACATAACATACCAACACACTCTAGAGGCATACACCCTATAGCAACCATGCTCAAGATACACGAGATATAAGATAGGCATCCATTCAAAGACCATACATGGCATTAAAGGTAGCATGCTTCAACAAGGTCAACACCAAGCATGTAAGATAGGTAGTTTAAACATGGTTTACAAACCAAGCATGGCATCCAAAAGCCAAAACAACACAAGCATTTAAATGAGTCTAACATGCTCCTAAACAACCAACATCAACGTACTTCAAAAGGATTAAACAACATATACATGTCCCATTGCTTGACCATTACATCCTTTAATTAAAATACTCATACTTGATAGCTAGGTTAGCACCACAAGGTACACTTGGAGGCCCCTTCTTGCACTAGCAACCCACGGACTACGGATCTGCATTGTCGAACAAAAGAGAGTGTAAGCATAAAGATTAGTGAGGGTAAGCTCTTTAAAAACAAACCTCGACAATGCAGGGTCCAAGCACGAGCACAACAAGGTAAATGCATGTCCTTACCTTCGATCCACAAGAGCCGAAATGTCAATGATGCATGCACAATTATTCAATATTATGCCATGCTCAACAAGCTCAAATCCACATCATATGTAAACACATATAATAATCCACATAGGAATCACATTCTATATCATATTGATCCACATATCAACTCATATTGGCACCTAGCTATGACTCGAATACACGGATAAACACGTTGGAACTCACATCCAACACAACCATTACCTTACGGTGGGATTACACTCATCACCGTTCTCGCGGAGGGGATTCCACTCATCCTCACGCCCCGTCGATGAGATTACACTCATCACCGACTAACATATATATAAGAAGAATTTTCGGGCGAACTCGTACTCCATCTTGATGACTACCATCATCAAGACCACGCGCGCATTTGACTCACGTGTACACACTAACATCCTAATGATCGATCATTTGTACCCAAGCATACTAGTGCCAACATTTAACTCAATCCACAACATCATTTAATATCAACTTTCGTGCGTAGCACGCACTCACCATGATTAACATCATGCCCATACCTCATGCATATAACAATGCATCACAACCATGCCTCAACCTACATGTATAACACATTTATACATAACCATCATAAACACATATCATCATGAGGCATAAACAACAATTTAAGAGTTCAACCAATGTCTCTAACTAAAGCTTAGGATTAGGCTACCACTCTAATCCCAACTCTAGGTGGGTCTACCAAGCCCAACCTAGTCCACATGCTTGAACCAAATACTCAAAACCATTTTGAAAGCATTAAACCACTCACCTTCACTTCCAAGCTTAACAACCAAGCAACCAAAACCTTCAAGCTCTCGAATTCACTCTCGATGCTTCACCAACACAAGTCCTTGACTCTAAACAACTCAACACAATCCAAAACAACCTCAAATCAGCTCATACAACAATGTAGCAAACCCGGAATACTATTCAAGCATCAAACACAAGAATTCAAGCCATGGACAACCCCCTAAAACAACAAACTCGAACAGCCACCAAATCCCAACCAAAACTCAAGATTTCAACACATTTAACACATTTAAATGCTCCCAAAACAATCCTCAACCAACATACAACCAAAGGCCTTCCATTTCCAACATAAAACACACCCAAAATCCATTTCAAAACCCTTCAAAAACCCCAACAAAACCCAAATTCGGGAATGTTTATAAAACCAAGTAAAAATCACATATATTGGACCATTTGGGTTGCTAATAACATAAATACCAATAAGGAATCAAAAGCTTCAACATTGATCAACAAAGTTTGGATTTTTAACTTAAAAGCTCAAAAACTCAAATTTTAAAAACATGGACCAAAATGAAAACTAATGGTACTTTCAAAGAGAGGAAGATGGGAGCAAGATGGGGATGTATTTACCTTTCAAAACCGAGCCAAAATGAAGGAGAAAGAAGATGGAATAGTAACTCAACGGTGGGAGGGGTTTCTCACGTTGGAAAATATGGAGGTAGAAGATGATGGCAAATTTTGGGTGTTTGAAATAAAAGAAAAAAAAGGTTTTATTTTGCAAGTCAAAGTATTTACAGAAACGCCATTAATGAGATGGCCAATCTCATCTATTTGTAAATTCCATGGAGTTGGGCTTTAATATCAAAACATGTCCAACATAAATATTTGTTTTGAAACGCGAGGCCCAAAAGATTATTTCAATTATAAACTCGAAACTAAAAATATTATTTTATTATTATTTTCACCCGACCCCTAAACCCGAGTGTTACATTTTTTTCTCCTTTTTAATTTTAATGAACCACGCCTCCAAACCTGAGCTTACAAAAGTTAAACGATCGGGAATGGTTCCTGAACATGAATCCCACAGTTTCACCACCTCACTTTCACAAGATTCCTCTAAAAGCCAAGCAGCTTCAAATCTGAAATGGTGTATTCAGTTTCTTGAACGATCATTCAAACCTGTTGTCAGTAGCAACAGACAGTGGTCTGAGAAGGAATGCAAGAGGTGATCAAGTTGATAATCGGTGAATAATTCCCACCATGCTGGGTTTGCAACTCCCCTATCGAGTCTCTCTCGGATATTATTAGATGAAAGCCGACCCCATTCCCATGTAAACCACTGACCACGATAACCAATATCATCAAGGTTACAGTCCATCAAAGCAGTTCTAAAGCTATTCATTTGCCGATCACTACGAGTCCTTCCTCCACTTTTTTCCGAGGCAAGTAATAATTCGTTGAAATCTCCAATTACAAGCCAAGGCATTGAAGGCAAATCATCTAAACTTCGCAATAAATTCCACGATGCTTCTCTATTCTATTCCTCTGGTGCTCCATAAAATTCGGTACAACGCCAAGTAATTTCGTCTATGTCCTCCTCAAAAATAACATCAATGTGTCGATTAGAATAAGAACGAACAACCACTTGGGAATTAGTTTTCCAGGCAAGTGAAAGTCCACCACTTCGACCATTTGAAGCAACATCAATACCATTAGTATAACCACATAATTTCCGAACCCCTTCCATTCTTTTACACTGTAATTTTGTCTCAATTAAAAAAATCACAGTCGGGTTAACATCTCGAAGCATATGCTTGAGACGATTGACCGTCCGGGATTGACCCAAACCCCGAACGTTCCAACCTAAGAGTTTCATAATTCCCGGCTGACCCCTTCATTAGGGCCTGCTGATATATTAGGTATGTTACCATTCAAATCATTTGTAGAAACTCCTGGCACTGGTGTTGAGACTCTAGGACACTTGGATCCTTCGGGGATAACAGTTTGACTTTATTCATCTGCAGTAGTCATAACCACATCATAAATAGCTCGAGTCCCCTCCGAATTTGAGTAGCCAAAGTTTTTTCATGGATTGCATCCTTAGTATCCAAGACTAAATCAAGATTTTATTTAGTCTTCTCTTTACCTTTAACAGCCTCTTTAGGGGCATGGTCAACAGGGGGTTTTGTAATGGGACTCTGGGCAGTTGTTCCTGTATTAGAAGGACAATTGTTGTGGGGTAGCGTCTCATCTCTTAACCACCGGCTACTCTGTAGCATTGCCGCTCTTTTAGACGGAGCTCTAAGACTGATATCCCACTTAAAAGTTACTTCTTCCTTCGGCTTAGTTAATCGAACTGGGCACAATGATTCACCGTGGCCGATTCTTCCACAGATGAAGCAGAATAATTGCAGTTTTTCATATTCAAACCTGACATAAATAGTTCCCCCATTATGCAGCGCTACCTTCTTCCTTCTCTTCAATGGCTTCCTAATATCAAAATTAACCCGGATCCGCATGGTTCCCTTATATCCGAGTTATACAGCACTAGAATCATATTCCATAAAGTCACCAATAAAATTTCCCAACATCTTCGCAAATCTCTCCGACATACAACCATGGGGACGCCGCGAACTAAAATCCAAAAAGAGAAATCATTTAATGAAACTACCATTGGGTCTTCTCCTTCTTTAAGTCTGTGGAGAAGAAGATGATGAGAATTAAAATGCCATGGGCCTCCCGCGTATACTCTATCCATATCCACTTGATGATAAAACCGAAAAAGATAACGATTACTCCCCATATCAGAAATTGCAATTCCCCCCAAAAGCCTTCATAGGTTTGTCAAAGTTGTTCTCATTGATTGGAAGTGAATCACACTAGATGTTAAAAATCGGCTAACAAAACAAAGATCAAAAGAAATTCCCCGAATCTCCGTACTGCCTTCGGCCTGAATTTCACAGTCCTCATCATCCTCTAGCGTTAAAACTGCTAATCCATCATCAACTACGGATTTCATTGAAGATCAAGCATCAAACTCAAAGGCCAAATTAACAAATAGGCAATAAATCGTGTAAAAAACAGAGTAAGAACGTGCTAAAAAAGCAGAGTAAGGACGTGCTAAGAAACATCTTCATAATTTTTTAACATACAATAACTCAGTTATAATCGTATTAATAATAAAGCACCTATGATACAATGTATTCAATTAACTTTTCAGGGTTCGAATTTATTAGACCCTTTAATTGTCCGCCTTTGATATAATTTTATAATATTTAAATTAAATTATTCAATTTTTTAACATAATTTGAATCAAATTAATTCAACTAATAAATTAAACATAAAAAATATAGATAACAGTATCAAATTAGGTTCCCAAACTTTTTTAAAAGAAAGAAAAAAAGAAGAGCATCTGGATTCTGGCGAGGCATTGATGTAATTTCATGGAAGCAAAGCAAAATCCGTCAATTCATTGCCTGTGTTCTCGTTTAGCTGGCGACCCCTCTCCTTTATAAACAACAAAATCCAGAATAAACCCAACCTCCCCTTTAGTTTTTATACAACTTCCTTTTTCTTATATTTGCTTTATAAATTTGATCTGATAATTAATTTTTCCGGAATTAAAATCGACAAGGATGTTCAACGGGATGATGGATCCTGAGTTGTTAAGAATCGCTCAGGAACAGATGAGTCGCATGTCACCCGATGAGTTATCGAAGATCCAACAACAGGTTCAATTTTCTATCTTTTAATTAATTAATTGTTTTATTTTTGTTTTTTTATCAGAATTATCAGTCCCCATGTAGGATTTAGTGAATTTGATGTATTTTTCAATCTGGGTATCTTAGTTTTTGGGAATTTATGTTGGCCTTCAGTTTTGATTTTATTTTTAATTCCATAGAAATATATATACGATGTTGAATTGCTTTCTTATGGATTATATTTGTATCTTTATATGATGTTACATCTCAAATGACACGTTTTTAATTGAATTAATTGTATTGAAAATGAACCGTTCTGCTAATATATCTGTATTTCATGAATTTCTTCAAGAATTGGGATTTCGGAATAAATTTAATCTAGTCCATAATTTGTTAGATTTAGTAATTAATAATGAATTTTAGCTGAACCAGTACAATCGGTAGACCTGAGTATAAGTAATCAGTTTGTACTTGAGTACATGCAATTTGTTTTTGAATATATAACATTAACGGTTGCTTTTATTGTGGATTCAATGGCATTACAGATGATGTCTAATCCTGATTTGATGAGAATGGCCTCAGAAAGCATGAAGAACATGAGGCCAGAAGACTTGAGACATGCTGCAGAACAGTTAAAGCATACACGTCCCGAGGAGATGACAGAGATTGGTGAGAAAATGGCAAATGCATCGCCTGAAGAGATAGCTGCACTGCGTGCCCGTGCTGATGCTCAGATGAGTTATGAATTAAGTGCAGCTGAGATGTTGAAGAATCAAGTGAGTTTTGTTTTTGCCACCCAAAATGTATGCCCAACAGTAGAATAGGTTTCCAGTCCACAATCTTAAAGAATGTGATCAGTTCACAGTAGGAGCCCTGATGCTCATAAAAGAGCTGCAACACTCAAGTTTTAAAGAATTGAACACATTGTAAAAGCTTTGATGAGTACTATCATACTAAGGGTGGTCCTAAACCACTAAGTTGCATAGCTTAAACATGTCGGTCAAAATATGAATACAAGTTGTGTAAAAAGTACCAGATCAATTGTGTCAATCTTTAATATATGACTCATTTGTGGAGACAATTCATTACTAGAGATGTCATGTACCGCATGCATTTTTGTTGTGGGGCAAAATCAACTGCACGACTTTCCTTTTTGTATGTAACTAAACAACTGCTAAATATCGTTGTTGTGTAATAAAATAAGACTCCCTAATCTGTTTCCGAGACCTGTAGGCATAATAATTGTTTATCTTCCTACATTGAATCTTTAGAAGAGCTTATCACTATATAATTCTTTTCAAAGTGTGTCTATTAATCTTTGTATCGTAATCAAAACTTTAATTTTAAATATGGTCTGTCCTGGTCACTTGTTTTTTTGTTTTACGTATTGATCCTTATTGACTGTCACCTGACCTGGAAAAATGTATGTTTAAATTTTTCAGGGGAATGAGCTTCATAAGCAAGGGAAGTTCAATAACGCCTCTGAGAAATATTTGCTTGTAAGACAGTAATCTCATCTTTAGTCTTTTTTTCCAGTTATGGGGAAAACTCTTGCTGTTTATTTTAAATTGTAATTTAATTTTTTTCATATTAATTATAACCCTCATTGCCTTCTTCACAATTTTAGGCAAAGAAAAACCTGAAAGGACTTCCATCTGCGAAAGGAAAAACACTTCTACTGGCATGCTCTCTTAATCTCATGTCATGTTATTTGAAAACAAGGCAATATGATGAATGTGTTAAAGAAGGCTCTGAGGTATGAAGACTCAATGTTCTTCTTTTATTGTCATTTGTATGCTACTATAGCTTTTGTCATAAGTTAAATCCTCAAGTTGTGCCACATCCCAAGATAGTGGCATAAAGTTATTTAATACCTTTAGACTAGGCTACTAATCATTAAACAAATAGATCAATAGTTCTCTAATTGGCATTTCATTCCTTTTGATCTTTTACCTTCTTTCTGGCTAAAATTATGTTTTTGTTTACAGGTTTTGTCTTATGATGCAAAGAATGTTAAAGCTCTTTACCGAAGAGGTCAAGCATATAAAGAACTAGGCCAATTAGAAGTGAGTTCTATGTGCATATGGATTTTGTCAATGGCTGCTGAATTGCATTTCCAGTACATTTTCAAATTCGGGAATACTCACTTATGTATTTTTGCTTTTTCTGAAATTATTAGGATGCCGTCTCACACTTGAGAAAAGCACAAGAAGTTTCACCTGATGATGAAACTATCGCTGATGTCTTGAGGTATTAACACTTTTGAATTAAGATTTTGGAAACACAGACATAAGTTTTTGTCAGATGCATTCATTTATAAAGATGGTTTATGCTCCAATAGCAGCCCATCATGACCATTGTTGGTTAGGATATGATAGACGCATTGTGTTTTGACTTTCTTTTCTTTTGGAAAACAAGCACTTGTGTTTAGATTCATCAGGTATGCTGTTTAGTTATTAAATATTATTCATAAAACTGATGGGAAAGCACTTTTTGTTGAAGCTTTGTGGTGGTTAGTGATGTCAATTTTTGATGCAGGGATGCTGAGGAGAGATTGGCTAGAGAAGGAAGTCATCAAGCACCCCGGGGTAAGTTTCTCTTCCTCTATTTTGCATTTTCTTATGGCTACTCTCTTTCTCTCTTTTATATCTCTTTGAAGTTTACATTCTGTTTTCTCCTTAATTTTCAGGAGTGGTAATTGAAGAAATAACTGAAGAAGCTGCAAGCACCTCTTCTGCTAATCTTCAAAGTTCATCTACTGAACCTTTGTTGAAACAACCACGAGAAAGTACTGGATTCTCTAAGAGTGAGAGTGTGAAAAATGTTGGGGACTTGAGAACCAATTCCGAGTGTCTGCATGCTCTAAAGGAGGATCCAGAGTCACTCAGGTTTGTTTCCATTATCACAAAATTGCCTGTTAAGTGACCTTCATTTGCTTAGTTTGGTAATGTTGTACCGAGTCTGACTTCTGTGATTGGATTATGCCCAAATATATAAGAATGACTTCTAAGATCACATAATGAAGTGAACATACAGAAACTTGAGGATCATTTGTAAGGAGCTTTAAATCATATTGATATTGGCTATTTATTAGTAATGCTTTTCTCCGGAAGCTTATGGAATTTCTCTTTCTTAATTTCTCCTTGTTTTAGCTAGGAATTCCGAGTCTCTACTCTTTGTCCCCTTACCTTTCAAAATGAAACTTCATGTCCTGTACTTTTGCAACCTTTTTGTGCTCTGTTATTAAATAGTTTAGAGGCTCTTAAAATTTTCAGTTCTCTTATTCCCAATTTTGATTAGCAGGTCATTTCAGAATTTCATTTCTAGTGCCGATCCTGACACCCTTGCCGCTATGAGTGGCGGTAAAGTTGGAGAGGTGTCGCCGGACATGTTTAAGACTGCTTCAAAGATGATCAGCAAGATGTCACCTGAAGAGCTACAAAGAATGGTTCAATTGGCTTCTTCATTTCAGGGGGAAAACCCATATACAGGTGGATTTGGATCTGGCTCCATTCCTTCAAACGTGACACCTGACATGCTTCAAACTGCAACTGATATGATGACCAAGATGCCTCCAGAAGAGCTTCAAAAAATGTTTGAAACGGCAGCTTCTTTGAAAGGGAAAGACTCTATTCCCACAGCAACAGCTGTAAGCAATAACAGGCTAGACTCAGATGCTGAAGTTAAATATCCCGAATCTCAGACAGCATCTGTCACCAATGTCAATAGTGGTTTTGGTGAAACCGGGTCTTCTAGTTCTAGTCGTTTTCCAAATTCAATGAGTGCTGAGTCAAGTTTTCCAACATCAACTGCTGATCTACAAGAACAGATGAGAAACCAAATGAAAGATCCAGCTATGCGAGAGGTATGACAAATATATCTTACAATCATGTCTGGTTTTTTTTCCTTCTATTTTTCTAGAATCTTTTTTTTTTTACTTTTTAATGTTTAAACTTTCATAGCCAATAGCTGATAGAATAAATTGCAATAGTTTCTTCATAAATAAATCTTGCATTACCCCTAGGCCATATCTGTTAATGTTTACATGTGAACTGAGCAGATGTTCGCATCAATGATGAAAAACATGAGTCCAGACATGATGGCAAACATGAGCGAACAGTTTGGATTGAAGCTTTCTCGGGAAGATGCTGCAAAAGCTCAACAAGCTATGTCATCTTTATCACCTGAGGATTTGGATAGAATGGTACATTTATTAACCTGCTTTTACAGAAGTCTAATGGGTCTGAAATGTTCCGTTGATTGAAGTGTGTTGATGTTTTGCTGAAATACTCTCCCAGGGTTCACATCCTACACTTAGGTCCAACACTTATGAGTTATGACCTTCCAAATACCCCTTTCGAATACGTGCAAAAATGTTAAAGTTTTGAACATACTTGTATTGGACACATATTATCCGACACTTAGACCTAAGTCCGAGTAATATGGTAGTAGTCCCTTGTAATTGGCTTACTTTTTGACCACTCATCATCATCTTCTTCTTCTGTGCTAAGAAGGTCACTGTTTTAGATGATAATGGTGGATTTTCTTGTGCTCTTATGTTAACATCTTTGCCTCTTAACACTAACTTTTCCTTGTCTGTAAATTGTGGCAGATGTGCTGGATGGATAGGATCCAGAGAGGAGCCGAAGGTGCGAAGAAAGCAAAGAACTGGGTGCTTGGGAAACCCGGTATGATTCTGGCAATATGCATGCTCATCTTGGCAGTGATTCTTCACAGGTTGGGTTTCATTGGTAGTTAGAAAACGGGACCAATCTCCATTCGGCAATTCTACTTGTAATCAAGTTGGTGTTGGAAACTAGCATGCTTCTTTGGTTGCAAGTAGACTTGGGCAATTCTTGTACTGTCTCGTGTTTATGGTTTTTCTTTCCCTCGTGTTTAAGATATATATTTATATAAATTTTGGTACTTCAATAATCTGTATTACATAGATGTTGACATATCCGTGGATTCGTTTCGTGTTTGAGTAACTTTTCCATCTAGAGTTAAAAAATGTCAGGTTTAGTTGGTAGATGGTAAGGGAGGCATTTCAAGCAATTTGTTCTTTAGTTAGGACCCAATTCATTGTTATTTTTTAGGGTAAAGTACACAGACGGTCACTAAACAAGTAGGTTGATGTTTTTATGAAACAACACCTCACCAACAAGTGAAGAAATGAACCCAGAAACTTTGCTCCCCCTCAACTCCTCCCAGGTTCTTCCTTCTTTCTCAGTTATTATTCTCTGGTGGTTTGTTGCTCGTCTGTCGCTTTCCGAAAGGCAACGTCTGTTTCCATTTGGGAGAGATGGGCGAGGGAGTACACAGGATGGGATAGCTGCCGTCGGGAAATGGCCCATGGTTCCTGGTTAGTGATGGTTAAAACGGAGATCGTCCCGGTGACGTCCTTTCCCCTGTCTGGTGTGAGGGTCTAAGCTTGGCTGAGTTCTTTGGTAGAGGTCTGCAATCCATGGAGAGTGTTGGCCATGTAGTTCGAAAGGCCAAGAAAGTGGATTTTCAACTTGTTGCTGCTGGAAAAGTCCTTGAACACGATAAGAAGATGCGGTGGCGCGCTCTCCAAGAAAGGGATGACTTTTTCCGGGTTTGTAGGGCTCATGTTACCAAATGTCTGCTGACATCTTCCAATTGCCTCGTTTATGGTGAAAAGTTTTGCAAAGTCAAAGGTGCTAGTAACAAGGATCTCTGCGCAAAAACACAAAAAATTGCCTTCAATCCCTTGGCTTTTTCGGAAATTTTTGAGGAATTGTCAGCTATTAATCTCGTTTGGCGTTTTGCCATGCAATCTCTCAAAGCTGTATAGGCCAATTTGAGTCACGGCCTAAAGGAAAATAATTTCGCGGATAACTTCCTAGAGGGTTAGTCATCAAATATAATCTCTTTTGGCTCAACTTTTTTCGAGTGGAAGGGACGAAAAATGGTCTCACTCAAACCCTTTCCCTAGGTTCACGATTGACCTAAGATTTTTCCCAACCTGGTCATCTCTTGTTTTTGTCTCCAGCTCCAGACAGAAGGTCGTGTCTGCCGCTGGTCTTGGTTACCTTGTCACCCAAGTTTAAGTTCTGGTTTTTCGGTCACTCCACTCAAGTTGACAAGACCCTCATCGACAGACGAGAGAGCATGCCTCTGGAAGTAGTTCTCACCTAAGTGTTACGATAGAAGTTCAAAATCGGTTCTGAGAACGGCAAGGGTGCTTGTGTCTCGTTCAAGTTTTCGTCTTTGGTTAGGGTTGACTCTTTGTTCAGAGATCACCCTTGTCTACGTTTCCCCTTCGTTTGATGTTTGCGGCATCGATTGCCGGTGCTCGATGCCGTTTGTCTTTTTATCCCAGGGTTGCTCCCTGCTGGAATTTTGTTTTCGTGCCTTTCGTCCCACTTTGCATTGCCTTACTTATGGCTCTTTTGTTGTAAGTGGGACAAGGTCGTTGTTTTCGTTTCTTTTTTTAATGAATCTCTACTTTCTTTTAGATAAAAAAATCATAATTGGGTTAAATACATATTTGGCCCTTTAAAGTTGTTAATTGTTTTAATAGTTAGTCTACAACTTTTTATAAATGTGGTATTTAAATTTCACAATTTTAATATGTAATGATATGAAATTTTTGTTGTGTTATAATCTTATTGCTTGTTGAAATATTATGTCATATTACGATAGTTTTATAGACAAAGCTATTTGACTTTGAATTTCTTAAAAAAATTCTACTAAAATTATTCATTAAGCTTGAAATTCGTGAAATCTTAGTTTAATTATAAACAATATTGTATTTTTTAGTTACAAATTATTTATAAAAATATATGGAAAACTAGTCAACTACTATGGTCACGGACTCACACGCTAATATCACCTGCTGCTGTCCTTTGTGCCGGCGAATAAAAACATCCCGATTCCGGTGGTTACAAGACCGATTAAACGATGCCGTTCTCATCACCTTCCATCACTTCATAAACTTTTTTATTGTTTTATTTTTTAAAAACTATTATTAATTAATAATAATTTGATCTAATTCTTGAGTAAAAAAATCTTTATTTACTCAACTTCAAAATTTTAATAACTTATTTGATAATTGATATAAACAGTATTGATTTTATAATGAAAATTGTATATTATTAATAATATAAATAAATAGTTTTAAAGGATAAAAAAACATATTAACTTTGCATTTTTTTCATTTTGATTATATCTCTGACGTATTTTTGTTAAAAATAAAAAAATCTTATTATTATTATCTAATACTCAAACAAAATAATTTATAAAATAATAGCCATTTCTATCATGTACTACAAAAAGTATGTTTAATCACGCACTTTTCAAAAAAACACATTTAAGGGGTGTGTTATGCGTGTTTGTTCCACGTGACACGCCTAGTTAACTTGCATTTGCTAAAATTCTAAAATAAAAAGAAAAAATATGCCAAAACGAGAAAAAGATACAGAACAATGCCGAAAAAACTTGAATATAAGCATGGCCAGAATTTTATCTTCAATCACTTAATGAATGTATGTTTTAAAATAATACATTTAATGGTTTAAATGAATTAGTATTTAATTAAATTGAGATTTTCAAATAAGCAAATCTCACGTGGGTGGATATTGACTTTTTTTTAATTGTTCAAATATAGATTTTAAGTTGTTTAATGTGATTACAATATAATATTATTTATTAATCATAAAATTTTAAACAATATCGTACAGACAAATCATATCTTCATTGAACGATTGAAGACAAATCACATACACACGCACTATCACTGTTTGACATGACTTGTTTCTGACACGTAATATATATATATATATATATATGGATATTATTTGAATAATTTTTCATTCGAGCACATCATTTTTATTTTGTCCATAATAACTACTTAACAAATACAAGCTCTTATACCCACTTATATCCTATAAAGAAATAAATTTAACTAAAAGTATTTAGCTCATGTCTGAGCCTAAAACATTCATAACAAAAATGATTAAAAACATAGCATTTTATCAAGCAAAGAATAGAAAAGGGTTAAGCTTCCTCGACGATCTCCTCCAAGCTAATATAAGACGGGACAAGACAAACATCCTCAATTACCTGACCAATTAGTGTATACACACACACACACACACACATATATATATAGAGAGAGACATAGGATCCGTTTACACAGTGTAAAATTCTTTAAGTTTTACATGTTTTTTGGACCGTTGCATAAGTAAAACAAATGGAAGAGATTAACAGTAAATATGTGAAGATTATCACTTGAAAAAGAAAAGAGTAAGGAGTTAATCTGAGCCAGCCATCCATTCTCCCCCATCTAACGATCCAGAAAACGTGTAAAACTTAAAGAGTTTTACATTGGGTAAGTTGATCTCTCTCTCTCTCTTTGGTGCTCAAAGTATACCATTTTCGAACTTTAGGTGCCTAAAGTATTATTTTGTAAAAATAAGTGCCCGAAGTTTCAAAAGTTATAATTTAGGCGTCTGTCCGTTAGTGGGTGTTAAAAAATCTTAACCAATCAATGCTCGACATGTGTCACTAATTTATTTTTTAAAAAAGAAAAACACCCAAAATTTTTAGTTATCATAAATTCCCGAAAGTTTGTACTTTTTACAAAACAGTCCCTAAATCCCTAAAATCTCCCAAACACAAACTCCAAATTGCCACCGCTTTTGCCGCCGATCACCGCTCCTAAGCCTACCCCTTTGGTCTCCGGACCTAACCGATCATTTCTCTCATAACGGCGTCGCCGGAAACGATGAACAACGTGACAATCGAACGTCGATTTTGCGTTCGATGTTCGACTGCCACATCGTTTATCGTTTTCGGCGACGATGTGATGAGAAAAGCGGTCAACTAAGTTTGACGATCAAAGGAGTAGTCTCAGGGGCGGCGAAAATAACAACGATTTTGGAGTTTGGGTGTGAGAGATTTTAGGGATTTATGAGATGTTTTGTAAAATTTCAGAAATTTATGAAAAATTGAAGAAAAAAATGTTTTGATTTTTTAAATTTTCAAAAAAATAAAATAACATGTCATGTGTCAAACAGTAATTGGTTAACATTTTTTTTTTAATATCTATTAACGGTCAGACACATAAAATTGTAATTTTTAAAATTTCAAACAGTTAATTTTTACAAGATAAAATTTTAAGCACCTAAAGTTTAAAAATGAGACACTTTAGGCACCAAATTTTGGTTTAAGCCTTTAAGAAAAGTATTTGTATAAGAAATGTCTATTTACAGTAGAATGATGAAATGCCAAATTTCGATAAAAGAATGAATGGTCAACAAAATTACAGAGTATTTGCCACGTTTCGGTGTCACAGTCGCCACTGGACCCGACCCCGGTTGAGGTTGGTTTGTTTTCTTCCCTCCTTTGCCCATGTCTTAAAACCCAACATCATTAAAATTAAACTCATCCATTCTTCCCAAGGAACCCCAGTTTCAAAGTCTTCCCCTTTGTCCAAATCTACCCCAAAAAACAATTAAGCAAAAAAAAAAAATCTACGGTCCTTTGGGTCTTGTTTTATTAACCGATCAACTGGGTTGTTTCTCTGCTTTGGAGGTAAAGTGATTTCTGGGTGTTTCTTTGATTTTGATTTTCTGGGTTTCTTTTGTGGTGTTTGATTGGTGAGAAAATTGAGGTAAAGTTCAAGAATTTGTGGGGAAAAGCTGCTTTATTTGTATGGATTAGTTTTCTTTATATCTATTGTGAATTTTGGTGTTTCTGCTTAGTAAAGTCTTTATATATGTATATATGTGTATATAAGGCTTAATTTGTTGTTCTTTGTTTAAAAGGGAGTTGGGTTTTATCATTTTATGCTTTTGATCAGTGTGGAATGGAGCCAATGTTTGAGAATTTGTGGGGGAAAGTTGGTTGATTTTTATGCATTGTTTTTTGTATCTATTGTGAATTTTGGAGTTCTAATTTGTTGATATTTTGTTAAAAGGGTGTTGGTTTTACCATTTTATGCATTTGATCAGTGTTGTGTATGCGTCTTCACTGTTGATTGTATATGAACTGTTTGGATGTCTTAGTCTTTAACAAGGTGGATACTTTATTTACTGGTCGCCGTTGGTTTCGTTTTGAGCCTAAGACGTTATTCAGCTTCGTTTTTCTGTTTGTTTTATCTTTAGAAAATTGGGAATTGAGATTGAAATCGGATGTTTTGGTGTTTGGCCTTTGTAGGGGATGGAAGATATCAATTCTGAGGCAGGTTTAACATCGGCTGCGGCTTTTGTGGAAGGAGGAATCCAGGATGCTTGTGATGATGCCTGCAGTATATGCCTCGAAGCATTCTGTGAAAGCGATCCATCCACGGTATACATATTTGATATGTGAATTTTGATTCTCATTCCTTTGATATGTGAATGTACATTTCTTTGATCATTGTTTGTTGTGACACTTACTTACAGGTGACCGGCTGCAAGCACGAGTTCCATCTTCAGTGCATACTTGAATGGTAGTATAACCCATATCCATTTTACTGAGTTCATTGTAGTTTATATTAGTTTCATTTTCATTGTACCTATGTCGTCTTACTTAAGATCACTCACGAGAATGACTTAGGTTAGTAAAAGATCCTAATCGACCAGACTCGTGAAACTGGGAAAATTTTTACCAAACGGAGTTCATCTACTTACAGAAAAGGGAAACATTATCATCTTAATTTGTCATTTTACTGTTTTGATCTTGCAGGTGTCAAAGGAGTTCTCAATGTCCCATGTGTTGGCAGTCAATTAGCCTGAAAGATCCTACCAGGTTGGAATTTCATCTAGTTTTTTATTATTATTATTATTATTATTATTATTATTTCATGTTCCGGTTCTTTTTGCCATTTATATTACATTTTAAAATTGTTATCTTGCTATGGCAGCCAGGAGCTGCTTGAGGCTGTCGAACGGGAAAGGAGTTTCAGGTTCAACCCCACAAGAAACACTACCATATTTCGTCATCCAACTCTTGGAGATTTCGAACTACAACATGTTTGTATTTCTTCTCTGCTAGTCTGATGTCTAGCATCCTCATTTTATGATCATTAACTTGATTCCAAGCCAAATTCTTAAGAAATAGACATTATCATCGGGGTTGCTTTTAATGCAGTTGCCAGTGGGCATGAATGAGACAGAACTTGAGGAGCGCATAATTCAGCACTTGGCTGCCGCTGCCGCAATGGGGCGAGCACGCCACATTTCAAGAAGGGAAGCTCTGAGGAATAGGTCATCAGCTCAAGGGCGTCGTCCGCAGTTCTTGGTATTTGCTCATTCAAATGAACCCTCCTCGACGGATCCTGTATCTTCGTTATCTCCAACTCATAGTGAAGTTGAACCTGCACCTGTGATCACTGTTGGAACTCCATCCTCTCCTGCAAGAACGGCAGGGGGAGAATCTTCGGCACCAATTGCTCCTCTACCATCTGTCCTAGCTAATCAGCAGTCTACCTTGGCATCTAGCTCCAGGGCTCTTTCGGTCAATGATCAAGGGAATCCCTTGAATACCAGGTACTTGCTATTCTCTAACTTGATTCTCCTTATTTTCCGATTATTAGGTAATTCTCTCTGGTACACTTATTTACAACAGATTTTCAGCCTTTCTTTTATGTCCATCACAATAATATCTTTTATTGCTATCTTGCAGGAGGTCTCCTAGTCATTCTTCTCCAAATAGTCAAGATAGAGCCGGACCTTCAGAAGTTCAATCATTTTCCGAATCACTAAAATCACGGTTTAATGCTGTTTCAACGAGGTATCTGTCGTATGGTGACATTTGAGATTTTAACTAGGATGATATTTGTATATTTGCTTTTGCATGGTTTATTATATAAGTTTGCGGCCTCGTTTTGACTTATGAACATCTTTAGATACAAAGAATCGGTTTCAAAGAGTACAAGGGGCTGGAAAGAGAGATTTTTCTCTCGCAACACTTCCATGGCAGATATAGGTTCTGAAGTAAGGAGAGAGGTTAATGCTGGCATTGCAACAGTTTCTCGCATGATGGAACGTCTAGAAACTCGAGATAATAGAAACAACACTGATGGTATAACAAGCAGCTCAGAGAATAGTTCTAATCCAGAACCAAATAACCACCAAACAATCACGGCTACTGTAACTAGCAGTTCAGAGAACAGTTCTAATCCAGAACCAAATAACCACCGGATATCAGACACAGGTGGAGAAGCTCCTTTGACCGACACCAGTGTGCAAGCTTCATGTGCTACGGGTTCGGCATCCAAATAAGTATCATTTCAGCAATTGCATCAACTGAAAGTGTTTTAGCATCAAAGGTAGGCTAAGGTTGTTGAAGTTTCACTTGATTTCAGCATCTGCATATAGATTATCTTTTATCTGATATACATTCCTACCTAAAGTTACTCAAATTGAGAGTTGCTATGATGTTTAGTTCCATGTGGTCATCATTCTCTCTTATCATACACACTCTCGCATATATTATAATCTTTAGCATTTATTTATGGATCTTTCATTTGGTCTCTTATTCTTATTATGCCAGATGCTTTGTTTTGTACTCATATTGTTCTATGTGAATCTAGTCTTCAAATCTTAATTGCCAATACGACCCCAAAAGTTGAGTTAAATTAGTTAAAAACTTCTGAATGCATAATTATTACATTTTCTGCACCATATTAGATTATTTAACAACATAATATATGCATATGTAGAACTTTCGATATCGACTGTACTACACATGAATATTGCTGTAGCATGCTAATTAATAAGTACCCCAACTTTCTTAAACTTTATTTATCACCTATCCATTGCCGGACGGTTCCCATCTTTGTTCTGTTGCCGTGACGTGCTATGTTGCCCTGGTTTACCGTCACCCCCACACACACGTATGATACATCGAGTCATGAGTATGAGATATCATCTTTTAAATATTTTCCAAAAGCTTAGGAAAAATGAAATATAGCCGAGTCAAATATATATCATTATCCGGCTTTTATACTAAAGTTGAGTAACATAGGTGACGGTATCTTAATGTTGTAACTGAATGTTGTACTTGTTCCCCCCTGCAGATATGTTTTTGGTTGGATGTTATCCAAATACATGGAAGAGAACAGTTGGTGACTGGGGACTGATTCAGAATAAAGTTGATCATTATTCAGAAACCAGGAATCAGCAGAATATGTAAATGAATTTATAATTTTAACTATGTTTATTGTACAATTTAAAGCTCTCTATTGATAATAGATGCTTAAAGTGGTTGCAGATTTGACAAATTCTACCTAATGAGCTTTTATCAGGATTATACATTTTTTGAACAAGAACCCACAAATTTGTTCTGCATTAAACTTCTGCTTAATGCCTTGTTTTCAATTTAGATAATTGTCTCGTACAACAAGTTTTACATTCAAAGTAGAGAAAAACTTTGAAATACAGTCCATGTAAATTAAAATTTATACATGTTTGTTAAATTTAGGGGTTAAGGGTTTAGATTGTAAGATTTAGAGTTTAAAATTTAGGGTTAGAGTTTAAGGTTTGGAGTTTAGAATTTAAGGTGTTAGGATTAAGGTTTTAGATTTCAAAGAAAGATAGTGTAAAATATATTGCACAAGTTGTGTATCAAAATATAACCCTTGAAATAATGTGTCAAATGATAAATACTCGCATTTTGACAATTATGTTTTCTTGCATACTACGTTGGACCTGCCAAGAATGGTGGAACTATATTCATGAATAAGCTTCATTTCAGTAGATCGGCTGGCCGACTCCGGTCTTAGTGCCGGAGGCACCCCTCAAGTCAAGTAACATAGGTGACAGTACCTCAATGTTGTATCTTGAATTCTAGGTGAAACTATATTTATTAATAGGCTTATCAAAATGGAAAATAAAAACTTAGAATCATTTTGCCAACTGTGATAGAAGTGCAGCAACTCATTTGGGACAAAGTATTGTAATGTAAACAACTGGTTTGATCAAGTTGCTTCTAAAAGAGAAAAAAGTTTATTGAACATCATTCACACTCAAATGCAAAGTTTCTAACAACAGCCAAAGCATCAAACCAAACATTACGTTTTCGACATTATTAAGCAAATGGAAACCAAGCACAGGTGCTGCTTTCAACAGCAAGATAAGTTTTAAGATCGCCTCTGGCACTTCTTTTCCCACCACTCCAGGAATTTGACTTGTGCAGCCATTGTGTCCAACCTGTAGAGTTGATACCAGTGGTTTGCGATTTCTTGTCCAAAAGTCCAACCAAAAACGCCTCCTCCTAAGAAAGCCAATCCGGCACCTGTGAAAAATCAGGTTGAGAAGCTTAAAATAACTTACTCATGCCTCATAACATTAACCAAACCACTTTTAACCCCGAGTTATAATAGCATAAAACTCGCAACATATAATGTTCTTGTGAATGGACGAACATTATTTTTTTCTTCTTCCAAGTCTTTCCATATTATTGTATCCGGGAAACCAGTGTGGAGAAGCTTAAAATAACTTCCCTCTGTCTTGTAATATTAGTCAAACCAAGTTCTAACACGAAGTTATTTTTTCTCAGACTGATCTACTTTAGTTGTATTAGTATAAACCATAAGCCAGGGAACAAGCTTGGACCATGCTAGTAGTAGTAGTGTTTCGAAACCAAGAAAGATGCTAGTAAGACCTAGACAGGCCACCAAGCGACAAAAACTTATGAGAAACTAAAGAACATCAGTTCACAAGGAGAATACAGGAAACACGAGGGATTATGACTCATTGAGAAAAGTGAGATCGTTTATGCACTAACCATTGCCTCGTAAACTTCTTTGACTACCTTGGGGGAAACATACGCAAATTGCTTATGGTTTTGTATATTCGTGCATTGGGTTAATTATGCAATGTATGAAAGGGAAAATATGACCAAAGAGAATAAGCAGTATGTTACCATGTAAACTCCTCGAGTATTTCCAGGCAAGACCTGCAGTTGAGATGGCCCCAATAGCACTTCCTGCAAAGGCAATGTTTGCTGCTTCCCTAGTAGTCTTCAACTGAAAAAGGAAACAAATCAAATCAAGCAATTTGAGACTTTCTACTGCAATGAAATGGCAATAACTTTAGCTGCATATGGTTACCTTACAGAAATAATATTCGATACTTTAACAATAACTTGCGCAATAAACTTTTGAATCAATTAACGAAACCACCCCATTATCAATATTACTTTCAAAGTTTCAACATTTTAAAATACTCAACATAAAATCACATAGGACAGCTGACAGCACCATTTCATATTAGAAAGAAAAATAAAGCAAGGCTATGCGAGGAAACAACTGAAGGCAGAATCTAGAAGCTGAGAAAATATTGGTGGCTTAGCTGTCTATTGCTTGTATAGCTTCTAGAAGTTTACAGGAGACACCTATGTCCTTGCATATATATGAACCTAGTGCAATAACAATGGCTATGAATGAAAAACCATAAAACTCTTCTTCTCACTTTATTCTTTCTATTCTCTTCTGGTCTTTACCTTCTTCCTTCTTTGATCTTTCTCCTATATTTTTTGTTGAGCCACTATTCTGGGACAAATTGTTAATCACTAATCATAGCCATACCCAGGGACGAACCCACCTTTACCTTGGGAGGGGCTCTTGCCCCCCACGCAACGCAGGGGAATATATATATAATTTTTACATTCGTTTTCTTTTGAAAAAAATGGATAAATTATGAATTTATCCCCCCACCTTTCAACATTTATGTTTTGCTTCCCAACCCCAAATCCTGGCTCCGTCCCAAGTCATACCGATTCCACTCAAACAAGGCGAACACAAGAAACACCCAAATATGATTAAAGATATTAAGGTGAATTCATTGTATAAGCAAATTTATAATCTTCAGGATCAGATAAAAGCTTTGGAAGCTTCTAAAGCTACGACACTAAGGCAGAACTTAGCAGTTGTTCATAACCTTTCTTAGTTTCCTTTCCAATTACTGGTTTCATGAAATTATTCTAATATGTGAACTCCATCAATTATAAAAATACTCAAACAACAGCACTCAAAACAACAAAATCCCGTGTATAAACATGAAAATAAACTATTTTGTGAAAGAAAATCAGAAAGAATAAAAGGAAAACGTAAAGGGTACCGAGAAAATTACTAGAATAGCTAGAAAATTCAAACAATAATACTCCAAAACATATTGAGCTACAAAATTTAAGGGCAACAAAAAAAATCAAAATGATAGGATATTATCGGTAGAAAGCATTAAATTTGCTAGAATTTGAACTAAATCAAAGAAACCCAATACGAAAGGGGAAAAGGGGGAGGAAAATATTACGGTGGGGCCATGAACCGAGTCAGAAGCGATGAACTCATTAACATCGGATTCAGACCATGATGGAAGAGAGTCTTGGCGGCCGATGAATCTAGAATAGACATCGGTAAATGGAAATCGCTGAGCCCAGAATTGTTTGTAGTCTCGCAACTGTTTCTTCAAGAACGAATCTGATGAATCTCCCATTTTCCTTTCACTTAATTTTAACTAATTGATCTCTCGCTTTCTCTGACTCCGATTCCTCGGCCTCTTCCCTTTAAGATGGCTGTGAGGGTGTGGATCCTCTACAACGCTAGCTTAGGTCGTTCTCCTGCACTCACCAACCATGTTATTTCATGCCAATTTTTCCTTTAATTACAAATGAGATAATATTCAAAATCATAGAAAATTAAAATTTTATGTGTACAATTAGAGATGGGCACGGGTCGGGTCGGGCCGGGTTTTTGGCCCACCCGAACTCGACCCGAAAATATTAATCCTAAACCCGAACCCGACCATATCTTTTAAAAAACTCGACCCGACCCGACCCGAAAATAAATACCTTAAACCCGAGTCCGACCCGACCCGACCCGACCTATATAAAAAAAATCAATTTTAGGGACTAAATTGTAAAAAAATAATTTTAAGAGACTTAATTGTAAAAAATAATAAATTTAAGGACTACATTGTAAATAAAAAAATCAATTTTAAGGACCTAATTATAAAAAAAATATAAAAAAGGGTATTATTACAAATATTCCTAAAAAAAATTTAGGGAAAAATTACAATATTAGTCCCAGGTCGGGTTGGGTCGGGTTTTTTCACCCTAAAACTCAAACCCGACCCGACCTCACCCTATACAAAAGCCCGACCCGACCCGAACCTGATTTTTTTATAAAAATACCCGACCCGATCGGGCCGGGTCGGGTCGGAACCCGTCGGGTTCGGGTTCCGTGCCCATCCCTATGTACAATTGAATCTAATGAGTAGCTTCAGTAGAATAGAAAAGATAATATTCATTCTATGAGATAAAGTTTCGTAGGTTAATCGTGTTGTTATTATTATATTTTTCACATGTTCACTGGGAATAATGAATTTATTTCCTCGATAAATATTAGTGTATTATAACAGAGTCTCAAAATTGTCGTAGTTAATCTTGCGAACAAAATATATGTGTAACCAATTTAATAACGGCCAGCCTATAGACTAACCATTAACTATCATTTTTAGTTGTTTGGTTAACCAAAATCGTCTAACATTAACAGTTCGGTTAATTAACCTGTAAAATGTAACAGTTACAGTTTAATATGCACACCCTTAATGTAAGGTGCGCATGTAACACCCCAAGTTTTTAAAGTTAAAAAAAGTGAGAAGAAAGTGTTGTTAAGGGTTTTAAACCGTTGACCTTCACTTGGTGAACTTAAGTCTTAACTATTTGGGCTGAAGACCACTCTTGGTTAAACTATGCACCATCTTTGTTTTATAATATATTATAGTGTCCTGACTAATACTAATTATAGACTAAACAACCTCATCTGGCTCATTTAATTTATTTCGAATATGGATAAAATATTGGATAAAAAAGATGAGCCTTCCCCGACCCTTCACCTAACCCCATCGGTCACTCCTCCGATCGCCTTCATCGTCCCGTCGTGGCGTGCACCGCCGTTACCTCCACGTTCGCCGTCGTGCCCTGAATCAAACCTCGATCACCACACGTAGAATCGACGTTTCATCTGCCGTAGAGATCGATTTGAAGATCCGACGGAACCCTCCATCTCGCCTATGATTTTTGAGTTTTTCGGCCGCCTCGACCGTCTTTTCGTCGCGCCGTCACTGCCATCATCATCTTCGTGCCATGGCCAATAAAATCCAACTAAGTAATCAGTCGATCAACGTCGAAAAAGGTCTGTCGGAGTAACGCGAGTTCGACCGACTTTTGTTCATTTTGGAATCGGCACAAAAATGGCATCTTCGGTGACTTTCCCGGCGGCCGTCCGGTGAACTAAAACTTAGGATAATTGCAATTTCTTGAATACGAGATGTTGAAGGATGTCAAATTTGGGTTCAAGAGAGTTCGAATGTCGTTCGAGAGTCGAATGTTATAGCAAGGATTCAAGGTAATACATTACTACCTCCCGCATGCTTCCAAAACTTGTTGGTATTCGGTTAATGCTTGCAGTTGCTTGGGAAGTTATAGTAGTGAGGCTTTACCATTGAGACTGAAAAATTTGCTTAGATTCTTTTTGAGATTGAATAATCTCTGATGACATTCATGAGAAAATAATTGTATGTTTGGATTAGTCAAACTCGCGTAAATTGTTGAATTGATTAAAATGACTGAAATGTTTGGAAATACTGATAAGGCTGAATCGATCGGAATATTCATAATGACCAAAAGGAATAATCATTCCTCGGCGCCGATTGCCAAAATAATCAAAATTACCCTCGAGAACTTTAACGAATGAATAGATGGAAGAACCGAGAAACTCTGAATTACTGAAACATTTTCGAGCATCGAAATATTTGAAATACCCTTGAATACTGATAAGACTGAAATGGGTCACAATGACCCTAAGACATGAAATTAGAAATCTCAATAAAGATAAACAAATGTAATGGCTCCAAATATGGTAAAATATGACCTGTGCCAGTTGGTCGATTCAGATACCATGATGATAGTGGGAGAATATTGTATGAAGGCACGTGCAATTTATTTGGAGAAAGTACATAGTTAATAGTGAGAGGGACATGTTTTCCTAAGGCACACTCGATGTTTTGGAATGAGTTCAGATACAATGCACATGTTTGCATACTTGGAAAATACCACTCGAATATATGCTTGATTTTTGGTAATAAGTTCAGTGGACGATTGGTGAAGGTGAACTATTGTTGTTATGCTCTGTAGTCAGTTCTGAGAAATGAATGGTTGAAGTTTACCTATCCGGTGAGATATTAAACATTGTGTTAATGGGTTTCGATTAGTTCAAAGGGGCTTGGAAACCTGAAGAACAACTAGAAGTCTTAAATTCTGTACATCACCGTGTTGAGTTGTGTGGGGCTCGATTCGTTGAACCGATAAGGCTCACCAAGTGGTGGAGAGGTGGATTTTTGGGTGGAAGGGTTGTGGAAGCTAAAATGGTAATAGACACAATGATTTATAGTGGTTCAACCTTCTAACTAAGGTCTACATCCACTACCTTAGCTCCCCACTAAGGATTTCCAATTAATCCACTATTGATTCGTCCCCTTTTCTAGGCTTAGGAGGTAACCCTTATACACAATCAAGCTTTCTACCCAAAGCCTTGATTGAAACCCTCTCTTACAAAGAGAAACAATAAGCAAACTTAAATCCCTCTAATAGGTATTTGTTTGCACAATTTAGCACTCACCCAAAACCTAAAACACTTGAGCAAATTTGACAATTTTGGCTCACTAGTGTTTGTCTATACAATAAATGACAATTTAAGCTCTAAGACAATCTTTGATCATTTATTGTTTGACAATATGAGCATTAGCCTTTACTTGATGCTTGAAGGTCCCTTTTATACTCCTTGATGAGTTTATAGCCGTTGCTAGCCGTTGGGATTGAATTGGAGTCGTTGAGGACTTTAATTCCCACCATAAATGCAGTTTTGCAGCTCCCCGTTTCGAAACAGATGTGCCCGTTTCGAAACGCCCTTTAAGTAGAAAGAGCCGTTGCAGTCTGACGTGGACCCGTATTGAAATGCTTTAGTCCGTTTCGAAACACCCGTTTCGAAACGCCTGTCCCCGTATCGAAACGACCTGCATTTAAAAGTTAGTTAAGAAATAGCCGTTGGGGTTTATGACCGTTGTGGTCAATGCCACGTAGGTGTATCGAAACGACATAGCCCGTTTCGAAACACTGGGTAAAAATCTTATCCAGAGAATGTTCGTTTCGATACGAGTATCGAAACGTTTTTGCTACTGGAATTCCCGTATCGAAACGCCCTAAGGTGTTTCGAAACGCCTGGACAGTTTTGTGAAGTTTGGCTTTGAAAAACATTTAAAATCCTTTTAAAAGCTTCCCTAAACATAATTTCAAGTTGTTTGGACTTTGGAAATATTTTAAATACTTTTTAAATCAGTCCAAAACATTTTTCAATTATTATATCAAAACATTAGTTCTACAATCTCCCTCTTTTTGATATAATAAAACTCACTTGAAAAATTGTTTGGGATTCTCCCCCTTTAACTTTAAAAATGTGAATAAGAGATTGAAGATATGAAATCAAATAAAGCTCCCCCTTTTGAAAATTCAATTTTTCAAACCATTTCTCCCCTTTTTGTTATATCAAAAAGAATTTAAAACATTAAGTTCAAAATAACAATAGAGGTAAAAATTGACAAAAATAGAAATTTAATTTTAAAATGGCTCCCCCATAATTAAAGCATCAATAAAATGTTAGTCCAACATTTATGATCATCTAGTTGAATAAAATAAAAATAAAACAAATAAATGCAAAAACAACTAGATTTTTACCAACACTTGAACCCAAAGGGAGGATGTGAAGCCTTCCTTCTTCAAATGTTCTTTCTTGTGTGCATGGAGCTCCCCCTCAATGTTTGACTTGTTGAACATCTCCATCACACCTAGCAAAAGACAATCAAGTAATTTTTGGTATCCAAATTGCTTTGGATCCATGAACATTAGTAGCACAAATTTTAGTCCCCTTAAGAATCCATTTTTCAATGTCATCCTTTTTAATTGAAGTGGTTAGTCCTTTTGGGACCCAAACACTTCTAAAACATTTTCCTTTTACAAATCTAGGGGCACTACATTGTCTTACATAAAAATTTGATTTTCCAAAATTGTTTTTCTTTTCAAGCTCTTTGGAAATCAAATCCTTTTCTTCTTGAACTTTTTGAAGCAAATTTTGTAAATCAAAACATTTTAATTCAAACTCTTCGAGTTTTTCTTCAAGTTCAAGTTTGGTTTTAGAAATCAAATCATTTTGAATTTTCAACTTTGAAATCAATTTATTGTTTTTCAAAATGTGATTTTTAAACTCTAAAACCAAATCATCATAGGCATCTTGTAATTCATCAAAAGAATAAGAACATGAAATAGATGAATTAGAAGTTACCCTTGAATCTTCTTCGATGGCCATAAGGCAAAGGTTGGCTTGTTCATCGTCGGTAGAGTCCTCATCACTCCAAGTAGCCACATGTGCCTTCTTCTCATGGCTTGAAGTGCTTGCCCTCTCCTTTTTCTTGGAATCTCATTCAAGCTCTTTCAAGGATTTCTTCATGAACGGGGCACACTTCTTGAAGAGATGGACTATCTCTTCATCTTCATCATCCTGTTCACTTGAGTAGACATGATGACAAGTGGAGGATTTGAGAGCCATGACACTTGCATTGATGCCAAGCCCTTTGATTTTCTTCTCTCCCGTAGCTCTAATTTCTTCCCTCTTCTTCTCATCTTCTTTATTCTTCTTCATGATTTGATGAGTAAGGAGTGACCCCATGAGTTCATCAAGCTTCAAGGTCTTCAAATTCTTGGCTTCGATGATGGCAGTTCTCTTTGAGTCCCAAGACTCGGGAAGTGAGTAGATGAACTTTCGAACAAGCTTTTCCTCCGAGATGACTTCTCCATAGCATTTGAGACCATTGGTGATAGTGGAGAACCTATCAAACATCTTCTCGATGTTCTCTTCCGGATCCATTTTGAAGTTCTCATACTCTAAGGTTAGGAGCCCAATCTTGGTCTCCTTGACTTCATCGGTCCCCTCGTATGTGACTTCAAGCTTGTCCCATACCTCCTTGGCACTCTCACAAGAAGACATCTTCTCATAGATGGTTGGGCCAAAAGCACAAAATAAGATGTGCAAGGCTTTGCAATTAAGCTCCATCTTCTTGCGATCGAGCTTACCGGATCTTCTCAATAGGATGCGAATCCTCCTAAATTGAGCCAAGCTCTGATACCAATTGTTGAGTTGTGTGCGGCTCGATTCGTTCAACCGATAAGGCTCACCAAGTGGTGGAGAGGTGGATTTTTGGGTGGAAGGGTTGTGGAAGCTAAAATGATAATAGACACAATGATTTATAGTGGTTCAACCTTCTAACTAAGGTCTACATCCACTACCTTAGCTCCCCACTAAGGATTTCCAATCAATCCACTATTGATTCGTCCCATTTTCTAGGCTTAGGAGGTAACCCTTATACACAATCAAGCTTTCTACCCAAAGCCTTGATTGATACCCTCTCTTACAAAGAGAAACAATAAGAAAACTTAAATCCCTCTAATAGGTATTTGTTTGCACAATTTAGCACTCACCCAAAACCTAAAACACTTGAGCAAATTTGACAATTTTGGCTCACTAGTGTTTGTCTATACAATAAATGACAATTTAAGCTCTAAGACAATCTTTGATCATTTGTTGTTTGACAATATGAGCATTAGCCTTTACTTGATGCTTGGAGGTCCCTTTTATACTTCTTGATGAGTTTATAGTTGTTGCTAGCCGTTGGGATTGATTGGAGCCGTTGAGGACTTTAATTCCCACCATAAATGTAGTTCTGCAGCTCCCCGTTTCGAAACGCCCTTTAAGTAGAAAGAGCCGTTGCAGTCTGACGTAGACCCGTATCGAAACGCTTTAGTCTGTTTTGAAACACCTGTCCCCGTATCGAAACGACCTGCATTTAAAAGTTAGTTGGGAAATAGTCGTTGGGGTTTATGAACGTTGTGGTCAATGCTACGTAGGCGTATCGAAACGGCATAGCCCGTTTCGAAACGCTGGGCAAAAATCTTATCCAAGGAATGCTCGTTTCAATACGAGTATCGAAACGTTTTTGCTACTGGAATTCTCGTATCGAAACGCCCTAAGGTGTTTCGAAATGCCTAGACAATTTTGTGAAGTTTGGCTTTGAAAAATATGTAAAACCCTTTTAAAAACTTCCCTAAACATAATTTCAAGTTGTTTGGACTTTGGAAATATTTTAAATACTTTTTAAATCAGTCCAAAACATTTTTCAATTATTATATCAAAACATTAGTTCTACACACCGTTTATATCTTGTTGGTTCAAATTACCGATTTACCCCTCGAAGGTCAAAATGACCTTAATACCCTCATAGGCGATAACATTTAATTCTGCTCGCGATATATCTAAAATCCCAATGATTCTGATGCACCAACTTCTGATGTTGATTCGATTCGTCTTATCAAACTCCCATATTCGTAGGGACCTCATTCTGAAATCAGTCCAAAATTGTCAAATGTCATCTTTCTGATGTCTATCAAGTACCTTTAAGAAATGAATTGGGTCATAAAGCACGTACCATGTATCTGTAAATACTTTCTGTTTTAAACCAAGACTATATGCTTAAAATTTAAAAGTATGATACTGTAATACGAAAGGAAAGTAATTCCCTGATTTCTGACCTCTGATATGGAAAATATATCTGATATATGTCATTGAATATGAAATAATAATAATAATAAAAAAATTACATATGTCTTCTAGTATAAAATAGATTTAATATCTATTTTCTGTAATACTGTCTTCTGAATATAAACTAAAATCATCTAGGTATATTATCTGGGATATGAATGAAGATCTGTAGGCTCAGCGCTGGTAAGTCTTTCTTGACCTAAGCTCCTACGCCCAATGGGCCTAGGGTAAGCCTTTCTATTAAGCTTCTACGCCCATGGGCCTAGGGTAAGTCTTTCTGGACCTAAGGCATCCCCTTAGGTAGGCTCCTACGCCTTAGGCCTAGGGTAAGACCTTCTGTATGCAGTTCATGGGGAATTGTATTTTGGAGTTTGGTTGGAGGGTAGTTAAGTAAATTAATAAAACTTTCTGACCTCTTTTAAAACATACCCTACTAAATTAATGTATCAAAGTGAACTTTCAGTAAACTTGCAATTCGCGCCTAATGAACTACTAAGATTCGGGTGATCAAATAAAGAACAACACTATTACCTTACGGTGTAATGATCCACTGAAATATCGAATCGTAATTTGAGCTTACTGTTGCCCAGTTGATCATGACAGTGTTGAGCTTGCCATATACTTGCTTGTGATTCTAGCATTCCTTGGTAGTCTGTATTACTGAGCTTTTCGAAGCTCACGTTGTTTTTACCATCACAAGTTAGAAGATCGACTATGTCGCAGTTGTTAACATCGGTATGTGAGTTTCTTTGGCTTGCTTGCAGAGTATGGTATCTATAATTAGGGGGCATGTATGTCACGTTTTGATTTATATTCGAGTATGAAACCTGTATTAACAACTTTTATCACAGTTTTGTTTCATTGTCCGAATGTTTTCAAAAATTGTACTTTAATTCAAAACTTGATTTGTGATTGTAAATGGTTTAACAATTTATTTATTTGAAAATTTAACGTGGGTCGCTCCGGTGGCCCTAATGTAACTTCCTAGGATCCGTAGTAACGCATAGGCGAGTCTAGGGGGTTACAACGCATGTATTTCCAAAGGTGTATGTGCTTTCTCAAAGGGTTAAGAATGTAACGCCTTGGTTTCGGGCTTAGAAGTTTCGATAAAGGTTTCGGGGTTCGTTAAACTAGTTTCTGTGTTGTAGTTGAGTTCAGGGAAAAATTGTCTTCGAGTGTTCCTAAAAATGCGATTTTTTTCTAAAATCCTTATTAATTATATATAAGGTGTGTGTGAAATCAATTTTGGAAAAACTTTTTCAGAAATCGGACATTTTAATCTAGTGACTAAAATGTAAAATTTCAAAACTGTTTTGATGACTGTTTTGTAAAAGGATCAAAACGTTGAATATTTAAAGAGCTATTTGGCCAAGTCTAATTTCAGATTTTCCCCTAAATATTTTGATTTCTAAAAATAATTTTAAAATGGTTTTAATTAAACTAAAAGAAAATTTGAAAAGCCCTCATCCTTTTCACGTTATTTTTCTCTTCTCATTTTCCTTCAAGCTTTTTTCATCCAAACAACCTTATTCAATCAGGATTTCAAAGGTAAACCTTCTTTTACATTGTTTTTGCATCATTAAATCTCATTTCTATGATTTATCTCTAAAACCCATTATTTTTCTCTAGCTATCTCAAAGTTTTCATTTAGAAAAGGGGGAAAATCCACTATTAGAGGCGAGGTGCGTTTTTTCTCTCTAATGTAAAGTTCTTTATTGAAATTCCCACGTTCTTGATTCTTTTATAATGATTATTTTAAAGTCTTTCAATGTGATTAATGGAAATGAGCTAAAATGAGCTTTTTAAAGTGGATTTGTAGAATTTTCGTATGAATTTTGTTTTGCCGGGTTTGAGAATGATTTTAGTTATTTTTTGATGATAAGTAACGTTGGAATAATTGTTTGATTACACAAAATCCAAAACTAGGTGTGTGGGTGAGGTTTGAAGTTGAAAATCTTTAGATTTTGGCTTAGGTTTGTGGAAAATCAGTGGTTGGTGGTTCATTGTTATTGGGTTGATGTTTTTAGATGTTTATAGATGTGGTTTGTTGATAATTTTGCTGGGTTTAAGTTTGAAGTTGCTTATGAATTGATTGGTGTTTGTTGATAGATGTTGAGTTTTTGAGTCACTGCAAGTTTGAGGGCTTGAAAACACTCTATTGCTCTGTTTTGGATTGATTAGAAATAGAGGAATCTGATTTGGTTATTTCGAACGCGATACTGGGTGATCCGACAGCTTGATTGTGTGATCGGCTAGCTTTTGGGTATAGCTGGTGAGTGGAACTATTTTATAAAGCCTTAACATGGTTAAGAACAAGATTTTGGGGTTTAGATTGAGCTTGAAAAGTTAATCTAAACTCAAGAGTAAGTTTGGTTGTTTTCACCTTTGTTTTTAGCTTTTTACTTTGGTTTTGTTGAGCCTAATTATATTTTATTGCAAATGATGAAGTTTACTGTTTTCATATGTGTTGAGATGATAGAATGATAAATCATGTAAATCTCATGTTTTGAAATGTGTTAGGAAGAGTATTATTTATTGAGTAAATGCTATGCATGGAGATGTGTATGAAAATGGGATGAGAAATGTTATGGTAGTGACCTTGCAAAACAGTGGGTAAGCGTTGGCCTTGGTGAGTATATTGGCACTTGTGGAGATTCTTATTACCAGATATAATTGGTCGACCAATAGGATGAGAGTACACTATAATGGTAAAATTCACGCGTGGCCTTAGTGATGTTAGATTCCACTAAGGAGGAGTACGGTGATGGGCATTCCACCAGAAATTTATATTTACTATACGTTGTGAGTACGATGATGGGCATTCCACCGAAAGTTGTCTTGATTACGGTGATAGGCATTCCACCAGAAGTTTTTATTGTTGTTATGAGTATGGTGATGGGCATTCCACCGGAAGCTCATAATGTTGTTATGATTACTGTGATGGGCATTCCACCGAACGTTATCCGCATATCTGAGTAAAAGTGCTAAAATGTCAATATACTCATGTGACGCAGATTGCTTTTATGCTTTTATTGTGTTGATGTTGTTGTTGAGCTTGAGATATATGTTTCCATTTAGATGTGGATGTTATGCATTGTTTTGTATTTCAAGCATGTGATAATTTGAGCATGTAACATTGAAAGTTTATGTTTGAGAAATAATTTGTGAAATGGTTTATTTTTAAAAGCAAGCAAAATGGTTTAAAACTGCATTGTTGTTGTTGTTGTTTTGAGCACCGCTCACTAAGCATTCTTGCTTACGCTCTCTTTTCCAACAATGCAGATCCGTAGACCATTCGTGGTAGCAAGGAAACAAGGAGTGGTCCAAAAATTTACATTTTTGCTCAAGTATGATTTTGGCATCAAATAATAGTATGTTAGCAATGGGTTAGGACCTTTATGTTTTAAGTAAGGGTTGTTTTGAGACTCCATATGTTGAGACATGTTTATGATGTCTTTTTAGACTTGTAAAGTACCTATTCATGTTAAAGTATGGTTTGGTTTGAAGTTTGACCATATTGTGAATTTGTTTATGCTTAAGTTGCTTATATCTAGAATCTTGTTACGTTTGATCATGCTATGTAGATGTTGTTGCCTTGGTTGTTGAAGTTTTGTGGTATGTTTGAGTTGTATGCATGTTTATGTCTTGATTGGAGGGTCTTTACGGGTTAAGATTACAATAAACCAGCAAAATGTGTCATTGTAGGTCGAGCGTACCGATACGGTCGAGGCTGTATCGATATGAGGTACCTGAAAGGGCTTAAGTGTATCGATACGTTAAGGTCCGTTCCAGTACATGTTGCTACTAGAAACTTTGGTTCCGAAATGCCCCCGAGGGTGTTTCGATACGAGCTAGTGTTCTGAGCCCTTCGAACCTGTTTCGATACGCCTGTATCGGTACAGGGAAACCTGTATCGATACGGCCAGCTGTTTTGTTAGTTATTTGAGCCTTCTGAAGTTCTATTTTCTTACGTTTTAGTCTATATTTGTTATGTAATCGTTGTAATGAGTTCAGATGGTTATTTTAAGCTGCATTTTGGCATGAATTATGACTAATTGAGGATTGGTAACCTTAATTTCATGCTAAGACCCTAAATCTTATTAGTTTTTCAATTTGGTCCCTTGTTGTTTGAAGTGCCTTGTTGATGTTCCTTTCTCTGTTTTGATTTCTTCCGCTGCGAGTTTCTCTCATAGGATGTTTTATGGCTTTTATAAAAGTTTTAAAAAATAAGGTTGCTAATCGGAGTGAAACCCTAGTGAATTTTCCTTCGATTTTCCCCGTGTAACTTGTTTAGTTCGGTCGGACCGCTAGACTGAGCTAAAGGGGTTACAAAGAAAGAGATTCAACTAATTTTTAACCTCGAAAGACATTAATATTTCAAAATGCAACTAATTTTTAATAAAATATATATATAAATTAATCTAATGTAACTGAAAAACACGAACACAAAAACTTATAATAAATTTCGGTTGATTTAAAAATCGGTCGAATTAACTAAAATTTATTCAATTTGATTATAAATTTCAAACAAACATCAATTCGATTAACAATCAAAAATAATAATTTAATTAATTTTGAATCACCAATCAAATTAATCGTTTGAATAAAGCTAATAATTATGAAATAAAAATGCATGCAAATGCAAACAATAGGACCTTGTTTCCTTAACTTTGAAGAAACAAATGCCTAAATAAAAGAAAGAAAATCCATGAGCTTTTCCCTTTAGAAGCAGCATAGAACCCATTGCATGAGGTGACCAAAACTATTCCTTGCCAAAGCATTTAAGAAACAATTCCCCCAAATTAAATTAGATTCCATAATTTGTGCATTTATTTATTTTTATTCGATAATTAATATTTTAGTCCTTAATTTTGTCCATTTCTCTCACTGATATTTAAATTTGTCTATTTTTCTCACTTCAGTATCCAAATTTTTTAGATTCACGTTAGTACTTGAACTTGTTTATTTTCTCACATTGATACCCTTTTACAACGGATTTGATTTTTATATATTATAATTATTACAAATTTCTAATTTTTATATATTTGTCATGATTTTCTATAATTTCTTGCAATTATTTTATTTTTAGATAATGATATGGAAAAATCTCAAAGTTTCATATCATTCCTTTTAACATTGACACAAAACATGAACTAATGTGAAAGAAATCAAGTACCCACGTGGGCAAAAAAATTAAATACTACTGAGAAAATATACAAATTCAAAGACTAAAATGTGATTTATTTGAATTAATTGTACTATACGTCTTCAACTATGACACTCATTCTAAAATGGACCTTAAAATTTTAAATGTTCTAATTTCATCCACAAATTATAGATTTTATTTTAAATTGGTCCCTAAATTTTTAAATGTTTCAATTTTACCCCTAAATTATGACCATCATTCTAAATTGGTTCCAAACACTTGAACATTTCAATTTTATCTTTAAATTATCATTTATGCAACATCATATTATTACATTACACATCAGTGCTTACATGACAATTAACAATTTTTACAATGATTTTGTTAACATGAGATATTATTAGCGTATACTGATAATTTGAGGACGAAATTAAAACATTCAAGAGTTTGAGTACTAATTTAGAATGAGAATCGTAGTTTTGGATGAAATTAGAACATTCAAAAGTTTGGGAGCTAATTTAGAAAAAAAATCATAATTTAAAGATGAAATTAAAATACTTAAAAGTTTAGAGACCAATTTAAATTGAAAGTCATAATTTAAAGACGTGTGGTACAATTAACTCGAAATATTAATATTATATACTTATATAGAATACACAATAACTTCTTACATCGCAATTCACATATTTGTGTATTTTTATTTTATATTATATTGGGGGACGTTTGAGATGATTTAGAGTATTGACCCTCTTTTTTACCTTCTGATTCTTTAAAGTTTTACCTTGATTAATTCGGATTGACCGCGTTGTACATCTGACTTTGACGGGTGAGTCTTTGAGCAAAATTTTTCTCATTTCCTACATACACAATGCATCGAACTCGAGACATGTTTAAGCGATGTTAAGCTGCTTACCAGTTACCACTTGAACCAAACCGTTAAACTCAAAATTCTTAGCTTCACCTTTGATATTATGTTATGTCTTGTAAACCGTGATAACAATCATACCATTGCAAGAGAAACAAGAGAAATAAAGAATAACTCTATTGAAAGCAAAACAAAAGAGAAGAAATCAACACGTTTATTTTTGCTCGTTCTGTCCATATAAAAACCAACAACAAATAGAGCTTCGTATTCATTTTCTGAAGACATTGAATCAAAAGATTTATAATCCGAAGGGCTGATTTAATAATTATACCAAAACATGGATTCGAAGCCAAACGTCATTTACCAAGAGTTGGAGGTGGCCACTGAATGGGTTCATCAGGTTGCAGACGACACTCTAATTGCATATCTACCGGGTATTGTTTTTCTCCAATTTTCTTTTATAATTTCAAAACGGTTAATTCGATCTGTATTTGAATTAAATTATCCGGAATCAAATTAATCAATTTTTTTATTTATTCGATGTTAATCAAATCATATTTTTTTGAAAATTATTAGTCTAACTGGACAAAGTTATTTGATGATTCGAGTTTTACTAATAAATAATAATGTTTAAATAATTCATTGAACAGGGTTTAGGAAGGAGCAACTTAAAGTTCAAGTAACCACCGGGGGAAACCTGAGGATATCCGGAGAACGTCCGATTGGTGTCGACAAAATCAGCCGATTTTTTGAGGAATTTCCGATTCCGTCGAACTGTGATCAAAGCAAAATCAGAGCAAACTTCAACGGCGGCATGCTCCACGTTAAATTCCCCAAACTGATAATCCAGGCCGACGAAAATCAACCAAAAACATCTGCAGAATCTGATCAAAAGCCTACTTCAAAGAAACAAAACGACGCCGTTCAACAAGCTCCTCCCTTGGCGACTTCACGGCCTCCAAGCCCACCGGCAGATGATGCAGCGCTGAAACGAAACGACACCGTCCAACAAACTCCTCCTCGTCCTCCCACGGCCGCCGTGGAAAAACGAATAAGAGATGAGAAGAAGAAGAATATTGCCGCTAATGGATCTCACAGTAATCCGCAAGATGTCGCGGAAAAAGAAGATCTGAATCTGAAAGAATTTGACAGTATCGAAAATTACCAGACGAGGATTCGCATGAAGAAGGGGATGAATAATCCAAGAAAAATTATGAACATTGTTTTGGCTGTTTTATCGGTTGTGGTACTTCTTGTTTATCTTAGAAATGCCATTATGTTGTTAGGAACTACCACAATTAACTAAGCATTTGGAAATTAAATCCCGCAATTTGTATATTTCATATATTCGTATAGTATCAATTAAATTCTTTATGAACGTAAATTTTTAAGTTATATATAATTTATGTTTGAGAATTCATAAATACAAAATATAGGTGAATCATCTCGTGTTTAAAAATATCATATTTGATGAATTCAACGAGTAGACTCAGTAAAAAAACGATGATATTTATTTTAATAGATTAAAGTTTGGACAGCTTTATTTGCAAAATATGTATACTTCATCAAGAGATTAAGAAAAATATAGACATATATTATATTATATCACTTTTATTTTAATTTGTTAAATTTCAATTTTTATATTTTCTGAAAATTGAAAAGTTAACCAGTTGCTTGTAAACACATTAAAACGGAATGATTCATTTATGCAAACTAATTGTATACAAACTTTTGAACTATTAATTTTTTTTATATTTTTTTGAGTTAATTGTATCACATCTCACCAAATTATGATTATCGTTTTTAATTAGCCTAAAAGCTTTTGAATGTTTTAATTTTATTTTTTAAATTAAGACTCCCATTCTAAATTGATTTTAAAGCTTTAAATATTTCAATTTTATCCCAAACTATGATCCTTATTCTAAATTAGTCCTTAAATTTTTGAACATTTCAATTTCATCTCTATGTTATTTGTTTGTGACACAACATATTTTTACATAATATAAAAAATGTTTACATGACAATTAAGGACAGAGTCAGAATTTGAGGTTGAAAAGTAAATTCATAAATAAACAATTTAAAAAAAATTATATAAGAGGATAAAAATGAAAAAAATCTTTGGGGGTGGGAAGGGGCACCCCTTGCCCCTCCCCACCCACATTTAGCTCCGTCCCTGATGACAATCAACATTTTGCATAACTATTAGGGTAAAATACCTAAATCATCACTTAACTTTGCTTTGTGACCTATTTTAGTCTCTCAACTTTTAAAATGCTCAATTTTATCACTGAACTTTAAATGTTGACCTATTTTGGTCACTTCACCGTTAAATCTCTAACATTGTTATGCCGTGAAAATAAAAAATAATATATATATATATATATTCAATACACATCATTAAATAAAATAAAATTATTTAAATTAAAAAATTAAAATTTAACTCTCATCCTCACCCTCCTTCACCCTCACCCCCACTCATTCCCCAAACACCCATTGTCCATCACTGCGTCACCCTCAACCTCAACCTCCACCGAACATAATCCATTACCACATAAACTGTCGATCATTCAGCAACCTTCACCTCTCGACACAAAATCGAAAAATTTCATCCTAAATCTTCACCAAAACCAGTCCCTCACACACCCATTTGCCCTTAAACGATGACCCAAACTAACCCATATAGCTACCGAGCATCCTTCACCATTGAGCCCTCAACCGTGCCTCATTCCAGCAACCATCATTAGACCCTTCATTGCGACCACCACCCTCATCACTTCTCACCCAAAATCGAGAGCCAACCAATCGCTAAATCAAAAACTTTTTTACCACCAGCTCCCCCTCAACTACCACCTAAGCTTTTACTGCCCTCATCCAAGACAAAACTGAGCATCGTATCTCAATAATTAGCAGCAGCAATAGAAGAATAAAGAAAAACCTAAAAAATATAAAAAAGACAGGTAATATATCTCTCGGCCAAAGTTCGTCGCCAGTAACTGAGGCTTCATATCGAAAATTTGAATGGTCAAAGTGCATTCCGTACAGTGGAGAGTGACATATCTCAAAACCAAAGTCATCCAACGGTGGATGGTGTAGATCTGGCACCGACGAGTTTCAAACATTGTGGTTATTTTGTGGGTTTTGAGTAGTTGAGGAGAAAATTAGTTTGAGGGAGAGGAAGAAGACGACGTGTTAAAATGTATATTTTATTATAATTTTTTATTTCCACATCATAATAGTGTTAGAGATTTAATGGTGGAGTGACGAAAATTGGTCAATATTTAAAGTTCAGTGATAAAATTGAGCATTTTAAAAGTTGAGTGACAAAAATAGGTCACGAAGAAAAGTTGAGTGATGATTTAGATATTTTACCCTAACTATTAACATAAGACATGATTATTATATTGATAGTGTGAGATGAAATTAGAACCTCAAAAGGTTTGGATGATCAAATTAATACGAGGGTCATAATTTGAGATGAAATCGAAATGTTTAAAAATTTGAGAACCAATTTAATAGAGAGGTCATAATTTAAAGATAAAATTATAATGTCAAAAAATTTAAGATTAATTTAAAATGATGAATATAGTTTCGGAACATGTATTACAATTAGCTTTAACTTTTTTATATACATAAATTGTTTTCCATTATCCCGACCATCTTCATAGTTTGGAAGGATGAAATGATGGCTAAGTGACATTTTCCTTCCACTGCTCTTGGCGTCAAAAGTTGTTCTCCACGGATAAACCAAGTTGTCGTTATCTTTGGGGTTGTTTTCGACCTTTACGAACCTGAGTTTTTTCCTACATCGTCTATGATGACAATCTTCACCCCTGACCGGTGAGGGAGCCTGCCTCCGAAAGGAGCTCTCGCATGGGCGTAGTTTGAGATATTCAGTGCAGTGATTTGTTTTGGTCCCCTCTTTTTCAGTTATTTGGTATTATGCTTTTGTTCTCCCGGTTTATGCTTTCGATAGTTTGGTTGCTGCCTGCTGCAGGAATTTAGTTTTGCTTAGCCCTCTGTGGCGTTTTCTTAAGGGCATGCTTGTTCTTGTTAAGCCTCTTGTTGTTTCGTGTTTATATGTTTTACTTATGGGGTTGGGCTCATGGTTGTATCTTTTTTTACTGTTTTTAATGGAGGTTGCAAAGGTTTTTGGATAAAAAAAATACATAAATTGTTTTAGTATTTATTTTCAGGTTAATAATTTTAATCACAGTTATTAGTTAAACAAAGTAAAATTTTTATTTTTTTTATAAAAAAGTAAAATTTTAAAGGTAATCTTCACTAGTAGCCCCTTTCGTTTAAGGTGTGTTTTATTTTGGTCACCAGAATTCAAAAAGGATTATTTTGGTCACTTACGTTTAGAATCGTTTCTATTTTGGTCCCTTGGCTGTTAGTCTCCGTTATTTAAAAAATAGTTTCTAATTTAACCCCTAAACTTTCAAAATTTTATTTTTCACCATCTTCCCCCAAAATTATAAAACTAAAACTCTATCAACAACCCTTCCTGCATCTCTAACACTGCTTCCTCTATGCAACATACATCATGAATCAGAATTACACAAAAAATTATACACTGTTTATACAAATCATAAATTTCATTGCTTAAACATACATGGGTAGCGATTGAGTCAAGTTCATCAAAAAAGAGGACACAAGAAGCATACTGACGAGCCTTGTCGAAAATTTCACGGACATTGACCTCGCTCTCTTCAAACCACATTGTAAGCAACTCCAGACCCTTACTAATAATGAAGTTTGCTTGACATTAGTTGGCAATAGCTTTGGCTAGAAGAGTTTTCCCACATCCTAGAGGGCCATAGAATAGTACACCCTTTAATGGCGATATCCTGAAATTCTCAAACTTCTTAGGATGCTCGACTGATATTGAATCGTCTATGTACCAAACAACCAATATAACAAATTAATTCTATTTTTATGAAATTTAAAAAGATAAAAGGGAGAGTAAATTAAGTAGTGACCAAAACCAGTGAACATTATTACCTCTTGAAGCTCTCTTTTGACATTCTCGAAACCTCCAATATCTTCCCAACTGACATTAGGCACTTCAACAACCTGACCAGGTGCAAAGAAAAAAACATATTAAAAACCAAACTTACCGAAAAAGACCATATTTGGCATTGATCTGTACATTAAGAATATTCATTATACTCATTGTTTCAAGCAGAGCCAATGGATTGCTTGTTCTAAGAGCAGTAGTGAAGTGCTCATATGAAACTGCTATAGAGTTTAATATCTCAGCATCTATCGAATCATCTTCCAAGTCAATCACATCCATCTTCTCTCGAATGCACTGTAATGCTGAGGGCTGCAAGATCAGCATCGACATAACTATGGGTTTCCTTTGATTTTTTTTTAAATCAACCTCTTTTAATTTAAAACCCTAACGCTTTTAACTTTGGTGGAATGAGTTGTAGTGTTGAGTTATAGTCATTGATTTAATTTTTTAGGTTTTAGTTTTATAAATTTTAGGGAAGATGGTGAAAAATAAAAATTTGAAAGTTTGGGGGTTAAATTAGAAACTAATTTTTTAATTAACGGAGACTAACGACCAATGGACCAAAATAAAAACGATTCTAAACGTAAGTGACCATAATAATTTTTTTAAATTATGGCGACTAAAATAGTACACACCCTAAACGAAAAGACCACTGGTGAAAATTACCCATTTTTTAATTTCTATAAGGTACGAGAATCATATGCCTTAATGTAGTGGGCCCTTGATATACACTTGTTATTCCCTTCAATATTTTCCATATTTCAACGCTACGAACACTATCAACTTCTCTTCCACTTTCTCTCTGCCCAAACACCTCATTTCCGAGAAAAAAGAGAAGCTTAAGTGAAGAAGTAGTAGAAAATGGCCGACCAGCTTACGGACGACCAGATTTCTGAGTTCAAGGAGGCCTTTAGCCTCTTCGACAAGGATGGCGATGGTCCATTTTCTCATCTCTCTCTCACAATTAGTTTGTTATTGATTTTTTCCTTTTAAATTTGGCTGTAATTATTTTCTTTGTTCAATTCAGTGAATGTTGTTTTCGCTTTTTCATGCTTAATTCTTGTTTGTTTTTTAAATTTTGCGATCGTATTCTTTTGCGATTCGAACGGTGTGATGGGTCTAGGGTTCCGAATTATGAATTTATGATTCTGATTGATATTTCTTTTGGTTTCGTACTTGTTCCTGATTGCTTTGGCTCTTGATTTCTATCCTTTCATTTACATTCCCGTTGACCTTTAGTTTTCATTCCATTGGTTTTATTTATTTGACTTGCTACGGATAGATCCTTTTTATGCAAAAGAGACTTACCTAGATCGCCATTTGTTTTGCTGATTTTCCTTTTAGCTTATGCTTGAGTTTTGTTTTAATCATGATTACAGATTGCATTTCTTTTGTGTAAATTATGTTTGGTGCTTACAGCTTACTAAATGAAGGTTATTGAACAAGAAATCATATATGCTTGTAAATTTTATGGAACAATAACATTGGCACCCTGGAAAAATGTTCACAATCCGCATTCCGCCATGTTTGTTTGGCTATCATTTATGTCTGTTTTTCTTGTAATCTTGATTGCTTCGCAGCCGATATTGTAGTCTTATTTCGTTGCATTGCATTTCTTTTGCATCCTTCTTGTAGGTTCCATTACTACCAAGGAGTTGGGGACTGTGATGCGATCGCTTGGACAGAACCCTACCGAGGCAGAACTCCAAGATATGATCAACGAAGTTGATGCTGACGGAAACGGGACCATTGATTTTCCTGAATTCCTTAACCTCATGGCAAGGAAAATGAAAGATACCGACTCCGACGAGGAACTTAAAGAGGCTTTCAGGGTGTTCGACAAGGATCAGAATGGTTTCATATCTGCCGCCGAGCTCCGCCACGTGATGACGAATCTTGGTGAGAAGCTTACAGATGAGGAAGTCGACGAGATGATCCGTGAAGCTGATGTTGATGGTGACGGGCAGATCAATTACGAGGAGTTCGTCAAAGTCATGATGGCCAAGTAAAGTTCTTTCCAACCATAACCAAGATCCAAAAAGGAAAAGAAAAGAAAAAAACAGAGCAGATAAGTTTCCAAAGATTTCAATTTCAATAGGACTGTTTATTGTTTGTATTATTTTGTGAACCGGCGGCTTGTTTGCTCAATTCTTTGTTCAGTAGTCTGGGTTTTTATTAGCAGCGTCATCTATCTTTTTTTTTTCTTACCTTTGGTGTTTTCTTGTAAGGGGAATTCTTTAACCCAACAAATTTTTGTAGCCGTCCGTTTAATCGAACTAATTCGGTTGTATCTGTTAATTTAGTTTTAACCGAACAGTAAACACTCTTATTCTTCAAACTTTTTAAATCTAGCCCTAGGGTAAGAGACTAAGGGTTATGCAAAGATTGAATTCGTGGCTAGTGTCCACATATGTGCCCAACAATAATCGTAGCCAAAAGTCAAAGGAATAAACAAAGTCAAAAGATGGGAAGAAACGACGTAATAAATGTGATTTTGTTTCCTCTATATCTAATATATATGTATGGATTAAAATTTATTTACGCACAATATAAAACTATGAGTTTTATACGTTTTTTGGATTGTTAGATGAGCGAATGAATTAATGAGATTAACTCGTTTTTCTTAAGTCATAATCTTAACATATCCTACAGTTGATTTCAACTATTTATTTCACCCATCGAACTATCTAAATAAACGTGTTAATTTAAAAAATGATTATTGAAAAAGGAAAATTTACTCAAATATTACTTTTGATTTTTTTATTTTCAAAAATAGGGATCCCAAAAAATTATTTTCGGATATAGGGATGATTACTGTTCAAAATCAGAAAACCTATGGACCACAACCCGAGTTTGAACAGTAATTTTCAACCACCACCCTTTTAAAATGCCACACTGCCATGTGGCACGATGTGGGCATTCCGAGCACTGTTCAAAGTCGGATTGCCCACCCCCGTCTTTGAACACTGCACCGAATAATGGTGTATGGGCTGCTCACTGCGTGCCATGTGGCGTCGCGCAAAACAAAAAAAGGGAGGAAAGCACCCCGTTTTTGAACAGTAAAACAACCCAAAAAACACTGTTCAAAAACGGGCTGTGGTCCATGGGTCTTCTGACTTTCAACAGTAAACATCCCTAGATTCGAAAATAATTTTTGGGATCCTATTTTTGAAAATAAAAAAATCAAAAGTAATATTTGAGTAAATTTTCCATTGAAAAGTATTATTATACAATATTATTTGGCATACAATTAGTTGAAAAGTAATATATATATATATATATATATATATATAGGGATGGGATCAAGTTACATGGTGTAAAACTCATTTTGTTTTACACCAATCTAGGACCATTGGATGAGTGAAATGTATGGATGAGATTAACAGTAAAAAATGTGAAGATTATCACTTGGGAAAAAAAGATAAGGAAATAATCTAGGCCATTAATTACCATCATCCAACGGTCCAAAAATAGTGTAAAAGTAATTGAGTTTTACACAGTGTAAGTTGATCCTAACCCATATATATATATATATATATTGTATCTTTATTGCTCAAATGAACCTAATATATACTAGTTGAAAGTAATTTTATAAGCGGTCTTAAGATTATAATAAGTGTTGTGTTTAATTATTATTAATTTTTATAAATATTTGAAGTGTTATATTTGAAGGACATTTGTAATTATCTTAAAAATGTTTGTGATATCAGTTCGAGAATAACATATCTCGAAATTAGTTTCATAAATTGATTGCTGATGAAGATCAGAGTAAGATAAAATTTGATTTAATTTTTATTAATTTTGAGAAGAAAAAAATAAAGAAAAAAGGTGCACGTTTCAGTACCGATTATGTTGTGAACGAAGATCGATGGTGGGTAATAACAACGATTTTGGATATTAGTGTTTTCTAAAAGAAAGATTTGGATAATATTATTTTTTAAAAGAAAAAAAGAGAAAGGAACAACCATGAAAAATCAATTAAAAACATTACCGTCTTAATTGTGATTTTTTAACGAAATCACGGTCAAAATTAGTCACCAGTGACTAATGATATAATTTCCCTTATAATTTTTAAGTGGAAAAGTAAATAATATTTAATTATTTATTTTAAAAGATACAAATTCAAATTAGTTACAATATGTATCAAAAAAAACTTTTAATATTAATAATATAATATTATTGTCGCAAACTAAAATAAACTTAATATTTTTTATTAAATAGTGATATTATATTCTCATGTTAGAATTTAAAGTCATACAAAATGTGTTAAAATAAACATAATATTTTTTTGTTAAATAGAGATATTATATTCTAATGTTAAAATTTAAACTCATATAAAATAAATTAAGACGAGCATTCTTAACCACTAATTTTCTTTTGACACGAGTCCATGTGGACCATACTGATTTGTTCCGAGGACTGCAATTACGTAAAACAAAAGCATATTGTTCAAATTGGAAAGAAAAAAAAGTTGCTGAAAATGGATAGAATACTATTGGGATAAATATTTAGTCCTTGAATTTCATAACCATTTTAAATATGATCCTTGAACTTGTTTTAGTCCATGCTGCTCTTGGATTTTAGTCATTTTATATAGGGTTCGGTTATCTCGGTAGAGATTTTTAAAAGAAATCATTTTAGTTCGGTTAAAGTTTACAATTTTAGGCAAAATTGATTAATCGATCTGATCGGTTATCTATAATATTTTTAAAATTTTTACATTTAGAATATGAAGAGTCTACCACGTGCGACGAACATTGATGAACACCACTAACGATGAACATCGATAAACACCATTAATTTTTTTAAAAAAAATTTAAAAATTTAAAGACTAAAATTATAATTAAAATTATCTCTTAAAAAATAAAAATCAAATTTAATAATTACTTTATAATATTTTTTAATAGGTTAGAATCAAATATACCCAATTCTCCTAAACCCTAAATCTAAAGGACTAAAATTATAATTAAAATTATCTCTTAAAAAATAAAAATCAAATTTAATAATTACTTTATAATATTTTTTAATAGGTTAGAATCAAATATACACAATTTTCCTAAACCCTAACAAAATCAATCTCTTAAAAAATAGAAATCAGATTATAATTTTAATAGATTAGAATCAATAATATGAGAATTGAGTATATTTGATTCTAATCTATTAAAAAATTATAAACTGATTTCTATTTTTTAGAGATTGATTTTGTTATGGTTTAGGAGAATTGGGTATATTTGATTGTAACCTATTAAAAAATATTATAAAGTAATTATTAAATTTGATTTTTATTTTTTAAGAGATAATTTTAATTATAATTTTAATCCTTTAGATTTTTAAAATTTTTAAAAAAATTAATGGTGTTCATAGTTAGTGGTGTTCATCAATGTTCGTCGCCCGTTTTAGAATTTTCCTTTAGAATATCTTATAGTCCAATAATTTTGATGCTCCTTTGATTATTTGAAATTTTTTTGGTCATGAGTTCAATTACTAGAAAGCGTGAACTCTTTTTTTTTTTTTTACATTTTACTTGTTTTATCATTTTTACCGCAGTCGAACAGTTATTGAATTACTCATGTTATTAATTTTGACATTTTAATAAACGAAGTAAAAAAACCATTACCCGAATTGAAAATTTTGATTAACCGATACAATCAATTATTCGATTTAATTGACACAATTTATAAACGAGATTTGTATAACTTAAATGGATTATTATCTTATACACCGGCGGTGGAATTTTTTTGTTTCCACAAGCGCCTCAATTATAGGGTTTAGGATTAGGCTTTATGATTTAGAGTTTATGGGGTTTTGGTGTAGAAGTTTAGAATTTAAGGTTCACGTTTAGAATTTAAGATTTAAGGTTAGAATTTAGAGTTTAGGGTTAGAGTTTAGTTTCAGGGTAATATAGGTAGGGGTTTAGGTTTTAACCTATAAACGCTAAATTTTATCCCTAAATTCAAAACTACTACACTTATACCCCTAAACTTTAAACCCTAAACGAAGTCTCTAACCTCTAAAACTAAGACCCTTGTGTAAAAAAAATTCCACAAGCTCTTGTATATATCTATCTAACTTAAATTTATCGATTATTCAAAATAATTTGCTAACGATTAATCGAACTAGATTTTACGCGCTTCCAATTTTATATGGATAAAAGGTCCAAAGACCTAATTGAACATAATTAATAAGTTAAAGGACTAAATGCTGCTTTACTTCAACGATATTCCCAAGTTCAAAAGGAAACAAATCGTAAATTCAATAAATAGACATCTATATACATATTTGGGAGAAGCTCAGAGAAATTCGTTAACTTATTAGTTATAATTCTCCCGCAAAAAAGAAAGAAAGATCAAGGCAAAGGTCTCTCTTCTTGTCGGATCTCAACAGAACTTTCTCTCAGGTCAATTCTAATCTCAACCTTTTGTTGCTCCTTTGCAATTTCCCCCAATTTCATATAATTTTTTTCGATTTTCGAAGTTCCAGGGTTTGATTGTTTGGTTGCGGTAGAGAATAATTTATTGGAAAACTTGATTTTTTTTGGTTGAAATTTGTGTTTGCACTTGTACAGATACATACATTTGGATGCAGAATATACTTTTCTTTGTTTATTTTTATTAATTCCAGTTGATCCCGATGCTTATAGTATTGAATCATAGAGAATTACATGATTTTGAAGGATTTAGTCTTTTATGTTGATTCTAGATTTTGATTTTTCAATGCAGTGCGGTAATTAGGTAGAACGAAATGATGAGGCTGCAAACCTATACCGGTCTCAGCTTAGTCGCGATGTTAGCTGTTATTTATCATGCATTCAATAGTAGAGGCCAGTTTTATCCTGCTATGGTGTATTTATCGACCTCGAAGATCAGCTTGGTGCTGCTTCTCAACATGGGCCTTGTCTTTATGTGCATCTTATGGCAAATAACCAAGCGGATATTCCTCGGTTCCCTTCGTGAAGCCGAGGTCGAGCGGTTGAACGAGCAGTCGTGGAGAGAGGTCATGGAGATCCTCTTTGCTATCACTATTTTCCGACAGGACTTTGACGTTACGTTTCTCGCGATGGTTACTGCTCTGTTGTTAATCAAGGCTTTGCATTGGTTGGCACAGAAAAGGGTTGAGTACATTGAAACAACCCCTTCTGTTTCTATGTTGTCTCATGTTCGGATTGTTTCTTTTCTGGGTTTCCTTCTTCTTCTAGATTGTCTGTTTTTGTCCAGCTCTATCAAGTTTCTGATCGAAACACGACAAGCTTCAGTTTCCCTATTCTTTGCATTTGAGTAAGTTCTTAACTTGGCGCATTTCTTCTTTTGTGATTAATGATTATCGTCCAAAAGTTTCTAAATGCATTTCTTCTTGTCATGTTTTGGGGGCCATTATTCAGAACACTTTTGTATTAAAATTTTCAGGAGTATTTTTGGTTTAATGAAATGGATTGGCAAGGATGAACATGACACCTGTAGTCATAGTTCATCATTTTTTATTTTACTAAGGTCCCGGTGAATATTCATGGGGATCTTTTATTTAGGAGCATGATTAATGGGTTGCATAATTATTCATGTTCTGGACTGCTAGACAAAGAATTAAGAAAGAAACTCTTTAAATATGTCATGTATGTTGGAAATTAAATGATAATGTTATCATTATAAAAATTCACTACCATTTGGAAATTAAGGTTCATGGAAGAAAATTGCTTGTAAAAGTCCATTATTTTTTTGTTTTACAATAATTTACATAACATGATTAGTTTTGATTCCTCCCCCTTGTTTCTTTCCAAGTGCTCTGTTCATCTCCATTTTTCGCATGTATCATTTGTTTTTTCTGTTCCAACTGCACTAGGGAGTGATGGATATGCATTTTTCCAGTTTATCTAATTTCACTCTTGGTTAATGTCGAATTCTTTGGGTCTAGGTACATGATATTGGCAACGACTATAGTGTCAACTTTTATAAAATATTGCTTCTATGTGAGTGACATGCTTATGGAAGGACAATGGGAAAAAAAGCCTGTCTATACCTTCTACTTGGAGCTCATCCGGGACTTGCTTCACTTGTCTATGTATTTATGCTTCTTTCTTGTGATTTTCATGTAAGTAAACTTTTTCTGTTTTGTTTCTGCATGATCACACATGTGTTTTTATTATTTATGTTCATAAATAATTTCTGTTGGATAGGAAAATACTTTGATACACAAGCTTTAGTTTACACAGCTTCAGGTTAGGCTTTGGGTGTAGAATTTAAGATTTATGGTTAGAGTTTAGGGTTTAAGGTTTAGGTTTTAGTGTGCTAGGGTTTGGGATTTAGATTTTAAATTTTATAGAAGGGTTGTGTAAATTTTTTTATACAGCTTGGGTATCAAAATATAACCCCTGTTGGATAATGTTCTAATGTATGGGGTTCTCAAAAACTTTTTGGTGTATATGAACTTAATACTTGATTCAGTCCATTTTTTTAGGTAGAATTCTACACTTTCTGTTAGGATTTTTTATAACGCTTCAGATCCCATTCAGTTGGTGAATTTGCTGACATGTGAATGCAATGATACCAAAACTTGGTTTCTATTACTTTTAGCTGTGATGACACAGAAATCAGCTTCTAATCCTGAAAAAGAGTAAGAGTCTAATGTGTCTCATCCTTCCTAGTTGCCAATTTTTTAATGGAAGGGCTGGAAGGTCTTTAAAGGATAAGTTATACTTAAAGAGTGGAGATAGAATGATAAATTTAATCAAATGTTTTTTTCTTCACCAAAGTCTCGATATCTTAATTTACTTGTGTGTGCATGCATATCGTACATATTGATCAATGATATGGTTGCTGATTTTTAATTTGTTTATGCAGGAACTATGGTGTACCTCTTCACTTAATACGGGAGCTATATGAAACCTTTAGGAATTTCAAAATTCGTGTTGCTGACTACATGCGTTATAGGAAGATCGCTTCAAATATGAATGATAGATTCCCAGATGCAACCCCTGAAGAGCTCACTGCGTGAGTCAAATAGTATTTGTTTATGAACCCAGTTTTATATTTTTAGGAATCTTTTAATTGCATGTTGAGTTCTGGATTCTTAATTGCTTACCGATTGGATGACCAGAAACGATGCAACATGTATTATATGCCGTGAAGAGATGACCACCGCAAAGAAGTTAATCTGTGGACATCTTTTTCATGTGCACTGTCTTCGATCATGGCTGGAGAGACAGCATACCTGCCCTACATGTAGAGCTCTTGTTGTACCACCTGAAAACGGAACAAGTTCATCTGGAGGGCAACATGGACCTTGGTCAGATGCTCAAGGGCAAGGTAACATAAGATGAACTCTTTCTTTGAGGGTTTTGATTTTCTTGGTAAATTTGAACTGTTGTAAGCCATCTATTTGGTTTTTGAGATAAGATAGCATGGATAAGTTGCCTAAAATTTTGAAACTTTGTAGCTTTTTCCTAAGTATTTGGTAAATCTATGGGGATTTTAAAATTTTCCACCCATCATTAGTTCAAATTCAATTATTTATCTTTTTACTTGCTATCTATTTACGGCTTGTTGAACTGCATGTAAGCTAGCTAAGGTCTGTGCCTCTTATAAGGTGCAGAAAGGCAAGACGTCTGCAGGTTTTACTCACGCTTCAAGGCATTACTTGAAGGCTTTTTCTCCCAGTCCAATCTTAAAGATGTTGTCCATGTTTTGGTCACGAATTTTTGGGGATAACCTGTTCCATATCCCAGTTATTTTATACTCCCATACAGCAGCTGTTTGGCTGATTTGAGTTGCAAAGAATTGGGATGTGGACATTAAAGAGTTACTTGGCTCTGCAGCGATATTGCTTCACGTCTAACTTCTATAGCTTTGCGGTTATCATACTGACATTTACTTTTTGAAAACCGTCAGCTAATTGTTTAAAGTGGGAACAGGGTCCGGCACAAGTTCAGCTAGACAAGGTTCTGGTGGTGACATGGCCACTGATAATTTGACCCAGCATCAGGCCAGGCTTCAGGCTGCTGCTTCTGCAGCATCAGTATATGAGAGATCTTACGTCTATCCTTCTGCAAACACTCTAGTTTGGTAGGTAGTTTTATGCTTGTGATGCTGCATGTCAACGAAATATGCAATTTCCTCATTTTGCCGTTTTTATAATCTCTCCCTGTTTTCTCCATGTGACTTTTTTACCTGCCAATCGCCGTGAACTACCTAACAGTTATTGCGTTTTCAAAGAGCATGTTTAAATCTTCGAGCATCAAATAAAAGAATTAGGAATGTGTCAATAAGACAATTCATTTGGCTTCTGGGTTGTACATAAGCTGTGCATGTGTGTGTTTAAGATTGTTATTGGAATGCCAACACGGTTCTCCTCTTGTTAGTCTAATGCAAACTTGTTTATGAAATCATGTATATAAACATAAGGATTTACACATTTAAATCGAGACCTTTTACAGGAGCTACATGATATTTTTTTTGAATAGTCTAAAGGTGATTACATGATTACTTAAATGAGTATTTGAAAGTAAAATGTATAACCCCGATTGAAAGGGAGCAATTCTGCTATACTGCTAGTAATGCTGAGCATGTTGCACTTGGTTCTAATTGTGCTATTGATGTCAGTTACGGTCTTGTGCATTTTATATGCAGGTCTCCCGGATATGCTGTACTTCCCAAGGCTCACGGGTCATTGACCGATTCCGCGAAAGTTGAATCTAATGGAGCAAGCACATCCACCGGAGAACAATTTGACATTCCTGGTGGACAAGCTAACATGTCCTCTCCACAATCCCCGCATTATGCTTTTGTTCCTTTCCAATTACCTTTTGCTAACGGTTACTCAGGAGAGGCATCAAGCGGTAACACGAACGTTACAGATTCTCACTTAGAAGCCCAGAAAAAGATTATTCAGCAACAAATTGAGGTATCATTTATGTATTGATTGATACTATTCTTGCTTTCCTTTTATATTTCCCGCGGCATTTGGTATATACATACATACATACGTACAGTTCATATATATATAATTGTGTGACGCGCTACATGGCACTAGATTTCATTGTCACAACTAGATAGACTCGTAAGTTGTTTCTTATGTTCTGTTTCAAAACCGAATAGGTGCTGCAACACCAGCTCAAACTCCTACAGATGCAGAAGCCAAAAATCGAGGGAAGCACGGACGCCGGCGGTCTCACGGCCTCTTCGGATAGAAAAGGAAAAACCATTTCTTCGTCTTCTTTGGGAGACTGAAGAGAAGTACGTATCTCTTTCGCGACTATAACATTCTTTTCTTTATACCGAAACATGACTTACTAACATTTTTGTTGGTTTGAAATTTAGGCTAAAAATTGTGGCATTGCTTCACTGAATTCGTTGAAAGAAAATCATTATTATAATTTGCTTTTAAACAACAATATTACCTTTGTGAAATTTAATTTTAATGGAAGAACCGGAATATTTTTTTTATTAAGAAAAAAATTTACTATCTGTACTTACCTATGTATAAAAATAGTGATAGTTTGGCATGTTTTATAAGCTATTTTATTTCTATTTGGAATGCAATCACATTATGTCATACTTTGGCACGTGTGTAAGTCTTTTACTGTACACGTGACAACTATATTTCATTTCTATTTTTCGTTTGTAATTTTTATTTCAATCTAATTTTTTTATTTCAGTTTAGCCCAATGATTAACTTATAAATTATATAAGTTTTGGATTGGTTTTTCAAAAGTTAAATCACTAGTATACGATTAATTTATCAAAATCCAACACTATGATTTTCTTGTTAACATCTCTAGTTTCAGATTACGATAGTAGTGCTCTCATTCTTTTATTGTATAAATAATTAATTAAACAACTCGAAAAATAGAGTTTTTTTTTTTTACTTTTACGTGCTTTTTTATTTATTATTTTTTGAAAAAAATATAAGCAGTGGCGGATACAAGCCTATCCTAGGATGGTCTCGTGTCCACCTTGAGCTTTCTAAACTTCACACATTTGACTTTAGTTTTTTTCAATTTTCATGAATTAGTCTTTAATTTTTTTAATATTTATAAGTTGTACCTATCTTTAAAAATATTTCCGAATCCGCCATTAAATATAAGACTAAATTTGTATTAATTGTAAAAAGTCTCGGACTAAATTTGTTATTGCGAATTAATCGAACGCCAATACAATTAACGTAGTATTTTTTCTAAAAATGATAATTATCATCATTATAAGAATATTTTCATATGTAAATAATTAAAAATTATTATTTGAAAAGCAAACACAAAAAGCGACAAATTTGTATATGTATTCCTCTTCATTTGCCATGTAATCATCTGTTGAATTAGTTTTTATACAAAATATTATCATTCACGCAACGATAATATTTAAGAATTAACATCGATAAAAGAGATGATATTTAATATTGATTTTAGTAGAAAAAGAGAGGGAAAACAACCATATGTATTTGTCAATTTTAAAGTATCTTGAATAGTAATTTGTACTCCATTTTATTCACTATTATCTTCATTTATATAAAAGTATTTTGAGACATAATTTAAAATATTCTATTTTCTCTCATTGTGCATGTATTGCATGTCTTGTATTATTTATACAAATCATATTTTCATTTAAAAAATAAATGTATCAAATATTAGTATATAATAAAAACCCTACGAATTAATCATAATTTTATTCAATAATATTCCAAAGTTAATTTTGTCATTTAAGTTTATCATATGTTATTTATAAATGGGAAAATATTGTGTATAATTCAGTTAAATTATAAAAATAATAATTATCCATCAGAAACCCCATCTGTATTTTTAAAAACCATGATCCTTTTCACCCACGTAAAGCACTAATGATGAATAACCAAACTTGAGTTGCTTATTGTGGAAAATTCCATCACAAACTAAGATGAAACTAACCAGCAACAATGAAATGCAACAATATCATGTAAAATGAAGATTAAAATCCGGAGGATTGCATATTTTATCATAAAGGAGAAGCAGAATATATGTTGGAAGCTTAGTAGCATACCGGATGTTATGTCTTCACCTTCGAGTTAATGCTGCGTTTACTATGCCAGACACTAGTATCCTTATCACCGTTCACCGGATTCTTCTTGGCGGCAACCGAACATCGATTGCTTTGTCCCCCCTTACCATTCATCTCGATCTGAAGTCTTCGCCGCCTCATTCTATTCTCCAAACGTATTCCTCTTAGAGCACGGGCCCTCTGCTCCATTTCTAAAGCCTGCGAGAAGTTCCAAATACGAACGACACCTTCCTCGCCCCCACAGACAATTCGATCAGCTCCGATATCGACCGAGTATAAGTTGCACCCGAATCCATGCAGCATTCTCTGGGGTGGTTCTATAGTTTTATGGTCAGATTCTTTAACCCTTAAAACTCTTTTTCCTAATGACCGCCTACAGGCCCTCAACAACTTTCGAACATCGATTAAAGCGAGTTTCCCGTCACTGGAAGCTGAAACAAGCCAAGGAAACTCAAATGCGAGGGCATAAACAGCTCCTGAGTGAGGAATCCATGTTGCGACCTGCACTACACTATGTTCTTTGGCGTCAGTTATGATTTCAAACATATGTACTGCCCCATCCTCTCCTCCAGTATAAAGGAAGTCTCCAGTGCGGCTCTGTGCTAAGGCGTATGTATAACCAACATGAGCATTGTGAATAACACTTAACAGAGTCCCGCTGTTAGTCTCCCAAACATACACATCCGAACCCGACGTGCTTGCAACAGTCGTGTCATGAGGAACAAGGCTCCAAACCCAGTCACCATGCCTCAAGATCTGTGTGCACCTAAGTGATGACCGATTCCAGACACAAACAGTCATATCCCAAGAACCACTATATATCCTAGTAAGGTCCAAAGCAAGACAAGTTATAGGCCCCTCGTGTTCCCAAAGTCGAAACTCGGTGTTCGGTTTCTCAACACCCTTTAGGTCAAACAAATGCTTAAGACCCTCAACTGCCTTCCAACAATGGACAAATCCATCAGTACCCCCAGCAACCAATAGTTTAGTATCTGCTGCAACTGCCCTAATAGTACAACCAAGTGGCCGGGACGATGAGATTGACAACCCCTCTTCCATATCCCACATTCGGACAACCGAGTCATATCCGGCTGTAAAAATGAGCTTGGCAGAAGCCAATAAAAATACGGTTCGGACAGCTTCAGTATGACCATATAGAACATCAATGTTATACCTTCCTAAAAAATTCTTGCTCCTATACTCCCTCTCCACAAACAATTCCTTCCATGACTTCTCATCCGAAAACCGAGTGGCAGTCGGCAACCCCCACCTCTCACAATAAAAGTCCTTCCAAACGCGATGCTCAGATGCAATATTATGGAGAGTGGTTGACGCACAAGACACTACACCAAGCTCTTTAGGGTCAAGACAATTCAAAATCTCTGATATCAAGGCCGGTGGGAGATCGGTGATCGAATGCCAAACATTCGGAAAAACATCATCAGGAGGTAACTGTTTCGAACTACAAGAACTCGAAATCCCTTTCTTAGGATTACAATCCAATGACAATTTCGAAAGCTCTAAATGCACGATTATGGAATCGGAACTAAAATGATTTGTTTCAGAGCAGTTTGCTAAATTCTTAAAAGCCTCGGTGCTTTCTTGGCACTCAAATTCCATAAAATGAATGAATTTTTGACCTAAAACTGTTGATTCAATGACTGAAACCAAAATCCCCAGATTGGGAAGCTTGAAAAAAAGGAAATTTAACCCAGAACCTCAACTTACTCCTAAAATCAAAGATGCCCAAATCTTACAAACCCTAGAAATTAAAACCCAAAGTGTTCAAATCAAACTACAGCAGGTTAAAAAAATCAGAAAATATCCAATTGATTTGGCTGCAGGATCTAACAAAAAATCCAGAAAAAAATGATACCTCTGACGATTGATAATTCGTCCTTCGGATCGGAGAAGCTGTTAGAGAAACGAGAATTCGAGAAATTAGAGAAATATGCATTGGAAATTTGGGGCCAAAAGCGGTGAAAGGGTAAGAGGAGAAGACTTTTTATCACCGTTCATTTCAAGGAAGGATCGGACGGTAGACATGACGAGATCAGGAGTCATAGAATATTATGGGACGTTGGATTAGAGCTGGTAATTATGTTTCTAAGCTAATTATTTCAATATGTAGGGTTTATTTCGCAATTGCCCCTAAACTATACCCGAATCTTAGATTCCAATTGATTCAATAAGTTTATTTTTTTTTAAAAATAATTTCTGAATTTTCGACGTTTGGTTCAGGAAAATTACACAAGTAAACGAAAAATATTGTCTTATGCCCCGTTTTTGGTTGTTGTCTGGGTCGTTAACGATCGTTTGTCAACCGTTTTCTCGCCAAAAGACCATTGACTTGGTTCCAACGAACGTTTGCCCACTATTTTTAACGCCCAAACACGTTTGATGACAGCTGAAAAATTCAATTTGGCCAACGGCCGTTTGCTACAACAACCCCAAAGGAAGCAATGATGCCTTTTTTGATAAATAACTTACAACATGATCGATCCAGTTCGAAGGGCCGCGATGGCATTACCGGACAATATAAACAACAAAGGCTCGGAATAGAGGCAGTAGTGAGAGTTAAAATGTTGAGGAACAGAGAAAGCATGGTGATGTTTAAAGCCTCCAGTGCCCTCTCTATGATATGAAGAACTGGGTTTCAAATTTTTTAGGGAAACAAACAGGATGACTGTGGAAGAAAATTCAATTAGAAATGTGTAATGATGAGCATATCCAAATATACAGAAAGCATTCCATTTCTAAAGTCCCGTTAACATCTAAGTTGCTCAAACTCGGGTGCAAGTGTTGAAATTTCGGACCGGGATAGACTTAAAACTGTATGGTAAGCAAAACCAAGATTGAAAAACTTGAGAACTTGTATTATCTAAAATATAATTGACATTAAAGAGTAGTTATGTACACTTTTGGCTACTTCACACTCCACAGGCCACATAAATGAAAAGAGAAACCTGTTTTGATTCTTGCAAAACCGAGAAACATCAATATTCGCTTGTTCATGCTCCATGTCGCTTCCTGTTGTAGAGACAATAATCGATATCCAGTTTTCCCTTCTTCGAAAGAGGAGCCATGGTAACAAAAACAGCAACAAACCACCAAACACCAACACTTCATGAATAAATATCGACAGAAAGATGATCATTGTACAGAAATGTCACGAATCTAATCAATGAACTCGTTCTCAAGAAGCCTTAGATCACCAAAATTCCTCATTTGATAACAGAGAATTGTTTTTAAATCTCACACGTCAAGATGGGAGATATAATATTCGGAATACCTGTAAGCATTTATTCTGAATTCAAACACTCGTTTCAACAGCCGACTCCACTCTTGAAGCGGAAATCATTCACCACCATTAGCTCTCCTACGAGCATTAAAAGGAGATCATCCAAAAGCTTGATATAATTATGTAAAGATCAGTAACAAACATTATTCAGCATGTCCCTATAAGAAATAAAAACTGAACGACCTTTAAATTTTATTACTTTCTAACTTACAAGACATTAGTTGATCTTGCAATCTCCGGAGTTCTCGCCAGGATCCTCTTCGGAAAATGCAATGTCATTGGAGAGCCCTGAAATATAATCTTCGTCCCCATTGGCTTCATCACTTTCCAGATCAGCTCTACTATACCTCCTTTCAACATATCCAAACATCTGTCGCCTCTGTAGGCGGAGAACATGCATTATAACATCAGGGGCAAGTGTTACGGGCGACTGATCTTCTCTACTCTGTCTATTAGACTCCATTATCTGTTCATAGAGAATATAAGTAGAAGAAAATAGGCATTTGTTAATCGTCTCATTAACTATCAAATATGAGATGTTACCTTCTTCAAGTTTTTAGGCAGTGCAGGCTCAACACTAGCCGTAGGAGCCCAGAGCTTCACATTTTTATCGATTCCACAAGATGCGAAAAAAGGCATATATGGATGGGGCTCAAGATGGTTTACTACATTCCGATCACCTAACATAACTCGAACAAGCGTAGCATCCTTCTTCTTCCAAATAAATATATGCCCACAATCGGAACCACTCATCACATATTCATCTTTGGGGCCAAAAAAACTCACTCCTTTGACTGTCCGTGAATTTCTGTGACCCACATAAACTTGTGGCTCCTCACCTCTCTGCAGAGTTTCAGATTCAAGAGAAAATGGGGAAGGTCCGAGCCCCATGTTCTTTTGGAATAAATAAATCAGCTCATCGTTGTAAGAAACAAGTAGTTCACTTGTATTAGAATAAGCTAATCCTGTAATATGAATATTGTTAGAGTGAAGCAGCTGACGAGGGCAAAATACGTTCACTGGTGTATCTGAAATGTTAGATGCATCCAAATGATATCTTCTGATATCATAGACGCGCGCATATTCATCAGAACCTCCTATAGCAAAGTAATTTGGATTCCTTGGATCAATTACGATGGCATTTAACTTCATGTTTAAAGGTTGCCTATTAGTTTCTTCGAACAAGAAGCAGTGGAATAGCTTTGAAGCAGAACCACATCGCAGATCAAACTGCAACACAAAATAGCAAGAGTAACAACAAAACCGAAAACAAACTGAAGATAAATTTAAGTTCAAATTTCAATTAAATTAACTAACACGTTGAACTAAGCCATCTTCACCACAACTAAAGAAGATATGTGGACTTCCGGGCTCAACAGCAAGGCTGTGCACTCGACCCTGGTGCTTTCCCAACCTCCTTGTTCTAACTTGACCATTCTCCAAAATCTCTCCAAGCCTCACCTGAAATAAGAGAAAAAAAAACCCTTTAAACGGCCAATCTCATTACTAGATTCTTTGTTTCAAGAATTTTTTTCCCGAATGAGCAACAATAACGTAAATATCATCTATCTATATTGCTGAAACCCTTCATTTTTCTTCAAGTATCCATATCTGACACCCGTGTGAAACACAATTCCAAAATGGACATTGGATATCATACTTGAAGAGCCGAAAAAGCTTTAAAATTGAAGATACTTGCGTAAAACACAACCATATTCGAACTCGCACCTAAGAGGCTAAGACCGAGTAGCATCAAAGGGTAAAGAAAAGCATAGAATTTCACTACCTGGCCATCAGCAGCAGAAGTGACTATCCTCTTATCATCAGTGAAGGGCATGATTTTTGCCTGAAATATGTTGTCTAAGTGTCCGGATGCATACGAAAATGTTCTGGCTTTAGTAGCCCAGTTCCAGAACATAACATGTTTGTCATCAGAACCAGACACCAGGATGTCACCAGTAGAGTTGAATTCTACAGTGTTCACACATCCCTCATGGCCATTTAATTTCCCATAAAGGTCTAATTTTTCGACTATAACCTGCACCAAAACACAGACAATTTAAAACAACCGAATCTTAATTAAACTCAGAATTTTAGATCAAATTTGAGTTCATACCCGTTTCATATAGGATTTCAGCGATCAAAGAAATACCCAGATTTTACTATTTTCTAAAGACGATTCCTTGTTATAATTCATTTGAAACTGTGATGAAATAATTTTGAACATAAGGGAAGAGAAATAAGGTATGAAACCTGAGAACCAGAGAAATAAGTGGAGAAGCTTTTGGGGGTGCAAATACCAATTTCGCGGCTGATGATCTCTGCAAAACCATGTTTGATTCTCTTTGTATTTGGCGTCTCCATGTTTCGATTCAATCACGCTTTACACTTCATTTTCAGTTCTTGTACTTTGCTTGGTGGCTTACTCTTTTCTGGAATCAGGGTTCAGATTTTCATTTTATCCATTTTCCGTTTTTTTTAGAAATTATTCATTTCATTAAAAAAATTGTTATGGTATAACGATAATTATACGAAATAATAATTAATTTTCAGAATAATTAATTAGATGTACATCATTTGGGTTTTATTTAATTATGATTGTATTTGTACAATTTTTAAAAATAATTTATTCTCACACTCACAAAATAACTATAATATTTAAATCCAAGACAACTACATTTACTTGTATTTGAACCTACTGCCTTTCTATGTGCTACAATAACTATAATCAATCAAATACGCCGGATGATTTCTTGACTTGAGGACAATTATAATTTATATGTATTAACTCAAATAAACTGAGTTCGGTTCATATAATCATGAATATTAGTGATATTGAATTATTTTTTTTAGTTTGTTAAAAAATCATTTTATATAATAATTCAAGCATCAATCTTGAAAGAATGCCTAAACCAGAGCATGAAGATGAACCCAATGTTTGGCTCACTCAATCCATGTCGTTATTCTTGGATAGCTTATCCACAACAAGAATAGTAAGAAGGTTAGATGGAGTTATTCTTGGAATTCTGTGTAATAAGAATAAGAATGTTTGTCCATCATATTACATTACCATACATTACATTACCTGCAAAATCCACCCACTATTTTGTCAGTTTATTTAAAATTAATCGAAATCCACAGCATCTCTATTCCCCCACTTTAAAAACCAACTGTATACTCGTATCCGACACTCACTTTAAATCCGATAACATAGAATAACACCCTTTCTCCCTCCCTGAATTCTTCTGTTTTACGACACCCCGTATGACTACTTGCAAAATCTTTTATACCAAGACCAGAAAATTAAAAGGAAAAAAAAAAGAGTGCTGGGATTTCAAGTTCCTATTGTCTAATTTGTGTAAAGCACAAAAAAGCTTGAGATGAGAAGACCAAACCCTACCCAGCCAAAATGTGACAGTCTGCCGATATATCCGTATTTTCGTAAGGACTCTTCTTCTCTTGCATACTTAATATCCGAAAATCGATATGCAAGGATTACGGTTTTAATCAACTAATCATCTTCGTCTGTTATCAAGGCAAATGAGAAAGGTTTGAACTTGTACCCATCACCGTGGTAGAACTTGTTTTGAAATTCCACCCAATGAAGACGCAAGGCGTGAAGGAAAGCACTGAGGGTCTCCATCATGAGCAGTATGAAAGCAGTTGCGAAAGCAAACACGGCTAGCCCGATTAATCGAATGATGAAGCTGTCATACCTGTAACAATCATTCCTCGTCGAGTCATTATCATTTACCCATAGAACACACTGGGCACATGAAAACATGGCACATAATAGCATATCAACAGGACTAATCTCGATTATATGATTCTTAACCAAAAATTATGGGCAATGCATCCTAGTTTCAATGCCATGAAGTATTCAAACTGGCAAAGCTTCAACTAGAGAATCTACTTTGTGCTATCCGATGAAGTTATTCAACTCACACTCAAAAACCACGTGTGTCGTGACATGTTTTAGCTGGGAAAGAAAACATGAAGAGATGGGACAATGTTGAAATATGCACAAGAGTAGCATGCACCATGTAGAACAGTAAAAGAACTCACCCCCATGCAAGTAGTAAGACTTTCTCGTAGAACACAGTTGATAATTCAGAGTGTGCCAAGCTGTAACGTATTAGAAGCAGACATTAACCAACCATTTATTAAGATATGGTGCAAACATTGAAACTGAGAAAACCATAGTTCCTACCTCAAAGCCCAAAGTCGAAGATATGACGCCGTATTCGAGACAGCACCTAGAACAAACTCGATTGAGTGTATCATTTGGTGCACAAAAACCTCACTAAAGTTGAACTCCTCATGATGTTGACGTGCAGAATCAGGTTCCACGTCGAGATCAAATTCAGATGTACCAAGCAAGCCATAGGTGCGACCTTGAAATCTCTAAAACATATTGAAAAAAAGTTAAAATAATCAACAAGGCATTCATTTGAATCATTTCAAATTTACTCTAACAGAAGAAATAGAAAATTTTGATTAAGAAAGCAAGACCGTAGAAAGGCCGCCCACATAGTACCTCGGAATGAAGCTTCTTCAAAATAAAAGGTTTAGGAAAGAGCATCCATGGAACCGCAATTAATGCCAAAAGAAGCAATACAATCTGCACAAGTTAAGCAACAATAGACTTCTTAGAAGACTTGAAATACAATAATATGGCAAATAACAATCTGCAACAGTAGCCAGACGAGAGAAAATCACACCTGAAGTCCTCTTTGCCCCCAAAACAACTCATTATCACCAAGATCATCAGTGGGACTCAAAAACATATAAATCATCACATGGTAAAGGTCTGCTTGAGAACCAGTGCACCACTTAATTATAATGAGCAATGAAAGATACCCAAAAAGGGAGTTGAGAAATATCATCTGCGGCACAAACTGATACCTAACATCAAGAAACAAAGTAAGTTTCAGTTCCATCCCTTTAAGAAAGCAAGTGGAAAACAGAGCATAAGTCAGAGGAAGAAACACACACCTAATATCCAAGGAGCTGCGGAAAAAACGTGCATTGAAATAGCTTAAGATAATTCCTAAGTTCATCTGGGCCACACCAAGCAAAATTGACATCTTCATTTTAAGAGAGTTGAGAAAAGGCAACTCCGTACGACTTCCACGCCAGCTTGGATCCACACCAAATGGGTATGGATCACGGAATTTAATTAAACCAGCAGTCTGAGCATCACTGAGTAAAACAAACATAATAGCGGTGGAGTAACAAAATTAGTTGAAGAAAAAGAATACTCTTTTCTCAGTATATAAGAAAGTAGTTGAACAAAATTAGTTACGGAAAAAACAATACTTTATTTAGATATCTAAAAGTAATAATATAAACCTGCAAGTAGCATCTCGGCATTTGTAAGCAGAATCGCCAAATATGTGAAAGGGAACAGAGAAGAACTCGTTGTAAATTAACCCACAATAAATTGAAAAAAGTGACATTAAAAGGAGTACATAGCGCCCTCCAAATAGCATTTCCATAAAACTTCCAAGCTTCTGTAAGGTACCAAATGAGCAAATTAGATTACAATAATTACAAGCTACAGATAAATCAGCAGATTTGATATTAGAAAATCTCTTTAGAGGATATTCATAAACTTGTATTACAGTATGATAAAAAAAAACTTGTATTACAGATTTTAACGAATCAGACCAGTTTCTGCAGTATGTTATCAATGGGTCAAGTTCCAAGTTAATGCTGGATAAAAAGGATTTCGGTTATGTTTTCCTTGCAATGGTCCGGGCCGAGGTGGATCAGACTAATGACATATACAACTTGAATTCTCAACGGTTCAAAGCATCAGTGAAGTGAGAATTAATGATTAACTAAAATAAAATGCAGCCCTGTCCCACTGTTCAAACCCTGCTAAACAGTTCCAATGAGAAATCCTACCCATTAAAAACAATATATTGTCCATATAGTTATAAAAATTTCTCTATCATACACATGGGTTTGCATGTTAATTTCAACTCTATACAGATATGTTTGTAGACATGCCTGAGTGCTGAGCCTGCTTTCTCGAGCTATGAGGACCAATGCTCCCAATAACAAGCATATTCCATGACCCCAATCACCAAACATCACCGCAAAAAGAAATGGAAATGTAATCACAGTGTAAACTGCAGGATTTGCCTCCTGGTATCTAGCAACACTGCAGAAAGTTCCAGTGTCAGTATTCTTATAAGTTATATAGTTAGCAACTAATTATGTCACTACTAAACATATAAATAGCTTATCCTGAAGTCACTATGACTCACTGAATCGTTGAATAGATCAATAATGCATAAACTAGCGGTTATAATACGCGGGTGATACTTCAACTCTGACATAGTATAGTGTCATTACGTAAATGTTCTAACAACTAGCTTAACTGCTAGGAAGCAAATCATGTTGGCCATGAAACAGGTGTTTTCCCCTCTATATCATCAGCAAAAAGCATGTCAGTCATAAGTTAAAGCAACAGATCATCATGCTAGAACTCACCCATATGCATCGACAATCTCCTGATAAGCATTAGTGAAATGGTTTGTTCTGAAATATGTAGGAGGTGATTCCACAGCATCCATCACATGAAAAATTATACCTAATTGCGAATTGCTATCAAATGTTGCCCGTTGCAGTGCTTCTTGCATCTGTTAGGCAAAAGAACCTATTTCCTCAATTCTAAGGCTGGGAAGCTCTAACAGAAAATAAAGAAGTGAACAAAACACAGAATTTAGATTGACGATGCATAATGAGATACCTGAGCTTTTGCAAATATAGGGCACCATCCCTCCCCAACAAGACATTTTTTAGTAACATCAAAGTTTAACATATTCAATGTATCATATACAGCTTTCTCCCTTCGTACCTGGTTTAAAAAAAGAAGAAAAGTACAAGGTTCTCAGTTGATAATATCACAGCAACATACCATATGGGATTTATATGTTCCAATTCAGGTATTTTTCACATTTTTTATTTTAGATATTTTGTACATTGTAATATTCATTGCTCCAGCAAAGGCAACAAATATGACTAGGCACATTCACTAAAACACAGCTTACCATGCTCATCCATTGTGTTAGATGGTAACCAATTGAAGTCAGAGCTTTATTTCGATGGCGAATACCGGTATCCAATGTGGTCTCCAAGTCAGAAAGATGTGACGAGACCTGTACAAAAAACAAATATTCAACCGGAAGAATACAGACCAATGTAGCTCCAACAATTAAAAACCATCTGAGGCATATTTAAAGACAAGTATGGAAGATAATACAGAGCCAAATTAAATTGAAGTTTGCATTGACTCTTGAATATTCCATAACAAAAAAAATACAAAAAAAAAATCAAAGCTGTTGGGTCATCTTCTCAAAGAATCAAGGCACAGCATTTTAGGCCTGGTTGTGAAGATCAAATGAACATTAACAGAATTGTATTTAATTCAAAACATGATTTGATTAGTATAATAGGCACAAGATATATAAAATGGCCATTTCCAGACTTTTGCTTTGAATTGTCAAGTGGATTCATAAAATAGTTAACCTCATGACCCTGAACTTACTTCTCTAGTTATTTGCCTTTGTTTACTAATGTCATCAGGAACAGGGTAGCACTTTGCGCCGAATGCTTCACAAATTTTCAAAATCTTTGTCCTTGCTTGTTCCCCAGAGAAATGAACTACAAATACTGTTTTCTCAACCTGCAATGATGAACAGAAAAATTTGTAAAGCTTCTTTCTTTCAACATTGCAACAGTCTAGCTATCAAAAAACAATACCATAAACATCTTTGGATGTAGACAAACCAGAGATAGAATGGATTAAATAACAGTAAAAATTTCCAAATTAAAAGATAACTGAAGTAAGAATTAGCAACATAATTGATGGGGAAGGGGGGAAATAAACCATTTCACCGGTTAGAGGATCCATAATTTCTTCATCAGCTGGTGCCTGATTAAAAAGCATATTGCCTCTGGTGGCACGAAATAACATCCTCTCAAATCTAAGAGCCTTGGACTTGCAAATAATTCCACTGATGAATCTTAAACCAGATTGGTCTGCAGGTCTCATTTCCTGTACAGTGAATAATCATGTACTAAATGAAACCGAAGTAATAGGTTTGCAAAAAAAAGTAATTTAATAACAGAATCAACAAATACCTGCTCAAGTAATGATGATGTCTCAACATAATCATCATTAGAGAATACATTCTCCCTTAATTCCCTTTCCTCAGCAGCTGCATGGTTATTACTTGGCAAAAGAAAACCACATGCCTGGAATTTGAGCAAAATGTATGAGAAGGTATTCAATATTCAACAAAAAGATTTTAACCAAAATCGTTCCAAAAACGGAACATTCAAAATGAAAACTGAAAACAGCATTCACCTCATGTGTTACTTGCCTTGCAATCTTATTATATTTCTTTCTAATTTTTCCTTTCTGTTTTGCAAAGTAGTTTCTATCATGTTTGACTGACCAAAGAAACAACATGACAGGCAAAAAGCTTAACTACTTCTTAACAACAGCTTGAATATGAACTTGATACAAAATATAGAGGTACTTATTGCTAAATCATGGACAGAAACACAATGGCTTCAGAAAATCAACCAACTGGAGGAATAATTAAATATTACCGATTTGACCTTTTCAGTAAATGGGGTGCAAATAAGTAGGATACACAAGACTAACATAGCACTTCACAAAGGCATTTAAAGGAGGGAGGGAACAAAAAGAAAAAGTAAAACCCTAACATGACTCTGAGCAGCAAAGACGGGAAAGAAATCGATACACAAATGCAAGACCTGCTCCCTAACACATGAATAACGAATATCTGAAAAATAATGAGCCAAGAAATTCACCTTTTGCAAAACCAACTTGAACTCAAGGAGCTCATTGTATGTTTGTTGAAGTTTTTCACTGTTGGCGTTCATTTCAATTAGTTCATGCTCGTGCTCGGCAAGTTGTATCTGAAATTGTAACAAACACAAAATATGAAACTCTTTATCCACAAAAGACTACTATATCTTACATTAACTATTATTGCATTCAATACACTACAACTTCCTATAACTGCTGGAATAACAAAATGAAAAACGCAAAGCTAGTCAAAGGGGGGAAAAGAGTCATTATTTGGTAGGAGTAGAGCAGATGAACCTCTAATTCTTCCAATTCTAGATCTGGCTCCACAACAGGGTGTACCGAAGATAATAGACCAGCTTTACTAATTTGATCTTTGAAAAAGCGTAGCTTTCTTGACATTTCTCCACAACGCTTCACCTGTTAAGACCTCTCAGAAATTAAAGTTACTACAGTATATGATAATCACTAATCACTCAGGTTGATTCTCTTAAATACTACACTGTATATACAATCACTTACTAAAGGATATATCTAAAGAATTGGTATATTCTCTCATTCAACTGACCTTGCAAAGTTATTAAATAATACTTGATATTTGCTCCTTAAAATTAATATTTAACAATTGAATACTAGGCCAGAACATATAGCACAAAACAAAAACTATGCTATGAGTGCATACCTGATTAACAAATGTTCGTTGGAAAGGACTTTTCTCAGAGTTTAGCTGCCACAGGAAAGGCAAAAGTATGTAACCATTAGCATATTCAATTGATGGTTGCAAAAGCAATGTCCTGAATTTAGTTAGCAACCAGAAAATAGCCATATGGTTATAATACCAAAGGACCCTTTTACCAGAATAAGGAGATGACACGGGAAACAATCTTAACAACTGCTAAAGCAAAAATTAATAATAATTAAAAAAAGCACCAAAAATCCATCAGAATATAAATGCTGAGAACATAAAAGCAAAAGCAATTCAGGACTAAAGATATTCAAGACCAGTAGACATTTGGAATATTTCCATTCCAAGAAAACTCTCTCGATATCAAAGCACCACGACCGGGTTACAGTACATAAGATCCATGCAATAATATGAAAATTCTAGAAAATGATTATTTCCAGATTAAGGTCTCAATAAAGCAGTCTTTCAAGGTGAGGTTCGTCTGGCCCTTTAACACCTTTGCTGCAAGTTTCAACTTGTTATCAGTTATCACCTAAATCCAGACTTTTATACTCAGCCTTTACATGCATGAAACCAGAAGGTTTTACTTACAAAACCAATATACATACATACAAACATATATACATACATATATATATTAACTTTTTCAGTCATGACTATTTATTCGTGATAGAAGCATCTCTTCCTGACAAAGTTACATGTTTTAATTCCCATGCTCCATTCGTATAAAATCAGCAAAAACTACATTTTATGGATTAACATCAATTCATCTAATAGCACTTCAGTTGAGGTGGATAAGGGTTCCAACTTAGGACTTATAAGCCCACCAAAAGCTGATTTATATGTTTTATTCCTAAATAGAGCAAAGCTCATTGAAAATATTAAATGTCACTTTACTTTATAGGTAAAAAAATTTCATGCTAGGTCTAACGTTACCACAATATTACCTACAAAAGCATAAAATACAACCTTCTCCAATAAGTTCAAAGCCAAGTCCTAAATAAGCTCAAATTCAAAAAATCTCTTGAACCAAATCAGAAACCACCTTGTAATTTATCGGAAACAAAAGCTCGATCGTTATAACTTCCTTGCTCTGAATGTAAGTCTATTGTATCTTAACAAGATCCAGCAATTCCAGCACATCTCATATCAAACAGGGGACTGATACAGAAACTTAATTCAGCTAAGATCTCACGCACTCATAAAATTCAAACACAGGAAAAACACCAAATTAATGACCATATTCATATTCACATCGATTCCAACAATGCAAATATGCAGCAAAACAATAGCAGCTAAAAGAATCAAAGAACAAGCTTTCTTACTTCATCTGAACGTAACTTTCAACTAACAAACTTAATTCCGTTTCCTATTGATGCCAAACAAAACTCAAATCAAATCCGAAATTTCCATCAGCAATAATTATTCGAAAAACGCTTAAAACTAAGACAGCATAAAAAAAAAAGAGAATCAGATCTGAGTGTAGAAAGACGTACATCACGGAACTGGAGGAGACCGAGTTCCCCGAGATAAGAAATGGCTCGGTGAGCTGACTCGACGGGAATAATAAGTTGAACAAGCGTCATTTTCTCCGACCGCATCAGATCCATCGACGGCAAGTTATCAATGAACTTTTCTATTCTTTCCATTTTCTCTCTCTCTATCTTTCTCGAGAATCAAACAGAAAAAGAAAATGAAGTTTGGATCTAACGTCTAAGTTTGTGGATCTGAGACTAAGAACGTTTGCCTTTGCTTTGTTTCTCCATCGCAATTCGCAACTGTCATTGAAAAATTGGAATATCAGAATAAATTCGCTTTCCTTTTTCAAGTGGAATTTAAAATATGAAATTTACTAAAAAGAACCTCTTATTTTCATTTGCTTCGATTTTTTAGTTTTCCAGTGGTCTATTTTTTAAATTTTATCCCTCTACTTTACAAAAAAACTCTAAAATGAGCCAATCTAGTTTATTTTATTAAGATTTGAACATATTTTGCAAAATTGAAAATGTTAGTCTAATTTGATAACAATGTTAAACCTTGATATAAATTTGTGAATTTGAACATCAGTAGTTCACAATTTAATGAAAATCGCCAATTCATTAATTTATATGCATGAAATTAGTCAAAATCAACAATTCATTAATCTAGAAAATAGTAAAAATCGGAAGTCCATATATTTTTCAATTGGTAATATTTTGATATACAAGTTGTGTAAAAAAATATAAATCCCTCAATGTTTAAACTATAAAATCTAATATTAAATCTTTAACCATAAAATCATAAATCCTAAACTCTAACTATAAACATTGAATTTTAAACCCTGCAGTCTAAACACCAATTCCTAAATTAAATTTTAAAATTGATAATTACACAAGTTTATGTATCAAAATATTTTTTATTTTTCATAAAATACGATAAATAAATTTTAAAAAACTTGAGTAAAAGAGCTAATTGTTTAAGTTTTGTAAAGTAGGGGATGAAATTCGTAGTTAGACCCTTTAATTTTTTATTTAGTTCAAGTGGAAACCGTTTTTTAAGGTCAGACTCCACCAAGGAATTAGGTGGGCTGGGCCCAATATGTCTTGGTTTGGGATCTTAAACTTTGAATGGACTGCAACTTTGGTACGACGATTCAGTTTGGATTGATTTAAAAAAACGATTGTTGTATAAATTTTATAGGTAATTATTACATATACAAGCGCTTGTGAAAATTTTAATGTCTAAAGAGTCTTAGTTTTGAATGTTTAAAGATTTTATTTAGGGTTTAGTGTTTAGGATTTAAGTGCACTACTTTTAAATTTAGGGGTGTGGTTATAATTTAGGTTTTAGGGTTTATAGGTTAAAACCTAAATCCCTAACCATATTACCCTAAACCTAACATCTAACCTTCAAACTCTATATTCTAATTCTAAACCCTAAATTTTAAATTAATCCATATAAACCCCTAAACTCTAAACTAGATTCTTAAACTGTAAAATTAAGGCGTTTGTAAAAAAAACCGTTTCCACTTAAACCAGTGCATATGATATTTTTTTCCAAACTTTGTTTGGGGATGATAATGAAGTGGGATAAAGAAGATATCTCCAAATTAATTATTATCTCACTGTTGTCATGCTCTACCCATCCCATGCCAGGGTTCTATAGAAATTATGATAAACCGAAATTGAATTTCGAAACTTGAAAAAGTTAATTTGTAAATTGGATTATTCAAACCAAATAAATCAGATTCGGTATGAGTTTTTTTAATTATTATAGTTATGTTACAGTTCACAATTTTAAAGAAAAAAAATCAAGTAATTAATCCGACCGATTTTATAATATATAATAATATATTATTCCTAAAAAGCTAACTATATTTTTTTGACAAAACTGTCACTAGTGTTAAGTTATTATTTTGATCACCGGTCGTTACAAAATTAATGGTAATTGCAGTTATCTATCTACATATGTTTATTTCTACGCATATATTTATATTGGAATATGTAAAAGAATAGATTTCCGGCAAACAACATCAAATATTTTTAGTCAAACACTAGTCTATGTTTTAGACTGCACCAACCACCTGCTTGGTGTAATACTTTGATGGTCTGTTAATCCCAAATTCATGAGTGCTTGTGGTCCATCCCATTTGTGACAACCCAACTTCATAGCTATGGTAAACCCCCTACTCTCTCTTATTCCATGTGTTTATAATATATATATATGGGTATATGTTATAATCTTAAATTTTGAATTAGAGATAATAGCGTGTTTAAGTATATTTAAATTAACGACTTTTAAGTTGCTGCAGTAACGATGTCAATTGAATTAAGATTCAATATGGTTGCTTTTCTCCTTTCATCCATGTTAATCTTAAAATGTCATTTTTTTAACTCGGTCTGTGAATACAGTTATATTACACATTTTAGTCCTTATTGAGTCCAAGTTCATGGACTAAGTCGAAAAAAAGTTGCTAAGTTTGAGACATAATTAGGAACCGAGTTTAAAGACTAATGAGGGATCAAATTGAGAAATTATCCATGACTAAATATTACTTTACTCATTTTTTTAATATGACTACGCTAATTTTATTAAAAGAGGAAAAATTTAAAAATACAATGAGAGTTTACAACTCAAGTAAATAAACTTGATCCGAACATATTCCTATAAACAAAGAAACACGAAAACTAACGTCTCTAGATCATAAACATGACCATACAAAAAAAGGTAAAAACCCTAACTCAAAGACTCAAAACAAAGTAGATACAAACATCATCAAAGCTCGACGATGAAAGGTAAAAAACCAACAACAAACAACATTAAAAATGCATATAAAAATAAGGCACATTGACAACACGATCATTACCAAAACTCAACTGCGAACAAAAGCGGTGACTGAGGGCTCGTATACAAATCCAATTCGAGGATCCAAAACAAAGAGATCGGCGGGATAATTTAAAGAGTGCTATCTTGATCAGTCGTGATGATGCCGAATCAAACCTTGATAGAAAACTAAATAAAAAAAAGAAACGGCTAAACAACCGATTAAGAGAAGAAAAGCGTTTCAAAGGATAGAGAAAAGTGTGTCACACAGATAAAATTATTAAATTTAAGAACTATAAAATAAAGGACGAAATAAAGAGGAAAAAAGATTATCGACGGTCAGCCAACACTAAAACTGATATTATCGTCGATCATGTAAAAATAAAAAAGGAAGAAGAAGAGAGGGGGAAAAGGAACAAATATTAGTTTACTCCTAAATTGACTTGAATCAAAATGAATTTACTTGGCCAAATTTCTTATCCCTAAACCTTAGTGTGGGTAGTTTGAATGTTAGGAGTCGTGAATTCGAAGGGCGAGGGGACTCCCGTCCTCTCCCAAGTATTTGGGCCAAAATGCCGACAATGTATGAATTTGCGTATGACTTTGGGGCAAAACATTGCGCCCACACTAATTACCTTAGCCTAGCTTAGCATAGCATAGGTGACACCGCCATGCTATGTTGCTAACCTTACGTCCTATCCATCTTTATGGCTCACGAGGATCACCTTTGGAATATGGATCCGACCCGGACCATTGGGTAGAAATTTTTTAATTTTTTTAGAAAAAATTAGTTATGTCGGGTCGGGTCAAGTTTTTATTAAGATAGAGTAAGATTCGGGTTTAAGGTGAAAATTTTGACCTAACCTGAAACTAATTATGTAATTTTCCCCTAAATTTTTAGGGATGTTTATAATAATACCCCTCTTTATATATATTTTTTATAATTAGGTCATTTTAGTCCTTAGAATTATAATTTTTATGATTAAGTCGCCTAAAATTATTTTTTTACAATTAGGTCCCTAAAATTATTTTTTCTAAAGGTTGAGTCGGAATCGGGTTTAGTGTATTTATTTTCGGGTCAAGTTTTTAAAAGAATGTATTCGGGTCGAATTTAGGGGTAATTATTTTCGAGTCGAGTTCGGGTGGGCAAAAATCCGACCCGTGCCTATCCCTATTTGGAACTACAACATATCGATGTGATGGAATTGAGTCAGATTAGTCGATCGAATATTAATTTAATTGATATCTTTACTACTACAACATATAATAGGACGACAATTTGAACGAGCTTAAGCGCGTTTTACCCTTGGATTTATAGGCAAATAACGTCGGGGTAATCTAGATATTGTGCTGAGAAATAAAATTGGGCGGACCATTTTTTTCGTGAACTTCCTTGTAGGTTATAGATGGAGGAAGGGTTATATATATATATATATATATCAAGGATAAGAAAAAGATGTTGTCAAGGCTTGAGCGACTTGTTATCAGCGATGACGTAAGTAACACAAGTTCATTTTGAAAATTTGGGATTAGAGCAAAATTATAAATTTTAGGGCCAAAGACACAAGGTTTGTTTAGGTTGAGATGCATAAAATTCTACGGACTAAAAAATTAAATATATTTTAGTTTGATTCGAATTTTATAAACTTGATTTGACTCAATTAGAATTTTATAAATTAGACTTGATTCGAAAAAAATTTAAATAAAATTTAAATGATAAAATATGGCTTGAATAACTCGTATAACTAAAAATTTTGAATGGACGTTTTTTACAATGTAATCTATCAACTTTGTATTTTATTCAATTTAGTCTTATGTTTGCAGCTCTTTGCAAATTCTATTTTCACAAATTCCTTAAGTCCTTTATACTATATCAATATTTTTCTCTCAAATTTTTTTTAAAAAAAACAAATATATTATATAGTTTTAGATGATGTTTGATTTATAAAATTGCATTACCAATCTTACTTTATAAAATTGCATTACCAATCTTACTCACACTTATGAGAAAATGTGAATAAATATTTAAATATCGTATATGGTTATAAAAAATTATTTCAATTTAAATTAATCAACAACATAACATTATAAATATTTGTAATAAAATTTGAACAGAAAGTTAAACAATTCAACTCACAAAAAACTTTAAATAAAATTTAAATATTACAATAATAGTCGTGAATTCAATTAATTCACGTAATACATACATTACCGAGTAGGGATATGATTAGTTTTGTGGTTTGATGGGGTGTTAGAACAGCGTATGATACCAATTATTTGATAACGGCTGTCCGTTTCGTGAACAATGACAAAACCAAAGCCCGTTACTAACTATTGTCGTGACGTCATCGTGTTCCCGCCACCGTCCACTCTACTCTCGTGCCTCGCGTGATTCTCTTTTATGATATTATAAAGGATTAATATCATATACACTGGCGGTGGAAACTGAATGTTTCTACAAGCGCCTTAGTTTTAGGGTATAGGGTGTTAGTTTAGGGTATAGAGTTTAGGGGTTTAGGTGTAGTGTTTTAGAATTTAGGGATAGTTGTTTCAATTTAAGGTTTAGGGTTATAATTTAGGGTTTATAGGTTAGGGTTTAGTTTTTAGGGTAATATGGTGAGGATTTAGGTTTTAAGCTATAAACCCTAAATTATAACCATAAACCTTAAATTAAAACAACTATCCCTAAATTCTAACCCCCTACACCTAAACCCCTAAACCCTACACCCTAAACTAAGTCACTATACCCTAAAACTAAGGTGCTTGTGGAAACTAAAAGTTTCCACCGCCTGTGTATAGAATATTTATCCTATTATAAATACAATTGTGTGGATTTTTATATAAATTTTATTCGAGTTGTACGAACTAACTTGCCCCAGTAATTAAGAGAACAATTGGTGTTCTTAGAGGTCACGGGTTCAAGTACAAGCCCTTGCATTAGGGCGATTGAGCATGCATGTCAAATGGTTGAGAGTATTTTCAGAACATATACTACTTGTATTCACCTTAGCTTTCCAAAAAAAATTATTCAAGTTAATTGCACTATATGTTTTTAAACTGTGGATATTATTTTAAATTGGTTAATAAATTTTTGAATCTTTAGATTTCATCATCAACCTATGGCTTTTATTGTAAGTTGGACTTTGAACTTTTGAACGTTCTAATTCCACCTCTAAATTATCATTTATACTACATTATATTATTACATAATATACATTATTTTTTTAATGACAATTAATAATTTTTCATTACGATTTTATTAATAATGTGATGTGATTAGCATATATTGATAATTATATGATGAAGTTAGAGCGTTGAACAGTTTGGGGGCTATTTAGAATAAGAGTTGTAGTTTGAGGATGAAATTAAAATATTCAAAAGTTTGGGAACTAATTTAGATTGAGACACATATCTTAAGGATGATATTTGAATATTTAAAAGTGTAAGACTAATTTAAAATGAAAATCATAGTTCGATGATGTGTGATACAATTAACTTTAAATTTTATTGAGTAGCATGATGAGTTGACAAGGGCGTAGCTAGGGGTGCTTATCGAGCGAGTCGATCGCGAGTTCGGCAGTGCTCAACTCGTGCTCGTTAAAAAATTTTGTTGCTCAACTCGACTCACTGCTCGTTAAGCTCGACTCGTTGCTCGTTAAGCTCACTAAAACATTTACCTTATTTTTAACTAAAAGCAAAATTTAACAATACTATATGAGGCTTAATGTTAACATAAATTAACAAATTTAACCAAAAAATATCAAAAGAGTGTATAAAACACTTTTAAAGTCTAAATTCCAAACTAACAATCCACACATACACAAACTAGCATATTAAAACTAAAGTAACAATACACAAATTCATCAAACTAACATATTAAAACTAAAATAACAATTCACAAATATTTTAAAAAATTAACGAGCTGCTCGCAAACTTATCAAGTCGAGTTAGACTTTGCTCGACTCAACTCGTTAAGGTCTCGAGTCGAATTCGAGTCGAGTCAACTTGAGTCGAGCGTTTACCAAATTTTGACCGAGTCGAGTTCAAGCAGCTCACGAGCTGCTCAACTCGTTAAGCACCCCTAAGCGTAGCTAGGGTCCAACTGAAATTTTATCATTTAGTTCTATCCCTTGTATCTCTTTTTATTGTTTTGACTTTTCACATGAGTTGGGAGGGATGTTTTTAGAAGAAAATAAACTCATAGCACCATTTTAATCAAAATAATTTATGACTTAACCAACAACCAGGAGAGCCATGGCCCCAAACTTTTAAAAATTCAAAGTTTAGCCCTTTAAAAAAATTAAAAAAATTAATTTGACCTCAATAAATTTTAAAAATTCTTATTATGTTTTTAACTTCTTCCAATATTGGTCGTAGGGTTTTAGATTTACACACGAAGAGAAGGTGCATGGAGAACGTCAGGAGGCAGGAGGAGCTGAACCGACAGGAGCAGAACGGGGCCGGAGACTCTCATCAGAGACAGGAAGAATGGGTTGCTTTCGTTGATAATTTAAGCAAAAGAGTATCAAGGGGTGCATTGAGAGAATTCTTTAACCATTACGGTGAAGTTAGAAGAGTTTTTATACCCTTCGAGAATAGGAAACCTCGTTATAGAGAGTGCACATTTGCTTTCGTTCATTTTGCAGATGAGAAAGGGTTGAGGAGAGCTATTGATCGAGTTAACAACTCTAAGATAGACAACAGAATTGTGTCAGTAGCCAAGGCGAGATTCCAGAAAAGAAAAAGAATGGTGGGAGGCCAAGAAGATAGAAAAGAGACTGGAAAAAGTGACAGAGGTTCAGGTAGGAACTTTAATGTTCAGGGGAGAAGACAACAGCAGAGATTCAGGGATGACAGATCCTTCAAGGATGCCCTGTTGTCGGAGTCGAGACCGGCGGATGACTCATCTTCTGGGAAGGTTCCCCAACAGTCGGAGGAGGAAAATAAGATTTCGGATGATGTTGTCGATGAAGTTAAGATCCCCGGTGTTAAATTGGACTGGATTAGGAGATCAGTAATGGGAATTTTAAAGCCAAGTTTTGATATGGAATTTGTGGAGAGAGCGTTAGGAAGCGACGGTTTGCAAGTGAAAATTGCAAAGTGGGGATGGGCGGAGAATGCTTGCTTAGTTTCGTTCAATTCAATAGATAAAAAATTGGAGGCTTGGAGGGAGAAGTATGAGGAGTTATCTTTCTGGTTTTCCAATATTCATGAGGAAGTCCTATGTGATGGGATTCCACTTATGTATGTCTCTGTGAGCATTGCGGGCATCCCAATCCATTGCTGGTCGGTGGAATTCTTTGAGGTTTTGGCAAATAGATGGGGTAAGCTTGTAAGCATCAATGATGAGACGAAGCAAAAAACGGATCTTACAATGGCCAGGTTCATTATTCGGGCTCCTAATCACCTGGTTATTCCGAAATTCATTAGCTTTGTGGTGAATGGATGCAGATTTAGAGCTCGCATTTTCACAGGCTTAGGGAAAGGTTCTCAAGGGGAAGGGGTGGAATGGCAGAGGGAGGTTGAGGAGGAAGAGATGAACTCTGAGGAGGGTAACCATCGGTGGTCGGATCAGGCGGAGCAGGGCGACCGGAATGGGGAAGTTAGATCGTCACAGAAAGATGTTCCAGGTGCGGTTAATTCACAGCCAACTAACCTGGGGAATCCCCAAAATGCAGTGGGGAACACGCCGGGGGACATTCCCAATGATGGGAATAATGAGGTAATTATGGAACCGACACATCACATCGATCCCTTGAATTCGCACGTGGATGTTAACGTGAGGGGCTTGGGGGTGGAGGTTGAGCCGGTTGAAAAATTATCGGGCCCTACTTTGGGCCAAATGTTAAATTCAGCTGGGCCTTTATCCGGGGAAGAGTCTTTGGAGGGGCCAGATTTTCAAAACGGTGGTGAGGAAATATTAAGAGAGGTCAGATCAGAAGAGATGCCACGGGGAGTTGGAAATCCATCCAGGAACTCAGTCGAAACTATAAATTCTTTTTCCCCTTGCGGGGAGGAGATTGTTCAAGATACGTTTGAAACTGAGTGTGTGGGGGCTATAACGAACAGAGTCAACGGCACAAGGGTGGATGTTTCTCTAAACCCGACGTCGAGTTTCAGGAGAAGTACATGTCGGCAGAAGGTTTTACTGGACGCGGGAGGGTCGAATTTCTTCAAGGCAGGTCACCGTCGCGTCATTAGGCGTCAGGTCAGAGATGCGATTGAAGGCAACGCTGGTGGGTCGGAGAGCGCTGGGACCAACTCGATGAGTTCAGTTCATATCAGTTATGTAGAGGAAGCTCTGCATGTGTGGGGTGTGAGCAACATTTTAGGGGTATCTTTCAAGGGGGGTCAAGAAGCCTTCGTGAAGAAAGTCAGGGAAATTGAAGGGAGTTGTTGATAAGAGGGAAGCAGGTAATTTTTTCTGGTTATTGGACAAATATTTTTATGGACTTGAAAATTATTTCTTGGAACATTAGGGGGATGGGAAGGCCAGAGAAAGTTAGGGCTATTAGACGGGTAATTAAAGAAAAGAAACCTCAGGTCATGTTTATTCAAGAATCGAAGTTAGCAGACATATCACCGGCGGTATTTAGGCGAATGGGTTGCGACAGGGATTATGAATACATATGGTCCCCAGCAGTGGGAGCTTCGGGAGGATTAATAAGCATTTGGAATCCGTCTGAGTTTTTCAAATCGGGTGAATTAGTGACAAGGAGATTCACGGTTTTACTGGGAAAATTTAGAGGGGGAAATATTGAATGTGGATTTATTAATGTTTATGGACCTTCAATTGAAGAGGAAAAGAAGGATTTCTTTCAGGATATCCTAGAAGTAATGCGGAAATTTTCAGTGGCATGGTGCTTAGGTGGGGACTTCAACGCCATTACTGGGATCGAGGAAAAGAAGGGGTTATCGTGGAATTATTCGGCTATGGAATTGTTCAGGGGTTTTATTCAGGCAGCATGTTTAATAGACTTGCCACTAATTGGGGGTGAGTTCACTTGGTCAAATAACCGGGAATCGCCAACTTTCGTCCGTTTAGACAGATTTTTAGTAGACAATGATTTTGTTAAAGAATTTCCGAGCTTGAATCAACTCCTGTTGTCTAAAGCAATATCAGATCACAATGCTATTTATCTGGAAAACAGGAGTATTAACTGGGGGAGGAAACCGTTTCGCTTCTACAATTACTTGTTGTCAGAGGAGGGGTTCGAGGATCGGGTTAACGAAAAACTGGGCAGTTTTCTTCGAGGCAACAAACAAGGTGGGATTTGCAGCATGTTGAACATGGCCAGAAACATTGCAAAATCATGGCCTGCAGCCATGTCGAAGAACAATTGTGATGATTCAAATACTATTGAACAGCAAATTGCAGCGATAGAATTGAGACAACAGAGGGGACTGGCGATGGCAGCGGATGGAGCGAAACTAGTTGAACTTAGGAAGAAATTATGGCAAATATTGAGAAGGGAAGAAAGCATTTGGTTGCAGCACTCGCGCTTGAAATGGTATCTTGAGGGAGACAAAAACACCCGGTACTTTCACTCGGTAGCGTCGATGAGGAAGAAATCGAATAGTATTCTGTTGCTAAAGTCCGAAGGCAAGGAGGTGTCGAGCCCTGCGGAGATTAAACGTTTGGTTCATAAGAATTTTGAAGAAGTTTTCAATCAGTGTCATACGCTGGAAATTAAGGATATGGATGTGCAGTTTAAAAACATCAGTGTTGATCAAGCTTCGCTTCTCGAACGTGAATTCTCAGAGGAGGAGGTGTGGGGGGCAATCAATTCGTTTGATAGTTCACGGGCACCAGGCCCTGATGGTTTCAACATGGGATTTTTTAAGAAATTTTGGCCAAATCTGAAAGCGCAGATTATGCTTTTTTTCCGAAACTTCTATAGTGGCGTCGAATGGGAAAAAGAGATCAACTATTCCTACATATCGCTCATCCCTAAAAAAGCTAATCCGGAGGCTATAGAAGATTTTCGCCCGATAAGTCTAGTGGGAGGAGTTTACAAAATCTTGTCTAAGGTCCTTTCGCTACGTCTTCGAGGTTTGATGGATTTAATTGTCAGTAAATCACAGTTCGCGTTTATTCCCGGGAGGCACTTAACGGATTGTTCTTTTCTTGCGAACGAAGGAATTGATTATATGAGAAAGAAGAACCTGAAGGGGGCGATGTTTAAAATAGATTTTCAGCGCGCTTATGATTCGATTGATTGGTCATTCTTGATGTTTGTGATGAAGAGAATGGGGTTCGGTGAAAGGTGGTGCGATTGGATATTAAAGTGTATCTCGACGACATCCATATTGGTCCTCGTGAATGGTTCGCCAACACCACAATTTTCGGTGGCTAAAGGGCTAAGGCAAGGATGTTCTTTATCGCCTTTGCTTTTTAATCTCGTGGGAGAAGCGTTACACTTGTTGCTAGAGAAAGGGATTGGAGTAGGTTTGTTCTCCGGGTGGCAAATCGGGAGAGGAGACAATATTTATACACTTGGGCACCTTCAGTTTGCGGACGATCTGACAATTTTTTGTGGTGCGTCGATTAGGGAAGTGGAGAATGTGAGAAGAACCTTAAGGGTGTTCGAAGTGGCATCCGGCCTAAGACTGAATTTGAAGAAAAGTAGTCTTTTCGGGGTGAACATCGAAGCAAAGGAGCTGGTTTCGTGGGCAAAACAGATTAAATGTCAAGTTGGTCAATTTCCAACAGTGTACCTAGGATTGCCACTTGGGCCTAAATCGAATTCGCTTGCTATGTGGGAACCAGTTATAGAGAGATGCTATAGTCATTTAGCGACTTGGAAAACAAAACATCTATCTATTAGTGGAAGATTGGTCCTTATTAGATCGGTTCTTACAGCTCTTCCTTCTTTTTTCATGTCTCTATACCGTTTGCCTGTGGAAGTTCTGAAAAAGATCAACAGCATAATGGCGGATTTTCTGTGGGGGGACACGATACATGGTAAGAGAATTCACTGGGCCAATTGGCAATCTATTTGCCAACCTTTACAGGCGGGAGGTTTAAATGTTAAAAATTTGGCGATTCAGAACAGGGCATTGCTAGGAAAATGGGTATGGAAATTCGCAAATGATACTCACTGCCCGTGGCGGGAGATGATGTGTTGTAAGTATAATATTATTCCTTCGACCCTCTTAGCGCACGATAAATGTCCTAGGACGGCTTCATGGCAATGGAAGAGCTTGCTAAAGTCAACTTGTGGGGAGGATGAATTTGGTTTCAGGTTCCGCAACAATATGCGACAGCAGGTTGGTGATGGCAAGAGGATTTCCTTTTGGTCGGATGTATGGACTGGGTCAGCTCCCTTGCGAGAAATTTTCCCACGCATATATGCCCTTGCAAGGAACAAGGAGGGTAAGATAGCTGAGATGGGAAGCAAAGTGAATAATAAGTGGGTGTGGAATGTACTCTTGCGTAGGGATCCTTTTGATTGGGAAGTAGCTCAGTGGCTTGATTTTCTTGCTAGCATTAGCAACGTTAGCTCGGAAGGTTTTGTGAGAGACTGTTTGGTATGGGAGGGTGCTGGTGACGGCAATTTTTCAGTTAAGTCGTGTTATAATCTTGCCATTGAGAGTGGCCAGGATGATATTTTCTGGAAAGATTGTATCTGGAACGGTCTTGCGCCGCCGCGCGTCGAGTTCTTCATGTGGCAAGTGGCACGGAAGAAATTAGCAGTTAAAGGGGAATTGTTGAAAAGAGGGTTAAAGGTGTCGGAAGACGGTTCTTGTCCATTTTGCAAGTTGGGGTTTGAGTCGGCGGATCATCTTTTCATCTCATGCCACATTTCGTGGAAAATCTGGATGAAAATGGTATCTTGGTGGGAAGTGAATATGGTTTTGCCTGGTGATTTTTGTTCGTTGCTTAGGGGGTGGTTTGAAAATCCTCCCACTAAGGACAGAAGATCAATCTGGTTCTTTATTCCGGCAGCGATTACGTGGACATTGTGGCTGTTTAGGAATGATATTATCTTTAAGGGCAACATACTGGATGTTTTACAAATTGAATTTATAGTTAAATGCAGGTTAGTAGGCTGGTTTTTTGCCAAATATCAAGAGGTGCAGGTGGCGCGGGCTGATGTCTTGAATGATTTAAGAGCAGCGGAGAATATTGCTACATGTTCGAAGCAGCGCGCCCTGAAGGTTTCTTGGTGTCCTCCTGCAGAGGGCTTTTTTCGGATTGATGTGGATGGAGCCATGAAGGCGGACAAGACAGCCGGTGGAATAGGTGGTATAGCGTGGGATCATGATGGAAAGGTAGTTTTTCAGTTTTCGGAGCGCTGCGGCTCGGGTCCTCCAATTCTAGCAGAACTTTTGGCGATCAAGCGAGCATTGCAAATTTTTATCTCTTCTCCAAAATGTAGAGAGGGGAGGCCAGTGGTGGAAAGCGATTGCGCGATGGCGGTTTCTTGGATTCAAGACCCGGTTAGTTGCCCAAGCATTTTCAAGGGCTTGGCGATGGACATCAAGAGCTTGGGGGAACGGAGAGGTGGCATATTTAGAATTATTCCCAGGAGTTGTAATGGTCAAGCTGATGCTTTGGCTAAAGCTGGTATAGGCTAGTGTTAGAGCCTCTCGGAATGTCTTTGATCATGATAGAGGGTAGTGGTCAAGGGAGGGTATAGAGGTAGTATCTTAAAGGGAGTACTATGTGATTGGTTTTGTATTTGACTATAGTTTGAATAAATAGATTGGCACTCTTTTCCCCCTTCCGCTATTGTTCGGTCTCATTTTGATCGAAGGATATGAGGGGGGTTTTTAACGAGGCCACCCATTATCAAAAAAAAAACTTCTTCCAATATTTTAAAAAAATTAAATCATCTTCTAAAATTTTAAAAATTTCTCATTATGTCTCAAAAATTTTAAAAATTTTAGTTAAACACAATTTTTTGAAAATTTAAAATCAAACACTTCAAAATTTTTGAAAATTTTAATTTAGGCCTTCAAAATTTTTTGAAAATTTCAAGTAGGCTCCCCAAACTTTGTTGTCAATATATGCCCATGTCAAGTGTTACATTCCTTGGGAATCAAACTCACACAGTATAGGGATAACATGAGCATACTTGACCACTCGATCAATAGTGGATCTCGTCGTTAGCATTTAAACCTATTAATTATGAGATAATATTTGATGTATTCGCAATTTTTTTTTTGCAAGCATGTGTCACAAGTTCATTACCATTTTCCCAAAAGACATGTCAAATAGGATGTGCAACGCCATCGCATTTATATCTCAAGACCTCATTTTTCTCCGATGTGAGATTAATGTCTCTCACCTCTTTAAGACGTGACACATAACTATTTAAGCTTTAAAATTTAATACTCTATTTTTAAAATTTTAAATTATAAACCCTAATACTATAGCCTTAAGTTCTAACATTAAACCTTAAACTAATCATAAACCTTAATATAAACATGTTTGTGAAAATTAAAACGTGTAGATTCCATTAATTATTAGGCATAATAATATAATAAAAACATAAAGATTTATGCCTTGGTTGATCAAGTAAACGATTGGTTTAGGGTTGTTAGAGAGAGGGGTGAGAAAGGGTGTGGAACAATGGGTTGTTCGATAATGATGTTGTTCTTGTTTTTATTAAGGTTGCTTTTTTTTTTCTATCGTAATCTGAAATATATTTTTGTCTCTTACTTACATTATACCCGCCACGTGTTTGGTCTTCGCACTATGAAAATTCTATCCCCATCTTCCCTTTTGTCTTGTCCTTTTCTTTCTTGCATTCAAATTAGGGGAGATCAAAAGTGAGTCCAATTGAGATCCCTAAATTGGTGAAATTAGTCTGATTAAATTGATTATATGGATTAATTCGATTTCGCAAGTGATTAAAATAAGTTAATCGGTTATCAGCTTTGAATTAATATAATTGAATCCAGTAATTTATCCGACTTGTATATATTGTCACGGGGCTAGGTCTAGGCCGGTCTAGCCTCGTACGGCCTTGGTCGCGAAGCACTCGAAAGGGGCTTGAAATGCGCCAAGTCAGCCTTACTCACTAAGCTTGGAAGGCTTAGTCTCGGATTGCGGAAGCTCTCTTGGAAATGGAAAAGGATGATGGCTCAAAGTAAAGTAAGGAATGGGATGCACACGCTCGTAAGAAAGCTAAGGCCTCGTTAAAAACTCCCCCTAAGCCTAGATGGGGAGAAAAGAGTGCCAAAGCTCCTTTATTAACAAAGAAGAGAAAGATTACAAAAGTAAGAAAATGAGGGAATGTGGAATGAGTGGAATGGATGGAGGAGGGCTCTATTTATAGCCTAATCCCCCTCGATCCAATGGCTCTCACTGATTCGATCCAAGGGCCATGGATGAATCTTACAAAGGAATCTCATATTCAAGGCAAGCTTGTCATACTCATGTTGACTTGCCTTGTTTACAAACAACATTGCCCCTAATACAAAGACTATGACATCATTGGTATGTTGTCTTGAAATACTTTCCCCATGAATGGCTTGCTTTCCATAAGTATTTCTCCAAGGATGCCAACTTGGCATGGGATGATGGTGCTTGGGCGGATTGGGCCTCTCATGGTCCAATCTTGGTGTCCAAAATCCTCTCTCTTGGATGTCTTTGGCTGAAACGGGCCCTAGGAGTGTGGGCAACTCGGATGGGCAACTCCTAGGCCTTTGTGTGCGCACATCGGGTGCGGGCTCGGCTCCTTGGGCGTGCACGTCGGGTGCAGGCTCGGGCTCCATGCTTTGGCCGGCATGGAGGGTGCATGGCAAAGGCCCCTCGGGTGTTTGTGTTGGGCCCCCTCGGGTGCAAGACTTGTGGGCAGCACATGGGGTGCTGAACAAGGCCCCATGGTGCGGACGAACTGGCCCAGGTCGGATCACTTGGGCGCGGACGACACCAAGGGCGTTGGGCATGGCCCCTTGGTGCGTGGCATGGGCAGCTACTCGGGCCCCTCGGTTGGGAGAAAGGCGTGGTGCGCAAGGGATAGCACCTATGGGTGCGGCTGGCTCGGTCGCAAAAAGTTCCCCTGTGACATTCTCCCCCACTAAATCTATCGACGCCCTCGTCGATAGGCATTGAAGAAACTCGGTCGTTGTGCTCTCGAACGGCCTCGAATCTTCATCATGTTCCCGCTTGGCTAAGGGAACTCTCGTTGGATGGGCAAGGCTCTCATGCCTTGGCTCACGATCCTTCTCGAACGGTTGCCGCTCCTTGGCAAGCTCATGATTCTCGAACGGTCGCCACTCCTTCTCATAATGGATGCTCGCTTTGCTTTGTGCTCGGCTCGATCGCATCGGCGGCCTGAGGAGAAAACCAGAGTAAGTTAGTCTTATGTCATCGAAATAACTAAACTTACTCACCTTGGACACAAAGTCCTTGTTGGCTTGGGTCACTTCGATGGATGGTTCGCCATGTTTCCGCTTGGCATCGGGAAACAACCTCCAAAGCTCAAGGCTCTCATGCCTTGATCCATGATCAAACTCGAGTGGTGGCTTCTCGTCTCTTGTGATGTCCGCCATGCTTGGTGCGTGGCTAGCCTCGAACCACTCTCGACCATACTCGTCTAATGGCTTGGGGACGAAGTTGTGGTCCACTTGATCGATTGTTGGCAAACCCAACTTGTAGGCATCTTCACCTACTCGCTCTTGTATCGACACTCGACTCGAACTCTCGAGCAACCTGCGCAATGAACCAAAGCAAGTTAGTCCAAAATTATCACACAAATTTGGCTTTCTTACCTTGGACGCAAAGTCCTCTTCGGATGGTGTCGCGATGCCTTGTCGATACTCAAGACATGCGATGATGGCGGGATCTTGGAATATCCCCACTTCGGTGCTCTCTAGCACTCGTCCCTCGTCATGGTGGGTTGGAAACTCTTGGCTTGGTCCAACCACTTCGTCACTCGGTTCTTTGCTTGGTGTCGCAAGCAACCTGTGGATAGAACCACAATAAGTCAGATCCAAATTCGATTGAGAAATTGAATTACTTACCTCGGACACTAAGTCCTCGTCGTCTCGATCCACTTTGCCTTGTCGATACCCAAGGCAAGTGTTGGCATGGTTTCGCCCCTCATCATTGGGCTTGGGCACCTCGGTGCTTTGACTTGCTTCCATGGACTCATGCCACTCGTCCATGGAACTCGACCACTCGTCAAATTCGGCTTGCAACTCTTCGCAAAAGGTTGCTAGCTCCTCTCCATCGGCTCGATCTTCTTCGCCAAACTCGGATGGATTTTGCCTCACTTCTTCAAACTCGGATGGCTCGGATGGACACTCCATCTTTTCGACCATCTCGCTCTTTGGTGCCTTTGGCAACTCCAAAGACTTCTCCTCGTCTTTGATCTCTTCAAAGACACGTCCCATTGTAGTGGAACTTTCCATGGACTCTTCCACGGCTTCTTCATCATTGGTTACCTCAGACTCGCACACTTGGTCGCTTTCGTCTTGGTTTGGCAACTCCTCATTGCTATGTTGCAAACCTGCATCATACTCACCCTCGGCTTCTAGCAAGACAAGTGCGTTAATCTGCTCTAAGCAAGATAAACCAATAATAACATCATCATCAAGACAATGGTGAGAAATTACCTTGATGTTGGTTGTGTCGCACCACTCTCCGATGCGAACTCTCACGTTCCATGCAACTCCATCGACGTACTCCTCGGTGAAGTTGACGAACTCGGTCTCATCATGAACCTTCTCCACTTCAAGGTTCAACCAATCGGCAATTTGATCGGAAATGATCAAAGATGTTGCGCTAGAGTCTACTAGCGCCTCAAACTCAATGTTGCCAATCGTGATCTTGGCAAACTCGCGCTCCTCCTCATCGTGGCCACTCTTGGCTAGAGTTGGGCGGATTTGCTCCTCAACGTCTTGTCGGTGTGGATCTGCAACACACCTATCTTCGGCTTCCGACAAGACAAATGCATCAATTTGCTCTAAAGAAGATGCACCAATAACAATCTCATAGACATCAAGAAATTCACAAGAGATTACCTTGATGTTCGTTGTGCCTCGGAATTCGCCGATTTGATGGAACACGTCCTTCGCGATTCCCACAACTTTCTCGTCTCTAAAGTTGGTTGTCGCAACTTGTTGTTTAACCCTCCGAAATTGAAGGTTTAACCGCTCGGCTGTTTGCACGGACACGAGCACTCCTTGTGCACTTGGATCAACTAGTGCACTCATCGTCGCCTCTCGGAACACTATATCAACATACATAGGCTCCTCTTCATCAAAGTCGCTCTCGACTTCGCTTGACTCCCATGACTCGTCTTCGTCGCTGGAACACCCCACATAACCTGGTTTCTTCTACGGTTGTGTGGCCTCGTTGCACTCTTGCAACCTTTCCCTTACTTCACTCTTGAAGTTGGACGCCCCAACCATCATCCTCGCTGATGATTGTTCCCCGAACAAGGAAGCAAGCTTCATGGCCTCAGTCTCATCGGGCAAGCTTCGCTCCTCGAACGCCTCTACCATGCTCGCTGGTAGCACATTGCACCTCGCATCAAGCTTCGAAGCCTCGGTCTCGTCGGGCTCGTCCTGTACCTTGGACTGCTTGAAATGGTGCGGGCATCGGAAAGACTCGTGTGGCTCTCCACACTTCCAACACTTTGACGGTCTCCTCTTTGGAAAGTCAAATTCGCTCACCTCGCTTTCATGCGAGACGCCTTGTGATTCCACGGTCTTCTTTGCTGCAACGTTCCTTCTTCTTTGCGCCATCTCTCGACTCGGTAGGATGCGGAAAATAGCTCTGATACCACTTGTCACGGGGCTAGGTCTAGGCCGGTCTAGCCTCGTGCGGCCTTGGTCGCGAAGCACTCGAAAGGGGCTTGAAATGCGCCAAGTCAGCCTTACTCACTAAGCTTGGAAGGCTTAGTCTCGGATTGCGGAAGCTCTCTTGGAAATGGAAAAGGATGATGGCTCAAAGTAAAGTAAGGAATGGGATGCACACGCTCGTAAGAAAGCTAAGGCCTCGTTAAAAACTCCCCCTAAGCCTAGATGGGGAGAAAAGAGTGCCAAAGCTCCTTTATTAACAAAGAAGAGAAAGATTACAAAAGTAAGAAAATGAGGGAATGTGGAATGAGTGGAATGGATGGAGGAGGGCTCTATTTATAGCCTAATCCCCCTCGATCCAATGGCTCTCACTGATTCGATCCAAGGGCCATGGATGAATCTTACAAAGGAATCTCATATTCAAGGCAAGCTTGTCATACTCATGTTGACTTGCCTTGTTTACAAACAACATTGCCCCTAATACAAAGACTATGACATCATTGGTGTGTTGTCTTGAAATACTTTCCCCATGAATGGCTTGCTTTCCATAAGTATTTCTCCAAGGATGCCAACTTGGCATGGGATGATGGTGCTTGGGCGGATTGGGCCTCTCATGGTCCAATCTTGGTGTCCAAAATCCTCTCTCTTGGATGTCTTTGGCTGAAACGGGCCCTAGGAGTGTGGGCAACTCGGATGGGCAACTCCTAGGCCTTTGTGTGCGCACATCGGGTGCGGGCTCGGCTCCTTGGGCGTGCACGTCGGGTGCAGGCTCGGGCTCCATGCTTTGGCCGGCATGGAGGGTGCATGGCAAAGGCCCCTCGGGTGTTTGTGTTGGGCCCCCTCGGGTGCAAGACTTGTGGGCAGCACATGGGGTGCTGAACAAGGCCCCATGGTGCGGACGAACTGGCCCAGGTCGGATCACTTGGGCGCGGACGACACCAAGGGCGTTGGGCATGGCCCCTTGGTGCGTGGCATGGGCAGCTACTCGGGCCCCTCGGTTGGGAGAAAGGCGTGGTGCGCAAGGGATAGCACCTATGGGTGCGGCTGGCTCGGTCGCAAAAAGTTCCCCTGTGACAATATGCTCAACTTATTGTCCTTGAAAGAATACAATAAAAAATTCATTTTAACCGAATTAATTATCAACTTAACATAAATCGATTTGGTTAATATTTGCACAATTAACTGAATCAAAATCAAAGTCTGGTGGATACAATTGAATCATACTCAAAGCTTCATACATGTATATATAATTGTACCGAATTAAAATTAGTATACCATTTCTTTAAGTTACAATTACAAATAATAAATCAACATAACTATTAGAGAAAAATATTAGATGTATTGACAATGTAATTTTTTTCACGTCTATTTATGCTTTAAAACTTAAAACTTTAAACTATAAATTCTAACATTAAATCTTAAATTTAAAACCTTAAAATATATGTTTAATATCACAATAAATGCCAGGCTTTTCGTTTTTCCTTTTAGGTGCCTAATTTTTTTGACCTTTTTAAGTACTCAAATTATCATTTTGATCAAAATATGTGCCTCAGTCGATTTTAAAAGAGGGAAAAATGATTAAATGACAGTTTAAGCACTTAAAAAGCAAAAAATATTATACGCTTAAAAGGAAAAAAAAGATAATTTGAACGCTTATTTTAATATTAAACCAAAAATATAAATCTATAAACTTCAAACTCTAACTAAATTCCTAAACCTCTAATTAAATATATTTTTGTAAACTAAAGTTTACACGGTCGATATATCAATTTTTTTAATATTATTAAAACCAACGATTACACTACACAAAGAAATGAACCGATATTAAAATGACAATAAATTTGAATTTAGTCATAGAGATTCTTTGGAGTGGGAATGCATATTGCATTTACTGGATTCTTTTCGTAAGTGAAGATGCTATCAATAGGGCACGGTTTTCCATTCAACTTTCACTTTTCTTTTCTTTTTATATATATATTTTTTAATTTAATGAGTTATTTGACTGTCATAACTTTGACCAGTCAACTAACTTGATTGATTTCATACAACAATTATCCACTTGGTCTCACCGCATAGTTTCCACGAGGACCACAACCCAACCATCAATCCACATTTGAATCTCAGTGTGCTTTAAATTTGTAATTTCAACTTTAGCCCCTCTACTCATTTAAATTTCTAGTTTGATTTCCATATTGTAATTTTATCTAAATTTAATATTTTACTTCTATGACATCATTTGCCGGTCCAAGTAATTAACAATGTAACTATATTCAGTTAAAATGTTTACTTTGAAAATTTATCAAATAGATGCTAAAGACGAACTCAACAAGTGCCCCGTGGAAAAAGCGGACGATGTTCATCTTAAGAGACACGAGTTTAAATCGCTTTGTCTATAAGATGTATGTTTATTGCTAAAAAATTAAAAATATGTATAAACATATACTACATTGTAATAATTTTTTAGACCATTCAAACAAGTTTAAAGCCTACTTAAAAGATACTAAGCTGCTCACCATGGTTCATAATCAAAACAACATTCCTTATTCTCTTATTTGTACTTTATTCTTTTTTAACATTATGGGATGTAATTTTTCATAGGATCCACAAAGATTATGATCAGAGATGTGGGGATCATCATCAATCATCGTTTTGTTTAATACTTTTTTTTATGGTTTCTGACAGATGATACATGACATGTTAGAACTTTGGTTAGTAACCTTGATTTTCTCGCCGGTCCAAAAATCTTGGTCCATAAACAGCAACAATAATAATATTAATAATAAATAGGCTAAGCAAGATATTAGCCATTTTAATTAATTTAATCTTAATATGTTGGATTGACTGAATCATTATCATTTTCAGTGGATTGCATGTGGATGACAAGCTTCACTTCTTTTGTTATGGATTTCTTTTAGGATATAAAATTCATCTTTTAATCATTCATTTCCTTATGTAATCTCTTTTGCATGCTTTGATTTTCTTTTTTTTTTATTGAAAAAAGAAATATTTAATTGGGGAGTAAATGAATAATACTGTTTAAGTCAATTTGTTTCTTTTACGATAGACATAATCGATGATTATCTTCCGATCTCGACTCATAATATTCAAAACATGATGTAAAATTGTAAAAGACCTCTCAAATTAGACGAATTATAAATTTCTATTAGAGTTAAAATATAATATTAATATTATATTAGAGTATAATTTTATAAGGACTAAATCATATTATATCATTCAGAGGATCAAATTAAAATTTTATCACGTATGATACTAATAATTTTATTGTTTTTAAAAGGACTTATATGTAATTCTATCATTTTACGGGCCAAAAACTCTTATGTCAGGTTCTTCTTAATCAGGGACGAAGGTACGTAGAGAGTGAAAGGGGCTCTAATCCAGTGACGAAGCCACGTTAGTATTGAAAGGGGCTCTTCCCCACGCTCTGAAATTTTTTTTACCTTTATTTTTGAAAAAATAAGATTAATTTTAAATTTATCTCTCACCTTTTAAATATTTATGTTTTGCCCCATCCTAAATTCTGACTTCATCCTTGCTCTAACCCCTCCAAGAGTTATGTTTTAATGACACTTTAGATTTATGTTAGTTTAAATTTAAGTTAAGTCTTTACCCCTATAATTTTTGAAATTAAACACTTAATGGATCAATATCATTTTGAATTATTTTAATTACGTCCATGTTTTCAACTACACATTTATTATGCAAAATAGAGTAATAAATGTAAAAGGGAAAGACTCATACAAAATGCAATTGGGTTGTATGATTTGAGCTAAACAAACGTGGCAATTTTTAAACCAATATTTCACTATATAATTATTTTGACCCGACACTTTGAAATAATGATGCCGTGGACCAACTTGATGAACTTGTATATATATACATAGTTGGTAATGTTTTATAAACATATGGCCGGTTGATCAAGCTGAATATCTTTATTCCTTCATATTTTTACAGGTTATAAGTTCTAGACTTACTATGAATACTCTCATCCCTTCCTTTCTCCTCTATGTAAGATATGATTAGATTTAAAATTTGTCAAAAAATTAATCAAAGGTTTAATTATCATAATTTGTATTATAAATATACGAGTATGAAAAAAGTGAAATACAAGACAGACCGATGAGATCATGATCCCCACAAAATAGGTGAAATTGTTTTTAACCCTGAAAATATAAATTTTATTATTATCCTTAAATTTATTTATTTATTAATATTTTTTTTATTAAATAATGTTGAATTCCGTCATTAGATTATGAAAAATTCAACCAAAGTAATTGAAATTAGATCTAAATCGATTCCAAATAGAAAAACTTCACGTTTCGTCCAACTTTATAAGCTTTCTATTCAACATTTATAGCCACACATTAGGATTTTAATTCTCATGGGGTTATCTTATTTGGTTAACTAAGGTGATTGATGAGTAATCATACTTTAATTTAATAAATAAATCAAAATCTGCAAAAATAAAATTATTTCGAAACCATTATTTTTTTCATCAATCGGTTAAATTTAACCAAAAAGCAGAAGTTCGAAGATTAAAATAGACGACAAAAATTTAAGATTTAAATTGACTTTTTTTGAAAAGTTTTAAGACTAAAAACGTCATTTAATTTTTTTATAATTTTAATTATATCATGTTTAGTTCGTATTTTTGTACCGTTGTTCAATATAAATTGAGTTTAATGTAATATTTTAGTATTTTATTGTGAGTGTGAAACATGCATATGAAGATGATGGAAGATTTTCCGTCGCTGTCCACAATCAATGTTTTTACATGTCCCTATCACATTATAATTTCACATCATCCAAACCAGTGATTTTATAAAATATTAAGATATTTTTGTTATTAACAAACCGTTATTTTATAATTTATATCAAATCAATTCAAATATAAAAATTTACATCAAGACTCAACCGAAACAAGTCGAATAGTCGGTTCAAATCGTGGACATATTTAGGGAATATTTCACTCTTTATATATTTTATACAATTAATTTCTTAAAATTCATTTTTTTACAATTATGTACATGGATGGTATTGGTTAACATCATTTTAGAAACGCTAAGGTATTGGTTGAGATTAATTTCAAAAAATATTTAATTATAATATATTTTAGTAAAATGAATTATTTAATGAATTACAATCGCATATTTTAATCAATTAATTAATTTTAGTTATCACTTTAATCAAGTTAAGATTTATCTTATCTTAAAAGGACATATGTATTCGACCAAAAATTATAAACACAAACACAACAGTATTTCCCTTTCATTTAAAGATGATTTCATAAATTTGTTTTAATATGTTTAACGATTAAGTTTAATTTGGTTAATATCATTATTAGTATAATATATAAAAAATATAAAATTAAGTATGTTTAATCATTCAATAATTTTTAATTTATTGTAAAAACAAGTCTGAGTAGTATAGACTTTTAAATTAAAATCGATATTGTAAGTATGTCATGTAACTTAAAAATATCATATCATATTTTAAAACATGTCCAACAATAGAACATAATGGACAAAGTTTTATGAATTTCCTATTAATCCCCTAAAAGTTTAAAATTTTCTAATTAAGACCCTCAAAAGTTTTGTTTTTAAAATTTTCAATTAGACCATGTTTTTTTTAATATCTATTAATAATTCTAATTAAGAGAGTGATGTTATTCGTAAGTGACCCAGATTCGAGCAGTTTGTTTATATGATATGTGTACATTATTAAAAAGTTAAAATTAATGAGCAAATATTATCTTGTAATCACATATTCACACCATACACTTCAATATTTATCTTGTAAAATTCATAATTTTTTGAGTTATTTAAAACAACTCATTTTTCTTAAACATGCGTACCTTTATACTATTTAAAAAATATATGAACATAATCAAGGATGGATCGAGGGGACTGGAGGGGGCAGTCGTCCTGTAGAAATTTGAAATTTCTATATGATTTAATTTTTTAAAAAATTTCTATGTATTTTCTATTGAAAATCTATTTTCGCCCTTCATAAAATTTTATAAATTTGTCTATCCTAAAATTTTATAGTTTCGTCTCTCTTAAAATTTTATAAATTTGCCCCTCCTAAAATTTTATAGTTTTCATCCTAACATAAAATCATGGGTCGGTCCTTGAACAAAGGGGTGTGCATTATTCGGTTTTAATCAAATTAACCGACCGAACCGAATTTTTTTGGTTAATTTGATCGTTAATTTTAGGTAAGTTCGGTTAACGGTTTTTTTTTAAAAAAATTCGATCATCAGTTATTTCGATTCGAAATCGTTTAATTACCCAAATTAACCGAAGATATAAATATAAATATATTATACATTATTTACATATTATGTTTAACCCAATCAGATTTTTACCCATACAAAATATTCTTATCCAAATTAAAAATATTATAATAATAGGAAAAAACAAAATCCCCAAACAGCAAATTTCCTAAAACTCTATTGATTTTCCCTTCTTCTAAGTTCTCACTTCTCAATCCTACGGTGTTGGACCTGTCGGTTGCCGATGAGATTCTGTCAAGTATTCTCATAGTTTTCAAGTTTGTTCCTCACCAAACAACGACACATCTTCATTTGTTCTGCAAAAAATTACTTTTTTAATATTGTTTAGAGTTTGTGTCTGGTTAGTTTTAAATTTTCATTAGACTTTCTTTGTATATTAATTACGTATTCCAAACATTATTTTAGTTCAACCTTTACTTATTTCTTTTTTACCTTTTCCTTTTATTTTTTGAGAAGTTGGAAACCTAATCTTTATGTATTGTGTGCTGAAGTTTTGTTTGAATGGAGTTTAGCTTTGAATTTTGTATTTTTAAGTTTGTTTTAATTTTTGAGAAGTTGGAAATCTAATTTCCTTTTGTTTAATATTATAATTATATTGTTATTTTAAAATATAAAAATTTGTAAAGAATTTCGGTTAATTCGAAAATCAACTGAATTAACCGAAATAATTTTGGTTCGGTCAATAAGTTTCAAATAAAATTTAGTTCGGTTTTCTATTAAAGAGACAAAAATTTCAATTAATTTAATTTTAGCTAATTTAGTTTAACCACCAACCGAATTAACCAAATGCACACCCCTACTTGAACATAATACAAACCGCACTATGAAACAAAATACAAAGAGTAACATACGGTAGTTTTACCGAAAGGAGAAGAACAATGTTGGTGTTTTTGTCGTGAATGTTTTGGGAACACGAGGCTCACGCCTACCGTTTTCATGTTTTTAGAGTGAGTGGACCGGAGGTACTAGATGGATCATGGAGACGATCCTCTGTGTCTGTGCTGCATGCATCCGCAGCTGGACCCCACTAGCCTGGTGATGGTGACGTACGGTGGCGATGGTGGTGGACATGTGGGGTCCCACGCCCATCCTCCATCCACTGGACCCCACCCACAGTGTATAGTTGCATCCAACCGAGAAAAAAAGGGCCCCACAAACGCAACAAAGAAACAACCAGAAACTAAAGCTAAGCTAAGCTTATGTTTTTTTTCCTTTCTTTTGCAGATAAATAAGTTATGGAAGCTTTCTCTGCGTGCAAGCCAATCACAATCACAATCATACATACAATCATACATACATACATACATATTATAATATAATATAATATAATATAATTTTGCTTTATATATAAAAGGGGGGAAGGGGGTGCCCTTATTTTTCTCTTCACTTCACTTTGTTTTGCATGATTCTGAGTTATTACAGAACACAAAACCTTGTCTTTATCTTCTTCTTCTGCTAGAGCTTCTGTTCTTGTCGGAAGAACAAAATTAAATAAAAAGACAAGTTGGAATTCTTGTAGCAGTGTGTTGGGGTTCTTTTTTTGTTGCATGGATGGATCCTTCAAGCAGACAATATCAGGTACATATATAATCATAGCATATATGTGTGTGTTACTGTTACAATTAAGAAAAAACCTCTTTGATTTTATGTTTATGCATGCTTCTTGTGATTTGATTTTTAGATTGTTTGACAAGTATTTCAAAAACTTGAAAACCATTATTTGTTTGTAAAAATAAAGGGATTGTTTTAATTAAAGCCTCTAAATTTTCCCTATTTATTGATACTAAATTTCCATCATATCACAAACAATTTTAATGTATATTTCCGGGTTAGAATTAGAATTTGTCATGGTCTTTAAGAGTGATACTTACAGATAGAATTATTGATGAGATTCGAATTTTCAGGAGATGCCTAATCCTTCAATGGTGAACATGGTGGTTACAACAAAAGGAAATGAAGAACAAGAGAGGAAACCAAGGCCACAACCAGACCAGGCTCTCAAGTGTCCAAGATGTGATTCCACCAACACCAAGTTCTGTTATTACAACAACTACAGCCTGTCTCAGCCAAGGTATTTCTGCAAGTCATGTAGGAGATATTGGACCAAAGGTGGCACGCTGAGGAACGTCCCGGTCGGCGGCGGCTGTCGGAAAAACCGAAGATCAGCATCGTCCAAAAGGACCCTAGATCACCCATTAACACCTAACAACTCCACCCTCCCACCTTTGAGTTACGATACAAACGACCTCAGCTTAGCCTTTGCTAGGCTCCAAAAACAAGGCAATGTTAGTTTAGGGTATACTAATGAACTTTCCATGCTCGGAAACCCTAGTGGCCTCACCTTCGTCGGGAACGAGAACAATTTTCCGGGCTTCTATAACTACGCGAGCTTCGGGGAGGCAGACAATGGCGGTGGAACCGTGGCCGGTGTTAGCGGTGACATGATGGCGATGTTTCCGTATAACAACAACGACGGCGACAATGGAGAGATTATCAACAATGCTGCAATGCCGACGGCATCGGACGTGACGGTCACGGCGATGAAACAAGAATTTTGTAATAATGGTAGACAAGGTGAGGATCGGTCCGTGTTATGGAATTTGCCGTGGCAACTCAGTGGTAACCATGGGGGTTACAACATGGCTGATCTGGACTCGGGAAGAGAAAGCTGGGGTGGACTCAGTTCATCTTGGCATGGACTACTCAATAGCCCTCTAATGTAGAAAATTGGAGTGTTAGGAGAATTGGCTTACAAGAATCATCAAGATTTCCCTTTTGTTTATTTTTAATTCCCTTCTTACTATTATTGGTTATGAAACTAATGATATTTGCATGGATTTTGGAGCCATTTTTAAAGGGTTATTTCTGATCTAATTAAGTTCGTGTATATCTTCTTAGAACGATAAATCACGCTCCTATATGATTTAACATTAAAAAAATAGTTATAATTTATGGTTGGAGTAAGGATTTCCAACAATTTATTATTATTTTTTTAAATTTTGGGATATTAGGATCTCGAATTTTCTTGGTCACATAGACTAGCCCATGCCCGGCTAGATAGATGTCTTTGTAATCAAAGACAGACGTAGGACTTTAAGTTAGGGGGCGAACTTATAAATTGCGAACTTATAAAAATTTAGGGGCATAAATAAATTTTTAATAAAAAACATATATAAAAATTTTAAATTTTTTTAACTCGTATAAGAATTTTAAAATTCTAAGGAGCTTGGGACCAAGCTTTTCCAAATTCTATAGTTTATCATCTTCTGCGCATGCGGTCTGATAATTGTCCCCTTTTCTCAGTGTTGCAACTCTGGTACTAGTTTATGTAATGCTCAATTCCGTTATTTTTCGGGTTGGCTCAAACATGCACGAGGATTTTTTATGTTTATTGTTTAAATTTCAGTGAGTAATTTGAACGTTTTAAAATTTTAGTGAACAAAATAAGTTTGAAAATAAAATCAAGTGATGATTTATGTAATTTATCGTAATTATTCTATGTTATAACTTACAAGAGATATCTTTGCGCAGAGGTGCAAGTTTTGTGATCTTTGCTATTCATAAATAAATCAGATTTTAGCATTTGAACTTCGCATTTTCTCCTAACTTAATCCTTCGAACTTTCTTTAAGTCCGTTATTCTCTAAATTTGATAGTTTTTTTTTGTGTGTGTTTAGTCCTCTAATGATGTCTCACTTTGAGATTATGTCATATATGACACACTAAGACACATGACTAAAATGACTAAAAATAAGGGTAAACTACATAAATGACCGTCATACTATTAAAAAAGTCGCGATTTGATCACTTTATTTTTTTTCGAAGCAATTAAACCACCATACTATTAAATTGGATGCAATTTGAGCACCAGCTGTTAGAGGTTAATGGTAAGGTGACATGGCAGTTAAAAAATAAGGGTATAATTATACATTTAGTCCTCACTATTTACACATTCTTTCAATTTAGTCCTAATTTTAATTTAATAAAATAAATTAATTATTTAATTAGGTTGTGACACGTGTCACCACAATATTGAAGGATTTTTTAATTATTTATATTTGATTTATTAATTTTTGGAGGAAAAAAATAAAAGCAAAGAACTAATGCCTTTACTCAAATTTGAAACAAGGTCACCCAAATTGAGGTGATGTGTATTTACCACCAAGCAAAGTGCATCTTTTTGATATTTAATACAAAATTTATATTTTTATGTATAGTTTACATTTAAGGTAAAATTGGTTGATTCTAGTTTCCTAAATACCGCCCTCTTGTATTGGAGCCGCTACTTTTGGCGGCACCAGAAGCGCAAGTCTCATCAATCCCTCTCCTCAATTTGTTTCTTACCACATTCTCATCTCTTCCAACACTTTCCTTAATCCCCTTTTACCTGGATTTAACTCCCAACTCTTACCTTCTACATCTAAATATATACTCTCAAATAAACCACCAAACCCATGTTTTGTTTTTCTTGTTTTCTTTGAAAAAAGTGTTTTTCTTCTTCTTCCCATTTTTGATCGATGACAAGAGAGTTTCACACTTCGTTTTCTATCTCTACCCTCTTGTTCCAAGAAATTGAAGAAGCTTATTTTTCTGAAACTACAAGAGAATGCAGCCAAAGTGTTTATTCCAACCATTGCAAATCATGTTTTGTTTCAGACAACGAAGACAATGAGTACATCCACAACTTGGTTCTGAGAGAAACCGATGCGGGATTCAAAACTAATTCATCCACCGGTAAATCATGGCTACAATGTGCTCGCTTGGATGCCATTGAATGAATTTTCAACTTATGTTTCTCTCCCCCACTTATATTTAATTCCTTGATTTTCTTTTCTATGTGAATAAATCTTCTGTCTTTTTTCTTTTGTTTTTGTTTTAGACGAGATAAACCTTCGAATTCCAAGTTCATACAGCTTATTTGTCTATAACATACTTTGATAGATTCATTTAAATAAGATTTATTGATGTGAGTGTGTTTTTTTCTTTAATTTTTTAAAGAATGATCAATGAGGTTTGTTGTTTTTGTTTGAAACAAGTGTTTTCAATGTTATTCATGTGTAGGAAGGGAAGGTGTGGGTTGTTCGATTGTTGTCGATAGTATGTTTATCATTGTTGGAAAAATATGAGAAATTGGAAACTTTGAGCCATATTTTCTAGTGGTAAAGGTGGAGATTCGAATGATGAATTTATTAATTAATATTCTACTTCATGAGACCTTTACAACGGTATCTCATATGGTCAAAACGGTTGAGAAATGAATAAGAAATTGATGCTCAAAGTGAGGATGTTGTGAATTGTGTAAAGGAAAATAAAAACCCCATATCTCACATGGGTGGGATAACAAGCTTAGGAATGGTTTATATGCACCAACCCACTTGGAAATCATTAAATGATTTGAACGAACATTGTGCCTTGCGCCTACGCACGCAGAGGTGCAAATTGAAGCTCGTCGAACCCATTCGGGTTAGGGCGCGCTCACACGTTGTGGGCGACACGAATGTCCGGATCGGTCAGGTCCTTGCTTGGACCTGCGAATATTTTACCCAATTCGAATTAATTTTTTCTTTACATATCTTTTTGAATATTCCGAATTAAATCGAATATAAAGTCAATGGCCTTTAAATCGAAATATTGTATTTTCCATATTTTCCTCCTCCATTCCCCTATATAAACCATGCATCTCTTTAGTTTCAACACACTCAAAAATTGTTTTCATTCTCTCGTTCTCTTTATCCCGGTGATAGGCTAAATCAAGAGTTCAAGTTCGAGATCTCTTTAGTTCGTGCTTCTATCGAAGATCTTCTTGTTGTTGTATCTTGGAAGACTAACGACCAACCAAACTCAAGCACCGCGGAGTGGTCGAAATTTGTCTTAAGGAATCTGCTTCTCGCATGCCTCAACCCATTCTCTACTCAACTCTAATATGGTTTTGTGTTTTCTACTCTTTTCAATTATTTGATTAAAGTTTTTATTTTATTTTTTATCGTCTTGGATTGATTACTCTGTAACAATCTTAAGACAAATCTTCTTCTACCTTTCTTCTAATCCGAGACGATATATTCGTGATAGAGATAGCAAATAAATTGGTTTCAAGATTCATCCTGCCGTTTTAACGGATTTGCTAAAATCTAAATGTTGGACAAATCCGGTTACAGAAATTGTCGGTAATAAACGAGAAATTTAGTTCATGTTTATTGGAATTTATTTTAATTCCTCTTTGTTTTTTTTTGAACAGAAACAATGACTATTGGAGATTCTGTCGATTCCACTGCTAAGGTCCTTGTACCTGCACAGACTGTTGCGTGTAAAAGAGTCTATCGCAATAGAGTGCAAGTGTACACGACGCAAGTAGTAAAGTGATACACGAAGTATCGGATGTCAAATCCACATGGACTGGAAATAGCTTTATCCTTGCATTGCTGCACAAGAGAGAAAGAATAAAGTTTAATTGTTTGTAAAGGAACATTGAAGAATACTGAAGATAAAAGATTAAGAGATTCAAATTAAAGAAATAGGCCGGTATTGATTTGCTCAGTAGTGCAGGTGTTGCACTGTATAGAACTTTCTGTTCTGTCGTCGCTCCTGTCGCGACAGCACCTGTGGCGGCAGAGGTCTATTGTTGTCGCGGCAGTGATCACACAACTATGTACTTCAAGCTTGGCAAGAATCCCTGCTGTGACTCGTCCTATCCCTATGTCCAAGTCTGTCGATGAACACGTCTTTGATGATACCTCCCGGCGTGAATCGAAGGATGAACATCGATGTTGTTGAATTCTTCCTTAGCCACTTAACCTCGTCCTATCCCTAGGTCCGAGATAGTTCAACCATAAACTGGAGAACACGTACGTATTCCTTTCGTATACTTAACTCTCCCGATATTAAGTAAATGAATAATCTCACAATCATCTCCGATACTCTTGCAAGATGTTGAAAACCAGAATAAGCAAACTTGAAGTCTATTTTATTGAACATAAAAATCATAAAACAATACAATCCTTGCAACTACTTTACAGAATCAACCCTTAGCCCTAGGGGAAGTTTAGAATATGATGAGAAGGGGAAAACGACTAGGGTTTTGGGGAAGACGGCTAGAGAATAAGATGTAATTCCCTAGGTCGAATTACATGCTGTTATATAGGCCTTGGGTTCAAGTTTTCTAATATGACAAGAATACAAGTTTAAACTAAAGTACAACTCTATTAAAGACTAAATCTTCAGAGTACTTTAATTCGTCCTCTTTTCTTGCTTTGGGTTTCTTCCTTGAACTTTGGGCTTGGCCTTCTCTAGGGCTCAGAAAAATATAGGAGTGACCCACGACAGACCGGCTTAATTTCCTCTTTCTGTCGAACTCCACTTTACTAACCTAAATCTACCCATTCACGAAACCTAAACTATCATTTTCGACTCCACCAGAAACCTAAAACCCTTATCGGCTGCCATTCAAGATAATTTCTGATCCCATTTCTAGTATTTTCATTTTCATTTTCATTTTCATTTTTGCTTTTTTTATTTTAAAGGCTAACATCCAGGTTTTTTTACTGGAAAGGAAGAGATAGGGAGAGCTTTACCTCGATTTCAGCGATTCGGTGAAGTTTTCGATGGCAACGTGGCCTTTCCAACGACGGTGTAGCTTCCCAGCGAAGCTCTTACTCTTGGCGGTTTGGCTTTAGGCGACGATTGGTCTCCCGAGGTGAGCTCTCTCTTCTCTTCATTTATTATATTTAATTATTGTTATTATTATTTATGAAGGGTCATTATTATCTAACTTTTTCTTTCTCCTGCTATTTATACGATAGTCAAAGATGACGCCGAGGATGTCGTTATTGGGATGACGTCGCAAGCTAGCTGACGCCAGTTATTGGGAGAGAAAACACAGATCCATGTGATAGTAAAATGGGCCAACTAGTGACTGTCACGTGTCCATTTTTAACCGAATTTGGGCGAGAAACTGGAACTTTGTGTCTCTTTGTGTGTGTTTTTTTGACTCTATGTATTAAATTGAATGAGAAACAATTGTACCAGGGCCTTGTACATCTAATTTGGGCTTTTGAATTGTGAAAGAGACATTTTACATATGTAATGGACATTTGGACTATTCAGATATTATTTATGGGCTTGTATTATATTTTGAGTTTTATTATTTATTATTATTTATATCGTATATAATACTTATCCCGGACAAAATACGAGTTCTGCAGTATTATATGTCCGTTTTCAGCCTACCAGTTTCGGTGGCCAATAAATTAAATAAATTGTCCGCAAATTTCATATGAGGAGCAAGTAAAGGAAAAGCTATACATTGGATCAAATGGGAGAACCTTTGTAAGCCCAAAGAGTTTGGTGGAATTGGGGTTCTTGATGTAAAAGTTAAAAATCGTGCTTTACTTAATAAATGGATATGGAGATTCAATGGTGAGGCTGATAGATTTTGGTAGAGGGTGATAGAAGCTAAGTAAGAGCTCTCAATCGATCGGATTATTCCGAATCGTGATGTTAGCAATAAGATGTCATGGACCTGGAAAAATATAGTCAAACCGATGTCTAACTGCGAGGATCTCTTCACTCAAAACCTCAGGTTTGTTTTGGGGATGGAAAGTCGATTAATTTCTGGGAAGATCATTGGACTGATTTCCCTTCTCTAAAAAATGCCTTCCCTAGAATTTATGCACTATCGTTGAACAAAACAGACAAAGTTTGTGAGTTTGGGACCAAAGAGTTGGTTCATTGGCGGTGGAATATTTTGACGAGAAGAAGGCTTTTCGATTGGGAAACAGACTCGTGGGATTCTTTTTTGAGTATTGAAATTCAATGTGGATGCATCAACTAAAGGAAGCTATGGTGAAGCTGGTATTGGGGGAATTCTTAGAAATCACCGGGGGCACGCATCTAGTTAAATTCTCAAAGTCGATAGGGCTTTCGGATCCAACAGGGCGGAAATCTTTGCCATTGAAGAAGCTTGCCTTATTTTCTCTATTTTGCAGTGGGCTAAGCCTTTCCATTTGATCATTGAATCGGACAGCGAACTGGTGATTAAGTGGATCGTTAATGCAGTCCCTTTTTTTGTTGTTTTCGCTGAAAAGATAAAGAAGTGCATGCAGTTTCGATTGATGTATAATTAGGAGTTTACTTTTTCATATAGGAAAACAAATTGGATAGCTCATAATCTTGTTGTACGAGGGGTTGGTAGGGAAAAGAATCTGGTGTGGTTTAATAAAAATCCACTAAGGGAGAGAATGAGTAGTTCTGAAGTGGTTTGATGTAATGATGTTTCGTGTTGTGACTCGGTGTTAAAACTTGTAAGTTAGGCCTCTTGTTTGAGACTATGCTAACTGAAGTCCCTTGATTTTGTACTGGTTCTCCTCATAAATAAATTTAGGCAATCTTTTTTTCCTACTAAGTTTAGAGAGAATTTTTAACGAGACCTGTTTTTTTTAGGGTTAACTACTGGAATAGTCACTTATGTTTTCCCCCAGTATAGAGTTGGTCACCGATTTTGAAAAACGACCAGTAAGATCACTTACGTTTTCGGGGCGTAAACTTTTGGTTACTCAGCCGTTTGTTGCCGTTAAACACTGACGGATTGCTGACCTGACAACGAAAAAAATAAGGGTAAATTATTGCAATGGCCATTAAAGTTTATCTCATGTACATTTTTGCTCCCCAATTTTAAAAAATAAATAAACATTATAGTCACTAATGAAAATGTTTCTTTATAATTTCACCCTTAATTTTTAAAAATTAATTTTTCAACCCTAAAACTTTACAATCAATTAGTATAATAATATTATAAAGGCTTAAATGAAAAATAGGTGCCCAAAGTATACCTTTTTAAATTCAAGTGCTCAAATTGCTCATATTTAATAACTAAATTTTTAAATCGGTCCTATTTTTTTCACTCTGGATTGTTTTTAATATTATTGTAACATGACATGTCATTTTTTATTATTGTTAAATTAAAAATAATTTTAAAATAAAATAAAATCATTTTTATTATTATTAAATTTAAAATATATTTTTTAAAAATATTACTTCTTAAAATAATTTAGGTGTTTAAAGTATTTTTTTGTAAAAATAGGTGCCTAAATTTACCATAGTTACAATTTTAGGTGTCCGACTGTTAAATGAGTGTTAGAAAAATTGTCAACCAATCGATACTTGACACGTGTCATTAATTTTATTAATTTTTCATGAAAAATACTTAGAACCAAGTTATTATAAAATCTCAAAATTTGACAAGCTTCACAAAACAGTCTCCAAATCTCTAAAAATTCTCAAACTTCGGCCGTCGATTGTCGCCGCTTCCACCGCCAGTTGTCGTCGTTGACTGCACCCACTTGGTCGCCGGACCAAGGCGATTATTTTTTCCAACACAACGGCGTGCAACCAAACGTCAAACACGAAATCGATGTTCACATTTGACGTTCGACTGCACACCGTTGGGCGTTTCCGGCGACGCCGTGTTGGGGAAAATTGTCGCCTTGGCCCGACGACCAAGTGGGTGCGGTCAGCGACGACAACTGGCGGCGAAAGCGGCGGCAGTCGACGACGAAAATTTAGGAATTTTTAAGAATTCAAGGATTGTTTTGTGAAGCTTGTAAAATTTTGAGATTTTATAATAATTTGAAAATTCTGAGTATTTTCCATTAAATTTTTTTAACACCCATTTAACAACCGGCACCTAAAATTATACCTATAGAAACTTTGGGCACCAATATTTACAAAAAAAAAAACTTTAGACACCTAAATTATTTTAAAAACTAATATTTTTAAAATATTTTAAATTTAATAATAATAAAAATAATTTTTAATTTAAAAATAATAAAAATGACATGTTATAATATAAAAATAATTCAGAGTGAAAAAATAGGAACAATTTGAAAGTTTAGTTATTAAATATGAGCAATTTGGGCACCTAAGTTTAAAAAGGGTATACTTTGGGTACCTATTTTTCATCTAAGCATTTATAATATTATTGTACTAATTGATTGTAAAGTTTTAGGGTTGAAAAATGAATTTTTAAAAATTTAAGGGTGAAATTATAAAGAAACATTTTTATTAGTGACTATAATGTTTATTTTTTTAAAATTGGGGAGCAAAAATGTACATGAGATAAATTTTAATGGCCATTGCAGTAATTTACCCTTATTTTTCGTTGCCAGGTCAGTAATCCGTCAGTGTTTAACGGCAACAAACGGCTGGGTGACCAAAAGTTTACGCCCCGAAAACGTAAATGATCTTACTGATCGTTTTTCAAAATCGGTGACCAACTCTGTACTGTGGAAAAACATAAGTGAATATTCCAGTAGTTAACTTTTTTTTTAAAAAATCAATCCCTTTTTATTGCGGATTAGAAAGGGAAATTATCCTTCTACTGCTAAAATTATATGATATCAATTTGAAGTTACTATTGATGATGACTGATGTGAGAACGATTCAAACTCACATATTTTTTTATTGTTTACTTTCTACAACCTTAGGAAGAAAGAAAGGAAAAATAATTACCGAAATTGAAATTTAAATTTTTATTAGACACCATCATTTAAAGATAACTATATAGTCCGTCAAATTCTGGGAATATTGTATTTTGAGCAAACAAATTCAAAGTTGAACTAGTGGGGAAGACTATTTCTATACTTCTAGATAAGTGTACACATATACTTAACCTGCTGTCTCCCACGAGCTCAAAGCATTTCCATTATTTTAAACAATGAAAAAACCAGACCAATTTGTTAAGTTGTGCTGTGTTGTAAGACTTTGGGACAATGTCATGAGGCTGACGCCATTGACATATGTAAGGAATTTGTGTTTAGTCTTCCATTCATTTGTGCCCATCTCACCGTTGTCTGCTGAAATTGCAACACTCTTTTCAAGTAGAAATCTTACGCTACTTTTTAGTGTCTATATTTATGTCTTTATATTAAAAATTAAGTTTAAGGTTTAAGATTTAGAGAATTTGGGGTAAAGCGTAGGATTTAAAATTTAAGATTAAAATTTAAAATTTATTTTTTTTAAATAATTTTTAATGTTAAAACATAAAAAGAAGCACCTAAAAGTGTCAGAACTTTTATTTCACTCCTTTCAACATTGAACATTGAAAAAAAACACTAAAAATAAGAATTTTGATGACATTGAGGTTGCATGTTCAAGCTGTTAGTGTTTTCCAGTGCGTTAGCGAACGGACTGAGTGGGAAAACTCAAAATCTTGCTGCAATCAAATCAAGACAATTGTTGCCCTAAAACCGTGTGGGTCTTCTATACATTTTTTTTTGGTGAAAACAATTGATTAAGTAAAATTACAATATTAAATAGGGTAATTTTCACCAGTGGTCCCTTTTGTTTAGGGTGTGTTCTATTTTAATCATCAGAATTCAAAAAAAATATTATGGTCACTTACGTTTAGAATCGTTTTTATTTTGGTCCCTTGGCCATTAGTCTCCGTTACTTAAAAAAATTAGTTTCTAATTTAACCCACAAACTTTCAAAATTTTATTTTTCACCATCTTCCCAAAAATTATAAAAACTAAAACCCAAAAAATTAAATCAATGGCTATAACCCAACACTACAACTCATTCTCCCAAAATTAAAAGCGTCAGCTTCCATTGCAAAGAAGTGTTCAGAACTTTCATTAGTTTTAGATGACATGTACAAATTTATATTCCGAGTTTTTAATACCATTGAAATGCATGTACTTATTAACCAATTAAAGGAAGTTACTCCATCAATCGAGAAATCAATATCAGAGTATACAGAAAAAGTAAATAGCATTTCCTCCAACTTACCTCCAATGGCCAAACATCGCTGTCAAGCTTCCTCACCTAATCAAGCTCAGAACAGTGGAAAGACCTTGGTAAATTATGTCCAATAAACATTTCATGTCATACAAACATTTGAAACTTCAAATTTTTGTGTTTGTAGAACTTATGATTCATTTTTAAGATATTTTTATGAATCACGCTAGAAAATAGCTCTGATGATGTTGGTGACATTACTTCAAAAAGTCTATTGTTCAGCTTGAGAAGATTTCATCTGAAAAAGGTGGAACCATGCAAAAGCGAGCTCCCTTGACCCCAAATTCAGTTGGGAAATGTGAAAACATGCAAAAGCGGCGTACATTTGCTCCTGAGACTAACCAAATCGATACTTTTTCTGAGAAAAATTTAGTAGAACAGCCTCTAGTAAACAATCACGCAGATTACCAACCCCAAGGTTTGCTTCTTTTCGTGCCCCATTTGTCTCTTTACGTGTTATTGATTTAATGCATCTTCTTTTATCAATCGAATGAGAGTTGGTAATGTAACACCTTTTATGTTGCATATACTGATGGTTATTAAATTCTTATTCAGAACTTAAAAAGATTCGTGAGGCAAGCTGCATTGTCAACGTCATCCTCCAATTTCGAGTCATTACTTGACAGTCAATTTAATGAAAGTTTTGAAAGTTTGGGAGAATGGGTTGTAGTGTTGGGTTATAGCCATTGATTTAATATTTTAAGTTTTAGTTTTATAATTTTTGGGGAAGATGGTGAAAAATAAAATTTTAAAAGTTTGGGGGTTAAATTAAAAATTAATTTTTTCAAGTAACGGAGACTAACGGCTAAAGGACTAAAATAAAAACGATTCTAAATGTAAGTGACCAGAATAATTTTTTTAAATTTTGGTGACTAAAATAAAACACACCCTAAACGAAAGGGACCACTGGTAAAAATTATCCTATTAAATATACATATCTTCACTAATATCAGTTTGTAAGGGAAAAATAAATTAAACTCTCGAACAGCTCTTTAAAAATTAAGAAACTATCAATTTTTTTATAACAAAGGGAATATTACTACATGTCTCATTAAAAAACCCCTAACCTAAGTGGGGAAAAGAGTACACGTAGAAATATTAAACAACACAAAACATAAACCAGAAAAACGACAAGAACTCCCAAGGAGTTGCATCCCAAAACCCAGCACCATTAAGAACCTAAACCAGCCTTGTCCGCTTCGAAAATTGATACAACCTCCAAAGGAGGTGTATAGAAAACAGTTGTCGCAAAAGACCCTGGTGAGTAGCACTTAGTCAAGTCGTCCGCAAGGCAGTTGCTCTCCCTCAAAACATGGGCAAAGCTCACAATCCAATCCTGCTGTAGCAACTGCCTAATGTGCAACAACAAAGTAGGAAAACCAACTGCAATCTTACCTCCCTGCATATAGTCCACCACCTCCTTACTATCAACCTCCACCTCCAATACCCTTAACCCCACCTGCCAAGCTTGTCGTAGGCCTTCAAAGACTTGTTAGAATTAAACCATAATAGATATAAAATCTAAACCCAGGATCTATCATGTTAAATCATCAAGAACAATAAACCGAAAGCGGAAGCGTACCTGAATTAATCGATAGATGAAAACCTTGAATCCTTTGATGAAGATCGCCTAAAAGGTGGTTGTGATCTTCCAAGAAGATAGGTTAGCCCTTGCCGTAAAAACTCTCTGACGGGGACAAGAGTAATACAAGTTAACCTATTTCTTGGGGACCACTACCTCTTTATATAGTTGGTTATTAAATCAACTATTAAATATTTATAACTCTGCCCCTCATTGAATTATAAATATATCTTATGGTATCTACACTTTTATTTCCATGACACTTTAATACCTATGACACGCCTAACATAATTGGTCACTTGATTTTGTGTCATACTTTATAATAGCATCATACATTTTACATATGTGCCCACAATTGCAGATTTTAATCCAACACTTCAAAGATGCCCCAAAGCTCCGCTTCCAAAACCGAACAGCACCCAAACTGTGAAAATCCAATGATCCAATCTCCACCCGTTCCTCGTATGATGCCCCCACACGAAGCCATACCACTCGCAGAGCAACGACCACCATCCGTGTTGAGCTTATATCTCCCAAAGCTAGGAGATTTTCAAGTTGAAGTCTCACGATTCAAGGGAGGCGATTGCACCCCATGGCTCATCCGTAGAACATTCGTTGCCCTGAATTCATCTAGAACCCGCTTGCTACGTTCCAAGACAGACACTATCGGCGTTTCATCAGGGGAAAACACCTGTTGGTTCCTATGCAATCAAATGACCATAACGTGGCACCAAAACGCACAGGCCATTCACCATCTGTTGGCCATTCACGAGGTCCATTGCACCATTAATTTGCTGCACAATACATACATGCATATACATATACTGATATACATACATTAATTGAACAATATAAGCAAGAATTGACTGTTATCGTTGTTTTTTTTCATGGTATAACATTTAATTCATTGGCGGATTAATTTAAATTAGATACTTTAAAAATTCAATATAAGAACGACAATTCCAACAAAATTTGCTCCATATGCAACATTAGAACTCAAATCACCAATCTTACTATAAAATCTAATGATTTATCTCACCAAACTAACTGATTGTTAGTAACGTATATCACATTTATGTTAAAACTTTGCAAGAAATATGTGTAATAATAATAATAATAATAATATGGGTAAACATCACCAATGGTCACTAAATCATTCTCACTTTTTAGTTTTGGTCGCCAAACTATTATTTTTAGTAAAATAGTCACTAATGTTACGTTTTTTCTTATTTTGCTCACATGTCATTAAAAAATTCACGAAAAAAGGAAAGCGAGAATAGTTTAGTGATCAAAACAACAAAGAAGCAAAAGATTGATGACCTTTGGTCACCAAACTATTATTTTAGGTAAAATAATCATTAATGTTACATTTTTCCCTATTTTGCTCACCTATCGTTGAAAAACTCACAAAAAAAAGTAAACGAAAATAGATTAGTGATCAAAATAGGAAAGAAACAACCGATTGATGACGAAAATTAGAAAAATAAAACATTAGTAATAATTTTACACAAAATAATTGTTTGGTGATCAAAGATGATGTTTATCCTAATAATAACAACAGTGGAGATGTGGTGTCATTGTCATAAAATGGGCAGGTCATTAGGTGGTTAAAATGAATGGATTTTGTCTGGAAGATGGCAGCACCAAAGGTAGAGCCTATTAACCCAACCATCATATTTGTCAAATGACTCAATTAGCCACGTGCCCTATGTGCCTAATTTAGGCCATTAACAGTCATGTGTGCACTGTGAACCACTTATCATCCCAATTCCCAAAGACAAATTGTGGAAATATATAATACGAAATTGGAAATTGTGGAAAGGTCAAATGTAACATGTTATATTTTCATTTGCATCTGTTTTTATAATTAATTCTATTCGAAACGATTTGAAGTTTATTATCTCTAATTTCTTACGTCTGAATATGTGATCAAATTTATTCATTTAATTTATACGTTATCAAATTTTGGATGATTGTACCAAGTATCATATAGTCTAGGAAAATGAGATGTTAAATATTTTTAGATAAAGATCAAAAGTTTAAATTCTGATAATGAATTGAAAATTTGTCTTATAATAAATATTTACAGTACTTCATCTGTGTTAGTCAACTAATAAATTAGATAACAATGATTATAAAAAAATGGATGAATGTTGTACAACTTTAGATTAGTTTAATTTAACCAAGTTATAATATAACAATAGATTCATGTAATAATAATAATAATAATAATAATAATAATAATAATAATAATAGTTTTTACTATTTTATTACATTTCTTTTTTTTGAATATATTTTATTACATTTCTTAACCAATAATTCAAACCATTAGTTGGACTTAAAATAGAAAAATTAGGTCACGGGTCATGAGGTCTACAAAGAAGAAAGAGGTTTCAAACTAGAAGTCATTTTTTATACGAGAAAAAATAAAAGAAAGAAGTGTAAAAGCATAACAAAAGTAAATTATACAATGTTCACTAAATTATATTAAAACAATTACTTTGTTTATTGAATTTCAGAAATTACAAAATAATTATTAAATTTATTAAATTATTACTAAATGGTCCTTATATTTATTAAATTCTAGGTGTCTTGCATCTTTAGATTTGTTTGGTTTGTACCTTTAAACCTTTTATGTTGTTATTGTTGCGTTGCAGTATTCTAATAAGGGTAAACAATACAATTGATCACTAATCTATTTCCACCGAATTATTATTTTTTGATAAAACCGTCACTAATGTTACAATTTTCCTATTTCGGTAATTAATATTACCTTTTTTCTGTTTTGGTCGCCATTCTATTGCTTCTTTCCCGTATTGGTCATCAAACTATTATTTTTCCGTGAGTTTTTTCGTTAGTGACGATTTTGCTAAAAATAATAATTTAGTAACCGTAACAAGAAAGCGAGAATAGTTCAGTGACCAATGGTATTGTTTACCCTTCTAATAATAATATTTTTTTTACTGATAAAAAAATGGTCTTTATGCTTATTAAATCCTATCACTATTTTATAACACGCAGTGATAATTTTGTAACAGTTCGTTAACTTTAGTTATCATTTTGTAATTTCTGAAATTTCAGTGATTAAAAACATCATTTTATAGTGACCAATTGTATATTTTACCAAAAATATCTAACGGAACCAAAGATTTTTTTTATGGACCATATTGGTGAAAATATAGAAATCAGCGGCAGCCAGAGCAGACATCAATCTAGAAACCATTTTGAACTAATGATGTCATGTTTCATACTACAAACATCCCACGATCTCACTGTTTTCTTTTTCTTTTTCAATTTTGGCCTCAAATTTTGTCTATAAATAATACCCCTTTCATTGCAAAAACCAAACCCCATAGCTCATCATCTCCTTTGGCCTAAAACCCCCATGTTTAAGATGGAAAATAGTGAAGCAACAGCAACCCCGTCCGCCGGTTCTTCGAACTCGTCGTCCCCTTCTCCTCTGACTTTGAGTCCGACATCTCAGCCGGTCGTTATTAGTCCGTGTGCCGCATGCAAGATCTTGAGGCGAAGGTGTGCCGATAAATGTGTGTTGGCACCTTACTTTCCTCCGACCGAACCGGCTAAGTTCGCCATTGCTCATCGCGTGTTCGGTGCTAGCAACATTATCAAGTTCTTGCAGGTAAGTTTATCTTTTGCTTAATGCGTTAACAAATGAGGAAAAAAATAGTCATTTAGTGGTTTTCCTGCTTAGTTTAAAATTAGGGTTAATTTCATTAGACGTCCCCAAACTATGTCACAAATTCTAAGTTAATCCTCAAATTTCAGAACATTATAATTAACTCCTCAAAGTATCATAGTGCCGTAGGATACAGGGCAAGCTAAGAATATGAGTGATCTTCATCAAATGTTGGCACTTCCTAATTCCATTTGTTTAAATTTTGGTCTTTGTTTTCCAATCTGATGCAGTAGTTGTATGTAAATCCGGAGTTTAACTAAGTTGGTTGGAGTAGATTTTTAAGTTAAAATCTGGAATTATTTTCTAGGAACTTCCAGAGTCTCAGAGGGCCGATGCGGTAAGCAGCATGGTGTATGAAGCGAGTGCAAGAATCCGAGACCCAGTTTACGGCTGTGCCGGGGCGATTTGCCAGTTACAGAAGCAAGTTAACGAGCTTCAAGCGCAATTAGCCAAAGCTCAAGCCGAAGTGGTCAACTTGCAGTTGCAACAAGCGAACCTCGTCAGCGCTCTGCTTTGCATGGAAGTAGCACAGTCTCAGCCGAATCCCGAGCAGCCAATCTTCGACACCACCTTCATCGGCAGCCCGGAAAGCTATCGTACCGACCCCAATTTCATGGAAGACAATCTATGGGAGCCTCTCTGGACATGATTGATGCTCGTCTATGTATATATTAATCACTGGTTTAATTATGGACCCATGAAACTCTTCAAAGGAGAAGTTGAGGGATATTTAGAATAATAAATTGTTTTATATAAATAAATTCTAATTTTAATTATAGAAAAAAAGTTATGGATACTATGATTGTATTGAAATTTAGGGTTAAACCCTAATTTCAAAATTTTAACAAAATTTAGGTCACCAACTATATTATGATTTACTTGAAATTGATGTTTGATTGGTTACTTGTCAAAGAAGCTAACTTTTGACTGTCTCTTTCATTTAGGTTTCACTAATACTATTTTAAAGGATAATGATAAATTTATAATTGCGCAATAAAAGACACACCAAAATTTACTTGGAAAATTATTTCAAAAAATTATTAACAGTAGAGAAAAAAAATTACTAATGTCGAAAAATAACAATAATACAAAAAAATGTTGTTGCCATAGGTTGCTGCATTTGTTTCTGCAGCAGCTGGCCGTGACCCGTGAGGTCCTTGTAAACCACCTTTATGGGTTATTATTTTATGAATAAAATTTTAATTTTTTCGAGCAAAAAAATACGATTTGTGATTTATTCGACTATGTTCTAACTGTGACTCAAAATATTTATTTGTAAGAATATATATTGGTTACAAAGAAAATATACTCAAATTGAATTTTTATTTTAAGTTAAAGTATATTTGTAGAAGTATAGTCATGTACGGACACTAACTCTGGAGACGGGTATCGTACCACGCGAGAACTTCACCTCGCACTTCGACCTGCTTCTTTCGCATTTACTATATATCCTCATTTTTTTCTTTCAATTTTTTTCCTTTTATCAAATTGATCGCATTACAAACTCTTCAGACTTGAATAAAACAAAATTTGGGTCGCATCGTCTAACAATTATTGCTAGCTCTAAGGTTTATCAATTAAACATGAGCAAGTGTGCGGTGCTTCCAAATCAACTTCTTTTGACATTGTATTATTTGGTGTGTTTATGTACGGGTGACTCTTTTAACCCTATTTGTTTCATTTGCAGTAACATCATTAGAATCTTAAACGTTATTTAAAAAATTTATTATTTAACATCTCATCTTATTAGGTTAATTGATTATTTTTTAGATATAATTATCAATATTTAACATATTAATTCTTTAATCCAGATCGGATACTGCAAAAATCAATTATAAAAAATTATAACGATAAGATAATAGGATCCTAAGAATGGAATTATCTTAGATGCCGTGATGCTTTTCCATACATATTCATAACTTTTTATTTTTTTAATATTTAAATAAACTTATATTTGATAAAATATTTATTGATAATCAAATTATTAGAAACAAAGTTAAAATAATTTTTTATTTTATCTCGAATTAACACAAAAATAAAATTATTTATCTATCTACTTATCTATCAATCTATATTAATTCAAGTCGATAGAGTGTTTGATTGGTTTTAGATCGATTCAATATTTTCTCAAAATTATTGGATCGTACAAATCACTATTTTTATTTCAAATAATTTAATTTTGTAAATAAAAGGGGAAAACTCATTATGTATTAAGTCATAATCATCCAAGGTTCATGGTAACATGTTTTTTAATCTCTTCTAAGCATTTGGATAATCATGTAGGAAAAAATGGACCCATTGAAAATGGGATTAATTCTTGTTTTGATTATAAATTTATTGTCATTGCATATTAAACAAACAATAATTAACAACCCACGTGATAATGTTTCAAAACTAATGGTTTGATTTTGAGATTTTGTTTTCTTAATGGATATGTATAATTCAAATCATGTGCTTCCCACGTGACTTGATTTTAAAAAATCCTACGATAAAAATTTGTCATTTGTTTTTAGGAATAGAGACAAAAAAAAAATCCATCTACTTTTACCCAAAACATGTATTTTTCATGTTTTGAATACAAATATATGTAATAATTTGTGAGTTCATGTTACAAAATTATACTTTAGTAGAGGTGTTTAAACCATCCGTTTGAGCAATACTCGAATTATAATGTCATTAATTGAATTAATCAAGTATTAAAATTAGACTAAATCAATTTTAATTAATTTAATTAATTTTTAAATTCGATTTGAATTGAAATTTAAATACTTTTTATCTTTCAAAGATATAAATCAAAGCTAATCAAATTGACATCAAAAGTTTTTCGTGTACCACAAATATTATGAGAATAATTCTTGAAATTGACTTGTCATTTTGTCATTACCATTTTGCCAATTGAAATTTTAACCAATCAGAGAAGAAGACAAATGAAAAACAAAACACAAACAAATGCCATGTTGGATCTCTAGAGCTTGTAAGATTATATCTTGTTGGAGCATATTTGAAAGATAGAAAGAGATAAATTTAACCCTAACTTTTAGAAGAAATTATATTTTTAAACAGAAATATTGACTAAGTTAAATTTATAATGGTTCCAACATGGTAACTAGCTAGATAGTCTTTTGTACTTCATGATAATTTTATTTCTTGTTGTTTTTAAAATTCTTTTATAAATTTTTTGAATATTTTTAAAAATTTTAAATTATTTACCAACTAGTGTTGGGTGCATTAGTAAGACATACTGCACTACTAATGAGAGAATGTGATTTCAAACTTTGGGAGTACATGTTTGTCTTAAGGTTCATGTTTGGTATGCGAGGTTGTCCCTCCCAACAATTTCATCTCCAAAGTTTGAAATCGTGTCCTCGCCTTGAAAGTGTAATGTGCCATACAATGCACCCAACATTTGTTGGTAAATTAAATTGTTTATTGAAAAGGCATGTATGATGAATAGTATAATGGACCCCACAAAATTTTGGAAAATTTAAAATTTAGTCTCTCTAAATTTTCAAAAAGTTTAATATGACCCCTCAGAATTTTTAAAAATTCTTATTAAGCATCAAAAATTTTGAATACTTTTAATTAATCTCCTCCCATAATTTTTAAAAATTACCATTAAGCCTCTCAAAATCATTAAAAATATTAGTTAGACCCCAAATTATTTGATAAATGTAAATTAAACCCTTCAAAAAAAAAATCTTAGGTTAAGCCTTTATATTTTTTAAGTTAACCTCTTCGAACTCTTTTGTCAAGTTCCGCCACTCATTCAACATCTCTTAAAACATTAATTTGACTCATTTTAAAATGTTAATATTCAAATTTAATTCAGAAAAAGAATAAAAATCAAATTAATAAAGGAGGTAAACATTGAGTACTAAAATTATTATTATGAACATAGTGATAGGCTGCCCAATTGATGTAAAAAACATGTGCATTGTTCCTTAAATTTGATTCATAAGTTTCTTGTCTAAAATGATACTCATGTCTTACCCATATTCCATTCGGTCCATGATAAGCATAAAAACGACAGCCACGTTCGAAGAAGGTTGGCACCCATTTATTCCTATCCTCTTATCTATTTTATCCATCACTGTGATTCTTAAAATAAACTCGATTCGACCTAAAACTCGATAAGAAAATTCGACCTTATCGAGTGAAATGAAATCGGGTTGAAAACGTCGGATTCGGGTACTATTGCATCCCTACATCTGGTGGATTACACCTTTTTGCGAAGCCAGAAACAGTGGGGACCAAAATTGATACAACCCTACCCGTATCCAAGACTATATTGCTCCTTTCAACTCTTCGGTTTTTCATAAAGTACGCATACCTGACGTTCGTGTCCGATTCATATTTAGATATATTATTTATTAAAACTCTATCTTAAAAATCGTCATCGTCATATTCGACACATTCAATTCAAGTCCGGGTAACATAGATCCAAGTCATTGAATGTATCTGGTAAATGCACAGAGGTATATGTGAGAACTTTGGCATGGTGGCCGGAAGATGAAAGGATGGTGAACGGTGATGACGAGTGGTGTCTGTTTAAGATTAAAAAAAATTAAAAGTTGAAAGAAAAAAATCTGATTTTTTTATTAAATAATGAATCAAAGATGGGTGCTGAACCTATTACAACATTTTTGTATTTATAACTAAAAAACTAGCAGAGAATTGCACAAATGGGCATCGACAGGCGAGAGCGAAGGCGAGAGAGAGCGCAAGGAAAAGGAGTGTGGACGTTGTTTATAGCCAATCTACCGGATCAACTCCATTGGCAAGGCGTATGGCAAGTTTTTGATTGACACGGGGTTGTTGTCGATGTCTTCGTCCCAAGAAAAAGAGCGAGGGATGGAACCAGATTTGGCTTTGTGCGTATGGGATCTAAAGAGGATGTCGATCGGGTAATTGGTAGATTCAACGGATTTTGATTGTATGGATCGAAAATTAGGGTGTCGATGGCACAACGCGAATTGAGGGATACGTTTTGGCAACGTAAGAGATTGAAATTCAGTGAGGGGCGGGCATTTGACCAAAGAAAGAGATCTGATCAACATCGCGAGTCGCAAAACAGGAGCCCGTCAAAGGCGTATAACTCAAAGGACAATCAAGGGACTGCGAGTAAGGCGTTGGCACAGGAGGAGGGAATTGGGGGAAAACAACGGAAACAAGTGGTAGGAGTGATTGATGATGAGAAGTGGGAAATTCTACAATCCTGTGCGGTAGGTTTCTGCCGAAAACCATGCCAAATAGCGGATCTCGCTAAAGAATTTCATAAAGCCAACCTTGATGGTTTTTCGGTGATGGGAGTGGTGGGATCACTCATTTTGCTGATGTTCGAGAACTCTACTTCGCGTAAGGAGACAATGGACTCGAGTAGACTTGATCATTGGCTGGAAAATGTTATGGAGTGGTCGCCGACAATGGAGATACCAAACAGGCGTACATGGTTATCGGTTAGCGGGTTACCGATACATGTTTGGTCGGAGGTGACTTTCAAGAATATCGTAGCGTTTTGGGGTGAACCGGTTCACATAGATATTGAAACATTGGCTCCTTCATCTTTCGAACGTACGCGCTTTCAAATTGAAACAGATTGGAATTTTCATATTGACGAGACGATTGAGTTGAAAGTGGGTGACATGGCTTTCCAAATAAGAGTTACTGAATTTGAGGAAGCAATTGGGCCGAAATGTGATTGTTGTTGTGAAATGGAGATGAGTTCTGATGGCAAGAAGAGTATACGAGACCAAGTTTTGGAGTGGAAGACGAACTCGGTAAGTAATTTCAAAGTACGTAAGCCATCAACGGATGAGACTATTGTACCGAATTCGATTACATATGCGGCAACTCCGGTCTCAATTGGTAATGCGGTGGTAGATGATAGTTATATTGAGAAAATTTGGGAGGAATAAAACTGTGGATTGGAGGGTTAAGGAGACAGCGAGTTGGATAGAGGATGAGAATGTTGGAATAGTTTGTCGCGATATGGAGGGCTGTGATGGTTTGTGTAGTATAGATAATATCAACTTGGACAGTGGGGATCATCATATCTCACATTGCGGTAAGGATTTTGAAAAGAGCCCGGTTGCGGATGGGCCGCGAGCTGAATTGCCTAGGGTTAATAAAGCTTTCTTGGTAGATCTTATTGGGGAAAGCCGTCAGGTTAGACAGGTTGCGGAAATAGTGTCGAGTCTTGCACCACCGGAAGAAAGGGACGTAGTGACAAAAGAAGTGACTAAACGAGGGTGTGGCCGCCCGAGGAAAGTTAGACCGGACGTGCAACCTGATTCTATTGCTATTGCTAATGGCTCCTTATCCGATTCAAATTTCGTGTGTCGCAAACAAGCAATTTTGAGGGAGGCGCGAGAAACAGTGGGATTGGGTAAACTAATTGGGGCAGTAACTAAGGGTAGGGAGGAGGATATTATGAAGAACATCGCGCGTATGATTGAGGCGCGCGAGCGTAAAACCTAGCAAAGAAGAATAAAATTATTGTCGTGAAATGTGAGGGGTATTGGAGCCGTATCGAAACGAAGATCAATTCAACGTCTTCTACGACAACATAGGTTTGTTTTGGCTCTTCTTCAAGAGACCAAAACAGAACAAGTTACGGATAGATTGGTTCAGCAGTTGTGGTACACCGACTCTTGTGAGTACATTTTTGCGCCCTTGGATGGAAAATCTAGAAGGGGTGTTGGCGATTTGGGATTCGGTGGGGTTTAAGGCTTCTGTGTTGGAGACAAGGAAGAACATGGTTATCATTGAAGGTCGATGGGTACGTGAGGACTGGCCGTGCGGAATTATTGGCGTTTATGATCCATGTGTGTTGTCTGATCAGAGTATTTTCTGGGCGGAAATCCTTGTTGTGGTGACCTCTCGACATCTTGATTGGTGTGTAGGTGGCGATTTCAACATGGTGACAAAGCCATCGAAGAGGCTCGGATGTGTGAACTTGCTTTGAGGTATGGATATTTTCTGTGATTTTATTGAAAATGCGGCTTTATTAGATGTTCATATGCAGGGGAAAAGGTTTACCTGGTTTGGTCCGGGTCGAAAGTGTAGTCGTTTGGATAGATTTTTGGTGTCGGATGGCTGGGTACAGCGTTTTGAGTCTCTTGTGGTGTTGAACCTCCCAAAAAAACTTTCGGATCACTCCTCTATCGTGTTAATGAGTGATGCATTCGATAGTGGACCTAAACCTTTCAGATTTCTAAATGTTTGGCTTAACGATCTTTCTTTATTGGAACAAGAATGAGAACGATTGCATGAGGATGATAACTCTACATCGTTAGTACTTAAGTTGAAGTGGTTGAAAGGTATACTTAAGGGGTGGAATCGACATTGTTTCGGTAATATTGAAAACCAATATAAAGAGCTAGTACAAGACATTGAGCGACTTGAAGCTCGGATTCGTGGTGGTGAGGTTTCCAAAGCCGAGTTAATGGAAAAGCGTGAGTTACAATCGAAGTTGTGGAGGGTGGGTCAATTGCGGGAGTCGATATGGCAACAAAAATTCAGGGCGACTTGGTTGGCAGAGGGGGGTCGCAATACTAGCTTCTTTCATAAAGCTGCAAAAGTTCGGCAAATGCAAAATATGATTTCTGGTTTGCAGTTTGATGGTAGTTAGGTTTCTATGCCAGAGAGGCTGAAGGTCTTGGTTCGTAGGGATTTCAAGAAACATTTCGCTCGACCGCTGGCTGTGGGTACTTTATTACCGGAGGTGGGTTTCTCTCAGCTTACGAATGAGCAATGTTTGACGTTAGAAAGGGCCTTTTCGGAGGAAGAAGTGAAGGCAGCGATTTGGAGTTGTGAGGGGGCGAAAGCACCAGGGCCGAATGGATATACCTTTGAATTTTTCAAGAAAGGTTGGGGATTTCTCAAAGTGGATTTGATGCGGTTTTGGATGAGTTCTTCGAGTTTGGCCGTTTACCTAAAGGGGTGAATTCCACTTTCGTTGTTTTAATTGCGAAGAAGGATAATCCGAGGATGATTGGGGATTATCACCCCATTTGCCTCTTAAATTCCTTATATAAAATCTTAGCGAAGTGTTTGGCGAAGCGGTTACAAACAGTTTTGTCGACTTTAATCAGTGACGTGCAAGCAACATTTATCAGTGGGAGAAAATTTTTGGATGGAATTCTTTTGGCAAATGAAGTCATTCATTATATGAAGAAGAGTCGTTTCGCTAATGGTGGGGTGATTTTGAAGTTGGATTTTGCTAAGGCATGTGATTGTATCAGCTGGGATTGCTTGGGTCGAATTATGAGATGAATGAGGTTTGGGGTGAGATGACGGCAATGGATTATGGAGTGTGTAGGGACTGCGCGTCTATCGGTCCTTGTTAATGGCAGCCCGACAAAGGAATTTCCAATGAAGAGGGGCCTTCGACAAGGAGACCCGTTATCACATCTTCTTTTTGTGATAGTGGCTGAATTGCTTCACCAATTCCTCCATAGTGCCGAGAATTTGGGATTGATTAAAGGTGTTCGAGTTGCGCAGGATCTTTATATCTCGCATCTCCAATTTGCAGATGACACTATTATGTTTCTACAGGGTGAGGTGGAGTATGCGCGTAACTTGAAAATGGTTCTGACCTGCTTCGAATATGCATCAGGTCTTTAAATTAACTATGAAAAATCTTGCCTTTTCAGAATTGTGATTGATGAGGTGGTGTTAGCAGATTTTGCGGATGTTATGGGATGTCAACGTGGATCTTTGCCGATTCAATACTTAGGGATTCTGTTAGGTGTTCCTCTACGTGGTATAGAGATTTGGGAACCCTTGGTGCAGCGTTTCCGTAAACGTCTATCAGGATGGAAGCGTGACTCATTATCTTTTGCTGGTAGATTGCTCTTGGTGGACTCGGTACTCTCAGCTTTACCCGTGTATTACATGGGGTGTTCTTAATTCTGCGACGTATCATTCTGAAACTTGATCGTATTCGTAAAAATTTCTTGTGGGGTGGTAAGGAGAAGCGAACAAAATTGAGTCGGGTGAATTGGAATGTGGCGTGTCAGCCGAAGCGTTTTGGGGGGCTTGGTGTGGTGAACTTACACACTAGAAATTTGACGTTACTTGCTAAGTGGGTGTGGCGATATGCTCAAATGGAGAAATCATTGTGGAAATCGATCATTGTTGCTAAGTATGGTGTTGATGCATTGTCTTGGCGAATTAATGCTAGAAGGAAAGCACACATGTTGGCAATGTGGAAGCAAACTGTTGAGGTACAAAATGATGAATATGTGGCTCGTTTCTTGAATTTTTCTCAATTCTCTTGGATTTTGGGCGATGGCTCATGTATATTATTTTGGAGGGATTGTTGGTGCCTTGCCGAGCCTTTGAAGGATGTTTTCCCGCGGCTTCTTGGTTTGACGTCCAACAATTTGGCGTTTGTTTGCGATTACTTGAGTTTGTCGGTTGTTGAGTGGGAAGGTTGCTTTCGCCGTGCATTGAGATCATTTGAATTAAATCAATTGCGGGAATTACAATCGTGCGTTGGTGGTTTTAAACTGAGAAGACAAGTTGTGGACAAGCTTTTTTGGGTTCATGACTCGACTGGTAAGTTTTCGGTTGGTGTGCTCCACAAGTTGATGTCGTCGTTTGGGCTGCAGGATGTATCAGATGTTAGTGTGGTGTGGCGTCTACCTTTGTTGCCGAAAGTTCAGTATTTTCTTTGGTTTCTTGTGGTGGGTCGACTGCCTACTTTGCGGATGTTGTTCGATCGTGGCCTTCCTCTCTTGGAATCATCGCTTGGTTGTCGGTGGTGTGGGAGGGGGAGGACAACGTTGACCATGTTTTGTGGCAGTGTGAACTTGCGTGGAATGTGTGGAATTTGTTTTTCTTGTGGTGGGATGTGTCGGTTGTAAGGCCACGGCTGATTAGGGAGTTTCTTCATCAGTGCTGCTATGGATTTTTTGTGAGCGATACTCGTTTGTGGTGGATTATTGGGTGTGCTAGTGTGCTTTGGTTGTTGTGGCTCGCACGTAATGAACTTATGTTTCAGGATAAAAGGTCCACGAGTCGGGATTTGCTTTTCTTGGTGCAACTTTGCTCACTTTATTGGACTGGAGCTATGTTTGCTTCTGCTATCTTTGTTGAAGCCGCATGGTGGGAGAATCCTCAGCTGTGTCTGGAGTCACCGTCGGTTATGGTGGACGAGCGTGTGGGTATTGAATGGCTGCCTCCTTCGCCGGGGATGTTGAAATTTAATGTGGATGGAGCGGTTCGTGGTAAACCGGGTATGGCAGGATGTGGGGGTGTTTTACGTGATTGGAGCAATCATATTTTGGCTTTTTTTTTCGGGTCCGATTGGTGTAGCTGAGTCAAACGAAGTAGAATTACATGCAATTTCTTATGCTTTGCAGCTGCTCCTTGACTTTAATTGGAATGGGATGACGTCGGTGGTGATTGAGTCGAATTTTAAAATGGCAGTGTCATGGGTTCTTTGTACTGAACGACGACCATGGCGATTTTGGCGTTGGTTTCACCAAATTGATGAGAATTGTGATGTGCTGCCGGGTGTGTGTTTTACAAATGTTTTTAAGGAAGCAAATAGTGTCGCCGATGCCTTGGCGAAGAGTGGCGTTGATCGACCCAAGTTGGTTTGTATGAGGACATGATGATTGTGTTGGTTGCTTGTTATTTTATGTTTTGGTGTTTGTTTCTTTTTCTCACACTCATCGGCACTCTTTTCCTCCACCTAGGGTTAGAGATGTTTTTAACGAGGCTGGTGTTTGTGGAAATTCACAACGGATGAGTACGCTAAATATGTTGTTCAGCCAAGAAAATACAAAAGAAGTTCATTTGAATTCATTAAATTCTTATTTCGATTCCATTTTCTATATGGAATTACAGTATTATTATCTAGAAGCGGATGCAAAACTTTATGTTAAGTGGGCGAACTTATAAAATTTTAAAAGGGATAAATTTATAAAGTTTTAAAGGACGAAAATAAATTTTCAATGAAAAATGATTTATTTTGTTGGTTGCTACTAAATCTTTCTTGTATATGAGAGGTTTATTAGCAAATCAAAATGATTTATTGTGTTGGTTGGTGAAGGCAATGAGGTTAGTGTTGTATTGTTGTTACTAAATGATCAACCGGCACAAGAAAAATGCAACACTCGAGGGATACATAACTAATTTGATCAACCCATTTTATCTATTTACAATGTTAAAATTTAAATCTTTGACTAATTTGATATTTATTTTATTGATAGACTAATTCATTATCTGTTGATTTATTTTTTTGTCTTCTTTCTCTTGTTTATTCTTTTTATTTTATATTTTCTGAGAGTTAGATTTGACGACGCCACGTCTGATCATGGCGCTTAATTGTTATTATGTTGATCTTCCCTGCTTTGGACCCTCGAATAGATATACGGTTTGCGTTTATGGATAATTTTCTCACAACGATCGGCTCTAATTTGCGGTTGTCGGTGGTCTTTTATTAGTTTGATCCCCTTTTATAGTTCTTTTACCGATACAATTATATCTATTTTTTGTTCGAATTTTTTGATTAAATTTTTTAACATTTACATGATCCTTGTATGATCTCAAATGATTAATTTTTTATATTAACGGTTATATAAAAATATACAGATTATATGTTGAATTTACAATTATGATTATAAACTCTCGCTATAATTTTAAATATTTTCTCTTTAATATAAATTGATGAGGCATGCCATGCGCTGCAGTGTGTATGTTTTTCCTGGTTGTGGGAATGTTAAGATGGGGCTGATGCTAGCTTGGTGTATGCGGTGTGCGTTAGGGAGTTAGGTACTGCGTTTTGGGCCTAGGGATGGCAACGGGGCGGGTTTTTGGTCGCCCCGAACCCGCCTCAATCTATAAGTTATTAAATTCGATTCTGTCCTGCCCCGAATTAAAATATTAATTTACTCGTTCCGTCCCGAAAAATTTTAATCTTCGTCGACAATAAATGTTAGATTCGAACAATCTTCCACCACAATTATAAATTATGATTTCAAGGGACTTTAATCTTATATAAAAAATGAAACAAAATCAATTTTAAATTAACCACATGTTAAATTACATATTTAAAAGAATAAAGTTCACTAGATGATATGAAGAGGGTTTTAACGAGGCCCTCAACTCTTATAAAAGAGAGAGAATAAAGTTGAATCATTGATCATTAGAATCGAATATATTAAAACTTGAACAATATCTAACAAAGTTTTACGATAAGCACGAACAAAAAAATAAAAAATAGCTTAAAACTCATAAAAGTGTTTATATACAATGATATTTTTTATAAATATAATAAATATATATATATATAAATGTATCGAGGCGGGGCGGGGAATTTCTAGTAAATAACCGAACTCGCCCCACCCCGACTTCATGCTTTTCACGCCCCGTCTCATCCCGTCCTGATCCCCGAAATTTTAGAAAAAATACCTGATCAAGTCGGGTCGGAGTCGGGTATTTTTTCCATCCCTAATTTTGGCGATGTGGTGTTTTTGTTCGTTTTTCGTTTGTATATTGTTGTGTTGTATTTTTCTCCTCCAACTATAATTAGAGAGATTTTTTAATGAGGCACACAATAATAGAAGTAATTCACATATTATGTGTTAAGTTTATAATTATGTTGTTTTATTAAATTAATTTCTAAAATTTTTAGACCATACAAGTATTTGTTGGAGTGATCATGATTATAGTGTTTAGGAATTTAGTTTGCAGAGTTTAGAAATATTTACGATTAGAATTTAAAGTTTAAATTTTAGAGCGAGAGATTTAAATTTTAAATTTTAAAAGATAAATGTGTTTTGTGTAAAAAATTTACACAACATATATATATAAGGTAAATTATTCAATACATTAGTCGTGGAATAAAAGTTGCAATAGCGAGTTAAAATTAGGGCCTATATATTTAGTTTATTGCTTAAAATTAGAATTTAAGGTTTATAAGTTAAAGTATAAAATTCAGAGTAGTGAGATTATTGATTTATATTGTAATCTTATACCTTAACTCTTAAACTTTAAATTAAATCTTTAAACAGTAAATTTAAGGGTAAACTAACCTAATGACCACCATACTATGGTAAATGTATTAAAATGATCATATTAAAAAAATCGACTCAATTAAACCACCAAACTATTTAAATGGTATCAATGTGACCACCAACCGTTAAAGGTTAACGGAACGGTGATGTGGCAGTTAAAAAAATAAGGGTATAATTACACATTTAGTCGTTATTACTTATACACTCTATTAATCAAATAAATTAATCAAATGTGGTTTATTTGATTAAATTAAAATTAGGACTAAAATTTAGAGTGTATAAGTAATAATTACACATTTGGTGTAATTATACCCTTATTTTTTTAACTGCCACATCACCCTTCCGTTAACCTTTAACGGCTGGTGGTCACATTAATACCATTTAAATAGTTTGGTGGTTTAATTGAGTCGATTTTTTTAATATGGTCATTTTAATACATTTACTATAGTATGGTGGTCATTGGGTTAGTTTACCCTAAATTTAACTGTTTAGCCGATAATAAAAACTCTATTAATTCCCAAGCTTTTTAGTCTTCTGTATGGAAATCGAATTTATTATAACGACTTCAATCCAAATTCCAAGTTTAATTAGGTGAGATTACTTGCCTATTAGTATTAAATTATGTTTTATCAAATTAATTTGTAAAATCTTATAGAAAGATGATTTTATTTTGAATCTGGAATTTTAAGATGAATTAAATGATTAAATCCATGTAATATTAATATATCACAGCTTTCATCAACATCAAACCAACCGTCATAATTATCAAATACAAACAAAAACCCCTGATCGTCCGAAATATTACAATCTTACCCTTCCGTATTTCATGCTTCTCCTCTAACAACACTATTTCTCACGCAGAGCATTAAAAAACAAATAACCAGAAGAAGACGAAGAAAAATTCACATTCTCAATTCTCCCAAACAATGGCAAGAGGTTCATCTCAGTCGCAGTCCACCACTTCCTCCACCGCCGGACGCCCCGGCGTCGTGGCTCCCCGAGGCTCCGCCGCCGCAACTGCTGGTATGCGTCGTCGCAGGGTTGTCGGAGGCGCTTCCGCCGGCTCTGCCTCTGGATCCGTAGGCTCCGGCTCCGGGAGCAACATGCTCCGATTCTACACCGACGATGCTCCGGGATTGAAGATCTCCCCTACTGTTGTCCTTGTGATGAGTCTTTGCTTCATAGGCTTCGTCTCCGCTCTCCACATCTTCGGCAAGCTGTATCGCGCCAAGGCCGGACCTGGAGCTGGAATGTGAATCGATATTTTGTTGGATCTCTGACCTGTTCTTGAATCGGTAACTGAATAATCATACGTTTTTCGTCTTACACGATTTGGTATTATTAACTGTGATGGATGGCAATCTAGTAATTACCTGGTGTTGTTGTTCCGGGTAGCTTCAAATTTTCGTTTCTTCTGAGAAAGTGAATCTATTTTCGTTGAATTGTGATGAAATTGCAGAAACGAGATTTGCTTAACGTTTTACTAGCTTTAAATTCAATCTTATCAACGTTAAGTGATATACCTAATATCTCCTATAGCTTATTGTTTGGCTAACACCATGCTGTTATTAAGAATCTACTTTGGATCGTGTTATATTACAAGTCCAAATGATATCAGGTTTGGGATATTACAAGTCCAAATGATATCAGGTTTGGGATATTTGGTTCTAATTGATTGGATCGAGCTAGGTTTAGTTCTGGTTTGTGCTGCTTTGGGTTTTGGTTTGATGGATTTTATTGGTTAAACCGGGGTAGATCGGGTTTTTAGATGATCCATGTTTTCTAGGATCGAATTTTGATCAGTAAAAATGTTTCATCAATCGTATATATGTTATGCTCAATAGTTTAAGCTGCTCAAGCACGAAGTCGAGTATCGAAAGCCATGTAGCTTCTGCTGTAACGCTTATGACCCATCTCGATTATGATAAAATACAAGCTTTTGAGACCAAAATTTGTGATGGCATCGATGCTAAACCAGACCTTAACTTAAAAAGTTATAAAATACAAAAGAAGTTACAACAAAACTTTTCCCCAAGCAAGAACAGTAAGCGAAAATTACCAGCTTCGTCTCTGTAGGATGTTCTTTACATTCATGCCTGAAATGTAAACACCAAAGATTCGATTTATTAAGCATCACTTCAAATGTGTATGTAAAGAAGAAGAAGCTCCGACTCCGACTCTTCATTTTGTGTATAGTGCTCACATCTGGCACATTCGTATAAGGATATACGGTATCATTCTCCAAATAAATGGAAAAACTTGAACGCTCGTTTCAAGTCTAACATTCTAAGGGATTGAAGAAAGTGAACGCTCGTTTCAAGTCTAACATTCTAAGGGATTGAAGAAAGTGAACATCAAAGATGCATATGCAAGAAGCAAAGAGAAGAAAATGTCGATATCGAGTTTAGATGCCTTTAAGTAGACAATTGAAGCTACCGGGGTATATGACTCTCACTTGAAATCTCCAAGCTGCCCTGATTTAAGAGTTTCAAAAGAATCGAGTGAAGTACAGGGGGTTCCGATATCTCAGATTGTTGCCAATATAAGAGGCCAGAATTCTATGAAATTTTGGACATAAAAACCAGTCAGAAAATGCTTCAACACCTGGATTCTTTTCTCAATCTTATCACATGGCTGATAATTCATAATTCCTAGTTTCAAATAATGCATCTCATATGTGATAAAATGCTTGAACTCTGCTCTTTACATCGAATCTAATGCTCAACATGAACCAATCAAGGATAATTTATAATAACACACGAAGCAGAGTAGTGAGAGTACTAAACAAGAAAGAAAATTTCGCACTTCAAAAACCAATATAGTTATTCAAACCTCAATGGGATCAACGAACAAGAAACCAAGCTACCAGATTTCTTAAAACATTATGAAAGGATGTTAAGTACCTTAGCCACCAATGTGTATCATCGGTCTGTTTGCCGTCTTTGCAATGTCAAACATCCCAGCATGCGCACCTTTCTTCCTCTTAACCTGATCCGAAGAAGAAAAAGGTACAAGTTAAGAGAAGGAAAGATGACTTGACCAATATCTACCCTAACTTTGAGAATGAATCGATCAACTAACTGTATAACTCATTTACATTTGAAAAGCAAAGCGAGAGCATGATAACCAAAACAATAGGCCCTTGATTAAAAATCCACAAGAAAAACGAAAAACAGATAAAAAAAGAAGAAGCAGTGCTTGTCAATGCATGGTAACAAGTTTTGAAACACAATTCCATCAAGTAACAGACTAAAAAGTGTTATTCAGCAGTAAGCATACCGCTGCTTCAATTATTTCACTAAGTTCGTCGTCACCAGCACCGGATCGAAGAGGATCTCTTAAGCTGACCTGAGATAAATCAACACTAGTAAGGAAGATATTGAAAGAAACATCGAATCTAAAACATGTTTAAGGGCCATTGGTGGAGCATATTATATTTAGAAAACAAAAGGGGCTCACCTCTGAAGGACCAAAGAGACATACTTTTAAGTTGCCATCAGCTAAAAGTCTCAATCTATTACAACCGGCACAAAAATGCTGAGTCATGGATGTAACGAAAGATACAGTACCGGTGTGGCCATCAATCCGGAAATTTTTTGCGGTCTCGGTTGGATGATCATGCAACCTCTTTAGGGTCGGAAACTTTTTCGTCTGTCCAACAACAAATGAGTTGGGTGTTAGGTTTAGAAACAAGCATAAACAAATGTGCAAAAGCAAGATCAGCCATAAGAGCTGCACCTTACCACAATATCCAACATCTCTGCATACGGCACGAGTTTTTTGAAATTCCATACATTTCCATCAAAAGGCATGAACTCAATGAATCGAACATTAATAGGTTTCTCATGAGTGAGGTCGACAAAATCACACAACTCGTCATCGTTAAATCCGCGCATAACAACACAATTGACCTGAAAGCAAGCAGACACACTTAAAACACAGGAAAATAAAAACATGATCTAAAACAGGTATAAGAAAAGTGTGTAAAAACATACTTTCACAGGGTTGTACCCAAGATCGATGGCGGCATTAATCGATTCCATAACCTTGTGATGTCCTTTACGCCTAGTCATAAACTCGAATTTCGAAGCAACAAGTGTGTCTAAGCTAATATTCAGATTAGTAACCCCACATTGTTTCAACACCGGAAGCTTCCTAGCAAGAGTAATTCCATTAGTAGTGATTGACAAAGTCTTAAGCCCTTTCAAGCTCGACAAATCCAAGCAAATATCCTGAATATCCTTCCGGACGGTGGGCTCACCGCCGGTGAGACGAATCTTCTCCACACCGGAAGTAACAAAGAGATTACTCAAACGAATAATCTCACGGTGGGTTAGTAATTGCGGCGACGGCGTTAGCTCCACCCCTTCCGCCGGCATACAGTACTGACATCGGAGGTTGCAACGCTCCGTCAAGGAGATTCTCAAGTAATTGTGCTTCCTTCCAAAGCTATCAATCAACATATCGGAAACTCGATTCCCCTTCTCCTTATCATTGAATTCTTCGCCATTTATCAGATCCTCCGTCGCCTTTGAACCAAAGTTCCGATAGCTCGAATTCAGCTGAATAAATTCAAACCCAGTTTCAGATTACAATTCAGTAAAACAAAAAAAAAACAGATTTGCAAAACTAACATCTGATTTAAACATTCATTTCTCAAATCAAACATTGAAAAAATGGGGTTTTTCCCCCCAAGCAGAGAATTATACAATACACATACCAAAACACGTTTTTTTCAAACGGAAAAAAAATGAAAGAACATTGAAGATGAAGAAGAAGAAGAGAAAATACCCAGAAAAAATTGAAGTTTCGGAAGGGGAAAGTCGGAGGCCAATTGGTAATTCTAGAGACGTAGCGTTTCATGGTAGTAAGGGGCTGTGCTGCAAGCAATCACAGGGTTGAACTAATCAGTCAAAAATGGTGAGTACATAGCGCGCACACACATACCATATATATATAAATATATAAAGTATGAAACTTTATTTTCTTTTTCTATTTTCTGCGCTTCATATAAGGTGTGAATTATTTGATCAAAAAATATATATATATATATAAGGTGTGAATTATGACTGATACTTCATCTGCAGTGAATTATACTGACACTTCATCTGCAATGAATTATAAGTACACAAGTTTATTTTATGAAAACAAATGACGTTACTTTGGTAGGTGAAAAGCTGCCAATGCCATTTGTTCAAAGAGCTCTTTCGCCAGAGAAGCGGTCGTTTAATCGTGTACATTTGTCCCGAGGGTCAGACCAGTTGTCAAAAGTCGGAGAATCCGATATAACTATTTTCTTAAATTTTCTGTGTTCCATTCATTAGTTCATAAATTTAGATCAAATCTCTTTTATTTTTCATTCAAACGTGGGGTAAAAATGACAATTTAAATATGAATTAAAGCGAACTCAACAAGTGGATGTAATGGAAAAGTAGATGATGTTTATCTTAACATACTTGATTTAATCGTTTTGTGTATATACATTATTAAAAAATTAAAAATATTTATAAATAAATACTAACTTACCTTTAGATTATTAAAAAAAATACAAATTCAAGCATTTATGAATATCTTATCAGTGTTTTATAGACTCGAACAATTGGCTGTCATGATACTAATTTACACCTTCAGAAATGATTTGAATATCTGAGGTTGCTTCCATCTTATAAAATAGATGGTATAAATGTAGGTTAATTATTTTTTATACATGCGCTTGAAGAAATTTTGTTTACATAAACATCTTAATTTTAAGGTTTAATGATTTTATTTTGGGTTCAGAGATTTAAGTGTATTAGTTTTAAATTTAAAGGTTGTTGATAAAATTTCAAGTTTAAAGATTAAAAATTATGATTTATATATATATATGATGGCCGAATTTTATTGAAAATATAGAAAAACAACTCAAAAGAAATGAAATTATAAAAAAATAAAAAACAAAACATCAAACCAATAAAATATGTTCAGTGGACTGGAAAAAAAAAACTATAAAGATAGTATATTTAATTAGAAAACATTTGAAAAGTGTTCATTCATTAAATTGTGGTGTGATTACACTGTTCTCCCTTTGATCATTCAACTTTTAACTAAGTAGGATATTTAACATAATATTTAAACTTCAAACTCAGATTTTCTACAAATACAAATATATAACTGATATTATATTAATTCGTATTTCGATAGTAATATTAAATCAATATTATTTTGATTAATATTTCGATAGTAATATTAAATCAATATTATTTTAATTCATATTTCGATAGTAATATTAAATCAGCTACTTATGAAGTAAATTAAATTTTTGTTTTATAATGTATATTTATTTCATATTTTATATTAGTTTAAAAATAAATATATAGTCTTACTTTATAAACATTAAAATGTCACCAATTATCAACATGAACGTTCGAACGATCGATTCGATTAATAACTGAATAGTTGTAACCTCTCGTCCCGGTCTAGCCAACAGACCGAACCGAACGGGTTACACGGGGAAAATCGAAATAAAACTCGTTAAGGTCTCACTCTGATTAGCAACCCTAATTTTTTTCATTTAGTTATCTTGTCTAATTATCATCTTTAATCATATGCGTGGAGGCAACAACGAAAAAATAAAAGCGAAAATACGAGCCAAATTAGAAGGCATACGATAATTTAAACTTATCTAGTAGGTTATTTGTCAAATTCATACTCACAAGGCAAAACTATCACAAAGGGACACACATGACTCATTTAGGAAGCATACAAGCATTAGAGACTAAAACGAAACATTTGAAAACCCTCGAAGATGCATTTTTAAAGTTTTAACTACATGCGTTTCGAAACAGGTCTGCCCGTTCTGAAACGCGGGCTTCATTTCAAAAGCAACATCAAGTCGTTCCGGAACGGTCCCACCTTGTTCCAGAACGAGAACTTCTAGTGGCCAAACGTACCGAAACGGTCATACATGGTTCCGAAACAGAAATCTCTAATGGCAAATTGTACCGAAACGACACCACCCCCATTCCGATACGGGTACCATTGGAGCTCAACCGTTCCGAAATCATATCAGGCGTTCCGAAACGCTTGGGCACAGTTTAGCCCGAAAACATATTTTGACGTCTTCAAACGTCTCCAAATTGCCCCGAAACATCACAACCCACCTGCCAACTTATTATACAAACAACCTAGAGGCAAAATACCCTAAACACGACTTCAAACATGCATACACGCAACAAAATGGATCTCAAGCCCAAAGCACATAAGGACATGTTAGCTCAAAAACACCAACAAGTCAAAACACAAAGCAATTTATCCAAGGCCATAACAAACCACAACATAACATGATATCAACATTTAAAACACGCTAGCAACTTAAACAAAGCCAAGCATAGGAATTTGAACACCAACTGCCAAACATAAAAGTCTAGTATTCACATTGTCTAAGCATTATTACGACCATAAAATCATACTTTGAGCTTAGCAAGAACTTCAAGACTCCTCTCTTGCCCACTTGCCTCCCAAAGCTTCTAACGATCTGCATTGTTGGAAAAAGAGAGCGTAAGCTTAAAAGCTTAGTGAGAGTAGACCTGGCAAACTTGACCCGAGACCCGAAACCCGAACCGAATTACCCGAACCGAAACCCGATTTTGACCCGAACATGATGATTCGAAGTTGACCCGAAACCCGAACCGAACCGAATCGAACCGAACCGAACCGAATTTTTTTGTTGAACCGAAATGGACCCGAACCGAAATAGACCCGAACCGAATAGACCCGAACCGAATGGACCCGAATCGAATGCTACCCGAACCGAAAGCTAACCGAAAGCTGAACCGAATATCAACCCGATTTTAACCCGATTTTGACCCGATTTTAACCCGAATATCTATTGTTAACAATATAATAAATAATAAAATGAAGTATAGAAATTTGAGATCTTGGTGACCAGTTTTATAATTTCATCATAAAATATAGCATAAAATTAAAATTGTAGACTAAATTGACAAATTGAAAGTGGAGAAATTTGAGAGTCCAATGATCAATTTTGTAATTATACCATATAAATAAGTAGGGGTCAATTTTGGCTAAAAATTAAATCTTTAAAATTAAAATGAACGAAAATATCAATATATTAAATTAATAGACTAAATTATAAAGATTAGTCAATTTCAACTAAAAGTAAATTTTTAGAGACTAAATATCACTACAGGGAGGGGATTTCTATATCCGAAGTCTAAACCGTGGGAATACTTGTGACTAAATTAAATTAAACTAAAACTTAAAGTTGACTAAAATGTAACATTTTAAATGCAACATGACCTAAAAAGTAATTAATCTCTAGCTTAAAAAATTAGTGGCTTATTTCCCTCCAAAATTTTGTCTTTTCTCTCTCTATTTTTTCCAATTGTCTTTTTTTTCTTCAATCTAGCTTAAAAAATTGGTGGCTTATTTCCCTCCAAAATTTTGTTTTTTCCCTCTCTATTTTTACCAATTGTCTTTCTATTTTTTTTGATTTAATTGAGTTTCAATTTAGATTAATTTAATTGAAATTTCACATTTAGTTTTAAAATTATTTTAATTATGTTCGTAATTTATGCTTTTAGATTTTAGTTAGTTCAATTAGATCCTAAGTTTAATAAATTAATTCATTTCAGACATTACTGTTATTATTATTATTATTATTATAAACTTTGATTCAATATAATTATACAAAAAAATTATATGGATACATGAAGCTTTGATTTAAATATTTAATCAAATTCAAATGCATAGATTGACAAGTTGAATCAGAATTAATCTCATACACCAATAACTCTAAACTAAACCATAAATACTAAACCTCAAACCTTTAACCCAACTCAAATCAAATTGACCAGAAAATTTAAATGTTGACCTAACCCGAAATTGACCCGATTTTAACCCGAACCGAAAGCGACCCGAACGACCCGATTTTGACCCGAACCGAAAGCGACCGATCCGATATTGACCCGACCCGAAAACAACCGATCCGATTTTGACCCGATCCAATACCCGAACCGAATCCGACTCATCACAGACCCGAATTAGACCCGAACCTGAACCGAACCGACCCGAACCGAATCTAAACCGATTCTAGATAGACCCGAAATGACCCGAACCGAAACGACCCGAACCGAACCCGAACCGAATGACCCGATTGCCACCTCTAAGTGAGAGGAGCTTTAAACACAACAACAATACAGTTTAAAACAAATATTTTAGTTTTGGAAAACAAAATCATTTTAAGTAAGAGATGAAATAAACACAAGCATAGACCAAACATAGTTTACATATGCACAATCATTCCCGGTGGGACTACACATCACCGTTTACAACAACTAGTAGTTTTTTGATGTGACTACACATCACCGTACTCTTCTATTAGTTACTACCGGTGAGAATACACATCATCATAAGCAACGACAACCATTACGTGAGGTGGCTACATCACTTAATTAAATAATCAATAAATATTAACTCAAATTTAAATAGTTAAAGTCTTCCAATGAGGTGTTGACACGTGATATCACTTAATTAAATAATTAATTGTTTTATTAAATAAAAAAATAGGGCTAAATTGATAGAATGCGTAAGTAATAGAGATTAAATGTGTAATTATATCAATTTATTTTTAACTGCCACATCATCTTTTCGTTAGGATTTAACGGCAGATGGCTACATTGAAACCAATTAAATAATTATGTGATATTTAACACAACTGAAAATATAATGATCAAATCTACACCAACCCCATAGTTCGGTGGTCATTAATATAATTTACCCTAATATTAATAACAAAACCTAAATCCCTCTTTATTCTTCGTTTTCTGTTTGGCTTTCAAACCCTAAAAGGGTTGTTTTCACGCCGTCGTCATCAGACCAGCATCTAGAGCCGAGTGATTCAACCTCTTGTCGTCGGCACGCCGTCAATCCCCTCTCCTCAACGTCGACCAATCCTCTCCCTGTAAGTCTCATCAGCTCGCCTCCCTTTTCACTCTTACGCTCACCCTTATCGCCCGCCCATGGATTTTTTTAGATTTTACAGTAACGAGAGAAAACAGGGATAGCGGCCCCTTACTGCCGTTATTTACCGCTACCCGTTAAATTGCGGCCGCAATCTACCGCTACTAGTGTGATTTCGCGTCCCACCGTTGTTTTCGCCGATAACGGTTTCGGCCGGCGGCACTACCGCTAAATAGCGGCCGCTATAGCGGTCGCGGGCCGTTTTTTGAAACCCTGGTAGAGGATCGTATATATTATTCATGTTTGGATATGTGTCGGATCAAAGTATAGGATAAGTGTTGGATACGAGTAGCGGTGTTCTGTCACACTATCAATCGAACTGCAAAACTAAGAAAGGGATGAGAAGCAGAAGATTTAAGATGAGAAAAGAAAAGAGAGAGTTTTGAGGGAGACTGGATAAGGGTTCATTTCATTCGATAAGCCAGACTAACAAACGGCTAGGGTTACATAGCTCCTCCCCAACCGAAACGACCACGTTTTATGTTTTTACAAGGGTCACCAAAACTCACCGTTTCATTAAAACACTTTAAACTTAAAACAGAAAATTAAAAGCTAACGGCTATAAACCACTTCCTGATTAGCATCGTTACAATGCTCCCCTCTTCAAGCAATCCTTGACCTCAAGGATTGAAATCTGGAAATTGTTGCTGAAGTTGATGGAGCACCTCCCAGGTGGCATCCTCAGGGAATGCATTAGACCACTCCACCAGGACTTCAGTGACAGCTCGGCCTCCCCTCTTCCCTATCCTTCGATCAATGATCCGCACGGGTTCCTTACTGATCCCACCATCTGGCCCAATCAGTGGTAACTGAGCTGAAAATTCATCCGACCCAATGTGCTTCTTCAGCTGAGACACATGAAATATAGGGTGGATCCTAGACCCAGCAGGCAACTCCAGTTCATACGCTACAGCTCCCACCCTTCTCACTACCTTGAATGGCCCAAACCACTTAGGTGACAACTTTTGAGACACTCGATGTTGAACAGATTGTTGTCGGTAGGGTTGTAGTTTCAGAAAAACTCTATCTCCCAGTTGAAATTCACATCCCACTCTCTTCTTATCTGCTTGTTGCTTCATTCTTCCTTGGGCCCTCTTCAAATGGAACTTCAACATCTTAATTGCAGCTTCTCTGTGCTGTAATCCTCTGTCCACCGTGGCTACAAGTGATTCACCAGCTAGATAGGGAATATGAATACTGGGTTCTTGTCCATATAAGGCCTGAAAAGGTGAAGTTCCAATTGCAGAGTGGTAAGAGGAATTATACCACCATTCTGCAAGATGCAGCCAATCACTCCATTCTTTGGGCTTCTCTCCAGTCATGCATCTGAGGTAAGTTTCCACACATTGATTAACCCTCTCCGTTTGGCCATCTGTCTCAGGGTGATATGCTGTTGAGGGAGTAATCACAGTCCCCAATCTCAGAAAAAGCTCCCTCCAGAATTGACTCATGAAGGTTTTATCCCTGTCACACACAATGGTATGGGGCATGCCATGTAACTTGAAAATGTTTTCCAAAAAGACCTGGGCTATGTCTCTTGCTGTATATGGGTGACTAAGTGCCAGGAAGTGGGCATATTTAGCCAACCTATCTACCACCACAAGGATAACATCCTTCTTCTTTGAATTAGGCAGACCCTCTATGAAGTCCATACTGATGGAAGTCCATACAGTCTCTGGTATAGGCAATGGCTGCAGTAACCCTCTAGGATGGTTCAAGTCACCTTTGTTCTTCTGGCACACTCCACATTCTCTTACAAGTGACTTCACATTCTTTCTCAGTCCCTTCCAATAAAAAATACTGCTCAATCTCCTTGTTGTTACTTCCACTCCTGAGTGTCCTCCAATAGGGCTGCAGTGGAAATATAACATCAAGTCTTTTCTAAGCTCCTCACTATTCCCCACCACTACCCTTCCTTTCCTCCTTAGCCATTTCCCATCCCATGAGTATTTACTGTAATGGGAAGTCCCCTTCTGCACTTCCTCCATAATCTTTTTCAGTCTATCATCAGTGATCCATGATTGTGCCACTCTGTCCATTACCTCAGAATTAACACTACTGATAGCTAGTAACTGACCCTCCTCCACTTCTGGTCTCCTGGATAAAGTGTCAGCAACCACATTAGTGCTTCCTTTCTTGTACACAACCTCATAGTTATACCCCAACATCTTCACCACCCATTTTTGCTGTGCTGGGGTAATTGCCTGATTTTCAGCTAGAAATCTGAGGCTTTGATGATCTGTCTTGATTTTGAAGTGTCTTCCTACCAAGTATGCAGACCACTTCTTGACTGCCATGAGAACAGCTAACATCTCTTTTTCATAAACCGAGAGTGCTTGATGTCTCACTCCTAGGCCTCTACTGAAAAATGCTAGAGGCTTGCCATTCTGAATCAATACAGCCCCTACTCCCTTCTCAGATGCATCTGTTTCAATACTGAACTCTGCATTGAAATCAGGAAGGGTCAACACTGGTGCACTACTAATGGCCCTCTTAAGTTTCTCAAAAGCAGTTTCCTCATCTGTGCTCCATTTCCACCCTCCCTTCTTGAGTAAATTGGTCAAGGGTCTAGCTATGGTCCCATAATCCTTCACAAATCTTCTGTAGTAGCCTGATAACCCCAGGAACCCTCTAAGATCTTTCACAGACCCAGGTGATGGCCAATTCAGTATACACTCAACTTTGGATTTATCCATAGCAATTACTCCTCCAGTGATAACATAGCCTAAATAATCAATTTCTTGAGCCCCAAAACTGCACTTGTTCTTCTTAGCATATAATCTGTGAGTTTTCAACACTCCCAACACTTCTTGTAGATGCTTCAAATGTGTCTCCCAATCTTTGGAATAAACCAGTATGTCATCGAAAAACACCAAAACAGATTTCCTCAAAAAGTCTTTAAAAACTCTGTTCATGAGGCCTTGAAAAGTAGCTGGTGCATTTGTCAAACCGAAGGGCATTACTAGGAACTCATAATGCCCTTCATGAGTTTTGAATGCTGTTTTGTACACATCTGGTTCCCACATCCGTATCTGATGATAACCAGCTCTTAAATCTAGCTTAGAGAAGAATTTTGCCTTGCCCAGTTCATCTAGCAGTTCTTCTATGATTGGCATAGGAAACTTATCTTTGATAGTTAGCTGGTTCAATCTCCTGTAATCAACACAAAGCCTCCACGAGCCATCTTTTTTCTTGACCATGACAATTGGAGAAGAAAAAGAGCTGTTACTGTATCTAATAATACCATTCTCCAGCATTTCTTTCACCTGTTTCTCAATCTCATCCTTCTGGCTAGCTGGATATCTGTATGGTTTGATTTTTACAACCTGCTGGTTGTCAACTAATGTCACCTTGTGTTCTTGTCCTCTCACAGGAGGCAAGCCAACAGGTTCCTGGAAGACATCATCAAAATTTCTCAAGATGGTTTGTAATTCCTCAGATGCAGAACCTTCTATTTTCTTCAACCCTAGCTGTCCTTCCATCATGCACAGTGAAGCAGTCAAAGGATGGTGGTTCTCCCTGAATAATTTGTTACATTGTTTGGCACCGATCCAACTATATGTTCTTGGTTGTATCCCCTTCAGCACTACCATCTTGCTTTGCACTGAATAACTCATCTCCATTTTCCTGAAATCCCAACTGATGGTTCCCAATGTGCTCAGCCACTGTACTCCCAACACAACATCACAGCACTTCAAAGGTAACACTAAGAAATCTGTTATAAACTCTTCCCCTTGACTTGCCCAAGTGACCTTCCTGCATTCTCCAATTGTTTCTAAAGAATTTCCATCAGCTACAGTAACCTTCAACCCACTTCTCTTGTCCACTGACAATCCCAATCTCTTAACTACTGTGGTACCCAAGAAATTATGAGTACTGCCCGAGTCAATCAATGCTACCCATTCCACTCCACCTATTTCAATTCTGACTTTCATTGTGTCCCAACCAGTGGCTCCCCATAAGGCATTCAAAGATAATACTGGACCTTCTGTCACAGTTCCTTCTCCTGTTTCTTCACAATCAAGGAACACTTCCGTGTCTCCTTCTTCCTCAGTACCCTCAACTAGAATTTGGAACATCTGACTCTTGTTGCATCTGTGGCCAGGAGAGTATTTTTCTGCACACCAGAAGCATAATCCCTTTCTCCTCCTCTCATCAATTTCAGCAGTTGATAAGCTCTTCCCTCCCCCTTTGTTACTCACTTGTCCTGTATTTCTAGTTCGACTAGGACTAAGTATAGAGGGTGTGACACTTCGAGAAACCACAGTTGAAGGAGGTCCTGAGGTTCCAGCATTCGAAAAGGTCTTATAACTAGGAGTAAAATTCCTAATAGGCACATTCAGACTAGGAGGTGTTACCCTAGCTAAAGGTTTCCCACTGACAGGGAAGAAGATAGTCTCTAGCTGCTTAGCTGTATGAAACGCCTCTAACAGTGATTTCGGTTGCAGTAAAGTTAGGTACTGACTAATCTCCAAACGAAGATGATTTTTAAACATGCTGAGTATATATTTTTCAGGAAGCTGTACCTGGTTCACCAAATTAATGAATTCTTCATAATAGACCTCCACTGATTCAGTTTGCCTCAATGCCAACAACTCTGAAAATGGGTCACTGAAACCTCCAGGTGCAAAACGTTCTCGCATTAAGCTCAGGTACTCCACCCAAGTCATTTCTCCAGCGCCCCCATGGGAATTAATCAGAAATTGGTGCCACTACAGGGCCTTCCCTTCCAGATGAATCATCACTAATCGGATCTTACTTTGTTCTGGGACTGCTTCAGCTTCGAAAAATTGCTCCAGCTTAGAGAGCTAACCCCTAAAATCCGAACCATCGAATTTAGGGCATGGTAGTTTATAAGCTAGATTGGCCGTCTGTTGTGGTAGTTCCTGATTCACCCTCGGTGCCTCTGTTTCCCCAGTGAGAATTACTTCCTCTTGAGTTTCCTTCTCAGATGTAGAAGGTTTCGACCCCAGAATTCCTGGGCCCATAATCCACCCCTGAGATGTATTTTCCTGAATCACTGGTTCCACCTTCTTCCCCAAAGCAACCTCGAGCATCTTCCTGAAATCTTCACCAATCTGCGTTCGGAACTCTCCAAACTTGGCCTCCATTTTAGCATCAATACTCCCATCTAAATGAGCAATTTCCTCTTGGAGCTTAGCAGCTTCTTGCTGCCAGGACTGACTGCGAGTAATCGGTGCTCCGTCCACCATGATCGTAAGCCTAGAAGCTCTGATACCTTTGTCACACTATCAATCGAACTGCAAAACTAAGAAAGGGATGAGAAGCAGAAGATTTAAGATGAGAAAAGAAAAGAGAGAGTTTTGAGGGAGACTGGATAAGGGTTCATTTCATTCGATAAGCCAGACTAACAAACGGCTAGGGTTACATAGCTCCTCCCCAACCGAAACGACCACGTTTTATGTTTTTACAAGGGTCACCAAAACTCACCGTTTCATTAAAACACTTTAAACTTAAAACAGAAAATTAAAAGCTAACGGCTATAAACCACTTCCTGATTAGCATCGTTACATGTTCATGGTTAACCATTATACTACAACGGTTAACCCGCAGGCTTTGTTCTTGGTGCAATTAGATAATAATGTCTAAAGATAGCGTGTTCATCTCATTATCGTTAACCAAAATACTATAAGGTTAATCATGAACATCCCTAGATATATGTAAGACTCGAATTTTCATTATGTTGTAAGATCATAGCTTAAATGTTTAAGGCTTGTTTCTTGATTGGTTTTGTTTTGATATAATTTTGAGTAGAGATGGGTGAGGAAGCTAAGGCAGTGGTTCCTGAATCACTCTTGAAGAAGCAGAAGAGGAACGAAGAATGGGAGCTTGCCAAGAAGCAGGAGCTCGAAGCCGCAAAGAAGAAGAAAGTCGAGAACCGTAAACTTATTTTCAATAGGGCTAAGCAATATGCAAAGGAGTATGAGGCTCAGGTAAATATGCTGTTTCTGTTTGCATTTATGTAAATTTGTTTTTATCAAATCTCGATAGTGTCTGAATTGTATTGTGTTGCTTGCAACTCTCAGGAGAAAGAGTTGATTCAATTGAAGCGGGAGGCCAAGCTGAAAGGAGGATTCTATGTTGATCCAGAAGCTAAGCTTTTGTTTATCATTCGAATCCGTGGGTATGTGTTGAATGTGGCATTTCATTTGTTTTTGAATATAAATTCTAAATAGTAACATGTTGTGAATGTTTGTTTTCAGTATCAATGCCATGCACCCAAGGACAAGAAAGATCTTGCAGCTCTTACGATTGAGACAGGTAGCTCACCAATTTTTTTTCTAAACTAAGAGGAATATTTGTTATGAGTTCAATTTCCTGCACTTCCCTGTGTAGGTCCATGAAGTGTTGGTATTTATTTACTTATGTTTGATATGCTTGGTCTAAAGTTAGTTTATAGGGTGTAGTTTGCAAAGTTTTGAAGTTATTGGAACTTTATTGAGGCATTTTGATAGTGCAATTTGGAATCGAAAGTTGCTGTTGTCTATTTTGCTCCAACTCTTTATTTTTCTTAAAATATGTCTGTCCAACCATATCTTAAAATGGGTATGAAGGCATGATTGTCCATTGACTAATATGAAACTATTTTAAAGAACGGTCGCATCAGTTTTTGAAACACACCCTTAATGTTGATTTGCATAGCTTCTTTCGAAAACGGCAGGGAGATGGGGGTTGTTAATATGTTGGGAACTATTTAATGCTTTCTTCAAATAAATCAAAGAATAAAATCTGAACCTAAAATGTCATGTTTTCTCTTTACAAAATGCAGATCTTCAATGGTGTTTTCCTTAAAGTAAACAAGGCGACAATGAACATGCTTCACCTCGTCGAACCTTATGTGACTTACGGGTATCATTTGCTTTTCCTGATTCTTTGCTTTCCCTTTTAATACTTTTTATATGCACTTGCGATGTTGTATTTCTCATTGATATATTCTTCCAGATACCCTAATCTCAAGAGTGTGAGGGAATTGATATACAAAAGAGGTTACGGGAAGTCGAAGAATCAGAGAATTTCCTTGACTGACAATGCAATCGTCGAGCAGGTCCTATCTTTTTCCTTTTTCCAGGTTCCATACTTGCAGCCGAATGTTTCCTGAGCATGCTTGTTTCTTTTTGCACCGATTGCAGACCCTTGGTAAATTTGGCATCATCTGCGTCGAAGATCTCATCCATGAGATCATGACAGTGGGGCCTCATTTCAAGGAAGCCAACAACTTCCTCTGGCCCTTTCAGCTGAAGGCGCCATTGGGCGGTCTGAAGAAGAAGAGAAACCACTACGTCGAGGGAGGAGACGCTGGAAACCGAGAGAACTATATCAATGAGCTGATTAGAAGAATGAATTAAAGTTGGTGATTTAGTGGTTGATCTCGTTTTGTTACTTAAAAGACTTTTGAAAGTTGAGGCCTTGAAGAAATTTTGTTGCCAATACATGGAATGGTTATTTAGTACTTTTGGAGCATGTGGTTTGCTATTTCATAATTTTTATTTTGAATCCTTAGTGCAATTATTTTGTGCTAATTTAAAATAAAATATATTTTATTATCAAATAATTAAGTACTTAAATTAAGAAGAATATTATTATTATTATTTTTGAGATAAAGAATGATATTATTTGAATATGAATTTGGGTTAAAAATTGCAATCAGTTGGACGTTTGTATATGTAAAATCACTAATTTAATGAATTCAGACTACGGTGAGTTTGAATTGAGTTAGTTAAAAGAATTGAACGAGTTGATAAATTTTATTTTATTACTTAATTTTATTGAATTGTTTTTAATAAAGTCAAGTTTATAAAATTGAGTTGAGTTCGAGACTTTTTAAAATTAATTGTAAATAGTTATAATGTTATGCTTCTTATTAGTTTTAATTTAAATGATTTTCTACGACTATATACATTATACATATATTTTTTTTCATAATTTTTTTTTCATGTGATACCTGATATATTAATCAAATAGAATTGAGATACTCAACTCGAAGTTGTAAATTGATCTAATCACTATTAAAAATTTTAAATATTTTGAATTGAGATAAATTATGATTCGAGTCAAATATAAATTTTTCTCACAAAAAATTGAATTTTGTAGGTAAAGTTTACAAATGGTCCTTGAAGTTTATTACATTGTTCCATTTCGTAATTGCTTCAATTTAGACATTAAATTTTTAGTTTTGTTACAAATTGGACATTGAGCCATTAAGTGGTGTTAAAAGAGTGACATGATAATTAAGAAAATTTGTATAATAATACATTTAAAATTTACATATTTAAACAATTTAGTTAATTTTTTAAAAAATAATAAATTTATTCTCATTATATACACATTATTTCAATTTATCCTATTTTTTATTAAAAATAATTTATAAGCTTTCCCTTTATTGCATCTCACTACACCTGGCACCTGCAACAAAAATGTGAAAAGGAAAGAACAATGACATGAAGAAAGGGCAAAAGGAAGAGAATCAGGATCCAAAGGCTAAAGCCTTACTTTGGATACACACAACAATAAATTTCTTTAACAATTATGGACAACACAATATTTTAATTAAAAATATGACCAAATTGAATAAATACGTAAATAATGAGAGTTAAATTTATTATTTTTAAATTATAACTAAAATATTTAAATGTATAAATTTTGATGACTAAATGTGTTATGATACAATTTTCTTAACTACTGTTACATCACTTTTTTAACAGCTGTTAGCGGTCCAATTTATAATAAAATTAAAAGTTTAATATTAAAATTAAAGTAATTAAAACTTTAGCTACCAAATTAAAAATTATAATAAAATTCACCGACCACTTGTAAATTTTATCCAAATTTTTAAATTAATTTTTTCATAAATAATTTAAGTGATTACACGATAATATCTGTTTATATAATTTTTTTTTGTCAATGCATATAAGACTGAAACATTAAACTCATCCTATTTTTGACTGAAACCATTTATTTGATTTAGTCGACTTCTGTCAGGGTTTGTTTATAATATCGGTGTGTCTCTATCTCATTTATTGCTTGCTTCAACTCACCAGCAACATCCAATCTTCACATGCGTTACTTTCGGAATCCGAGGTAATCTAAATTATACCCTTTAAACCGCCAACGATATTTATGAACTCAACTAATAAACATTATATATTTTATTATTTTTATGTTATATTTTTATTAATTAAATTTTCACTCGTATTTACTGTAAATTAAATGAAATAAATAATTTTTATTAATTCGGATTATGAATGACGTGGTAAAGAATACCTAGGTTATGTTTTGGGTCAAATTAGAACAACCATATCTATTCTCTTTATAAGAAAAAGAAATAATAAAAGTCCATATACAACATCGTTTTTTGTTTCTCAAAAACAGAAAATTAATATAATAACGTGTACGGCTAGGATTTGCACAAATCCTATCGAAGATTAACTATTGGCATCGATGAGTATGAAAGCCTTTGACTGCGTGAACTTGTAAACCAGAAATCAGAATCCAAACAGATCTAAGTCCTATCCTTATCTCAGTTAATTGGATTTCGCTCTCCAAATCTCCGAAGGTAACGCCCAACCCTAAACTTTTTAAAAAAAAAAATCCGATTCTCTCCATTGTTCTTTAAATCTGCTTTCTCCCCAAATTTCAGTTTTTTTAAAGAAAATCCGCGTGCCTTTGCTGGATTTAAACTTACACCTCAATCTGTTTTTTTGTTTGCTCAATTCCGTCTCTGCTTGATTCCTTTTTCGTTTTTAGGGATTTGGTTTAGTTCTTGCTTTGACAACGAATTACTTGTGCTTAATTACCATGGTGATTTTGCTGGATTTTTTTAAGAATCCCTCTACTTCCTTACTTTTTCCATATCTAAACCTTTGTCTGTTTGTAATCAGAAACCGACATTCCCCGGAAATTTTCGTTTCCGACTGAGGAACGATAGCGATTCAGTAAATCTAATGTTCATCAGATAGGGATATATGTCTTAGAATGCCCAATTTTTTATCTTCTAAATTCTTTCATTTATGTTGAGGAGGAGACACTCAACCTCATAAGTCATATCCCATATAGGTGTCCGACTTCGGCATCGCAGGATTTTATGTCAGGATGCGAATAATATGAGATTTTAAATTTTCCTGTGGATGCGAAATTAGATTATCAATAGATAATATCTAAACTATATAGGAATTTGAAAATTTCAGGGGTGTGACCGGCCCCTAGCACTAGCACCCCTCGGTCCATCCTGTCTATTATTCGGAACCGGGTAGAATCAAGTTGACAGTTCAGTTATTGTTCTGCAAGCTGCAATTTACAGCAGAAAGGCTACAGTTCACTTTGAATTTAGTTGTTTATGTTGTTAGTTCTCTTATGATTTTGTTCCTTCTTGGGTTAATTTCGATTTGTTTTGTAGATTAGTTTGGTCTATTGATTGTGCTTGACATTACATTGTCTTGGTGCCTAGACTGTGACCACTGTACTGTTTAGCCCCGAGATAACCACAAGAGCTCCGAAAACAGCAATGAATTCCGAGGACAGAACTCTTGTCGAAATCTTAGATGAGAATAAGATCGACCTTGCCAAGTATATAAACTATGTCAGTGCCCCAGAAGCTGGTGCCATAGCCACATTTTCCGGCACAACTCGTGACACTTTTGAAGGGAAAACAGTGGTGGAACTAAGATACGAAGCATACGTACCGATGGCTATTCGTAACCTCAAGTCTATCTGTCACTCTGCTAGATCATCCTGGGATCTCCATTCTATTGCGGTTGTCCACCGTTTAGGCACGGTTCCTGTAGGAGAAACGAGTGTGTTTGTTGCAGTATCGGCTGCTCATCGTGCTGATGCTCTAGATGCATGCAAGTTTTTGATCGACGAGCTGAAGGCATCTGTTCCGATTTGGAAGAAGGAGGTTTATTCTAATGGAGAAGTCTGGAAGGAGAATGTCGAATTTCTCGAGCGGAGGTCAGAACTCAGTAAGGATGACGGCTTTTGCCGAAGGAAGGTTGAGACCGAGGCACTTGATAAAAAGGGTTGTTGCAAAGCAAAGGTCAAGGTGGAAGAAGCAGCAGATACTAGCACTAGCACTAGCTAGACCTAATTTGAGATGATCGATCGAACTCTGAGTTTAATTCAGTTGGTTCAAACGATCAGTTTTAAGTTTATGAACTCTTTTCTGTCACCACAATCGGCTCCGATCTATTTCGGGGGGGGTTTACCGATCGTCTAATATATGTACTGAACTATGAAGTTGGACTGATTTGGAAACATTGAACAATGTAGCCTCCAAACAAGATTTTGATTTTTATAATTGTTCTCATATTTTATTTTATCCGTTCATAATCATTTTTGTCATGTTTTTTCTATAATTTTATTCAAAATTAAATTAAGATATTTAATTCAATTCTTAATAATTTATTTATGTTTTATTTTTTTACATCAAAACAATATTGGAAATTTTCGTAATTTCATTTATCCGCGCCAGTTAAATTTTTATAATAAATATTAAAATACAATCGAACAATAAAAATATGATACGAGAATGTGAATGTGTCAAAATAATATAATTTTAAGTTAGATTTGTTCTTGAATGTTGGAGCTCGAGTTTGATCGATATTTTAAATAATTTTTTTATCTTAATATGTTTACTTAAACCATCTCAAATTTCAGACGCACTTAGACAAATAATCCGACTATTTTGTAAAAAAACTAATTCCACAGGGTAAGTACCGCGTAAAAATTAATTATAAAATTTGAATTATAGAAATTAGAGGTGAACATTCGATTGAGACTAGTATATAAATTATGAGTTAGTCGAGTTAATAAGTTCTATTTTATAACACAAACTTTACTTAAAAGTTTTTGAATAGAGTTGAATTGTTCTAGTTTCTATTCAAATTTAATTATAAATATTTATACCGTTAGTGTACTAATTGATTTTTTTTGAATAATGTCGTTTTGTATTATATTTAAAAGGATGAGGAAATAAAAACTAAAACATCACAAGCCAGGCTCAGATCCGATAGATGGATGGAGCCCAAAAACAGAAAACTAGAAAAAGAAAGAAAAACACAGCTCAAGCCCAAAACAAGGTTTGAGCCCAAGAAAACATAACAAGTAAAAAACACAAAACGACACCCAACCCTACATTCAGCAAGGAAATTGGGGCTCCCTTTATGGAGACGGTCGAAATTCCCCAATTCTTCCAGCGAATCTTTGCAACTCCGACGAAACATAAATCCTTTTCCGAAAACACCATGCAAGTTCGTCATAAGTTTCCTTCAGCCGCCGTCTTTATCGCTCCGCAAAACCCCGGCCAGACCAGAGTCTTCGGCCAGACCATAGTTAATTCATCAAGCTTCCAGCTATTAGAAGTCTGGGTTCCCAGAAGACACCATGCAATTTCTTTATCAGCTTCCTTAGGCCATCTGCATCACCGTCGTAGCCCTTCGACCCGATCAGAGCTCTCAACCGGTCAGATCTAAATCATCAAGCCTCCTTCATAACCATTTCCAGATCCCGGTGTGTATACTATAGCTTACATCTGGGGTTGTATGTCTTTATGTATTACATGCTTGACTTGATTCGGGGCCTCTTCGATCCAACATCCTTCAACGCCAAGCTTTTCCAAGCCTGCGATAGAGTGAGCAGCTTCGTTACCTGACCTAGGGGAGAAGACGAATCGACATTCTTGGAAGGTTTGTGCTAGACTTTTTATTTATGCAATTTCCCCTCTGACCACTGATGCATCATCTGACTCTGTTGTTAATTTTGTGATGAGGGTCCTGGAGTCACCTTCAACGATCACATGGTGAAATCCCAAATCAACAGCAAATTTTAATCCCTGTATTATGGCTCTTGCCTCCGCATGGACCACCGATATGAACTCTAGCTGAGGTAAAGTTTCAGAGCCCATAATCTGTCCCTTATCATCTCTAATAAGGAAGCCTGAATACGCCTTCTTTGCTTCAGGAACACAGCATGCGTCAACGTTTAGTTTGAAGTGGCCTGGTGGTGGAGGGATCCAACGAGCCTCCACTGGGGTCTGAGGGACATGGTAGCTCCCTGAGGTATTCTCGTACTCTGTAATACTGCTTTGATAAATATGTATATACCTTGGACTGTCTGAGATTTCCCCTCATGTAATTGCTTATTTCGTGCGTGCCAAATAGCCAAAATTGTGTATGTCAGTAGCTCATTTGAGTATGAATGTCGATGTTTGAATAACCAAGATAGCCACTCAAAATATGATAGACTACCTACATTTGCAGGCCATGTAACTCCTAGGGTATGCCATAACTGTGTTGAAAATGGGCAATCACGAAAAACATGTTCAATATTTTCGATTGCATTATGACATCTAAAACACGTAGTATTCAGAGCTATTCTCTTTTGGTGTAGGTTCTGTAGTGTAGGTAAATAGTTCCAGAGAGACTTCCAAACATGAATTTTTACCTTTGAAGGGCAGTTTGTGTTCCATAGTTTCTTGAGAACGACTCTTCTATCAGTTGGTAGAGTAGGACTATTAAGCAATAGTCTGTAACCACTTCTCACAGTGTACAAACCCGAGTGCTCACCTCTCCATACCAGTTTATCATGTAAATGAGATACTGGGAGAGGGATATTAAGAATTTCATCTGCCTCTTGCGGATTAAAGCTTGCATTTATCAGCTGTGAATTCCACTCGTTTACTCCCTGAACCATTAAGTCTCGAACAACATAAAGCCCATCCACCCTCGGAGAAACAATTAGTTTACTTACCGGCCCAGGCAGCCAGTAGTCCTCCCATATTGAGACCTGCATTCCATCTCCTATGCTCCATTTCATTCCTTTTTCCAGTAGTCCTTTAGAGCTCCATATGCTTCGCCATGTGTAGGAGGGGTTCACCCCTAATCTGGATTTCATAAAACTTGTGTTAGAAAAATATTTTGCCCGAAATACCCTTGCAAGAAGTGATCCTGGGTTCTGCAAAATTCGCCATGCCTGTTTTGCCAATAGGGCTAAATTGAATTTGCCCAAGTCACGGAACCCCATACCCCCGTCTTCTTTTAAGACACATAAGGACTTCCAATCGCACCAGTGGATGCCTTTCCTAGCACCCGATTTCTGCCACCAATATCGAGCCATGATCCCTTCAAGACTCTTGCAAATAGATGCTGGCAATAGGAAGCAGTTCATTGCATATTGAGGAGTAGCTTGAAGGACTGATTTTATAAAAATCTCTCTTCCACCAACCGACAAAGGTCTGATGTTCCACCCTTCCGTTTTCCTCTGAAACTTTTCTCTTATACCACGGAAAGCAACGTTCTTATTTCTCCCCACTATGGATGGCAATCCCAAATACTTCTCAGGGTTCTCTGATTCCTGCACCTGTAGCACCTGGCAGATATTCTGTCTGACTAGCCCACTCACATTTGCACTGAAAAAAATCCCAGACTTCGCAAAATTAATTTCTTGGCCCGAGCATTTAGAGTAGACCCTCAAGAGGTTTTTAATCTACATCGCCCCATTATAAGATGCCTCTCCAAATAACAAGCTATCGTCAGCGAATAGGAGGTGGGTCACGGCTGGTGCATACCCGTTTATCTTCGCACCTTTAATTAAATTGTTTGCCACTGCTTGCCTCATCAGAGAAGACAGGCCCTCACTACATATTAAGAATAAGTATGGGCTTAGTGGGTCACCTTGCCAGAGGCCTCTAGACGGAACAAAGGATGGGCCGAGTAAGCCATTCAACACCACTGAGTAGGATACTGTTTTCACGCACAACATTATCCGAAGGACCCATAACCTTGAGAACCCCAGCTTTCCCAACATCGACTCTAGAAAAACCCATTCCACCCGATTATATGCCTTGCTCATGTCCACTTTTAGCGTGAAAGATCCATTTCTTCCCTGTCTCTTATTCTTAAAACAGTGAAGAATTTCATACGCCAAGAGGATATTGTCCGTGATGAGTCGGCCTGGTACAAATGCAGATTGGGCCTCATCAATGCATAAGTGGAGCACCTTCTGGAATATGTTTACAAGCATTCTGGATATTATTTTATAGAGAACATTGCATAGGCTAATGGGCCGAAAGTGGGCCATACGCTCTGGTGTAGAGACCTTTGGTATAAGGACAATACGCGTATGGTTAATTAGCCCTATGCCATACTCACCATTTAATACTTCTATACAATACCGGGCCACATCTTCACCCACTATGTGCCAGAATCTTTGATAAAATACCGCCCCAAACCATCTTCTCCCGATGCCTTGAGTGGGCCCATTTCTTTCATAGCCTCTTTAACCTCCTCTTTCGTGAAAACACGGTCCAGAGCTTCGTTCATTTCCTCAGATATACACGGCGAAACTCCCTCGAGTATTTCTTCAGGGCTTTCAACACCATTCGAATGAAATAGGTCCGCAAAGAAGCTCGTTGCAAGGTTTAGCAGTCCCTCATTCGAGTTAACCAGATTACCCGACTCATCAACCAGCCTTTCAACTTTATTTCTTTTACGCCTTTGGGAAGCAAATCTATGGAAATAAGCAGTGTTTTTATCTCCGTTTCGAAGCCAATTCGCCCGGGCACGTTGTTCCCAGTATAGCTCCTCCTTATCCATCTCTAAATTCAAACTCAGCTTTGTTTCAGTGATGTCTAATAAAACCTCATCTGTGGGTGGCTGATCACTCAACTGCTCTAGTCTTTTCTTCAAATCCCCCACTGTTACTTTCCTTGTTTTTCTTAACTCTCGGAACCAATTCTCAAGGCCTATCCCAATTTGTTTAAGGCGTTCGAGCAGAGTACCAGTTGAATTATCCCAGTATTTTTTGACCTCACCTTCACATGATTCCTCCAACAGCCAAGCCGCTTCGAATCTGAAATGCCAGACATTATTTGCCCCATTCATTTCCGTTGTGTTCAACAACAATGGACAATGGTCGGAGAAAGAGTGGGGTATATGGTGTAGAGCGTACATTGGGAACATATTGAACCAAGCAGTGTTAGCAGTCCCTCGGTCTAATCTTTCCCGAATATTTGTAGTGCTGAATTTTCCTTTTTCCCAAGTAAACCATCGCCCTCGATAACCTATATCCTCAACATTGCAATCGAACAAAGCTCTTCTAAAATCACTCATTTGCCTTTCGCTTCTCGGAAGCCCACCCTTCTTTTCGTTTGAGAATGCAATCTCATTAAAATCCCCGATAATTAACCATGGGATATCAGGTGTGTCATTAAGTTGTCGAAGAAGGTTCCACGTAGCAGCCCGGTTCTGTTGTTCAGGTGCACCGTAAAACCCCGTTAGCCTCCAAAATTTACCATCAGAGTCGTCTTCTATAATAACATCAATGTGCCTTTGGGAGTATGAACGAAGTGAAATAACACAATTGCTCTTCCACCCAACCGAGAGTCCTCCACTGCGTCCCTCCGCATCAACATCTATACCGTTTACAAATTCACATCTTCTTCTTACTTGCGCCATTTGTGCACCCCGTAGCTTCGTCTCCGTAAAGAAAATCACGGATGGGTTTGAGTCTCGCAGCATGTGCTGGAGACGCCGGACAGTCCGAGGCATACCCAAACCTCGGACATTCCAACATATGAGTTTCATGGCGTCCGGCTGGCCTGGTTTACCAGACCTGCCGATATCTCAGATGTGTTTCCTCCCAGCAATTCCCTCCCATTTGGGTCAGCTACTTCATGTTGCATTCTCTGTCTTTTGGACCCATCCGTTTGAAAGATTGGGTTATCCTCATTCTCAATAACCATATTATCAACCCGCCCGGAGCCTTCAGTGTTACCCGTTGGGCCACCATTGGGTTCATTTGTAATTTTTTGGGCCCCAAAAACTGTATTTGCAGTTTGTCCACTAACTGAATTAGACCCATATTCCCCCACTAACCGGTTACTTCCCAACCTCTCTGCAGCAGTTGCACTAGCCTCACCTGTAACCACCCCCTCCTCAACCAACCACCTACTTCTCACCGCCGCACCCCGCCGGGAAGGTGCCCTGAGGGATAAATCCCACCCGAAACAGAATTCTCTTGTCGGATACTGCACCCGCAGTGGGCAAAAGCTCTCACCGTGCCCCAATTTCCCACATACAAAATAAAACAATGTGAGTTTTTCGTACTCAAATCTGGCATATGAAGTCGTCCCGTTTGGTAGAGCAAATTTTTTCCGTCGTTTTAGCGGTGATCGGACATCTATTTTTGCACGCACTCGCATAATTCGCTGATAGCCCAGTTGAATCGAACTAGAGTCGTACTCAATGAATTCACCTAGAAATTTTCCAATTTTCTTCGCCACATCCAATGACATAAATCCGTGCGGCAAATCATGAACTAATACCCAATAACTCACATGGTAAAGATCAATCGACATTGGGTCTTCGCCTGACAGTAGACGGTGCATAATCAGCAAATGGGAATTAAAGTTCCAGGGGCCCCCCTTTTCTATTCGATCCACATCCACTTTGTGATAGAGCCTGAATAAGTATCTGTTATCACCCAAGTCCGAAATGGAGATGCCACCAATTGGATGCCATACGTTTGCTAACGTTGCCCTCATTGACTGGAAATTTACAATGTTGTTGGTTAAGAACGAACCCACAAAACAATTTTCAAAAGTAATGGATGAAACAGTTTATGGGTTTTCGAGCGGTAAGACTTCCTCTTCTTCTTCCACAATCTCCAGCCCCGCTAACTCCTCCTCCACTCTGTCCATCAGTCCAACCCGAAGAAGCAAACAAAGATTACCAGATAGAGAAAAACAAGAATACGTGCTATTCAGCAGAGAAAATACGTGCTATTCAACAGAGAAAACAGTGTAATTACTATTATTTTAAAACTTAGATTTTACTAATTGATTTTAATTTGAATGACTTTCTTATATGATATACATATATTAGATAAACTCGAGCGACTTGACTGGAACTTAAAAACTAATATACTGATTATGCTTGTGTAAATTTTTTTTACACATTCCTTTTATAAAATTTAAAATCTAAATCACAAACCCTAGCAACCTAAACCCTAAACCCTAAGCCCTAAACTCTAAACTCTAAATTCTACCCATAAACCTTAAATTATATACCCTACATACTAAACCCCTAAACCCTAACCTAAAACCATAAACCCTAAACCCTAAAATTAAAGGGCTTGTGTAAACTAAAGTTTACACAACTTGTGCATCAAATTATTTTCCATAAAATAAATAGAAATGATGATTTAAATAAGAAACAAACCACTGTATATATGATTATATATATATATATAATATTCGCATAAGAAAATCCTTTATAGATTCACAAAAACCCAGGGAAAAACCCTTCATATATATCATTTCAGTCTTTTTCATCTCTGTCTCTTCGGCAATGGATTTCCAAGTTGTGGTTTTAGCCGGTGGGAGTTCAAAGAATTTAACTCCTCTTGTCTCCAAGGTATTAACTTTTGATTTAATCAACAAATACCCAATTCATATTTTCATTAATCCCGTACTTTTTCTCCTGTTTATCTGTCGAATGCTTGCAGGAATTGCCCAAGCCGCTGCTTCCGGTTGCCAACCGCCCTGTTCTTAGCTACGTTTTGCACCAATTGGAACAGAGCAATCTTAAAGATCTAATTGTTGTAAGAAAAAAGATTCCTTTGTGTGATAGTTTAATTTTTGTTTACGGTTCTTAGGGTTTTTGATTTTGGTTTGAATTATTTGGGGGGTGTTAAAATAGGTGGTTGAAGGGGAAGATGCAGCGCTTGTTGTTGGTGCTTGGATTTCTGGGACTTTCATTGATCGTCTACATGTTGAGGTTCTTATATTTTCCCCCCTTTTTACAATTTAACTTTAGGATTGTTTGTGAAACTATGCCATTGTATTTGGTTAATCGATTTCTTGTCTTTGTGTTATGAATATTATATTACGTGATTGGAACAAATGTTAAGTACAAATTCAAGTTGATCTGTCTTATGAATTTTGGTTTTGAGAAAAGGAGAGGGAGGGGAAGTTATTGCAATTTACTTGAATTCGGGTTGAGTATTGGACATGGATGTGTATCCGAGACAGTGATATTCATATTTTAAAAGTGTTTTCATATATTAGAAGATTCATATCCAATATCCGTGTTCGGTTATGTGTTAGATACAGATGTTGGATATAGGTGTTTTACAAAAAATAAAGACTCTTAACAATCACAATCAAGAAAATGAACTAGGGTAGCTTTTTTTTGTCTACTCAGATACAATGGACAAGTTGATCGTGTAAAATTACGAAATTCGACCCTTCTCATGAAGACTGCAAATTAGTTTCCTCATTTTTCACCTTGCAGATTGCTGCAGTCCCCGAGGATATTGGAACAGCTGGAGCAATTCGTGCAATCTCACATCACCTCACAGCAAAAGACATTTTGGTTAGAATCTGTTTTGTTAATAGTGTTTCAGTTCCCTAACAAAGTAATTTCTTTATGGCCGCCTCATCACCATGCAGGTTGTGAGTGGTGATCTTGTATCTGATGTTCCTCCTGGTGCAGTTGCTGCCACCCATAGGCGACACGATGCAGCAGTGACTGCAATGCTTTGTTCTATTCCTGTTAGTGGATCTCTAGACTCCGGATCCTCTGGTGGAAAAGATAAAGCGAAGAAACTAGGACGATACAACATCATTGGACTGGACCCTGGCAAACAGTTTTTATTACACATAGCAACAGGTTAGCTTTCCACTGTTCTATTCAGCATGCTACTTCTATTGGATCCTTACATATAATCTTGTAATGCTTTATAGGAGCTGAAATTGAGAAAGATGCTCGACTTCCAAAGCGCATTCTTCGTGCAGTTGGCCAGGTATTGCTTTCCATCAATCCGTTTACTTATACTACTCTTCAGCAAATGACAATGGATGCCCAATACGATGAAGTCGATTACTGTTGGGATTGTGAGCTGCAACACACAAGTCTAGAGGCTCAGTTTTTAATACATAGAAAAAAAAAGATGTTTTACTGATTGGGTCATCTTTTTCAGCCCATCTGTCAATTTAAAAGCTACTAATATTCTTTTTGTCCAAAAATTTTAAAAGCTAAGATCGAAGTATAGTTAAATTATTTTGTGTTTCATAATGTAGCTTATCATGTAAAGTCTATTGTCTTTACAACTCGATTGCTATATACATATGTATATGTTGTCCCTTGCTTTCTATATGTGTGTGTATGCATATCTTGTAGCTCTTTTGCCTTTTGATAATCAATTGGCTTAAAATTTGTGAGATATTCTTTTGTCAACCTCATTTTTGTTTTTTATTTTATATAGATGGAAATTCGATCGGATCTGATGGATGCTCATATGTATGCTTTCAAGAGGTTGGTTCCCTCCAGATAACATCCCCGTCCCTCCTTGCTTTGAGATCAGCAGTGTCCTCTTTTTTATTTTTTATTTTAATTCGTCGTTGTATTTCCACCCAGGTCTGCCCTGCAAGAAGTTTTAGACCTAAAGGATACATTTCAAAGCTTGAAAGAGGATGTACTTCCTTATCTTGTCCGGAGCCAGCTGGTTAGTATCACTAAATGTCCGAATATCCAAAAACCACATGTGGACCTGAATTAGTTTTGTTCCTGATTCTTTTATAATTACCAGAAATCAGAGGCCTTATCAAATAGGACTCCACAAGGAGAAGAAAATGGGAATGAGAAGGTTACTTCCCAGAACAATCAAGTATTTGTCTCTCGAATCCTTGCTAATGCATCTACCCCAAGCTTTCATGACCGCAGTTCTGAGAATCCTGATGGTTCTGCCCCTACTCGGAAAACCCATAAATGTTGTGCTTATATTGCAAGTAGCAGCAGTTATTGTGTTCGCTTAAATTCCATTCAAGCATTTATGGACATCAATCGAGATGTGAGTTGTATTTTGCATTTATGCTTTTTTTTATTTGCCATTTATGTCGTCTAGTTAACTTATTTCTCTCACTAATATTTCAGGTTACTGGTGAGGCAGATCATCTGCTAAGTGGCACCTCATCCGATCCCAATAATAACATAGGTCCTTCCCCAAAGCTTGGAACAAAAACTACTGTGAGCTTACTTGGCTACTTCACCCACACATACTGTTAGAATTTTTTAAAATCAGTTGGATAAGAAGGGGCTTTAACATCAATACTTTATAAATCTTTCTATGATTAGGTGGGACCGCACTGCATGCTGGGTGAAGGTTCGGAAATCGGTGACAAATGCCAAGTAAAACGGTCTGTTATTGGCCGTCACTGCCGGATAGGTTCCCATGTGAAGGTAATCTGTTATTGGCCGTCACTGCGTGTAAAACTTGCCTCTTACCTAACCGTTTCAAGCTTAGGTAATCGTTTCACTTTGTAACTTGAAATTTTCTTTCTTTGCATATGCAGGTTGTCAATTCCATTGTGATGAATCATGTTACGATCGGCGATGGCTGTATAATACAGGGTTCTGTGGTTTGTAGCAATGTACAGCTTCAGGAGCGTGTTGTTTTGAAAGATTGCCAAGTAATTCTCTAAAGCTCTTCTATAAACTTTGCATACACTTAAAGAATCAAATTGTTTTTCATACCATTTAGTATTTATATTCGTGTTATCGCATTGTGCTTCATTTAGGTCGGGGCAGGTTTTGTTGTCACTGCCGGAAGCGAGTATAAGGCAGAATCTTTGGCTAGAAAAGAGAAATGAGCAAAAGCCGTATCCGCCGAATTGCTCGAAAAAATGCCCGTCTTGACCATCGACTTCCGACCCATCTCGTGTTTGCTTTGGAGACATACTTCTCTGGAACTGCTGGTGCTAGATTGCTTGTAAAATGTGATGTGTTGGCAAGCTAAAATGTGATGTGTTGTCCTCTGCTGCTCCCATTTTACTTGCTTTCTGACCAACTTGCTGGTGTTGCTTTCTGGATAATATATATACATATACTAAGCGCAATTTTGGCTAAATTTTATTTCTAGTACTAAACTTGGCATTTTTTTCTTCAATTTGATCCTTGAATTTATTTTAATCCATATCAGTCTTTTTAGAATTTTGGTTATTTTGATCATGCGGGATAATGTCAGTGTCACGTCTTTAAAAGGACTAAAAGTGGGATAGTTCAGGAATTAAAAGTTAATTTATCTGATTTGAATGGTAGTGTTGTGACCGTTTATGGTTCATAAGATTAAAAGTCTTGATTATTTGAATTGAATTTGATATTTTTTTTAATTTTAGATTAATTTTAATTATTTTATAGGGTAAAGTACACAGACGGTCATTGAACTTTGATGCAAAAAATAAAATGGTAACCAACCTTTTAAAAATCACGAAGTAGCAATTAAACTTTAGATTTTGAAACAAAATGGTAACTGGGGCGTTAAACCCTAACGGAAATCTGACTGGGTATGCCACATCCCCACCCAGTTTTCCACGTCATATCTAAAAAATAATAAAATTATATTCCACGTCATAATTAAAAATTAAATATAAATTATTTTTAATCATGTTTAAAAAAAACAAAAAAAAACCCAAATAATTTCCTTATATTGTCTGAATCTTCGCCTTACTTGGAAATTCCCTGCATACAAGAACGAACAGGGGAAAAGTTTACCATTATAAGCCTCTTATTCAATAATTTTTCGAAACAACAAGCCAGCTAGCTGGTCTTCGTTTTTCGTTAGCGATCCCGAACACTTCTTCTCCCTCAGACGTTCGACAAGGCTCCATCGATCTTCCCTCCACGCACTCTCGAACCGGCTACAAATCTCTCGAGGGATCAAGTACTGCTCTCCGAACCGAAACTAAAAAAGTTTGGGATCAATCCATTCAACATCATACTTCCTTGCAAGTGTGACTCTCCTTCTCTGTATCTCATCCCGGTTGAGCCCTGCAATCTCCCCAGCCATCTCGATCGCCTCGAGGACTGCCGGGAAATGACAAAGCAGATTGTGGATGTGATTATCAATGGAGTCCTTGTTTTGATGGAGATTTATTGCCTTAACCCACCAATTTCTCTTGTCCATACATTGTCTCACATACAATTCGCCTTCTTTAAAGATCTTTTGAAGCTCTCGCAAAGGGTTCTCGAGGGGACTCCATTTTGAGTTCTTTTCTACGAGTTTAAAGTTCAGCCTGATCTCTTCGGCGATTACATCGAAAGTCAGACAGAAAACATCCAACAACAGACAACATTGTCGTCGATTGATTTGAAACTCGTCTTGTAAGACAATGAGAGCTCTTACAACACCTCACCGATGTGCCTGAATTCCTCCATTGCTATAAAAAGTTTTGAAAAACACAAATGGTGTTGTCCGAATTCTGGAGATTAAGACACCAGAATCAAACAGCCCCAAATCTCTTCTGATCTACAAACATCATTTTGTAAACAAAAGTGTTCGGATTGTTGTCATTGAGAACATTAATCAAACGCATAATCGGTTCGAAAACAGATATGAAGAAATGTTTTAGCTTAATACAAAATACAAACCTGTTGTTGATAAATTTCTATATCCAATGCCAACCCAATTCAGACAACCACGATAGAAATTATTCATTTGAATTCTTACAATCCAAACACTTCGATTTTATCTATGAAAAAAACCCATCTTTATTCCCTAGAAAAAATAACATAAAACAAACAATTAACAATGACAAAAAAAAAGAAAAATAGAAAATGAAAATAAAGCTGGCCGTTTCAAGCCAAGAACACAGAACCCAGAGTTTTCGGAACATGACGGTTCAAGCTCTACCGTATACACCGCGCACCCAAACCAAAATCCCTCAGTCGCTTGTCCTTGTGGAACCAAAACCTTTCCCCTTCTTCAAACCAAAAGCCCATCCCGAGAAGCTTGCTACCTCCACCTCCAGTGCTATCTCGTACGTCTTCCTCTACTGAGCTTCTCCTTCGGTCTGCCTTTCCTCTTCCTTTGCTCCCAATTTCGTGCGCCGCCTCACTGTAACCGGAAAACCACTTCAAAACGCTAACAGTGGTTATTTGGGTTTTTATTTATTTTTTTAAACATGATTAAAAATAATTTATATTTAATTTTTAATTATGATGTGGAATATAGTTTTATTATTTTTTATATATGACGTGAAAAACTAGGTGGGGATGTGGCATACCCAGTCAGATTTCCGTTAGGGGTTAACGGGGTTTAACGCCCCAGTTACCATTTTGTTTTAAAATCTAAAGTTTAATTGCTACTTCGTGATTTTTGAAAGGTTGGTTACCATTTTGTTTTTTTGCATCAAAGTTCAGTGACCGTCTGTGTACTTTACCTTATTTTATAATATAAAAATGAGTATTTTATACTCAAAACAATACATTATTATATATGAATTATTATTATTTTATTAAGAGATATGTTATTTCATTTTGTATGAATTTAAATTATGACATAATATTTATATTGTGAATGTTGATGAGTGTTCAGAAGTACTATTTTTATTATTCTTTTTACTTATATTATTGTTAGTCTTAGGCATATTTTAGTTGTATTATTAAGCATTCATGTATATTTCCATAATTTCCTTCACCGTCATGCTTAATTCCATACTTTAGTTAAAATTGTGGAAAAATATGTTGTGTATGTGTGTTTTGTGTGTGAAAGATTTAATTCCCGAAAAAATTGAAGACAAGAAGAGAAGGAGAGTTGTCGATTTGGATAACATCAGGATCAATCCATTTAATTCGAAATAAATACTAGAAAAAAGAATAAATCTTAGAAGAATTGGAGATTTAAAGAAGATTAAATTTCAAGAGATTTAGGAGGTGTTTTAAGAGAAATAAAATAATAAAATAAAAGAGATTTATTTCTTTTTATTATATTGTATTTAATTTCAACTTAACTTTCTCTTCAAGAAAGATTTTGACCTAGTCATCTCCTATTAATACAAGGCTTAGCCGCAAGCCTCCTTAGATTGGAATTGAGAGAAGAAAAAAAAAGATTGATTTTTTTTCTTTTGTTTTGGTTAGATTCATGTTTGGAGATTATTCTTTGTATATCTTTTGAAAGCAGCCATGAACTAACTTGATTGGTTTGTAGTTTTGATAAACGATAGATTTGTTTAGGTTTTTGAGTTTGTAATTTTAATTCAAAGTTTGTTTATTCTTAGTTCTTAATTTTGATTGTGATTGAATTGAGAGAGGATCTCGTAAATTCATCCATTTATCTAATATCAGGAGAGTTAGATTCAAAAAACGAATGAGCATGATTTTCATACAATCGAACAATGTTGAAGACTAATTCGACTTAGGAATAAGTTACGAATTTTAACGGCTAAAAGGAGCGCAAGATAGGTTGTTTGTCCACCTTTGTTCACGCAGAGATATATTATCAAGGCATGCACAATTAACAGAGTTTCGAGTTAAGAATAACGCAAAACCATTGAAGTTGTCACTCAATTTCCCAAGCAATCGTATCATTTCCAGTTGCTCTGGCAATTATAGAAGCCATTGCTCTGACAATCGCAGTTGCCCAGACAATCTGATTGGATCCAATTTTCGGACGATTAAACTTTGCTTGCACTCAATTACCATGACGGTCCATTCAATTATCACTCTACGACTCACGATAATTCGACCTATTTTCTTTTATTCGATTACTCTATCTATTATTTTTTATTACTCTTTTATTTTACTTGTTAATTAGAACTCCTATAATCACTTTTGTTTTTTTTTCAACGCAATAATTTAAGCAAAGTGACCCAAACCAGTCCCTAAGAAAGCGACATTCGATGCTTATCACTTTATTACTTACGAAGAAATGTAAAAATCAAAGTCAAATGAGCTAAAAACTGACGTAATATAAAAATAATTTACTGAATCAAACTAAACAGTATAGGCCCCAACATAAAATTGTTCAAGTGTCGAAATCAAGAAATTATATAGAAATTGCACCCATACAAATACAAGAAAAGGCAAGTGAAGTCACTATTACATACGAAGACTTGAAAGTAAACTATAGTCTTCCTCGGCTGTCCATAGCAGACGTTTGTATTCATATTATTTTCAACGTATTGACATGCAATAGTTGTGTGAAGGTAGAATTTTACTATAATTTTTGGACCGACGAAAATAATAATATATAAGGATGTAAAAACAGGTAATCAGATGAGTTTCAGGTCAGGTAAAATCGGATACAAGTCATTTTATGTTATTTTTTTGTTTTGACTCGGCTCAAGTCGAGTGCGAGTCCAATTCAGGTCGAGTCCATTTTAGGTCGGGTCCAAAGCAAATAATTGACAGGTTAATTCGGGTTCGGATACACTTCAGGTCGGGTCCATTTTAGGTCGGGTCCGTTTCATGTCGGGTGCATTTCAGGTCGGGTAGTTTCAGGTCGTGTAATTCAGGTCGAGGTATTTTCGGGATTGGAATTCGTATTGAGTTTGAGTTCGGTACAACCGTATAAGTAGTCGATAGACTTTAGGTTGACCTTCGTCAATCGTCATTGATTTGGAGTTAATCATTTAAAGTCATATCGAATTAAAATTATAAAACATTGGAGTAATTAAAAAAATAATGAAAAGGGGTCAATTTGGATTAAAAATAAAGTTTCACGGATTATAATGAACAAAAATATCAAATTAAAATTATAAAACATTAGACAAATTTAAAAGAAAACAAGGAAAAGGGGTCAATTTGGAATAAAAATAAAGTTTTGAGGACTATAATGTACAAAAATATCAAATTAAAAGTATAAAATTAGAGTAATTAAAAAACAATAAGTAGAGGCTACTTTAGAATAAAATTAAAGTTTTAGGGTCTAGAATGAACAAAATTTCAAATTAAAATTATAAAACACGATGAATTAAAATATATATATATAGGGGTCAATATGGAATTAAAATAAAATTAAGGGACTAGAATGAAGAAGATATTAAATTAAAATAATAAAACATTGGACAAATTAAAAAAAATAAACGTGGGTCAATTTGGAATAAAAATAAAGTTTTAGGGTCTAGAATGATGAAAATATCAAATTAAAATTATAAAATATTGGATGTGTTAAAAAAAATAATGAATATGGGTTTAGGGTTCATACATTGATAGGTACAAGTATACATTAGGGTTTAGGGTTAAGGGAAAAATTCATTAAGGGTTCAGGATTCATACATTGATAGGTACATACATACATACATACTCATATACATTAGGGTTTAGGGTTTAGGGTTTATGGTTTAAGGAGAACTTCATTAAGGGTTTAGGGTTCATACATTGATAGGTACATACATGCATACTTACATACATTTGGGTTTAGGGTTTAGGGAGAAATTCATTAAGGGTTTAGGGTTCATACATTGATATGTATATATATATACTTACATACATTAGGGTTTATGGTTTATGGTTAAGGTTAAGGGTTAAGAGAAAACTCATCAAGAGTTTAGTGTTCATACATTGATAGATACACACATACTTACATACATTAGGGTTTATGGTTTAGAGTTTATGGTTTAGGGGTTAAGGTTGTGGATCTAAGGGTTTAGTGTATATGGTTTATGGTTTAGTGTTTGGGTTTAGCAAAAACTCATCAAGGGTTTAGGGTTTATACATTGATAAGTACATACATATATACATTAGGGTTTAGTGTTTAGAGTTTATGGTTTAGGGTTTAGAGTTTACGGTTGAGGATTTAAGTGTTTAGGATTTAGGGATAATGGTTTAGGATTTATAGTTTAGGGTTTAATAAAAAAATCATTAAGGGTTTAAGGTTCATACATTGATAGGTACATACATACATACATACTTATGTACATCATAGTTTAGGGTTTATGCTGTATGGTTTAGGTTTAGGATCTAAGGGTTTATGGTTTATGATGTATGTTTTAGGTTTAGGATCTAAGGGTTTAGGGTTTATAGAAAATTTATTAAGAGTTTAGGGTTCATACATTGATAGATATATACATACATACTTGCATACATTAGGGCTTATGGTTTAGGGGTTTATGTTTATGATTTAAGGGTTTAGGGTGTTTCGTTTAGGGGTTTAGGTTTAGATTTAAAGGGTTTAAGGTTTATGGTGTAGGGTTTAGGTTTATGATTTAAGTGCTTTGGGTTTCAAGTTTAGGGTTCATACACACACACATATATATATATATACATTAGGGTTTATGGGTTTATATCTAGGATTTAATGGTTTAGGGTTTTAAGTTTAGGATTTAAGGGTTCAAACATTGATACATAAAATTAAAAGTCAAAACCCTAAACCCTAAATCAAAACCCAAAACCCTTGAACCTTAAACCATAGAGCATTAAATCCTAAAACTTTAAACCCTAAACATTTAAAATAAAACCATAATTCAAAACCATAAACCCTAAAAAATACAACTCTGAAACCATACACCCCAAAATTAAAACACTAATTAAAACAATAACACTAAACCCTAAACATTAGCCCCTAAATTTAAACCACAAACCCTAAATTAATATCCAACTATAAATCTTAAAACTAAAATAAGGACCAAATCGAATATAAAATAAACTTTTAAGCTCAATTTCAAAAATCAAGATCAAATTGAAATAATTAAAAGTACGCGTGATTGCGGAGCAAGACCTGTATAACGCATCAACCCGTTAAAAAACACGCAAATCTTTTGACCCGGCTCACCCCTATAAATAAACCATCTCAAGGTGAAAGAGGTCAGTGATCAACTATCCGAGACAATTCGTACCTCTAAGAGAAAGTCTACAGCTTCAACTGGAGGGGACATTGGGAGAAGAACATCTCCTGTTTGAGATTATTATACCTTCATCAAGCTTCCAAAAGGTCTTTTTGCTGAATGTAAGTACTGTAAAACAAAAATGTATAAAGCTGATTCTTATATTGATAGTTCTAATTCTAAAAGGCATACTGAAAATGTGAATCTTATAAAGAGTTTCTTGATACTAATCCCAATATTACTTTAGAAACTTCTTTTGATCAGAAAAGATACTGTGAGTTATTTGCTGAAGCTATTCTGTGTCATGGTTATGCTTTGAGTGTGGTTGAGCATGATAAACTTAGAGTTTTGCATCATTATCTAATTTCTAATGTGAAAGATATTTCAAGGCATTCTATTACCAATGCTTGTATGTTAAAGCATGATAAGCATAAAAAATTGCTACTTGATTCAATGCCATTCCGTTTTGAGTCGTATCTGTTTTACATGTGATTGATGGTCTGCTTGCATTTCACGTTTTTATTTTGCTATGACTGCACATCATGTTGATATTAACTGGAAACTTCAGTCTAAAATTCTAAATTTTCGTCGTTTCCTCCCACCCCATGATGATGAGTCTATATATAAGTTTGTTAAAAATATGTTAACGCAGTGAGGTCTTGAGAAGAAAGCTTTTACCATTACTCTTGATAATGCTTCTGCAAATGAAAGAATGGTGAAGCGACTCAAAGATGATTTGCATGCAATTTCTCTCTTGCCATTGTAGGAATGTTTCTTTTTAAAACCTCGAGCCATCGTTACCCCTTTTGCTCATGTGTCACTTAGAAGAATCGAGTTTTATTTTAGCGACGTTTCTTTTGAAAAACATCGAGGTAACACTACCCCTTTGCTCCGGTGTCACTTAGAAGAACCGGGTTTTAATTTGAAAGCGCATTTTTATGAAAAATATTAAAATTGGAGTCACCACCGGCCATTTTAAAAGGTAGACCGGACACCGAAAACTAAACTAGAGATTTGAAAGGGTTTGAGACTCGGTTACACGTGAGGAAGGGTGAGCACCCCCGTCGTGCCCAAAATTGGTACCAAGATCCTTACCGCTCAATCAATATTAAATTTTTCGAATTAAAGTGACAAATTTAATCAGAGTTTGGTTATAAAAGTGAGTGAATTTTAAGAGTCATAATATTCGAGAAGAAACGTCCGAACCACCACCACTACGAAGCTATTATCTCTCTTTGATTCTGAACCAAATGTTCTCGAAGCTATTCGAGCTTATCCATCCTAGCCACTAGGTCATTCATGTTTCTAAAGTTGTACTGGCTAGAAACTGTTCCCTTGTTCATTCTTCCCTCTCTCTCTCGGATGAGTGTTCTCCCTGATTAACAATAGGCGTGATGCAATGAACGTATAATTAATGATGTGAATAATTATGTCATGAAACGATGTATGAACAGATGATGCAATGAAATATGTACACATATGTATGCGAATGAAAGGTGTTGGTCCTATAGGTGATTCCCCTTAGGTCAACTTTCATTTGAACGTAAAGGAGGTCCTTTGTTACAAGATGGTCATAGCAAATTCCTACAGATACGCCTCTGCTTGCGAACCAAAGATGTTGATCTGATAGACGGTCCAACCCTCAAATTTTGCGGCTTCTGATGTTTGAAGTAGATCCAATCTTGCTTGACTCTCTTGGGATGGAGAAATATTGTGTTTTCTTCAACGATGGGCATTAGGTCTTCTATAAGTATGACCTAACACTATGCGTTCGTTCGATAAACTGTCCCTTTGACCTTTCTGATTCAACTCTATCCAATGTCGGACTTGCGAATTGACATCATCATTTTTAGCAGCCTCCCGTCTATAATGATAGCCCTTAAAATGGGTAAAACCACCTTGATTCAACACCTTTTAATCATGAAATACATGCAAAAGAAATGCAAAAGAGCACAAGAGAAATGTGTTAGTGACGGATAAACACGATTAATATGATAAGAGAAATAAGCATTAAACAAGCAACCATATTTATCCCGTCTAATACACCTAGGTTATTCGCATGACTTTAAAGGGGTGGGTATTCTATGTTCGCTACATGCAATTTTGGTTGTAGGAGGTACTCGAATTGTCCTTGTTGTCCCTTACTAAAGGTAGCAAGGCCCTTGATCATCACTCATTATAGGCTCCTCTCAACCGGCTTCAATTCGAGGGGACCCTTTAGCTATATCTGTACGGAGAAACGATATTCTCGTGAAGATATAGGGTATTCAAGCTCCGAAGGTACTTACTAGGCCTATACGGAGGAACAATACCCTCGCGAAAGCACTAGCGTTTCCCCCCACTAAGACAAACGGGTTTACATGTCCACTTTACATGCGTTTAAAATAAACTCACATTTATAAATAAATATCGATTGAATTTATCACTTTAATTTGCAACTTCCGACATTAGTTAAGCGGTAAGGTTTTTTTTTGGCTTGACTCATTTTTTTTGTTTTTTGAAAATAAAAAATTTGTCCCTAGTGGAGTCGCTATGCTGTAGCGACGTTTCTTTTAAAACCTCGAGGTATCGTTACCCCTTTCACTCTGATGTCACTTAGAAGAACCGGGTTTTAGTTTAACGACATTTCTTTTGAAAAACATCAATGTATCACTACCCCTTTGCTCCAGTGTCACTTGGAAGAACCGAGTTTTAATTTGAAAGCGAATTTTAAGAAAAAGATTAAAATTGGAGTCACCACCGGCCCTTTTAAAAGGTAGACCGGACACCGAAAACTAAACCAGAGATTTAAAAGGGTACGAGAGTCGGTTACATGCGGGGAAGGGTGAGCACCCCGTCGTGCCCAAAATTGGTACCAAGATCCTTACCGCTTAATTAATATCGAATTTTGCGAATTAAAGTGACAAATTTAGTTTGGTTATAAAAGTGAGTGAATTTTAAAAGTCATAATATTTGAGAAGGAACATCCGAACCACCACCACTACTAATGGTACTGGCCTCGTTCGCTCCCGAATAAAAAGACATCGCATTACATATATTTTTTAATGTTCTAAATGCAACTTACCATGGCATATGACCAAAGATAAGTCAACAAAAATACACAGGATGAAATAAACAAATACTTAAACATGGAATACTAAATTAAATGGTCACGGTCAAATAGTGAAAATAAAATCATAAATCGGGGAATAATCATATTGACCAAAAGATAATAATAACGATAATGAAATGCATAAAACTAAATTACACCGAATATGGGATCGAATTTTAAAATAAAGTAAAATGCGAAAAATTAAATAAATATCTGAAAAGGACCGGATAAAACAAAAAAAAAACGCGTAACATAAATGCAGAAACTTAAAGTGCAAAGAATTAAAAATGCAGAAATTAAATGTTAGAAAATTAAATGCCAGGTTTTAGTTAGATTAGAATGTGTCGTAAATAATACGGATCACATCCCGTTGCGGGTCACCATAAGTTCGAAGGCGAAAGATGATTACACAACTGAAACTTAAATAGGTGCATAATATAGATACTATGTAATATAAATAATAGCAGATAATACATATACTATATATGTATACGCATATATCATATAATATATACTTATGTATCATAATATATATATATATATATATATATATATATATATATATATTGCAACACATAAATGCACTGGAAATAAGAGAAAGAAAAAAAGGAAATTAATGCTAAATTATAGGAAACATGGCAGCTAAGGAAACTTTTCTTTTTACAAATATCATATAATATATACTTAATGCTAAATATCATATCTTCATTTCAGTTTCAACAAAACCTAAAAAGGGAAAAGAAAGTAAAAACGCTGAAATATTTTTTTAAAAACATCGAAGAAACCCTAGCTCCTTTTCGCGCCGTTCATCGGCGGCAATACCTCGCCGGCCATACTCGATGTTCGGAGACGATGGTATACGGCGACTTTTTCCCAGACAGATAGACTTGAAATTCTGTCTTTTTCGATTCAAGACCTAAAAACGAGTAAAAACTTAAACTTAAACTTTAAAACTAAAAACCCCTTTGATTTTTGGTTTTAAAAATCATTTTTTGTAACAAAGTATTGAGATTGAAGAGCAATAACCTTTAATTTTGATTTTTTTAAAGATTCAAAACCTCTTTACTTCTAAGTCGAAAAACCTTAATTTCTATTTGATAGATAAAGAAGAGAATACCTAAAGATTTTTCTTTGAATATGCTTCTCTTTTTGTTTTGTATGTATTTCAATCTCTGAATCCCCCTTGCATTGGTTCATTCTCGGATTTTAGATCCAGATTACATTCGAAAGAAAGACAAAAAAGGTTGACTTCTGAGTTTGGTTCCCTCTGTTGTGGCTCTAAAACATGTTGGTTGTTGCCTCTGATTTTTCTGGCTTTGTACTTGCATCCATGTTTTAATTTCCCTCTCTTTTGTTGTTGTTTTCTTCTTCTTCTCATATTTGTTGTCGTTTTGGGGTCCTGATATTTTTGTCTTCTCTGTGTCTGTTGGTTCTTGCTTGGCCGGGGGAGGGACTGAGGCAATCGTACAAGCATGGAGGGTAGAGGGGCAAGGCTTGCGTTTGGGACAGGGGCGGCACGCGCATGTGATTGAAACGCCGTGCATGGTGGAGCGTGGAGAGGAAGACTGTTTCTGGAATCTTCCATGGCTCAATCTAAGCCGTTCGATGACATCCTCGATCCAATGGTCTGAGATGCGCGGCTCCAAGTCTTGGAGAGGGCTTCCTTAGGGTTTCGGCTTGTTATGCAATATGAACCCTTAGATTTAAGGCTAGATCTAACGGCTGAAAATCAGCTAACAACCCAATAAGCTCAAGATAAACACAAATTAAAGGTGTTCGAGGTCCGGACAAAATTAGTGATTACAACCATGCAATGGTAAGTTTTTTCATATAAAATGTGTTACCCATATTCTGAACTTGATAGTTCAAAAGGGTTTGAAGGTAATCGACTCTTCTGTTATTAAATTGTGTGAGATTGTTAAGTTTATTGATTCTTTTGATGCTAGACTTTGTAGCTTTGATTCTATTGTTAATGATTATGGTTCTAATTTTTCTAGTAAGTTTGTATTGGATGTTCCTACTCGATAGAACTCTACTTACCTGATGCTTCGTAGGGTATTTGAATCTAAACTTGCTATTAACTTGTTTGTTAATAGGAAAAATGGCTTGGATATAATCACTGAAGATGAGTGTGAAACCGCTCAATTAATATGTGATTTTCTTGAGCCATTCTTTGAAATTTCTATTCTGTTCTCAGGATCCAAGTATCCCACTACTAACTTATACTTGGCTAATGTTGTTGCCACTGAGAAGTTGTTGTGTGATGCTCACAATGATCCCTGTGAGGAAATCTCCGTAATGTCAGGACTTATGCTTGAATTGTATGAGAAATACTAGTCTGATCATTCAACGATTCTGTCTTTTACTGTTTTGCTTGATCTTCAGTATAAGTTACAACTTCTAAAGGAGTTGTATGGTGTCCTCTATGTTGAGGATGAGGTTGAAAGGAGGGTAAGTGTTGTTTATAATGAGTTTGTTAATATGTATATATATTATTCAAGACCTGCACGTTCTGCTTCTTCTAATTTTTCTGTCTAAAGTAACTCTTCTCAAAGTACAAGTCAGCCAAGTTCTGGTCGCCCTCGGACATTCAAAAAATAAAATTTCTTTCAAGTCAGTGCTTATTTATGCTTATGTTTTTATATTTAATTATTTTTTCAATTACAATTTACTAACTTTTTTTATATTTTAATGACAGAACTTTAATGTCAATTTAGCAGCTTCTAGGAGTGGTAAATACGATTTTAACTCCTACATTTCTTTGCCCCTTTTCCCTCGCACTAAAGATGCTGAGTTTGATGTCTTAGAGTATTGAAAATCACAATCTGTGTTTTTTCATGTACTTTCACTCATTGCTAGAGATATTTTAGCCATTCCAATCACTTTAGTTGCTTCTGAATCCTCATTTAGCATGTGGCAGATTTTGAACAAGTTGAGGGCTAACCTTTTGCCTAAAAATGTTGAGATATTCGTAACAACTCGTAGTTGGTTGTATGGTTTTGAGCCCGAGGAAAGGGATGAAGAATTTCTTGCTGTTGTGAAAGATGCTTCAATCTCTGATGTTTATGTTGAAGATCCACTTCTTGATTAAGGTATATCCTATTACTGCTTTTTTTTTTAATTCTTATTTTGTTTTTCAATATTGTTTTTGATTTTATTTTCTTTTGTATGGTTCTTTCACAGCAAGCGGGAAAGCACATTAGTGCTCTAGAGGTCAACTACGTTGTGAATTCTGATGTTAATTCAGGTATTCTGTTAGTGTTTCTGATTTTTTTAATGTTGGTGTTTCTGTTTATTATTTGAATATGATGCTTTTGTTTATTACTTATTGTTGTTGCTTCTATTTATGACTTAGTGTTGTTGTTGTTTGACTTGGTTTCGTTGAATGCTGCTTCTGTTTATGACTTGGCAAGCAAAAAATACATTAGTGCTCAAGGGGTCAACTAAGTTGTGAATTCTGGTGTAAAATTAGGTATTTTGTTAGTGTTTCTATTTTTTTAATGTTGCTCCTTTTGTTTATTACTTATGGTTGCTGCTTTTGTTTATTACTTATTGTTGCTGCTTTTGTTTATTACTTATTGTTGCTTCTTCCGTTTATGACTTAGTGTTGCTGCTACTGTTGTTTGACTTGGTTTTGTTGAATGTTGCTGTTGTTTATGAGTTGGTATTGCTAAATGCTGATGTTTATGACTCGGTGTTGCTGCTGGTTACTGGTAGCTGGCTGCTTGTTTACATAGTTGTTTTTCTCTCTTATTTAAGTGTTGCCCTTGTTTTAATTATGTTAGTTTCTTACCTATGCAAGTTACCCATAATTAACCTTGATAGTAGCATTTAGACCTCTTGTATTTTATAAGTTTCAGTTTGTAGAATTGTAAGTATAAAGAATACTAACTTGTATTATTTTGACATTCTGTATTGATATCTTTTTTTAAGTTATCATGTATTCAAATATTTTGTTCATTTATTTAAGTTATAATGGTTAATATTCCTGAATTCTAACTTTTTTTATGTTATAACAGCTAATATTCGTTTACGTAGTTCAAATTACTAAAGGTTAGATAAGAGTAATAAATCTATTTTATAACTTAGTAAAATCAATCTAATTTATAATTTAGCTTAAGTTAAGAAAACAATTCTTGAATCTGTTATAACTTAAGTTAAGTAAAATCAATCTAATTTATAACTTAAGTTAAGAAAACAATTCTTGAATCTCTTATAACCTAAGAAAACAATTCTTGAATTTGTTACTTAAGGTTATGTAACTGTTATATATATTTTTTGTAATTTGTAAATCTAAAATTTTATTTAAATTACTGAGAAATAAAAAACAACTTTTCATTAAGTTTTTGTAGTTCATAAATTATCAATTACTTAATATCTTATTTTCAACTTTAGTACTTAATACATGTGTATATGTATATGTATATGTATATGTATATGTATATGTATATGTATATGTATATGTATATGTATATGTATATGTATATGTATATGTATATGTATATGTATATGTATATGTATATGTATATGTATGTGCGCATATACATCATGTATATCAATATATGTAGGTGTATATGTATATACATTATATATGTATATGATATATCAACTTATGAAAGTTTTTAATTCATCAAGTCATAGATTTCGGGTCAATATCAGTTCAAGTCAACAATAAGTCGGGCCACTTAATAGGTCGGGTCACTTAACTGGTCGGGTTCAAAACATGTCAGATCCATTTCAGGTCGGGTCCATTTAGGGTCGGGTCCGTTTTAGGTCGAGTAAAATCTAATATCGAGTCAATTCAGTCGGGTAAATTTAGTTATCTGCCAGGTCGGCTTCGGGTTCGTTTCAGTCGTGTTTTAGGTCCACAGTAACATGTCGGGTAAATTCAGGTTCGGGTCATTTTCAATCAGACGCAGGTCGGGTTCGGTTACTACAATAACATGTCAAATTCGGGTTTAGGTAAACAACAGTCGGTTACAGATTGGGTTCGGGTCATCAAATCTTCGGGTCAAATCAGGTTCTGACTCGAGCAAGTTTCAGTCGGGTTTCCAGGTCGGGTCAACTTTTTACATCCCTAATTATATATATATATATATATATATATATATATATATATATATATATATATAAGTTAGGATCCAGTTAACAGTATAAAACTTGAAGAGTTTTACACATTTTTTAGATTGTTGAATGAATGAAATGGATGACTGGGGTTAACAGTAGAATATGTGAAGATTATCACTTGGAAAAAATGAGTTAATTTTAGCCATCAATTTCCCTCATCCAATTATTCAAAAACATGTAAAACTTAAAGAGTTTTATATTGTGTAAGTAGATCCATTTACTACCATCATCCAACGGTCTAAAAAATGATGTAAAAGTAATTGAATTTTACACCATGTAAGTGGAGTTTGAGACATTAGATTGTTTAAAAAAAGTTAGGAGTTTGAGTCTTGATTAGGGATGGTCATTATAATTGGCCTGTTAGACTTTATAAAATAACACATCAATCAAAAAATAATTTTATAAAATTGTATATAATATAAAATTATTTTTTCTGATGATGTGTTATTTTTTCAAGTCATTTCAAGTTGTTTATCGTCAGTTGACTAACAATTTTCATCCATTGAGGGGTTATTTTGACTCAAAATAAAACATTAAAAGTTAAAATACTTTAAAAAAGAATAAAAACTAAAATAACTATTCAGTCAAACGTTAAGTACATTTTTGTTGGGTTTTTTAGCACGCTCGAATCGATCTTCTAAAACCGTCAAGAGGGTTGAAATAGCTTCCCGAATGAATTGGCTAAAACCGAAAATAGTAGACAATATTTGCACGATGATTTTAGAGTGGTTCGACTACTCAACCGAGTCTACATCCACTACCTTAGCACACCACTAAGGATTTCCCAATTCACTACTATGAACTCTTCCTTTTGAGGACAAAGGGATAACCTTACAACCCTATCTTTTCAATGGCTAAGATAGAACCACTCTAGTTTTTCTCTCAAGGCTAAACTAGAACCTCTCCTTTTACAAGGGTAGAAAGATGTAAACAAATAAACCTCACAAGGTGGGTGTTTACAAGAATTAAGCTCACAAGAGTGTAAAGAATAAAACAATGAAAAACACTCTCTATACAATATATACAAGAGAAATGAAGAATAAAGACTTAAATGTTATTTCTCTTGATCATGAAGCTTGGATATCATCTCTTGCTATCTTCAAGTGTCTCAAGGTTGCTTTTATAGTGTGGAATGATATTCTAGTTGTTTATGGCCGTTGGGAATGTTTTTGGAGCCGTTGGGAAGTCATAAAATCGACCTTTAAATTCTCACCTGCACAGAGGTTTCGAAACCTTTACCAGAGGTTTCCAAACCTTAAGGAGGAATTTGAAAAAACTAGCCGTTACAAGGCTAAGGTTTCGAAACCTTATAGGATGGTTTCGAAACTTTCACTCAAAAACCCAATTTTTGCTAATTTTTAACTTTAAAATGTATATTCGATATAGGTGCAAAGTCAAAACATTTTAAACATATTTTCAAGTTTTAAGGACTTTTGAATTATTTTTGAAATCTTTAAACAAGTCCAAAACATTTTTCACATAATTGTTATATCAAAATATTTCTCAACAATCTCCCCTTTTTGATATAACAAAACTTCTTTGAAAAATTGTTTTTGACAAAGCTCCCCTTAATTTTTCACCTTACTTCTCCCCTTTTTGTTATATAAAAAATAATTCAAATCTTTATAGTACATAATAACAATGGAGAGTAAGTTAAAAAAATTTAAGTAAAAAAATTGAAAAATAAAGCTCCCCCTTACTAAAGCATTCCATTAAATTTTTAGTTCAAAGCTTGACACTTAAAGGCATTGAATTTCAAAATAAAATCAAATTAAGAGCATATGAAATTCAATTTATCCAAGACTTAAAAAATCTTTATGCAAACATATGAATGAAACCATTAGACTCATATGCATAAAAAATCATAAAATGTCATGCACTTATAAATACAAATAAGCAAAAATGCATGAACATTTATCATCAACATAGGCTACCAAATGATTTAAAATCAAATACATTAAGATTAGAGGTTACACATCTTCTTCACTTGTGTGACTAGAGCATATGAGATTCTTGCTTTTCTTGCCTTTGCTCCAACACACCTACAAGAGACATTTACTTGGATTTTGGTATCCAAATTGCTTTGGATCCATTAACATTAATCTCAATGTCTTTAGTTCCCTTAGGAACCCATACTTGTCTAATCTTATAAGTTTTTCTTTTCTTTATAGGACAAGTATGTATAGAATGACCATGATAATGGCAATGTGAGCATTTTGTCATTATGTGACAAGATGAATTATTGAAAACAATTTCTTTTTCCCTTGTTAAGCTTTCAAGCTTAACTTTTAAATCAAGATTTTCTTTTTCTAAAATTCCATTGCTTGTTTTTGAAAACTCTAAATCATTTTTCAAAATCTTATTTTCTTTTTCAAAATCTAATTTTGTTTTCAAAAGAAAATTATTTTCAAATTCAAGTTTAGAAATCATTTTCTTAAATTTGGAATTCATAGTCTCAAATTCCAAAAATAATTCATTGAAAGCATCTTGTAACTCATCAAATGAATATGCATTTGGATCATTAGAGTTGGAAGATACATTGGGCTCATCGAGAGCTAAAACACCATCCACATTTTGATTGGAGAGAAGGTTTGCACATAATTGATCATCATTTTTCTTTTCTCCCTTCTTGTTGCCATAAAGCTTCTCAAGTTTCTCCCATAATTCTTTGGCACTTTTGCATGTGGAGATCTTCTTGGAAACTTCTTCGTTAAGGCCACAATAGAGAATGTGCATCGCCTTAGTGTTTAGCTTTGCCTTCGTGTCGTTGGCACTCCTTAGCTTTTTCTTCTTCTTTGGAGCTTCCAAGTACCCATCTTTGATGATGCCCCAAACCTCGTAGTCTTGAGACTTGATGAAGTATTTCATGATATTTGCCCATTGGTAGTATGATTCTCCTTCGAAGAGTGGAGGACACGAGATAAAGCAGCCTTCTTCAAATCTTGCTATTTTCTTGAACGGTGGACTTCGAGCGTTGGATCTTTACTCCCGGATGTTAGTCCTTCGATGGAGACGAGGCTCTGATACCAATTGTTGGGTTTTTAGCACGCTCGAATCGATCTTCTAAAACCGTCAAGAGGGTTAAAATAGCTTCCCGAATGAATTGGCTAAAATCGAAAATAGTACACAATATTTGCACGATGATTTTAGAGTGGTTCGACTACTCAACCGAGTCACATCCACTACCTTAGCACACCACTAAGGATTTCCCAATTCACTACTATGAACTCTTCCTTTTGAGGCCAAAGGGATAACCTTACAACCCTATCTTTTCAATGGCTAAGATAGAACCACTCTAGTTTTTCTCTCAAGGCTAAACTAGAACCTCTCCTTTTACAAGGGTAGAAAGATGTAAACAAATAAACCTCACAAGGTGGGTGTTTACAAGAATTAAGCTCACAAGAGTGTAAAGAATAAAACAATGAAAAACACTCTCTATACAATATATACAAGAGAAATGAAGAATAAAGACTTAAATGTTATTTCTCTTGATCATGAAGCTTGGATATCATCTCTTGCTATCTTCAAGTGTCCCAAGGTTGCTTTTATAGTGTGGAATGATATTCTAGCCGTTTATGGCCGTTGGAGATGTTTTAGAGCCGTTGGGAAGTCATAAAGTCGACCTTTAAATTCTCACCTGCACAGAGGTTTCCAAACCTTAAGGAGGAATTTGAAAAAACTAGCCGTTACAAGGCCAAGGTTTCGAAACCTTTAATAGAGGTTTCGAAACCTTCATAGAGGTTTCGAAACCTTTGCTAAGGTTTAAAAAACAGAGGCATTCTGCCCAGAAAGGTTTCGAAACCTTATAAGATGGTTTCGAAACTTTCACTCAAAAACCCAATTTTGGCTCATTTTTAACTTTAAAATGTATATTCGATATATGTGCAAAGTCAAAACATTTTAAACATATTTTTCAAGTTTTAAGGACTTTTGAATTATTTTTGAAATCCTTAAACAAGTCCAAAACATTTTTCACATAATTGTTATATCAAAATATTTCTCAACAATTTTTTAACATTTTACCAAATATATATGTACCCAACTTTATTTATTTATTACTTTTACTTTTAACACCAAAAGTAATTTTAATTAAAAAAGCCAAGATCAGACCCTAAGTATAGGCTGCACAGCAATGCTGGGTGAAGGTTAAATGGGTGACAAATGCCAAATAAATTGGGCAAATTTTATTTTTAGTCCTTCTAAAACATTTAAAATACAATCAGTCCTTTTCAGCATTAATTTATACATTTGACTTTCTTAATAATTTTAAACAAAGTCTTTTCTTTTAAGTATTTAACTAAGAAGACTTAAAAGAAGAAAAAAAAGGTTGACTTAGAAGTTTCCATTAGCCTTCTTTGGCTGCCCATGGTAGACGTTAGTCGAAAAAGGTACAATTTAATAATAATTTTGGACCGACACAAATATAATATGAATAAATTACAGATATACGAATATGTTATAATTTGTATAATACAAGTTTTAAAATTGTTTAAAGTTTATATTCAAATATAATATATTAGACATGATTGTAGTGTCACATATAAATAATATTTGGTCAACATTAAAGGTTTTTTTAAGTTAAAAAGGTCATAAAAAATGTTACTTTTAAAATCCGAAAAGTGGCGTCATTAGTTACTTACCTGTCATATGTTTATAAATTGGTTTAATTTTAAATTTAAAAAATAATTTACTAATTAGTATTTAATATATTGACGATATATATATTTTTATAATAACCGTTATCAATTTATTGACCGACTAATTTACTTCGTGTATTAAAAAGATCCATTATGAGGTGACCTTCCTAACTTAATTTGCTTTATTCATAACGTCATGACTTGAATCTCTAACATTATTTAAGCGACAATATAATTTTTTAACATCGCAAATAAATTAAAGATTTTACTATGTATTTGATCTATTTTAATTAAAATATTAACAAATTACGTGACAATTCTTTAATCTCGATTGTGAATATAAAAATTGTATTATCGATGGATCAAATAAAGTCGAGGAATAGTAATTTTCATCTTAATTTTTTTGTATCAAATAAAGTCGAGACTTAGATTTTCATCCCTAAACTAAACTTCTAATTCTTAAATTAGACCGGCTTGTGAAAAATAAACTTTTCACTATAAGTACATTAGATATTTTCTCATACGGTATTCACTTTTAAATCCGAATAACATAAATGATTATACATTGACTAGAGTTGTGAACATAAGAAGAATACAAGAAAACGACATGAAACTTCTTCAATAATTCCATTGTTTTCCTTCCAATTTCATAGCATAAAATTAAAGAAAACTTGGGGACTAAGTCTTGTCATTTCTCTATATTTATGGCATGTAAACTCATTCTTCCTTCTTACCTGCTGAGTTTGACATCTTCTTTCATAATATTTCTCTTGGGGTGTTGGAGAAGAAGAAGCAGCAGCAAAGACATGAAGGTAAACATATTACTTTTTAATTTTTGTTTTACGTGCGAAATTACTTATTCGAACACATACACATATCTAACATTCGTGTCGATACTCAGCAAAAGGTGGTGTTGAAAGTGAGTATGAAGTGCCAGAAATGCAGGACTAAGGCACTCGAGGTGGCTGCAAAACAAAAGGGTGAGTTTCATATATAAATTTTGATTTCTATTATTTTATTTTATTATTTGTTTCAGATTATGAAATAAATAATTGTTTTTAATATATATTTATAAACAGGGGTGAACTTTGTTGGACTAGAAGGGAATGAGAAGGACAAAGTGGTGGTGATTGGAGAGGGATTTGAATTTGATGCTGTCAAGTTAACTACCAATTTGAGGAAGAAAGTTGGACCCACTGAAATTCTTACTTTGGCTGAGCAGAAGTAATTCATTATATTTTATTATTTTAGCATCATAGTTTTAATCTAAAGTTTGAAAACTTATTTTTATCATCATTAATGTTAATGATTTAAAGTAAAATGTTTTGTTTTCTTGACATAAACCACAATGAGAGGAAGTTTTGATCTTTTATTCTATTCTATTTTATGGTTTGTGTTTTTTTTTTCATGTATTTTATTTTAGTCTCTTAATTTTCCATTTAAATGTCACTTATTCAATGGTTGCATTACACACTTAACTCGTCTTAATTAATTGAAGGCAAATAATATATATTTTTTAAAATTGCATTATGCTAAATAGAATAGAATTTTATCGGACTCTTTTTTTGTGTTTCTTTATACGTTTCACCAATGATTTTATGTCACTTATATTATCAATAAAACATAAACAATCAAATTAAATCATTAATACATGAAATCATTGGTAAAAATTACAAATGGGCACAGAAAAAAGATAAACATATTTTGTTCTGATAAACACCTTTAAATGTGAAATATCTTTTAAAATTTTAATACTTTAACATACAAGATGAGTAAATTTTGTTTATACAAGTATATTGTTTTTAGGGTTTAAAGTTTTAATTATTTAGAAATTAAAATTTTGAGTTTAAATTTAGTGTTTATATTTTCAATTTTAGTGTTTAAAAATTTTAGTTTTTTATATTTTAAATAGAAATGATGATACATAATTTTACACAACTTGTATTCTAAAATATCACCAAATTAATATATTTGTGTGTGTCTAATGGAAATGGATGGTGTTGTTTTCGTAAACTAACAACGAATTAATAATTTAAGTACCTTTCAATCAAAATAATTGAAGTACCTTTTTATATATATATATATATATATATATATATATAACTTTAATACCTTAAGACATCTAACCCCAATTAAATTAGGAGTGGGGCTAACCCACATCCTAATTAAAGTCACTTTCAACACCTATTTTTTTTCATTTACAATATTCAAATATAAGTTAATAAATTTTAGTGTAGTGATAAACTACCTAGTTGACACGTTTTTTCTCCCTTAGATCATGAGTTTCATACCATTAAGAACATATTTCTCTTCCCCTATTTCAAAAATAAAAAATATTCAAATATAAAACTATACTAAAAAAGTCAATTGTCTGACCCTTTGATCCTACAGATTAAAATGATATTTAAAACAAAGTTTATATAACAAATTGATCTGTCAAATTAAACAATAATCAAGTAAAACTTTAATGAAGGGAATTTGAGAAGTACTCAATGGCAAAACACAACGCGCCCCACGCGCCTTCTTTTTTCTCCCCCCCATAGCTGATCGAGCCTCATACGTGCGTTTCGATCCACCGGATCTTGCGTTTTTGCTTGGCCTCTGCACGATTGCGTTTGTCGTCGTCAGCTGGTCATCTGATCGCCGGCATCTCAGGGGACGACGTCGACTGGTGGTTTGCTCGGGAGAGCTTCGGTGGTGGAGAAACGAGAGTGGTTTGTGGGCAGATTGCAAGTGACCTGGGTCACTGGCGCAGAACCCCATCGGAGTTGTTTGCCGTGAAACTCGTGGATGGTCGCTCTTTAGCCGCCGTCGTTTTCGCTGAGCACGGGAGACTCCGGCCCCGTGTCTGGTACAGTACTCCTTGTTTCTTTGTTATTCCTCTCTGGCGTCGGAAGTCGGAGGCAGTTAAGCATAGAACTTGGCCGCCGGAGTATGCCCTGGCTTCCTTGCGCTACATGTGGCCGGATATGCTCGACGTGGACTGGAGAACATCAACACCGTCTCGAACGTGCTTCGATCCTGGCGGTCATTGGAGTGGTTTGCCAGTTGACCGGTGGGGATGTGTTTTCAGGCTTTTCATGGCCAGTAAAGATGGCGTTTTTCCAGGTTTGCTGGGGTTGAGAGACGATGGAGTTCGAAGCGAACGGAACCAGCCGGCTTTGTGCGCAGAAAGGCGTGATCAGACAGTTTTTAGTTGCAGCGTTCGACGGTGTGTCATCTTTACCGTTGCATCGTCCGACCTGCTGCCGCTGTGCGGAGTAGTATGTGGCCACCGGTTCTTGGCCGGACAACCCGTCGGAAGTCATCCAAAATACTTGCTGGAGTCTCCTTGCATTGAGCTGGCCGGAAAAGACAAAGGGAAAAGGGCATCGTGGTCTTTTTCATTATTGTCTAAACTCTTTCCTTTTTTAGCATCTGCTGACTTTTCTCCTTGGTTTTGCATTGATTTCTCACTTAAGGTGTTGTACGGATCCGGATATTGTGGGATTATGTCTCCCATTCCTCGATTTACTTCACGGCAGATTAGAGACAATCTAGGTTTTGGGCCAAGCATGACTATTTTCTCACTTGAAAAGGCTCAAATTTCAATGGCCTCCTTTTATCGGATCAGGCTTTATGTCGGGCGATGGATGTTCGAAGGGTTGTGGGTTTGTGCCGAGTGCCAGGAGGTGAAGGTGAAATGTTTCGGTTGGGACCCGGGAGGTTACCATCCGGCTGAAATTAGATCGAGAGGGAATCGTTTTATGACTGGTTTTATTTTCTCTGTATCGCTTTTATGGTTAAGTTTCGTTGTTCAGACTGTGAAACCGGATCAGTTAGGGTTATGTATTTCCGCGGCTCTGGTGACAAGGGCCAATCATTTATTGGGATTGGAAGCCTGCCTCCGGATGGAGCTCTCCTAGACGAACGAGAACTATGTGAACGCCCTTTCTGATTCGAGGTGGTCTTGTGGCGGTTGTTTCTTTTGCCGATGGTTTCGTTTTGTGGGCTTGCATGCCCCTGTTCTGGGTAGGCCTTTTGCCTCCGATGTTGTGTACTCCCTCTGCATTGCTGGACTTTGCATGGACATTGTGTTTTGCCGCTTGATTGCCTCGAGGTTCATGTCTCGTGTTGTTTCTTTGTTTCCTGCACTTCATGTGCATGGGGTCGGGCCCCTTTATCTTTAATCGAAGTCAGTTATCCTTTGAAAAAAAAAGTAAAACTCTAATGAAATATTGACTTTATTATAAAATTTCCGAACAATAATTTAGTTTAAATGTTTTTTTAGTTTTAAAATTTTATTTATCATGAACTTTCAAATAAGTTTAAACAGGTTTAATTAAGGATTATTATACATTGAAAGAGGAAAATACTATTACACAAGTGAGATTAATTTATAATGAGTTTAGGGGGTAGAGTTTAAATTTTAAGATTTATTGTTAAAATTTAGAAGTTTAAAATTATAGATTTAAAGTTAAATAGATATATTTGTGCAAAAAAAAACACTTAACAGTGTGTCAATTAATAACCCTTAATTCGACGGAGATAATTATTGAACAAAATATGCATGGACCTAATTTTCAGTGAAATGTTCCTCGGGCACCTATCCTATCTTATTAACTGCAAAACTAAATGTTAACCAAATCTGTAGGTCTTTTAGACATGTTCAGACATGGCCCTAAAACCTTCCAAAAAGTATTGAAAACTGCTGTGCCAATGTTGGACATATATATCTGTATACGACATTCACAACCAAATTCTGAGTAAACATAGGGAAAAATGCACCGAAACCTCGGAACACAATTATGCAATGCCCTACAAAATTTGATGCAACAGCAATTCCAGAAGGCCGAGTAAGTTGTGGAGTAGCAGCTTGTTTTTTCCCCCACTGGTTTTAAAGATCTATTGACGTTTTGCAGAAGGAAGCAAACAGTCGTACAAACGTTCCATTCGCGCCGTCACGATTAGCTTGTGAGAAGTTTGAAGGCCAGGCTTTCCCAAATCAATTATATCCTGTTTCAAGCTGTTCATCACAGTTATATATTATCTGTTAGTTGCTATCTTCGGTTTGACTTCATCATTCTACAACAGGAAAGCGGAAACGAGACAGGCGAAGTAGTTTAGCTTTTTTTTTAAATCGTTTAACAAATAGATGAAGCAACTAACCATTGCCATTCACCAGTTGCCTTTGCATGTCTTCTGACAGAATTGTATAAGCGATCTAGACAACAAATCAACAGTCCGAACATGCATTGTGCATCATTTTCCTGCGAAAGAGAGCATTAAATATGTTGCCTCCTTTTTCACCATAGCTGTGGGTAAGAGCTAGTGATGTGCAGCATCGAGTCAAAGAAAAAGGAATTTTGGCTTGGTAACACAAAAGAGTTGCAAATCAGCGGTACCATAATCTGTCACCAGAGAGGCCGATCGCAATATAGTAAAAGTAACATAGAGCTTTTGAACCAAATAAAGGTTCTTCTAACAGATCAAGCTTCTTTGTTGGTGCCTAATCTATGGAAAGACATGCATAAACATATCGAGCATACAAAGTCACACTAACTAACAAATGTTATACTGATTATGAGAGAGGGATCGATGGGAAAGGATAGAGCGTGAAGATGTTTTCAGAAAACAAAAACATATACACTCGCAGCCAATGGCAACAGAGATAGATGCTCCCCCCCCCCCCCCCCCCCCCTTCAGTGACACAGTAAAAGTAGCACTGAAGAAGTCAACTCAATCTCCGACCTTACCTCAAGGCCAATAAAGCTAGTTAGAACTTGCTCTCAGTTGAGATTTGAGAATGCAAATAAAGTCAAGATCTTTCGGTTTCTATGAGTTTATTCCTCCCAAATAGCAGTGAATGTGTAATGAGCCAACAACTAGAAGAAACAACTTCAGATGCTTACATCTTGAAAATGGCCAGCCCGGAATCTTAATTTGATCAAGTCCCTTTGTTTTTCAAATGATGTTAAATAATAATGAAAAGAAGCCTATGTGGATAAGGGAAAAAGAGAAATTAATCAGGAGCATCCAAGCACCAAACGGAACAGTGGGTTTCTTACCAGCCCTTGGTCAATATAAGTCTGGTACTGCAAAATCGTTTTCTCAACCTCCACAATAAGTAGCCTCCTTTGGATACGAGCAATTCTTCCCCTTCCTTCTGCTTTAGTATCCTGAATACAATAACAAAACCAGATAATCAAGTGCATGAGAAACACAAGAAAGGAAAGAAGAATTTGTTTAATGGAACTTTAGCTTTAATCGCTCTAGACAAAGAAACCAACAGTCAAATATACTAAACGTCAAAAGAAATATATTTATATATGCTGGAGGTTCAAGGTTTCCTGATCAACAAACAGAATTCACTTAGAAGATTAACCCAATAACATATTGTATAGCTTTAAAGTGTTCAGACCTGTCTAAACCATGCACGTACGGCCGCAATCAGACCAAGAGACAGAAAGAATGCTGGCAAGGCAGCTAAGATTGCAAAGTTGATTTCATTTGCTCTGAGAATCTGATCCAGTTCAAGCATTGCCCTAGTTCAATGAGCATCTTAAGAAGTAAGAACATTGAGAATTGAAATAAACCAGAATGCATCTATGTAGGAAAAAGCTGGTATTGAACATACATCTCAATATCCAGTTTCAACTTCTGAACCTGCACTGGCAAGAGCATACGGTTATGCAACCAGAATAAAAGGCAGCAACTGTGCAGTAAAAACAAGCATTACCTGGATGAGCAGAGCACGAGCAAGCTCTCCCTGGAGAAGATTCTGGATAGGATGTGTAAGTTCCTTTTCATATCTAAGTTATAAATCCCAATAAATTAGAGTTTCTCTCAAAGAAGAAATGTGGCACACTTAAGAGATATACAACAGACCATGGCAGTTCAATTAAAGCAATATATCAGGTTAGCAATCAAAGGAACACATTTATTCTGAAATATTGTTGAATAGGAAAACGTGAAAATTGAGAATACTAGATTATTTCTGATGTATTGGCATTTTTAAAAACTTACTATTACGTATCTTTTTGGTCTAAGAACCTTTTGTACCTGAAGCTTTCATACATGTAAAATACCAGACAAAAGAAGTTCAAATTTTACCCGTAAGTTGTGCATCATAAGTCATAAAGTGCAAACATGATTAGCATTACCATAATATTAGAAAGAAAGTCGCACCTTAACATAACAATCTCAAGCATTTCCTGATCTGATGCATTCTCTGGGAATTTTTTACCTTTTGTTTGCTCACTGAAGGCCAATAACATTCTGCAAAACATGGAAGCAGCTATTGCTGTCAATAATGTAGCAATTACCCTTGAATGAAAAGAACTTCACTACATCCAATCCCCATAGAAAAAAAATAGAGAGATCAAATAGTGGAATGGAAGGCTATTTAAAGCCAAATAAAACAAACATCAAGCACCCTAGAATCCAACTTCCTTTGTTTATGATAGTGATGAGTACAAATCCTTTTTGTACATATGGAGGCCCATTGGGCTTTCAGCTACACAGTAGCCCTTCTTTATCCGTAAACCTCAGCCCCACCCAATTTTACCAAGTTTTGAACAAATTCTAGTAACATGGTTAGGGAGGTTAAATATATTCGAAGAATTAATATCCTAATTCTAAATAATCTAGCTGCCTAGAACTCAGAACCATGTAGTTTCACATAGGCATACTTCATGCATAGATGCAAAACAGGAAAAGGACAGAAGAAATCACATCTAACAATTACCTTGCTGCTAATTTAATTCAATATTGATGAATACACATCGATAGAATGGAAATTTAACCTGTGGAGAGAATTGGAAGTCAACTGCACTTCCTCCATATCCATCACACCTTTCTGTCTTTTCTTAAATGTATCCAAAAGTTCATCTCTAATTGCCAACAGCTGAAGAAAAATTGAGTTTAGCATCAATGAAATCAGCTGCTGCATTCTCAAGCATTCATAGAAATGGCCAATTCGGGAGAGAGATGTAAAAACAACTGAGCAATCAGATTAGCACAATGAGGCATACCGGTTGCTCAACATGGTCATTAAAGAAGCTAACTGTAGACTCCTTTGCTTCACAAATCCAGTTGTCAATGTCAGAACTGCCCATCAGACGGCTATGCCGTAGGAGCCAGAAAGAACAAACTGAAAGGCCAACTGCACCACAGGTATACCGGATCCAGTATTGAGTTACTTTACTTGGTTTTTGGTGTTTAGCTACCTAAGAGCAGGGTATATATTGAAGATCAAATGCAAGAACCATCAACGAACAAGCCAGTTATTAGTTAATAAAATAATGTCTGTTTTATTATGACAAGGATTAAAGATAAAAAGGATCATTACCATGAGAGCTAAGTAAGAGTCCAGTTCCTGAAGATTCTGACAAACCAAGTTGATAGCATCATTAATTTCAGAATTTGTCCATTGAGACTCTTCCTGATTGAGTTCTGGCAATCTCTCAAATAGTAGAGGAAAGGAATAGGTTTCATCCAAGGAAGAACCACTCTGCATAGTTTTTACATGAAAATTGGAACATACAAGTTCTTAACAAGCTAATCATAGCAGCAAGTCTGAAATGCTCTGTACAAAAATATATACCTGATGCAACATATGAAGATGGCCAATTGATGCCTTCAACTTAGAAAATAAGCTATTAAGAGAGCATGCTATTGAGGAAAATGACTTCTCTGGATCTTTTACTAACTCCTCTCCACATTTGTCAACATCTACATAAAACTATTAAAGAAAACAACCAATGAATCCTTGATTATTCACGTCTGACAAAACAAAACAACAATGCCAATATTTACAGTTACCAAGCCTCACTACTACATGCCTAGTGTCAAATCTATCTATGGCTTTTGGAGGTTGGACTTTTGAGTAAGAGGAAAAAAAGATACGATTGTGAAGTGTGTCAGCAGATGACAGGCTTCCTTATCAAGGTTAAAAGGTATCTTGACAGTACAGAACTAGAATAAGATGAAACAAACCTGAGCCAGAAAAGCAGCAAGTGAACACCTTAGTGAAGATAAAACGGAAATCCTTGCAGAGATGTACGCAGATGCAGAATGGGAAAGGTTCTGCATTGCCGATCCATCAGTGACAGCTTCACGCATGAGTTGAACTGATCCACTAACAAAAGCTTGTGGCCCTCTCTCAAAAATCATGAAGTAAACTTTCCTTGCATTAGATCCCTAAAAATTTATACAAAATTAGGATAAACGCTAAAGCCCACAAACAAGAAATACACTCTTTAAGTACAATGGGGATGTTCTTGCTACAGTTATTTCATTTCTGGAAGTAGAAGTGCTCAGGCAGTTAAAGGCTGACAAAAAAGAAAAAGAAACAAAAGCGATTCAAACAGTGCAGTGAAGCATATGATTCAATGACCTGAGGTAGATCACTAATGGGAAAGAGTCGCCCAATTTTACCTGTTTCACTTTGATTTCTATAGATTTCGGTTTGATTCAGTCTTGGTTCAAGTAATAATTAAATATATTTGAGTTTTGTGTTTTATTCACAATTAGAAAACAGCAAATACTTGAATTGAATCAAACCGAATATTACAACTAGCATTAACTTTTTAAAAAATATAAACATGAGATAAACTGAACTGATGAAATTTAGTTCGAGTAAGTTATATACGGTACTTGATTTGACTTCACTTCGATTTTTAAAACATAGAAATAAAGCACATTAATTCCAAAAAACCAAACAGGTTTTGGGAACAGTGGATGAAATGGAAAACAATATTTAGTAACTGAACTGATGAAATATATATATATATATATATATATATATAATTCCAAAATCATAAATCTTTTTTTCATAACTGAATGTAATGATTTTATTTTTCTATGATTAATATGTTATAGAGAAAGCTACATTTTAGCCATTTTTTTTCACATTTTTAGCAATTATGGTTTTGTTTTGCTTTGTAACAACTATGTTATAGGCAAATCTTCAATTAAGTAAATGCCACACTACTCGTTACACAAGTATTTCAGAGAAAGAAAAACTGCATATCTTAAAAATTATAGTCAGAAATTCTATTAACCAAAAAAACTTAATGATCAAACTAAGTCCAAGTGCATTACCTCAGCTATAGAGAGCCAAAATTGCAAGTTCTCTTGAATCTTAACCAAATTCAGAATGAAACGATCCATTATATCATTTAGAACTTCATAAATTCTCGATGCCTCTGGTGTCATCCTGTAAGTGAAAAAAATCAAAAATCAAAAATCATTTCTATTAATTAAAAAAGAGAAAAATAGAGAGGTAAAGATCGTGTACCGAGCGGAGTCGACTGAGTTGGAAGGCAACGGCAGAGGGAGACCAGCTCTGCGTTTAGTAGAGATCGGAAGAAGCGGTTGGCGAGACAGATTTGAGATTTTCTCGAGAAAAATTGACGGGAAAGAATAAAACAAAGAGGAGAATCGTTTGCTCAGATATTTGGAGTAAAACGAGTCTAGGGTTTCAATGTTCCCCGATGATTCGTTTCCGTCGGGCGTAGCTTCCATACTTCTGTTTTCCGACTCACTGATACTGTAGTGCAGAAGTTGCTCTTCAACTGAGTCAGCCGACTCTGTGTTGCTGATGACGACGAAGAAAGGAAAGCCCTCTTTTCAGTCTTTTTCTAGGAATTTATAATCTTTTACCCCCTGCAACTTTTGTCTAATTTTTTCGGTTGTAATTTGTAAACCATAAAAGTGCAAACTATAATACAAGTCACTATTTTATGATTACGTTTATAATTTGATCATTTTATTCTAAATTATTATAATTGGGTCATTTTATTTGTCGATTGGCGGTATCCAGAGTTCCTGACTACTTTATCATTAAACGTGTCGTATTATTATTAAAAGTGTAACCCCTCGTCCCGGTCTGGCCGAATGACCGGTTCGAGTGGGCCACACGGGGAAAACCGAGTGAAAACCCCCTAAGAAATTCTCCCTCGGTTAGCAACCCTATTTTTTTTCATTTTAAATCTTGTCTAGATGAGTATTTAATCCTATGTGATCATACAGCGGAACAACATTCACGAAACAAACAAACGAACTCAAACCAACATGTTACAGCCCAATTTATACTTGTACTACAGGCGGTATCGATACCCTTAAGGGGTGTATCGATACCCCATTGACTAAGTCAACTGGTCAAAGTCAGCCCGTAGAGGCCGTATCGATACACCCAAGGAGTGTATCGATACTCTCCCCAACGGTTGACTTCTCACGGTCAACGCTAAGATGGCCGTACCGATACGCCAAAGACCGGTATCGATACCAAGTTGGACAGTGACTTCAGTGACCAAAATGGTATCGATACGTCTGAGACCGGTATCGATACCAAGTTGGACAGTAGCTCCAGTGTCCAAAATGGTATCGATACGTCTCCCCGCGTATCGAAACGAAGGGCCTGGAACAAGAAGGTGGTATCAATACCGTACCAACCGTATCGATACCCCTGCACAGCAAAAACTCCCAAACTCAGCTAAGATGAACAAGACTCGAATCTAAATGCAATTTAGGACTTTCCTAGACCCCAACAAGCATTCATACAACATTTACATATCACTCTATAGCTATATAAGCACCCAACATGTACATACATCAAGGGAACATGCAATTGAATCAAAGATGACACTTAAACATCCAAAAACTCATACTTCAACATTCAACATAAGGGCAAACTCAAAGGCACATAACCAACATTTAAGATAGGCAATTTAGGCATGGATTACAATTCAAACATGGCATCACAAGCCATACAAAAACAAGATAGCATGGAGTCTAAACAAGCTCCTAAACAACCAACAATCATCCATCAAAAGACACGTGTTCCATTGCTTAAACTATTACATGTTTAACATTTAAAAGTCATACTTGATGTACTCAAGTCAACAACCACACTTGGAGGCCCTCCACTTGCTCGAGCAACCCACGAACTAAGGATCTGCAATGTTTAACAAGGAGAGCGTAAGCAATGATGCTTAGTGAGGGTAAGCTCTAAAAACAAACCTCAACATTGCAGGGTCCGAGCACGATCTAGCCAAGGTAAAACACAACCATACCAAGGGTCCACAAGAGCCATAAGATAAAGATGCATGAGCAATATACAAGATAAATGCCATGATCATAAGCTCAACTCCACAATACATGTAATCTCATTCAAGCATCCCATTAAAGATTATAAACCTCAATACATTGATACACATATCAAACAACATTGGCACCTAGCTATGACCCGAATACACGGATAGACATGTTGGAACTCACATCCAACAACCACATTACCTCACGGTGGGATTTCACTCATCACCGGTCTCGCGGAGGGGATTCCACTCATCCTCACGCCCCGTCGATGGGATTCCACTCATCACCGACTATATTTAAATACAATTTCCGGGTGAACCCGTACTCCTCCTTGGTGACTCAACGCCACCAAGGCCACGCGCGATTTTAGACTCATGTGTACACACTAACATCCTAATGATCGATCATTTGTATTCAAGTATACTAGTGCCAACATTTACTCATTTCACATTGCCCATTTCAATCAATTCCGTGCTTAGCACGTACTCACCAATAACCATCATCATGCATGTCTCAAGCATCACAAGTCATATCTCATCTCACATGTATAATACAATATACATAAACATTCATATCACATTTCATACGAGACATACACAACCACATAATTGAGTTCATCCAAAGGCTCTATATCAAGCTTAGGATTAGGCTACCACCCTAATCCTAACTCTAGGTGGGTCTACCAATCCCAACCTAGTCCATATACTCGAACCAACTATTTTAAAACCATTTAAAACAGTTAACCACTCACCTAAGCTTCCAAGCTCAAAGACCAAGCAAGCAACCGTCTTCAAATTCCCAGATTTACTTCCGATGCTTCACCGATGCCCAAACTCGATTCTAATCAAACCCAAACACAAACAAAACATCCACCATCAATAATTCATCGTTGGAAATAACCCGGAATGCAATTCAACCACAAACTACCATGTTGCAAGCATGAACAATTTCCATTTTTCCCCAATTCGGATGGCCCCAAGACTATGTCCAAAAACCATATTTTCAGCTTCCATTACACCCACCAACGATCCCAATTCAACCCCTATCCATAGTACTATCAAAAGCCTATCAACACCCACCTAAAACAACCCCCAAAACTCACCCAAAACCCTCCAAAAACCCCAAGTTTACCCAAATCCGAAAATTGCTCAAAAACATTCAAAATTCACATATGTAGTGTCATTTGGCTCCTATATTCCATAACTAACCATAATAAATTGAAATATTAGGTTTAGCTACACAAAGGCACCATTTTTAATTAAATCCTTTGAAAACCCCATTTTCACAACTTCAATGAAAATGAAAATAAATGGTACTTTTAAAGGAGGGAGTTGAGGAGAAGCCAAAAACGTTATTACCTTTCAAAATGGAGTTGAAATGGAGAAGCTTTTTGAATGGAATAGTAATATGGGGGAGAAGAGTTCTTTCACGTTGGGAGGAAATGAAGAAGAGGGTGAATAGTGGAAAGATGATAGGAAAAGGGGATTTAAATTTAAAGATGGGCAAATTACCCAAAAGGCCATTAATGAATGACTATCCTTTTAATTCTTTAAGGGCTCTCAAATTTGAAATCAAATCAATTTGGTCCCCCTTTAATTGATTATCTTTGAAACCCGGAATTTAAAAGAATCATTTTAATCATAAAACCGAGCCCAAAATAATATTAAAATATTATTTTCACCTAACACCTAAACCCGGGTGTTACAATAAGTATGTTTATAATTAGATCATCCTATTTCAAAAATTCACAATTGAGTCATTTTGTTTATAGATTGTAATATGTTTAAGTGGTTGAGGGTTAAATTTAGTTCAAACAACACAAAGACTAAACTGACAAATGTATAAATATTGAGGATCAACTTTCTCATAATTTTTAATTAATTAACACAAAAATAAAATAATTAAAATATTTTAAAGTAACATTAGACTGTGATTTATTCATAAATATAAAAAACGAAGCATACTTGTTTGATTTATAATGGGAGGGTTGGAGTTCAAACTTGAAGAAATGGGAATTGGTGTCGTTTAATCATTAAAACAATAAAATTATATAATAAAAATATTAAATATGTATTTTTTACAAAATTAAAAGCTAAATTTTCATTAAAGAAAAGGTAAGGTACAAATAAAAATCACACATCCTTGACATAAAAATCCAAACAGATATGCGAAAACAAAACAAATTATATTTACCTTGAATACAATATTCATCTTTCTTGAAAAAACTAAGCAATTATTATTAGTCTTGACATGTTGATGTAGGAGTGGACATTGAATAAGCTAGTTTTACAAATTGCTCGGTGAACGGTTTTAAATGTATCGACAAATTGTAGAAAAAGAAATCTAATTATAAAAAATACTGACTTTCTCTAATTAGAGTGTGTCATGGTAAATGCAACACGAAATGTCAAACTATGATTACGATAAACAAAAAATATACTAAAAGACAGATAAAAACAAAATACTTCAAAAATAATATTTTATTTAGATCTAACCCAAAAGAAAATAAAAAGAAAACAAAACGAGAAGTAACAACATTAAGACGCTGCCTAAGGTGATGAATATGTTTTTTTTTTTGTTATATATGTATTTTTTTAGGACTGAATGAAAGAGGGACAAAATTCAAACCTAGAAAAAAGGAACCGGTATAACTTAATCACTAGAACAATGAGACTATCGACTAATTACATATGTCTTAACACGAGTAAAATTTTAATTATTACATAAATAAAATACTTTTTTTTTGTTCAAATCAAGTCATTTTAGTGGCTAAAATTACAAATTGAAACTAGTATATTCTTAACTCATATAGTAGTAACAAAATATGTGGGAAAACAATACTTTTATCCAAATGAATCTAACAAGTAGTTCTAGTAGAAAAGATGACGGTGTTCATCCTATGAGATCTGTGTTCAAATCGATTTGTCTGTAAAACTATGTGTGTGTAAAGCTATGTGTGTATTGTCAAATAATTAATAATAATATTCTTATTTAGATTATAGGAAATTTCAAAATTTAAAGGATTTCTAAAAAGGAGATTTTGGTAGTCTGATCTGTTATTTAAATCCAAACTAAATAAATGATTTTTAAAAAAATCTTAATCCTTTACATGCATTTGATCTCGCTACAAAATAAAAATTGTAAACTTTAAAATACATTTTATTTAATTCTAATATTTTTTTATATTATTAGAATTGTTTCTATATTTTTTTATAAATTCGATTATATCCATATCAAAAAATTCTACAACGGACGACGAACATTGATGAACACCGATGCGATGAACACCATTAATTTTTAAAAAAAAAATTAAAATCTAAAGAACTAAAATTATAATTAAAATTATCTCTTAAAAAATAAAAATCAAATTTAATAGTTATTTTTTAATAAAAATAAAAATTATAATATTTTTTAATTGTGTATATTTGATTTTAACCTATTAAAAATATAATAAAATAATTATTAAATTTGATTTTTATTTTTTAAGAGATAATTTTAATTATAATTTTAGTCCTTTAGATTTTTAAAATTTTAAAAAAAATATTAATGGTGTTCATCGTTAGTGGTGTTCATCAATGTCCGTCGCACGTGGTAGACTCGTCCTATCCATATCTTATATTTTTATATTATTTTTTTATATAACTACTTTTTAAAATTATTTTTTCAAATTCATAAAATTTTAAGTTTAAATCATTCTAAAATAATTATTTATTTACTCAAAACAATCACAAATACTAGTATTTTCAAATGCTAACATTTTAAAATTCTTAAAAACTTTAAATTTCCTCATCCAAAAGACTTAAAAACCCATAAAACATAATTACTATATTTTTTTAAAATAATATATATATATATATTAATAAGGTTCAAAATTTCGTCCCATATATATTAAATGTTTTATATTACATTAATAAAATTTATGAGTATTTTTTTAAATAAAATCTTAAAATTATGAAAGATTTTTTTAATAATCTAAAGGTGATTATACTGTAGTATATGTTCATACATATCATTAATCCTTTGAAAATGAACATACATCTTATAGACAAAAGCGATTTAAACTCATGTCTCTTAGGATGAATATTATTCGCTCTTCCACTAGAACACTTGTTGAGTTCAATTGTGAAAGATATTTAATAAAACACAAATACATAACTATATATTTGCCTTATTTGTGAAAATGTTTAGATTTATTTTTTATTATTGGAAAGTATATCAAAACAGAAAATCATAATACCAACGAAGTTGGTCCAAGTGATAAGTAGTTTGATATCGTTTAAGCAAGGTCTTGGGTTCGAAGCGTTATATATGTAGAAAATTCCTGCTGGGAGGCTCACTTAGAGGGAAGCCCTGAAAACCGAAAGGACAACAAAAGAAAAAAAACCATAATAATCAATTTTAAAACCATTATATGCCAAATTAACCACATTTATCACTAGTAATTAATTTACTTATATATATAAAGATACACACATACAGCAAAACACACAAATATATAAGTAGTTATTTTTGTTCATTGTTCACTAATCTTTTTCTTCTTTTTTTCTTTTTTTAAACACCGACGGCAACACCAATTTTAATATTGGTCGTCGACCGTCGAAATTTATCGTTTCGTTTGTTTTATTTTTCAGTTTTCAATAAATTATTCAGCTCTTGTAGTACGATTTTACTCTACTTGTTTAACGTTTTTCTCTATATTTTGGCACGTTTTTTCTTCTTCTTTTTTTAATTTTTTATTAGGGTTGGATCTGACGACGTCACGACTGATCATGATGTGCTCCTTTCATTATGTTGCTGATTTCCTTGTCTCGAACTGGATTTGGATACACGATTACATCTACCGTTCTTTATTCACGATTGAGTTGTGGTAATGACATTTTTGTCAGCGTACCTTCATTGTAATATGCATTTTTATGTAATTTGTTGATGGTTTCACCTATCATCGTCGATTTTGGTGATGTTTGTATCTTTCTTTTATTTCGAGTCTTTATGTTAGGTTCTTACTTTTTCCTTGTATGCTCCTCTTTTGATCTCGAGACACTAGTTGTTTTGTTTACTAAATTGTGAATTTTTATTGTAATTTCGAATATATTCTCGTTTAATAAAATTAGTGAATTTCATTTTTTTAAATATTTTTGTTCATTATTGAAGAATTAGGCTCATTTTATGTTTTTTTAAAATGGATTTATTTGAACTGGTTTTAAATATATTTTTAGTCTACGGTTATCGACAAAACTCTTCTACAGTTATTTTTAATCCACAAAAAAAATTATTCAAAATTTTAAAAAAATCAAACTTCTTATTGATAATTTCATTGATTTGAATGACAGATAGGTAAGGTGTGAACTACAATTGAAACGGGTAAATATAACTATTATAATCAAAGACAAATCCATCAGAAAATGAGTAAATTGAGCAAAGAGATTGTTTAGAGTTGTATTTGATCAAGGAAACTTAATTATAAAGGGAAAATTATTCTCAAAAACTATTTAATTAAAAATTTAACCATATTTTATGATAAAATTACACTAATCCTATATTAGTTTTGGTTAATCATATGAAAATAATGAAAACGCATAAGGGAGAGGAGAATTGTCCAAAACCGATAATTTTTTAAAATTGTTTTTTTGACTTATGTGTCATTCTGTAAAATAATATATTTGTTTATATGTCACTGCTATCGCACTGCCATACAAGTTTGTCATATCATTTCAAGTCATTTATCGTCAGTTATCTAATAATTCTTATTAGCAAATGGGCCATTTTGACCCAAAATGAAACATTAAGGTTTGAATTGCTTCAAAAATATATGGACTAAAATAAATATTCAATCAAACGTTAAAAATATCTTCTAACATTATGTCATTTTGAATTCAAAACCTTTTATTATGATTTTGAATTCAGAACTTCAATCTAAAAACTCGAATTTCAACCAAAATTGTTACTTCTAGTGAAAACATCAAAGTAGCATGTACTTAACAGTTAACACGCACATATGTATATTAGGGGTGAGAACAACTTACCTCGTTTAGACTTAAATCATAATTCTATAAACTCGAACAACTTGAATCGTATATGGTTGTAAAAAATCATTTAAATTAGAAGAGAAGCATTATAAATATTTACAATTAAATTTAGTAGATCATAACTCGAACAAAATGACTCAATTTAACTCGATTCAAATTTTATAAATTATAAACTCAAAAAAAATTAACTTAATTCGACTCGATCGAATACTCAACCCAATATACATAATCATTTCTAATCGTTTGATTTGTACTGAACCAACATTCTTCTAATCAGTTCTAGGGAAAACATGCACAGATAAGAAACAGCTGATTCATAATGACAACACAACTAATTGACAGCCATTATATTATGCAGAAAACAAGAGTAAACGAAGGGGTTTCAGACACAAATTTCACTTATATAAAAGAAACCTAAAAGATCATTGCAAACCTAAGAACCAAACATGTAAGAAAAGCAAATGCTAGCTGAAACCCAGAAATCTGTTCTCAACAAACAAGCTAAGTTCATAATCAGATTGAGCTCTGATCATTATCAAATCCCTCAACATAAGGTTCATTCAAATCAAAATCTAGCAGTGTTTTTGATGAACAAACCTTGCTGCTTTTATGACCAGATGGTTTCGAAAACTGTTCTCCATTAGGGTTTTTAGGGCAAAAGTAAAACCCAGGTTTTTGGTAATAAACCCTTTCTTCCTCAAGCTTCAATGCTGTCTTGTGAAATGAATCACCTCGAGATAGCTTCATGAGGCAATAAGCAGCCTCGGGTATTTCGTCGTCATCGCCGTCGAATCGCTTCGAGGTGTTGGTATTCCACCTCGGAAGTGATTTCATGAGATCAGAATTCGAACCCTTGACCTGATCAACTTCATGAGCTTCGTCGTTCTCCGACACGCTTGAACAACAGCTGTTTTTGTCGGACGGAGGCGGCCTTATCCCCCTCCAGCTCCTCTCGGGATGGTTCCTCATGTGTCCGAACAACGATTTCATTGACCTGAAGCCCTTGTTGCATATACAGCAGCTGACTTTCTCGTCGGTATCTCGTTTCGGATCATCGTCCGGGGATGCCGCCGTGTTCGAGATCGTATTCTTCGACTTCGCGCGGCGATGAACGGTGCCGGTTCTCGGCTGCCGCTTGGAGATCTTCCGGTGGCGACTAGCTTTGTTCCCCTTCATGTGGATCCTTATATGACCGCCCAACGCTTTCCCTGACGTAAACCCTTTGCTGCAAACGGGGCAGATATGGTGGTTTCCTCCACCGGCACCGCCGTAGCCGATTTTCTTGGAGATCTTTAGCTTCAGCATAAGCTTGTTTGGTTTCAACGGCGCTGAATCTGACGTTCCCATGGTGGTTGTCGCTTGATCATCCATCAAACACAAAGCCAAAACTAAAGAAAAACCCCTAAGGTTTGGTGTTTTTTTCTAGGAAAATCGAGAAAGAAAAGAAAATCTGGGGATTTAGAAGATTTTGATGGATTAAAAAAGGCATGTAGAGGGACAAACAAAAGAGCAGAATTGAAGTTTTTAGGGCAGAGAAAGAGGGATTTGAGCTATATTGATTGAGAAAATTAAAGACCCAGAGTTGATATACACTTCAAATTACAACAGATTTTCTTTGGTATTCATTATCAATGTTCAATGAGTAATTAATTGGAAGGATTTTTTTACCTTTTATTTTTTCCATATATAAATATTGTTTATTAATTGCCAAATTAATAAAATAAAAACACACACCATGATAACCATACATACATCATATAAATTATACATTCAAAAAAAATACATCATATAAATTATAATAGTTTGGTACACGAAATTATTTTGAAAATCTCGTTCGAATCGTAATAATTTACTGAAAAATAAAATGTCATTATCTCTAGAAGACTCATGTTCGAATAGTTTGTTTGTAATTACGTGCGCATGTTTTATCACATAGTTAAAAAATAAACAAATACTAGTGTATCTAAAAAACAATACAATCCAAAAGTTTAAAATGAAACTGGACCATGAAATCAATTGATGCAACTAAAACATTTAAAAGTTTGGACGGATTATTCTTATAATGAAGCAAACTGAATTGGACGGATTGTTCCTATAATGAGTCATTGTAAAATTCTTGATGGGGTGAATGAAGCAAACTGAATTGGACGAATTGTTCCTAGTTATTATAATATTCGACTTAGATTAATCGACCATTAAATTAAATATCGGTAGTTATAAAAAAATATCAAACGTAATAACACAATTTTCAATACATCGAATGATAAAACCTTCCTCACTGATCATAGGATGACACGTATGGACAGTCCAACATTGAAGGTCAAGATTTAGTTTAAATGTGAAAATTTTGATATAGTAATTTTTTAAAGTTTATACCAATAATTATGCAATAATATTTAATAATTTAAAATATAGGAAAATATTGACGCATTAATTTTAAACAATAATATGTTCACTTCCACCATCCCCGAAACAATCGGGAAATCAACTATATCAGTTATATCATTTGCGAACAAGTTCAAAGGTTACTCACCACCACCACCTCCTCCTCCTCCTCTAAATCCATCTCCTCCACCCCCTCCTCCTCCTCCAAACCCATCTCCTCATGTGAAGGAACTCATCCTCCCACTAAACTTGGGATTCCAGTACTCCTTAAAATCCGCCACCAATTTTCCCAGGCTACTAAAAAATATATTAAGGAGGTTTAAATATTTTGAAGTATTTTATCGTTTTTTCTAAATACTGTTTAAATCTCAAATATATTTTTAGGAGTTAATTGCATCACACGTTCCCAAGCTGTGACACGTATTTTAATTTGGTATTTTAATTTCATCCTCAAACTATGACTTTTGTTTTTCTCCAAAATTTTGAGTACTCTAATTCATCCTCAAACTAAGCTTAGTGGCTCGTTTGACCATTGAAGTATACGTAAAATATCGAATTGCCTTTAAAGTATTTTTTTGGGACGTTTTCCCCCTAAACTTTAAATTGTGACCTCAATTAGCCCCTGTCGTTAACTTCCATTTAAAAAAAATGGCTGACCAATTAAGACACGCCACATGTCACTAATAAATAAAAAAATCATCTGACTTATTTTTAAGGGGTAAATTGTGTGCTAAGTCTATAAAATTTTTATTTTTGTTCAATTTAATCCTAAAAATCTTTATTTAACTCAAATTGACCCAAATTTCTTCCTAATTTTTATAAATTAGTCCAATATTTTTAATTTGCTAATGTTTTTATTCAATTTAGTCTTTAAAATCTTTATTTAACCCAAAATTGACCCCTACTACATTATATTTTTTATAAATTAGTCCAATATTTTTAATATGTTGATATTTTTGTTCAATTTTGTCATCAAAATCTTTATTTAACCCACAATTGATCCCTACTACTTTATAAATTTTATAATTTAGTCCAATATTTTAAATATAATTATATTTTTTGTTCAATTAGTCCTAAAATTTATATTTAACCCAAAATTGACCCATATTTCTTTATAATTTTTATAACTTAGTCCAATATTTTAAATATAATCATATTTTTTCAATTTAGTCAAAGAATCATTTTAAACTTGAAATTAACCCCAATTTATTTCTAATTCTTATAACTTATTCCAATATTTTAAATGTAATTATATTTTTTGTTTAATTCAATCCAAAAAATCTTTATTTAACCCAAAATTAACCTCAATTTCTTTCTAATTTTTATGAATCAGTCTAATATTTTTTATATGTTGATATTTTTGTTCAATTTAGTCCTAAAAATCTTTATTTAACCCACAATTGAATCATACCACTTTATAATTTTTATAATTTAGTCCAATATTTTAAAAATAATTATATTTTTGTTCTATTTAGTCCTAAAACCCGAAATTGACCAAATGGAGAGGAGAGGGAGAGGAAAAGTCGCTCAAAGGTTGGCGCTTCACCGCCGGCGACAAGGGTATGGTGTTTTCGTCCAAAACGTAAGCAAAAGAATTCACTGCAAGACACTAGGGGAAGCGTTTAGTGGCTATGGTGAAGTAGTGGATGTGTTCGTTTCCTATAAGCATGCGACCAGGAGAGGTAAACCTACCACTTTCGCGTTTGTGAGGTTTAAACATGAAGGTGGGGCGAGATTAGCGGTAGAAAAGGGCAATGAGAGAAAAATGGATGGCTTTCAAATCAAAGTAGACCACTTGAGAAGCAGCAGAAGAAGGGCACAGTCGGAAGTGACGTATAAGGGTAACGCTGGTACTGTTAAGAAGTCTTTGGTCGATGAAAGGTCTTTCAAAGATGTGGTGTTGGGTGTCAGGAATAAAGTTCCAGATCCTAAGGAGAGCAACGAGATAGGTTGGTCCAGACCTAAGAATGTGGTTTCGGTCAATGTTGTAAGTGAAAGAAGAGAGAGTCTCCCGGACCCTAAGATACGTCCAAAGATGTGGTGGAGATTCCTGAGTCGAATCTTGAATGGAGAAAGCGGTGTCTCGTAGGCAGCATTAAAGGAATGTACAACTCTGAGATGGTGCAACAAGCGTTAGTATCAGATGGAGTCCTAGTCAAAGTAAGCCCATGGTGTGGCATGCTAGCTGTTATTGAATTCCAGTCGGTTGAGGTCATGATGAGTATATGGGAGCGAAGGGGAGATATGATAAGCTTATGGTTTGATGATTTGGAAAAGTTGGAGGGCTTCGAAGGTAAACGGAAAATAAAGGTCTGGGTGGTGTTGCAGGAGGTGCCTCTTCAAGTTTGGTGCTCAAGCTTTTTCAATAGGATCGCTTCGCAGTGGGGGAAAGTGGTCAAGCTTGATGAAGACACTGTGAATAGGAACCGTTTTGATGAAGCAAGGGTGCTGATGGAGGTGCAGAGTTGTGCTATTATTCCAGAAAGGGTGGCTATTAATTTCAGGGGGAAGATTTACGAGATTAAAGCTCGTACAGAAGAATTTGATGGGGATCGGTGCTTCATTGACGGGTGGTCTCCGTTTGGTGATGAGGATGACAGGGTACCCATGATTCTCGTGGCCGGAAGCCCCTCCGGGGGATCCTCCATTGATGGCCAGAATATGGAATCGAAGCGTTTAGCCTCAAGCGTGGGTGTGGAAACCGAAGAGCGGAGTAACGTGAATTCAATGCATAGAGTGGGGCCCTACAACAAAGGCGGTGTGGAGTTATCTGATAGCTCTAACCTAATCGATGTCCCATTGAATTTCAACTGTGGACCTGAAATAATGTTGACTGGGCTGACTAGGCGAGCTTTGGGGGTCGGTGGGCCTGTCAACTTCGAAGATGGGCCAGCCTTTTCTAATGAGTCAAGACTCCAACCCGTTCACATTGACGAAGGGGATCCAGAAATATTTAGGAGGCCTTCTGTTCCCCAGGGTGAAATCTCAATTTCAACTCAAATTCTAAACGAAGAAAGAGCTACCTCGCAAGTAAAGAGTAAGAGGAAGATGGGAGGGGAGGTGAGCCACAAAGCTAAATTGGGGAGTGGTGGGCGTCAGGAAGTAGGAGGGCAGGTCGAAAGTAGCAAAGATTCAAATTCGGTTTCCTCTTGCCAGGAAACTTCGATTAGGGAATCAGAAGCTACTCTAGAGGTTGGGGCCCAGTTGGGAGTGATCTTCGAAGCCGATCGGGAGGTAATTATGAAACGTCTGATGGAGATGGAACATGAGCTGGAAAGAAGGGCATGAAGGTTAGTGGGTATTTGAGTATCCGTGATGAGTAATTTGTGCATGTTTATGAATCTGTGTTTGCTTACACGGAATGTGAGAGGGTTAGGTAGGCAAGAGAAAATTAGAGCTGTGAGGAAGACAGTAAGTGGTAGCAAGGCGGGAATTATTTTTCTTCAAGAGACAAAATTGGATTCCAATAAGGTGCGTGTATTCAATCGAATTGGGGGTAGAAGTCTCAGGGAATCTATCTATTCGCCTGCGATTGGTTCGTCGGGTGGATTAGTAACTATGTGGGATGGCAAGGTGTTTGAGGCGGATAAAATCAATGTCCAGGATAGAGTTATCCTCATTACTGGTAGATTGGTGGAAGTTAATTTGAAGATTGGGCTCTGTAATGTTTATGCCCCGAACGATAGAGGTGAAAGAGCTGCCTTTTGGTTCTACTTAAAGGATATAATTGAGGAAGTGGAGGTCCCAATTATCTTGGGAGGGGATTTCAATGCGGTCAGATACAATGATGAAAACTAGGGGCTACTGCGACTTGCTCGTCTATGAGGCAATTCGACTGCTTTATTGTAGATAGCAGCTTGGTGGATCTTCCTCTTTCGGGAGGCAAATATACATGGATGAGGGGTGGGGATTGTACTTCAGCTAGCAGAATTGATCGATTTTTGTTCTCACCGGAGTTGTTGAATAAATGGCCGAATTGGGGGCAACAATGCCTTCCAAGGAGCTTATCGGACCATTGTCCAATTGTTTTGCAATTGGATGTCGGCTCAAGGGGGCCACAATCATTTAAATACTTTGATTATTGGGCTAAGACCCTTCGTTTGTGGCCATGGTAGAATCAAATTTAGCCAAACATGAGTCTGTGGGTGTCGGTGCTGCTCTAAAGAAATTAAAAGTAGGATCAAAGGAGTGGCTTAGAATTCGCAGGGAAAAGGCGGTTGAAACTGTTAATAGTTTGGAGGAAAAAATCTCAGTGCTAGAAAAGACGGCCGTGTCGGATGGCCATAAGAAAGAAATATGGAAAGAGATTAATGGGCTGAAAACAATGTTATGGGAGAAATATAGACAGAAAGAAAGGGAGTGGCTTCAAAAGTCGAGGCTAAAGTGGTTTCAAGAGGGCGACAAAAATACTAAATTTTTCCATGTGATGGCGACGCAAAGAAGGAAGTGTAACTCTATTACTTCATTGAAAGTAGGCTCGACAAATGTTGATGATCCTAGAGAAATCAGGAAGGTAGTGGATGAGATTTTTAAAGAAGGCTATAATAAAGTAAATACTCTACCTATTAAGCCCCTCAATCTTAGGTTCAAGTCTCTTAGCCCAGAGTCGGTTAGCATGCTTGAAAAACCATTCACAGAAAATGAAGTCTGGATGGCAATAGATTCGGCAGATGGGTCAAGGGCCCCGGGCCCAAATGGTTTTTACTTAAATTTTTTTAAGAAATTTTGGGGTCAGCTTAAAGGCAGAGTGATGGAATTTGTAACCGATTTCTATTATGGGAGGGATTTGGGCAAGTACTGGAATCATTCTTTCATCAGTATAGGCCAATATATTTAGTTGGGAGTCTGTACAAAATTCTCTCCCGCGTTCTTTCTAAGCGGCTGTCGGGTTGTATCGACGAAGTGGTGGGAGACAATCAGTTTGCTTTCACTCCAGGGAAACAAATCATTGACTGTTCCCTGATAGCAAACGAACTAATAGATTACCTCCATAAAAACCATCGTCATGCTGTGGTGTTCAAGGTGGATTTCCAGCGGGCCTACGATACAGTGGACTGACGATTTTTAGACTCTGTTATGACCAGTATGGGATTCGGGTTGAAACGGAGGGAGTGGATGGAAAGGTGTATCTCGTCCCCTGTTATCTATGTTCTGATAAATGGCTCCCATTTTGCTTCTTTCACCATTAAAAGAGGGCTCAGACAAGGGTGCTCGCTGTCCCCGCTTCTATTCAACATTGTAGGGGAAGCTCTCAGTAAGTTATTGCTCAAAGCTGAAAATGTTGGACTTTTTCAAGGAGTATGAATCGGTGGCAGTGATATCAGTGTGAGTCACATTCAGTTTGCTGACGATTTAATTATTTTTTTGGAAGCGAAAGAGGAGCCTATTCGACAAGTTAAAAGGATTCTGAAAATCTTTGAACTCGCTTCGGGTTTGTCTCTCAACCTTAAGAAGTCTAAGCTCTAGGGTGTGCATGTGGAAGATGATGTTTTAATAAGGTGGGCGGAGGGTATTAATTACGGTTGGGGCAAGCTACCAACATAGTATCTTGGACTCCCGTTAGGAGTCACGCGTAATATGATTAGCATGTGGGATCCGGTAATTTCCAAAGTTCAGAAGAAATTGGAAAGTTGGAAAGGACTCCTATTATCCTTCGGGGGTCGAGTAACCCTTGCTAAATCGGTACTAGCTAACATGCCTATGTACTATCTCTCTCTGTTCAGCATGCCGATAACGGTGGCAAGAAAACTAAATGGGGTGCTAGTGATGGTAATTGTATCCATTGGGTTAAATGGGAAGAGGTATGTAAACCTAAAATGGCGGGAGGTCTGGGGTTGGTCGATTTTAGAACAAGAAACAAATCTCTGTTGAATAAGTGGGTATGGAGGTTCGGATGCGAGTTAGAAGGTCTATGGAGGCAAGTCATAGTGGCAAAGTATGGATACGATTCTTCATCCCTAACCATGCGGGAAGGAAACATGAGGAAGTCTGCAGTGGTTTGGGGCAACATCGTTAAGTCAGTAGAGGACCCCCAAAATCCGTTTGTTAAAAACCTAAGGCTTGTATGTGGTAATGGGAGAAACATAGAGTTCTGGGATGATTGGTGGACTGATGTTCAATCGCTGCGTCTTGCTTTTCCTAGAATATATGCGGTGGCAGTGAAGAAGTGCGGGAAAATTGACAGTTTTAAGAAACTAAATGATGGTTGTTGGGTATGGAATATTGAGCTGAGGAGAAATCTATTTGAGTGGGAAGTAGAGATTTGGGAGTCTTTTATAGACACTATTAATCGAGCCTCGCGGTCAGGCCTATGCAGAGACGTAATGAAGTGGATAGGTGATTCATCTGGGTTATATTCCCCAAAAGGGTAATGTAAAGTAAAGGCAGGGGAAGTATCCAAATCAGGATTATGCTGGAGTCTGGTTTGGGCAAATGTTGCTCCTTCAAAAGTGGAGGGTCTGGTTTGGAGAGCCATTCATCGACGCCTACCGACTTTGGTGGAGCTATCTAGAAGAGGGCTATCCTCCATGGTGTCCAATATATGCGGGCTGTGCAAAAAGGAAGATGAAACGGTGAGCCACTTATTCCTCCATTGTGAAGTCTCGTGGAGATCTTGGCTACGTGTAAGCAGTGTGTGGAGTGGAGGTGTAACTGTCCCCAAGGATATTGAAACTCTTCTCTAGGTTTGGTGCTCAACTCCGGTAAGGCCTCAGTTAAAGAAATTCTGGCACATGGTGTTTTTTGTTGTTATGTGGAGTTTATGGTTGTGCCGTAACGAAGTCATTTTCAAGAACAGATTATGTGATGAAGATCAACTTTTTAATGTGATTGTTAGAAGAATAGGACACTGGTGCAACGGTTTATGGCCTAACTCCATTACGTCATTAGCAGAGTTTATAAGATGTCCAAGGGAGATAGTTTTGTCTGACCCGGCAAAGTAGAGACCTAGTATGGGATGTTGGGTCGCACCACCGGATCAAAAACTGAAATTCAATGTGGATGGCGCCGTTCTTGGGTGCTTCGGTAAAGCTGGAATAGGGGGAGTATTGAGAAACAGCGAAGAAAGGATTCTCCTCCAGTTCTCGATGTCAATCGGAGATGCAGATCCAACAGAAGCTGAACTGAGAAGTATTGATAGAGCAGTAAAGCTGTTCCTTTCGTCCAGGTGGTACGGGGTGGTTGGATTGATTATTGAGACGGATAGTTGGCTAGCTTCCCATTGGATAAACAATCCATCACATGCTCCTTATAGTTTCTCTGAATTGGTTGCTAATATAGCTGAGATAATAAATACGTATGAATAGGCTGTAACGTTTGAATTTAGGGAGAAAAATACGATGGCTCATAAGCTAGCTAAGACAGGTATTAGGAGGAATGAAGATTTGGTGGACTTTTGCCATGAAGAAGTTTGAATTAGAGATATCGTTTCTGGGGAAGTGTTGTAGATGTGAAGGGTTGTAGTCTTAGTGGGGGATGGCCGAGTGTGTGTATGTAAGGGGCGAGTGGGGTTGTCTGGGCAGCAAAGGGTAAGTGGTGTTTCGGGGCACCAATGCAGGCTGTTTCTGCAGTTTAAACGGATGGGGGTCTACAGAGAGGAGTAAATGGGATGTGGTTTTGTAATGGGAGGTGGTGGTCCGTGATGTAATAAACTAGTATACGATGCCCTCTTTTTCCTCCAAATATAGGTTAGGGAGGTTTTTTAATGAGGCTCGTATATTGTCTTGAGCAATCGAATAAATGAATAATTTAAAAAAAAACCCGAAATTGACCCTTATTGGACTAAATTGAACAAAAATACAATTATATTTAAAATTTTGGAATAAATTATAAAAATTATAAAGAAACATGGGTCAATTTCAGGTTAAATTTAGATTTTAGGACTAAAATGAACAAAAAATATAATTATATTTAAAATAGTGGACTAAATTTTAAAAAATTTAAAGTAGTAGGGGTCAATTGTGTGTTAAATAAAGATTTTGAGGACTAAATTGAACAAAAATACCAGCATATTAAAAATATTGGACTAATTAATAAGATTGAATTGAACAATAATATAATTATATTTAAAATATTAGACTAAATTATAAAAATTAAAAAGAAATTGGGGTTAATTTTAGGCTAAAAATGATTTTTGACTAAATTGAACAAAAATATGATTATATTTAAAATATTGGACTAAATTATAAAGAAATATGGGTCAATTTCGGGTTAAATATAGATTTTAGGACTAAATTGAACAAAAAATATAATTATATTTAAAATATTATACTAAATTATAAATATTATAAAGTAGTAGGGATCAATTGTGGGTTAAATAAAGATTTTGATGACAAAATTGAACAAAAATATCAGCATATTAAATATATTGAACTAATTTATAAAAATTATAAAGTAGTAGGGGTCAATTGTGGATTAAATAAATATTTTGAGGACTAAATTGAACAAAAATATCATCATATTAAAAATATTGGACTAATTTATAATAATTAGAAAGAAATTTTTGTCAATTCGAGTTAAATAAAGTTTTTAGGACTAAATTGAAAAAAATAAAAAAATTACAAACTTAGCACACAATTTACCCCTTTAAAATAAGTCAATTATTTTTTTTTGTTTATTACACATTCTGATTGGCCGGCCAAAATTTTTTAAATAGAGGTTAACAACAGGGGCCAATTGAGGTCACGATTTAAAGTTTAGGAGGCAAAACGTCTCAAAAATACTTTGGGCAATTCGGTATTATGTGTATACTTCAAGGGCCAAACAGGTCATTAAGCCCTCAAACTATGATTCTCATTATAAATTGGTCTTCAAACTTTTTGAACGTTCTAATTTTATCCTTAAATTATCGGTATATGCTAATCATATATTATGTTAATAAATTCGTTCTAAAAATTATTAATTGTCATGGAACACTTATTTGTATTATGTAATAATATGATGTGGTATGAATGATAGTGTTGGGGTGAAAATAGAACATCCAAAAAGTTTGGAGACCAATTTAAAATAAGCATGAAAATGACCAAATTAGAATGAGAGTTGTAGTTTGAGGATGAATTAGAAATATTTAGAAGTTTAGGAACCAAAAGAAAAAGAGAGAAACTTCTTCTTTTCCTGCAGATACAAGTTGCTTATGAATTTACAAGGCAACTGCTTTCAACAAGAGCCAGCAACCTAATAAAAATATACATTTTTGTCACCCTCAATCCCCTCCCCACACACATTAAAAAATGAAGTGGGGGCAAAAGAATTATAAAAAAGATGCAAAAATTAATGAAAGCCCCAATCAAACCCTTTCTAAATTATCTTCCTTTACACCACTCTTGATCAACAATGGTGTGATTTGATCAATCAAGTTCCCGATGTTGGGATCGAATCTCGGAAAACACTATATTGCATGTACATCATATAGTTGTTACTTCATTGTGTTAATGAGCCAAGTCCTCGCTCCCGAGACCAACGCTAGACTTATCAATCATGCGGACATTGTATTGTTCGTATACTCTTGCTCTGTTCTCTGCCCACCATTGTTCCGCTTGTTTCTCACTGAACCGCTTACGACTGCAATCAAAGTTATTTGAAACCCGTTTAATTTCTGTTCTATATATCCATGACTGAGTTCATGAGTTGGTTCGGGATAGCTTGTCTACACAAATTAGAATTGCCTGAGTAATGCATAACATACCTGAACCGAACTCGCTTGAGATCCTTGGCACCACCTGGTAGCGAGGTAAGTGTTATATACACACCGGGTTCATCTTGCTCAACCCATTCATTCTCGTTTCGAGATTCTCCTTCTTTTGTTCTGCCCCCATTTTTAGCGGCTGGTTCGATATGGCCGTGTTTGTTATGGCCTGAACCACGATTACTCGCAGTGTTGGACCCATTAGAAAGCGACTGGCTGCTCGATACATTTGAATCCAGTTCTCCACACAATATTTGGCCGTTCAATCTTTCAAAGGAAACACTAGAGACACCATTGGAAGGAGGACTAGAGCCAAACGAAGTAAATGAAGGCGATTTGATGTTCCAAGCTGCCCCAACAGGCAGCCTTTCAGCCATATCCTTTAACTGCTCAGCATATCAAATATCATTCACATCAGCAGAAAAACAAGATGAAAGTACTCGTAAGTCCAACATGAAGTATAACGAAACTTGAGCATTCTCGTGATCTTGTCACATGCTCGGTTTGTGACTAAAGTTAAGCAAAGAGCTTCAGACATAAATAAGAAGAAACCAAAGTATCAAAACCCGGCAAAATTACTTAATACAGCTAAGTATAGTTCAGAGCTACGATTACTCAAAAACGACATAATGCAGAGATATACGGCTAGAGCTTTTATTAAAATAGATATCCGTGGAAGACAGAAAAATTAATCCGTCTTACTTGTGCAGTAAGTGACTTGATGACTTCCTTTGCAGCTTTGCATCTTGCAGTCTCTTCCTCTGCCATTGCAATTGCCTCCTTCAGCTGTTTGGTCGTTCTTTCCAGCTCAACTTCTTGAAGCTGTGCTTTACGTGTAAGATTCTCCACCTGAGAGAGAACATATTGGTGAGGTGCAACGAATGAATACTAAATAATCTCGTGCACAAATAAATATATAAATCTCTGAACGAGTATTGAGAAGTGTGAAAAACAAAATACCTGTGTTCTTAATCTGACAACCTCTTGACTAAGTCCATCGTTCGTCTTCTTAACATCATCCACGACTATTTTAGGGGAGGTGAGGCCTCCGAGCGTTGGGGTTGGAGTTGTGGAACGAGGAGGGCTGGGTCGTTTCGATATTGGTGATGTTGCTCGAGAAACGATTCTTGATCCGGGAACAGAAGCCGAGAAAAATTTCTTGGATGATCCAAATACTGGATTGAAAGATTTGGATATATTAAGTGATCCCCTTTGGGAGCCTCCATTTGGGACGGGTGAGACACGACTACTATTAAATTCAAACTTCTTGTTTTTCTTTGATCGGCTTTCTCCTTGCTTCAACGACTCCATTGATGAAAATCTAGCAAGTTGAGCACGAGACCTGGAATCCAACTTATCATCTTTATCGACAAATTCACTAGTCCCATGATTTATACTTCCTCGTCTACTTATAGAAGATTGAGATGATGCATCGGTTTCGATGGCTTTCTTCAGCCTGTTAAAACAATTGTCACAGACACGATAGGGTTTGTTGGGATTTGGAGCCATGGAAGCCTTAAGGCATTTCTTACTGCTGCATGCGTGACAAAAGACTAGTCCACAATTATAACAATTGTGACGTTTTCTTTTGAAATTAAACGGGAGGCGACAGCCAGAGCACATTGACTGATCAACGCCCGAAACCCATTTGTGGAGACAGATTGCTGCAGTGAAGTTTGTGCCACATGCAATACTTTTGATTTGCTTGTCTTTCAGAGCTTCTACCAAAGTGGGGGAGTTCTTATCATCAGTATTCCCATGACCTAATCGACCGTTTGCTCCCTTTCCCCAAGTATAAACTTCAGTTCTGGAAGTTAAAACAGCAACATGATAGGCACCACAAGAAATCTCCTCAACAAAACTCTTGGAAAGCTTTCCTTCAACACGGGTAGGAACCTTCCCATCGGCTAGTGGGTTTCCTAGCTGGCCATAAACAGGACTTCCCATGGCGTAGACATGACCTGATGTTGTAAGGGCAACTGTCAGACTGTGTCCACAGGCAACTTGGCAAAAGTTTGGTTCAACAAGAGCAGCAACACAAGTAGGAACAAGTTTTGTTTCCTTATCTCCATGCCCAAGTCGACCTTTATCCCCATCTCCCCACGTGAATAGCTTCCCCGAGGAACAGTTGCTAGAACTTGAATTCCCAACCATGACTTCAACAACTGCAGCAGTATGCCACACTCCACAAGCTGCTCGAACAGTGCGGAGCCCCTTTAGGGATTCCACTTCCCTTGGCAACGAGACACTATTCCGATCCCCATGACCCAAAACACCGAATGTGCCATCACCAAAGGTAAACAACTGACCTGCAGAGGTAACTACAGCTGTATGCCATGGACCACAAGATATTGATGAGACATGTATGCCCTCCAGGGGCCCATTCACTCGTTTTGGCACCCAATGACTTACTGCATTTCCGTGACCCAGAAGACCAAAATTATAAGTGCCATCACCCCATGTGTACAAATCACCAGAAAGTGTTACAGCACAAGTATGGTACTCACCGCATGCTACGAGCTCAATGTTAGTATTACTAAGGGCATCAATAAGCTTTGGATGCAAAACATCAGAGCCTACACCATGCCCAAGCCGGCCTCCCGATTCCTCTCCCCAGGAGAAAACCTCCCCCTGCTTGGTTACCAAGGCCGCATGTCGACCACCACAGGCAATATTCTGGACATCGAGTACAACCACAGATTCCAAAGCTTTAGGAAGTAAAGAATCCATTTTGATACAACAATTGTCGACTTTATTAAGTCCACCACCCAAAACCCCATCCCCTGTGCCTTCACCCCAAACGAAAACATCACCTAAGGCATCTCCATCATCATGGCCAGACCCTTGGCTTGATGAACTAACTGCACTTGAAAGACTAACCCTAAAAGCATCCATTGTCATTGTCTTCATGTGGCCATGTACACTATCCGATCCTCCTGAAGACAAAGAATGAACTGAACCGCTAGCGGAATCGGGGGGAAAGAAACCCTTGGGAGGAACAGCATATAATATTACATCTGAAAATGCCTTACCCAGACCATTCTTTGGAGGACTTTCATATGGACTATGGAAGCGAAGGTGATCACCATCCTGAATTTTATGTAAGAAAAAACATCTCAAATTCACAATCTTGTAGTGTTGAAAGTAGATTTTCCAGATAAAATAGAACTATACCTTCTGCAAGCTATCATTACTACCAAATGGGGAATGTAAAGGTGAACTTCTTCGCGTGTATGTTCTAGGACTATTTGCTTCAGAAGGAATGCCATCACTTCTTGATTCGGTTCTCCATTTTCTTTGGTGGCTACGGGAGATTAATGCTTTTAAACCACTAAACCAGACTTCAGCTTCATCCTTGTCCTTGCAAATCTAGAATAATTTTATTAAGAAATAAAAAACTTTAACCTGTCTATATATGCCACTCAAGAAGAGGTATGCAACAGTAACCAGATTAACGAAAAGCCATGGTTACAAGAAAGCAAATGTTTACCAAATCCAGCGATCTGTCATTATATATAAGTGAAAACGACTGATACTCTTTCTCAGGCCGAGGATATCTTTGAAAGATAGGCTGGAAGAAAATATAGGCCATTTTATAAGTTACAGGAGAAAATGAAAAGATTGTTCGAATATAAGTCATCACAGTATCACCGAGACAAGACAATGAATGACAGAATAGATAACCACAAAAGAATATAAAATATTCTTTTGAATATAGATTGCAACTTCACCAAAGTGGGTGAACAAGGAAAAGTTAAACAATTACATAGTAGTGCCATAGACCGGATATGAATGTAATTAAAAATACCTGAGAAAAAAATATATTCACATCATATGTTACCGGCATGTAATCAACGCTCTAAATATTGTCAAAATCATGGCAAAGTAGGCAAAGATAAATACACCATCTCTACAGAAATAAACATGTTTTTTGTTTACCTCATAAGCTACAGGTATGCAATGAACTCCATATTTTCAAAAGCATAGCGAAATAGAAACAGATAATACACCATCTATACAGAAAACCACTTACAGTGCGCTGCCCGGATATGATTCTAGACACATGAATTAGTTTAAGATGTTTCTCCTCTTTTCCCGAGAACCAGATTAAAACAGACTCGTCCTGAAAGCACAATGAGAAGTGAATGATCAAAGATGTGTATATAGAGGCAAATGATAGCATTCCAGCATCGAATAAAGGAACCGATTTCTAAGACATAACAAGTCAAGAACAAGTGATAACGAGTTATGAGGCAAGTGAACTGTGCTCTCACCAAAACCATTTGAGCAATAAGTGAGGAAGGCATAGGGGCAATAGAATATATTTGAAGACAAATATAATTTGTATTTCCCAAGTTAGCAATTAGAAATTCAAATAGTCTTCAGACCACAGTTTTGAACCAGATTTCTCTCAATCTAATACAGGTATCCGAGCCACAGTGTCAAAGAAAGAGGAATAGCATAAAATGGTTCTAAACAGTAAACGAAGCGAAGGGTTCCCGATAATTGGTTTGGACTTCTGAGGTTGGCACAATTAATAGTCTTATATCAGCAGCTTTGAACCTTATTTCCTCTATATATTAGTCCCATAATTCATTACTTACAATGGCTAAAAGTAAAAACTCTTTCACAGATATTGTTCTTGGCTTGAAGTCTTAACGTCATGTAAATTGTTGCATTTTCATGAGGCTAATTGGCAATGAAAAAAATATAACAGATACATAATTTGAAGGAGAAAAGTTCAAACATGTGACCTAAAAATAGGAAAAACTTACATTTGAAAGGCGGAAGGGGCAAAATTTTGGCTTCCCTCTTCTTCCATACTTCAGCAGGCAAGCCCCTTTCTTCAAAGCAGTAATTGCCTGTTGCGAAGAATACCAAAATAACCTTAGGCATATTTAGGACATTTGCAGGTGGGAAACGTGATTGTAGATCCAGTATCAATTTACATGCATCATAATAAAACAGCAGAAAATATCCACGAGATCACCACATTATTCAAAAAAGGAAATTTTAGTGATTTCGGAAAAGGAAAATGCTGTGATAATATACTAAAAACAATCTGTACATGATAGGACCCACTGACAAAACAAAGAGAAAGGACACAAGCAATTCTAGCAGTCTATTTCCACGTTGACTTAAGCACCACTATAATAGCACTTGGCATCTAAGCAATCTACTTTCTAACTTATATTGAACTCGGCACATATACATTTACAGGTTACCTCCAGCCTACACTCGACAGAGCTTAGATCAGACTCTTAGAGTTCAATGATCCAGAAACAAATGAAGGATGCTCATTAAGTAAGGTTTGTGGATATAGATATGCCATAGAACATATATGAAAGTAAACGTTTTTTAATCTATGGTCCGGTATCAAATATTCGGCACTGAAATAGCAGTTAAACTTCAACAACCCAAGAAGTAATCTGCATCAGTATTAGAAGTCGTAGTAGAAAAAAATAGTTCTGGTCTGCCAACTTTTTCATCTGCAGTAGCACATGTTGTATATGGGATTGTAATTATCATAGACTTGCTAAAAACCAGGCCATGTCGAGGAAATCGGTATTCGCAAGAGCGTACTTAGCTAATACGTGACTAGATTAGAAAATTTTAAGATCATCGCATCAATAATATGATCAGCTGGTTTTCCCTATAAGCTGACTAATATTACTAGCAACTAGCAAGGCTTCATCATTCTCATGCCACTATTGTTTCTTCTAGCTCCTGAAATTAAGCATAATCTAGACTAGCAAACATGTCAAAATTTATGTAACACAAATTAGAAGAAAAACTCAACAAATTCAATCAAACAAAGTACAAAGCAAATAAGCAAAAAAGAGTAAAACACCTGTTCGGTGTCTCTTTCCACAGGACCAGTTCTGCTAAGATCGGAAGCCATCCTATCAGTTCTTGACATAGCCAAAACTAGACTTTAGTAAACTAGGCCAAGACCCCCTAAATCCTCCCAAAAAACAAGGGATCCAAAAGGAAAAAAAAAAAATCCCAGTTAAGAAATGTTGAAAACAAATTCATCCATTTTCAAAGCCAAATCCTTTAATCCAAAAATACCCTTTACTTCTCCCTCCACCCCATAGCTGAACACTAACTTCGGGCCCCCAAATCCAATCCAATCTCCGAATAATTGGGATTCTACCATCAAAGGAAATGTCACTGACCCAAATCGTACTTTCACTTTTTACACCTCTTTCGAAGCTTCAATCATCGTAATCTAAAGCAAATATGGAGGAAAATTTTAAGCTTTGAGTAGTGAAAAAAAAGGGAGGAGAATGTATAAGCTGGCAATGATGTGAGAAGTGAAGAAAAAGAGGTGCTTGGAAAGAGAGAAAATCTAGGAAATCGTTGGGAAAAATGTAATGTTTGATCTGATTAGGAGTTTAAGAGCCAGACAAAGAAGCGAGGGAATAAAGAAATGAGATGGAAAAGAATAAAAATGTGAAAAGAAGAACAGAGAAAGGATAATGCAAAATACCCACATAATTACTTAGTCAAAAATAGCGCCCAATATTTTTTTTTTTGTCATTTTAACCCTTATTTTTCTCTTTTGGTACAAATAATCATTTAATGTTTTTTTGATGTTTAATGTTTGAAATGCTTGAGTTTGGTTGTTAATGGTGAAAACCAAATTTGATGTAAAAAGAGTAGGAATTGGCTTAAACACCCTTCATAACATGTAAGTGCAATTTGGGATCATTATATAATGTTTGGGGAAGTGTTGGGTTGAATCTCGAGCTCTAGATTCGAATTTTGGGTTCGAGTATTAATATCATATGAACAAGTATCGATACCCCATTAATTTTTTGGCAAATCCAAGCAAGTGTTTAAAGGGCGTATCAGTACACGTGGGAGCGAATCAGTACCGCCCATGTTCTATTAAATTTCAGTAGTCAAAATTAGTACCGGTACACTTGGGGTATCGGTACATAGACCCGTGTATCGGTATGAACCTTAGATTAAAGCTCCCCATATCGTCAAGCCAGGTATCGATATGCGTAATGGGTATCGATACCCATAGGAGCGTATCGATACCCATAGGAGCGTATCGATACCCATGAGTGTGTATCAGTACTCGTTGGGCATTCTGCCCAAAAATTTCATTTTTAGTTCAAGGGCTTGTAATTCATGGGTCTCTCAAGGAGTAAAACTAATAGTAAAACTAAAAAACCGAGAATCTAAACTCATACATGTAATTAATGAGCAATAACTTAATAAAAATTTTGAGTGGATTGGTTGTATTGATTCAATGATGATCCTTTGAGATCGGTTAATTGTTGTATGCCATGTAAGGGCATTGAATGTTAAGTGTCTCATTTGGTAGGATTAGGGTACCCATAATTGTGTTACAATACTATGGTAAGTAAATTGGCGAATAGAGGTTATCGATGCTATGTGACCCAGGCCTCATTCGTATGTATTCAAGGGGGGATTCCGAGTAAGGGTACGTGACCCGGCCTCACGCCTATGTTGTTATGGTATAGCATGGGAGAAGAAATACTCTCAGAAGTCAGAACCCAGGGACTCGAGTTTGAAGTTGTTTGGGGCCTTATATGTATGATTATCATCCTCACGCAAACACATTGGGGTCGGGATGGTTAGAGAAAAAATCTTGTCTCATCCTTTTAACACCAAGCTTAGAGTTCATCCTACTTCGTTTGCAATCAATGACACCATTGTTAGAAGAAAGAAAAGAAGACTTGTATTTTAATTGCTGACCAGATTTCCTGTTTTGATGGTTGCATTCTCCATATCATTAACATTTAACACAGCTCCCCGCAATACGGAAGATAATACGACTAAACCGGAGATATAGCTTAATGCAGATTACTCTCAACACTTATAACAGATTCAAAGAAATACTCTAAAGTTCATGATAAAATCACACTTCCAATCTGCAGTTCTACCCAATTCTAAACGAAACACACAACGATTAGATACGAACACATGAATTTTCGTGGCACAAACAACTTATATAACATGAAATCATAACAAATTCGGCTTGTCTTAGCAGTTGTTTCAAAAGCCAAATGCTGGATCTCCCCTCCCCCAGTTTGGAAGCCTCTCTTATGTAGGAATAAATCCAAGCAAATAAAAACAAAAAAGAAAGTAATAAAAAAATCATAGCTTTTCTATCGAGGCTGGAATTCTATACTACATTTTCTAATGAACCAAACACCCCCCCCCCCCCCCCCCTCAAAATTCCTCAATGCATGCAACTTTTCTTCACAGATTCCAGTAAGCAGAAACCAAACATTAAACAACCCGAATATCACAACATTTTTAAATCCAAAAAACTCAAAATTCGAGACCATTAATTAACACAAAATTAAGAACCCAAAGCTTAAACGAAAGCATTTACCTTCCATAGTTTATTCTTTTTCTCCGGGTACCTGAAAAGGAAGGAGAATATTGAAAGAACAAGCAATCAATCTGATACTATTTGCAACAAGCTTGAGAATTTATACAGACTTGGTGACCTTAGAAGTAACCGTTATCAACAACTCAATAACAGCTTAACAGCCGTTACAATTGAATTACAAGACTCCTTATCTTGACTAACAAACTAGAACTCTATCTATTTATAGCTCTAACATACTTCTTATGTCTTCTCTTTCTACTTTTTCGGAGCTATTTTGACCTTCAAGATAAAGAAGTGGAGAAGAGTCTTAATTCACCTGCAGAAAAAACTTTAAATTGTTCTCGAAGTTGTACAAAAAAGGAGGCAGACAAAGGTTTGGTTAGAACATCGACAATTTGATTCAAGGCCAGTACATAATTAATCTGAAACGAACCATCAATAATTTTTCCCTGACAAAACTGAGATCAAGCTCCACATGTTTCAGCTTGGCATGATGTACAGAATTGGCAAAATGAGCAATAGCATTGGTGTTATCACACCAAATGATAGAAGGAGAAGTGGGATGAATGTTTAATTATGTTAACAAGGATTTGACCCACATGGCTTTACACATAGCATTGCTATGCCGCGAAATCCAGCTTCAGTTGACGAACGTGAGACTACTCCTTGCTTTTTCGAACTCCAAGCAACCAAGTTTCCTCCAAAAAAAAATATAATATCCAAATGTGGATCTTCTATCGTCTAGACTGGTGCCCCAATCAGAATCAGTATAACCAATTAAGTTGGAAGCTGAAGACTTTGCACTGAAGAACAATCCATGTCTTATTGTGTCTTTGAGATATCTAATAATCCTTCTAGTAGCCTTTCAATGTTTGTCATTAGAATATTGCATGAATTGACTAACTTTGTTTACTGCAAATTGTATGTCTGGTCTAGTAGTACAGATGTGTTGTAACGTGCCTACAACCTACCTAAACAAAGTGGCTTTAGCTTCAGAGCAAGGACTCCCATCATGAGCAGACAGCTGAGGTGTAGTGACCATAGGTGTAGGTGCTAGTGTTGCATCAATTATCGATGTTTTCTCAAGCAACTCCACAATGTTATTCTTTTGACTAAGGATGATTCCTTGTTCAACATAATGCACTGATATTCCTAGGAAAAACTCTAATTTATCAAGATCCTTCAATGAAAATTTTGTATTAATGTCTTTAATAACTAGATCCACATCACTAGCAACATTTTTTGTCACCACAATGTCATCTACATATATCATAACAAAAATCTTGCCGCCATTGATATTTTTGAAATATAAAGGCGAATCTGCTAAGGAGGCTGTAAAATGAAGAACGGAGACAAGATGAGTTCTAAACTTTTCAAACTAGGCTCTTGGTGCTTGCTTGAGCCCATATAAGAATTTCTTAAGAAGGCAAACTAACTTATTTCTACTTTCATCAAAATGTTCAACTTCAAACCTCGGAGGCTGCTCCATATAAACTTCTTCTGACAAATCCCCATTCAAGAAAGCATTATCAACATCAATTTGTCTTAAGACCCATCAATTACTTAAAGCTACACTAAGCAGAATTCTGACAGAGACACGCTTAATAACAGGACTGTAGGTTTTCCAATAATCAAAACCTGCTTGTTGTGAAAAATCCTTAGTCACAAGCCTTGCTTTATAGCGAGCAATGCTACCATCTGCATTACGCTTAACTTTAAACAACCACTTACACCCTATAGGAATCCTATATGCGGGTAAACTAACTAATTGTCACGTGCCATTTTGAATTAAAGTTCTAAGCTCTTTTTCAACAGCTTCTTTCCATTCATCTATTAACATAGTCTGATGTATACTCTTAGGTTCAGACATAGCAACCTCACCATGAAATACTTTAGGCTTAAAACTTCCAAGTTTAGATCTGGTTACTATGGAGTGAGTAGACCTCACATTTGTATTCTGAGAAAAACTTTGAATTTCAGTTGCACCTTGCTCACAGGTAGGGTTGTAAAAAAAAGTCAGGACCTGAAAACATGCCTAAAACTTACTCGAGTCAGAACTTGATTTGACCTGAGAATTTGATGATCCGAACCCGAACTGTAACTGGCTATTGCTGACCCGAACCCGAGTTGAACCTGTTACTATAGCAACCGAACCCGATCTGCGTCCGACTGAAAATGACCCAAACCCGAATCTGACCTGTTAATTTTGACCTGAAACCCGACCTGCATCCGACTGAAACGAACTCGAACCCGAGACCGACCTGGCAAATTACCTGATATTATCCGACTGAATTGACCATATATCCGATTTTACCCGACCTATTTTGAACCCGACCTGTTAATGGACCCGGCCTGTTTTGAACTTGAACTGTTGTTGACCTAAACTAATGTAGACCTGGCTAAAAATGTTAAATAATTTAAAGTGTAAACTGTTAATTATAAACTTAATAATTTTTTAGTAGATTAGGTTAATTTCATTACTTAGAAAAATTTTATCTTCCATTATGCTTAGAAATTTGTCTTAATTTGTAACTATATTATGTATAATAAAATTATATACTTAAAAATTTGTTTAAGTATAAAAATATATATTATGTATAATAAAATTATATACTTAAAAGATTTGTCATAATTTTTACTAAGCATATAATATATTAGTAATATATAGATAATATAATATATTAAACTTATTATGCTTTATTATATAATATATATTATGTTAACTTTATTATGTTCATAAAATTAAAAAAATACAAAATATAAGTTAGTATTATGTTTAACATAAAGTTAATGTTATTATACTTATATAACATGTGAAACAATTGTCTTTCAATTATATAATGTATTTTAGATGGCCCCTAAAACTTATAATGTATAAATATAATATATATATATATATATATATAAACTTATAAGTTATAAGTTATATAATGTATTTATAATATAATAATTAATAATAAATAATAATTAGTAATAGTTTGGGCCTTGGGCCTTTGGGCTCATATCCCACCACCCATTTATTTGAGATGAGCCTCTAAAACATATAATGTATATATATATATATATATATATATATATAAACTTATAACTTATATGTTATATAATGTATTTATAATATAATAATTAATAATAGTTTGAGCCTTGGGCCTTTGGGCTCATATCCCACAACCCATTTATTTGAGATGTGCCCCTAAAACATATAATGTATAAATATAATATATATATATATATTATATATATAAACTTATAACTTATAATTTATATAAGGGAAAATTACACCACTGACCACCAAACAAATTGGGGATACCTATTTCAACCACCAAACTATAAAAAACGTCAATCACACCACCGAACTTATAAAATCAACCTATTTTGACCACCGCCATTAAAAACCTAAAGGTGGACTAACGGAACTGCCACGTGGCAACTGATGGGTATATTTAAAAATTACACATTTGCTCCCTGTTATTTACACATTCTTTCAATTTAGTCCTAATTTTAAATAAATAAAATAATTAAGTGGTGACACATGTCAAGACCTTATTGGAGGATTTTAATTATTTATATTTAAGTTTATTAATTTATTTCCCCCTCCAATCAGGTGGTGACACGTCACCACCAATTTAGAGGAGAAAAATATTTTTTTTTTCTGCGATAGGGAGGGTTCAAACCTGGGTCTCCCAGGGGTAAAGCCAATGGCTTTGTCACTGCACCAATCACAACTTTGTGTTATAATTCTCCAGATATAATATATATCTTTTATTAGTTTCTACATTTATAAGCCAAAAGCTCAAACCCTAAACACTAATTTCACATATATAAATCCTAAACCCTAAACTCTAACCCTAAAAATTTCAAATTAATCCACACTAAATATTCTAAATTAAACCCCAAACCCTAAAAATTTCAAATTAATTTCACGCTAAATATTTCAAATTAAGCTTTAAACCATAAACCCTAAATATTTCAAATTAATTTCACGCTAAATAATTCAAATTAAACCCTAAACCTTAAAATTTTCAAATTAATTACACACTAACTATTTTAATCTAAACCCTAAACCCTAAATATTTCAAATTAATTTCATGCTAAATATTTCAAATTAAACCCTAAATATTTAGCGTATAATTAATTTGAAATTTAGGGTTTAAGGTTAGAGTTTGGGTTTAATTTGAAATATTTAGCGTGAAATTAATTTGAAATATATAGAGTTTAGGGTTTAAGGCTTAATTTGAAATTTTTAGGGTTTGAGGTTTAATTTGAAATATTTAGTGTGAAATTAATTTGAAATATTTAGGGTTAGAGTTTAGGGTTTAGGATTTATATATGTGAAATTAGTGTTTAGGGTTTGAGCTTTTGGCTTATAAATGTAGAAACTAATAAGAAATATATATTATATCTGAGAATTATAGCACAAAGTTGTGCTTGGTGCAGTGGTAAAGCCATTGGCTTTACCCTTGGGAGACTCAGGTTTGAACCCTCCCTAGCGTAGAAGAAGAAAATTTTATTTTTCTCCTCTAAATTGGTGGTGACACGTGTCACCACATGATTGGAGGGGAAATAAATTAATAAAATTAAATATATATAATTAAAATCCTCCAATAAGGTCTTGACACGTTTCACCACTTAATTAAATAATTTATTATTTTATTAATTTAAAATTAGGACTAAATTGAAAGAATGTGTAAATAACAGGGACCAAATGTGTAATTTTTAAATATATTCATCAGTTGCCACGTGGCAGTTCCGTCAGTCCACCGTTAAGTTTTTAACGACGGTGGTCAAAATAGGTTGATTTTATAAGTTTGGTGGTGTGATTGACGTTTTTTATAGTTCGGTGGTTCAAATAGGTATCCCCAATTTGTTTGGTGGTCAGTGGTGTAGTTTTCCCTTTATATAATGTATTTATAATATAATAATAAATAATAAATACTCCCTCCGTCCCACTAAAACTGTCACATGTTGACTTTTTTTGGTCAATTTTTTTCAACTTTGACTATAATTTATTTATATATTTTAATTAATTAAAAATTATAAAAAATATATTTAAAAACTAGTTGATTCAAAGTTTTTAAAATATATTTTTTTATATTTTTATCAATAATACATTTTAAATTATAAGAGGTCAAAGTTGAAAAAGTTTGACCCAAAAAAGTCAATATGTGACAGTTTTAGTGGGACAGAGGGAGTAATAATTAGTAATAGTTTGGTCCTTGGACCTTTGGGCTCATATCCCACCACCCATTTATTTGAGATGGGCCCCTAAAATCTATAATGTATAAATATAATATATATATATATATTATACATATATATAAACTTATAACTTATAATTTATATAATGTATTTATAATATAATAATTAATAATAAATAATAATTAGTAATAGTTTGGGTTGTAACCCCCTAGACCCGCCTATGCGTTTCGCGGATCCTAGGAAGTCACATTAGGTTCACAAGAGCAACCCACCGTAAAAATCCACATAAAACATTTCCTCTGAAAACACATATTAAATTATAACGGTAACTTTTGTTGAAAATACTCTTTCAAGAACTTATTTAAACATATAACAGATATTTCAGAAAGTGCTTTACAAATACTATCATAAAACAATACATGACATACATGCCCACCAACTATACAGTACCGTACTCCAAAAGCAACACCGAGAGAACTCCGAACACTGATGTCAAAAGTTATATCAAGATATATTCCTTTAACCTGCGATGATAAAAACAACGTGAGCTTGGAAAAGCTCAGTAATACAAAACTACTGAAAGATACTATAAGCTCATGCAGATATATGGTAGGCATGCCATATTCATGATATTCCGCGCAATAACAGTCTTCATTTCTTTTTCGATATTTCAGGGTAACGTTATACTTGAGAATAACGATACTTGTTCTTTATTCAATCATCGAGAATTAGACGGGAATTATAGGCTAATAATATACGGAGGTGGAATTAGAGAGTTCAGTTTCTAGTGTGTTCCAACAGTGCAAGTAAAACATGTACAACAACAATATAATATACATTTCTAGTTCAAAAACATAAAGTTCAAGTAACAATACGGTTCGGTTTAATCTTTTATCTACCCTTCAACCATACTCCAAGAGGCAGTTCCCCAAAACTACGTCAAAGGCATTAACCAGTGCCCATTGGGCATAGGTGCCAACCTAAGGGAATGCCTTAGGAACGGTACAGTACGGTAGGAAGTTCCCTAGCCGAAGCATAGGAACCTGTAACAGTAAGGAATTACCAGCTGGATCAGAGCTGAACCTACGGTAACTTCATATTCTATCTCAAGTGCCCTAGTAACAACCTATGTAATAGTTCGATTATCAATAACAACTGTAATTTCGGTAGATGTAAAATAGACATGTATTTTCCATAAAATGGTAATCGGAAAGCATGTTGTTCAATCAAAACTATGATGTATCACACATATAATATAATCATGCAAAAACACTTTATCAATCATGAGCATGTGTTTAGTTTAATAACATGCTTTCATCATGTAAAACAATATTAAAATGATTTTATATCACACAAGGAACACACTAGGTGGAAACAATTTATTTCGTAGAGATACTTGACATTTACGGAAGGGAACACATTAACCTTGTGACAATTTGAACGGATTTTGAAACGAGGCCCCTATTAAAAGAGGGGTTTGTACTAACGATTCAAACAAGATATTCAGGAGATGATACATCAAGATCTATGAGAATTTTGACATATCATGAGTGGTTTAATCATTTAAGCCTACAAGGCATTATGGTCATTTTATCATACATGGGTATTACGGTAATTTATACCAACGAGGCATAAACAGTGGCTCAGGAATTCTGTTTGCTCATCAGATTTCCAACCAGGCATTCAGATATTTCTATGTCAAGGTCTTTCACGGTATCAGATACATTAAGGGCTATTTTGATTACTTTGGCCAACGAGGGCATTTTGGTCATTTAACTAGTGATTTTGTAATTTAGCCCAACAGTTATGAAATGACGATTTACAATATTTAAGATTTCCAGAAGTTTATCGATCCTCCAAAACCATTCGAACTAACATACCCCAGCCTTGCAGTACAAACCAATCCTTCTGATGTATGCACTCCACGAGTATCATTTCCAAATATTAATTATATCGTATATATAAACGGTTGCTTTTCATATTTCACCACATGACTTGTCACGGAGTAGTCGATCTTATGTTCTGTGTGGAAAAACCTTCAACCTTATATTAATATCATAAGTGATTGACATGCATGAGTCATGCTTCAACCCTTAGGGGCATTTCAATCATTTAAAGTTCGAGATAACCATCATTTCGGTCAATCGAACCATATATAGTATTTCAATCAATTAAGTAGTCGTGGGTGTTTCAGTCATTCAAGTAATCTCGGTACCTCCAACCACTTCATTCATTTTAGAACTCAAAGGTTTATCCATCACTCTAGTTAATTTGCATCCCTCGGTGTCTGAGGATACTTCAGTCTTTTTGGTCGATACGACCCTTCCAATTAATTTAACCATAACAATATTTCCAATACTTTTAGTCATTTCGATCAATTCAGTATTTTGAGCCACTTGCTTAATTCAAGGGTATGTATAGATTCCCCTAAATCTATAGTCGGAGATTCATTCCAAAACCAGGGAGACATAACACCTTACAATCTCGAAGGTTTAAATCTTGTTACCATTGCTTTCTAAGTAGTCCGAGGTTTTCAGATGAATCAGGTTGTTTTACCATATCCAGTGTAGATTTCTAGATCGCTTCCAATTCCAAGGGTATTTTAGTCATTCTCATACCTTAAGGGCATTATCGTAATTTTATATCCGAGTATTTTTAACATTTGATCACTTGACACTGATAGTCGGATTTGGAGATTAGCTACTTTATTAGTTATCTATTGAACTCCAGATCCTTACATTTATTCACTTTCTCGTTCGAGCATTTAATCTTATCCAGGTTTCATATCTGGTGTGACTTAAGCAGAGCTAACATCACTCATCATCATATTTATGCATGCATTTACCGAATACCAACATGTTCATAAAGCATACTAAGGGTAGTAGTGTATTACCTTTAATCCTTGCTATATCGGTCAACCATGGTACTCCATTCGATCACTCCCAAACCCGAATGCGACATCCTCAACATCCCGAATACAAAGAACTTGAATACCTTCAATCGCGCAAATTCCAATTTCAGTCCTTATTCACATTGCTCATAATTGATTATTAAAATACATAAGCAAACTCGAGTTCAAGGTTCAATTCAGAGGCTTTCGGGTTAGAATTTCACGAAACCGGCTTCAAAATCGGACTTAGGACGTCGAAAAACATAAAATGGGACTTTTCGGAAAAAGTTGACTTTTTGGTCAAAGTCAATGCTGACGTCAGCAGTCAATGCTGATGTCACTGGTTGACCGGGTTGACTCATTGGGTTGACCGGGTTGACTCACTAGGTTGACTCGGGTGAGTTGACTCGGTCAACGGGTCGGTCAAGAGGCCTTGGTTTACTGTTGGGCTGGGCCAGTTTAGGTTGGACCGGTTCAGGTGGACCGACCAACGGGTAGGCCGGCCGGTTCAATGGCCACCGTCCAGGGCTGCAAGAAATCGCCCCGGACGGCGCGTGTGAACCACGCGCAGCCTAAAACGGCCCGAAAATGCACCAAAATGCATATTTCCAATTCGATTCATCCAACAAACATGTCTATTACCCAGAAATCGAACAAAAACTTACCAAACTTACCCAAACAAAGAGGAAGTGATCGGTTTCGATGTAACTCCGTCGAGGCATTAAACGAAGGCCGACGATAGATCCATGGGTAGTGTTTTGTTCGGCTCAACACAAGGGGCTCAGATCTGACAACCGAGTGACGAAAGAACGACGGAGACGGCCGGAAAACTCGAATATTCGAAGCGGAAAACCCTAGGTTCGTCGAACCTAATACCTTCGATTCCCGACGATCGGGACAGCGATGGCGCGAGTGACCTTAGGGGTTTTACTCGGGACGGAGAGGCAGTTAGGTTTATTTTATTTTGGTATACCCACTTAATCACAACCTAAATAAAAACGGGTGGAAACAAGGACTAAAAGACGGCTTAGCTCAATTGGTTAAGGCATTTGGTTTACATACCTAAGGTTAGAGGTTCAATACTTAATGGAAGCACTTATATTATTTTCAATTCATTTTTTTTCATTTCATTTCTCAGGGTGTTACATGGGCCTTTGGGCTCATATCTCACCACCCATTTATTTGAGATGAGCCGCTAAAACCTATAATGTATAAATGTAATATATTATATATATATACAAACTTATAACTTATAATTTCTATAATGTATTTATAATATAATAATTAATAATAAATAATAATTAGTAATAGTTTGGGTCTTGGGCCTTTGGGCTCATATCCCACCACCCATTTATTTTAGATGAGCACCTAAAACCTATAATGTATAAATAATATATATATATATATTATATAAACTTATAACTTATAATTTATATAATGTTTATAATATAATAATTAGTAATAGTTTGGGCCTTGGGCTCATATTCCACCACCCATTTATTTGAGATAAGCCCCTAAAACCTATAATGTATAAATATAATATATATATATATATATATATATATAAACTTATAACTTATAATTTCTATAATGTATTTATAATATAATAATTAATAATAAATAATAATTAGTAATAGTTTGGGCCTTGGGCCTTTGGGCTCATATCCCTCCACCCATTTATTTTAGATGGGCCCTAAAACCTATAATGTATAATATATATATATATAAAAACTAATAACTTATAATTTATATAATAATTAATAATAAATATTAATTAGTAATAGTTTGGGCCTTGGGCCTTTGGGCTCTTATCCCACCACCCATTTATTTTAGATGGCCCCTAAATCCTATAATGTATAAATATAATATATATATATATATATAAACTTATAATTGATAATTTATATAATGTATTTATAATATAATAAATAATAATAAATAATAATTAGTAATAGTTTGGGCCTTGGGCCTTTAGGCTCATATCCCACCACCAATTTATTTTAGATGGACCCCTAAAACCTATAATGTATAATATATATATATATATATAAATTTATAACTTATAAGTTATATAATGTATTTATAATATAATAATTAATAATAAATAATAATCAGTAATAGTTTGGGCCTTGGGACTTTGGGCTCATATCGCACCACCCATTTATTTGAGATGGGCCCCTAAAACCTATGATGTATAAATATATATATATATATATATATATATATATATATATATATAACTTATAAGTTATAAGTTATATAATGTATTTATAATATAATAATTAATAATAAATAATAATTAGTAATAATTTAGGCCTTTGGGGCTCATATCCCACCACCCATTTATTTGAGATGGGCTCCTAAAACCTATAATATATAAATATAATATATATATATATATATATATAAACTTATAACTTATAAGTTATATAATGTATTAATAATATAATAATTAATAATAAATAATAATTAGTAATAGTTTGGGCATTGGGCCTTTGGGCTCATATCCCACCACCCATTTATTTTAGATGGGTTCTAAAACCTATAATGTATAAATATAATATATATATATAAACTTATAACTTATAAGTTATATAATGTATTTATAATATAATAATTAATAATAAATAATAATTAGTAATAGTTTGGGCCTTTGGGCTCATATCCCACCACCCATTTATAATAATTAATAATATCAATAATAAATTATTATTAATTATTGGGCTTTGGACTAAATATTTTAGATGGGCTAAATATAATAATTATTAATTGTTGGGCTTTGGGCTAAAAATTTTAGATGGGCTAAATATTTTGTAGCCCTTTGAATTTTAGATGAGCTAAATATTTTGTGGCCCTTTAAATTTTAGATGTTTTTCATTTAAGTCCTTTAAGTTTTAGTTCAATTCAATTGAGTTCAAATCAATTTATATATTTAAATACATATATAAATACATATATTTTATAATTTTATAAATACATATATTTATATATATACATATATTTTATATGTATATTTATGTATTTATATACATATATACACACATATATACATATATATATATACATGTACATTATATATTAGGGTAAACTATACCGTTGACCACCATACTTTAGTTAAAGTATTAAAATGACCACCTTAAAAAAATCGAGTCAATTGACCACCCAAACTATTAAAATGGGATCAATGTGACCACCAGCCGTTAATGGGCTAACGGAAAGTGATGTGGCAGTTAAAAAAATTAAAGGTATAATTACACATTTGGTCCTTACTATTTACACATTCTTTCAATTTAGTCCTAATTTTAATCTAATAAAATAAATTAATTAGGTGGTGACACATGTCAACACCTTATTGAAAGAATTTAATTGTTTATATTTAATTTAATAAATTTATTTTCATCCCCAATTAGGTGATGACATGTGTCACCTGATTGGGGGATGAAAATAAATGGAACATTTGCAACAAGCATGAATCAAACCTGGGTAACATGGGCAAGGCAAGACACGGCATGGCAAAGCCACTGGGCTAAAGCCATTTTTGTGATACAAAGTGAAAATAATTAATATAATTCATACTTGGTACCACCTGATTGAAGGATAAAAATAAATGGAACAAAACCCAACCGGAATTTGTCCAGTGAAGCCTGCAGTCCAACGAAATCAACCTTAATTTGTAACAGTCCAGTAGTGCCATTATCTTCCTCACAAAAATGAGGATTTTTCTGGTTTCATGGTTGTTCTTCAGTTTGTACAGTGCAACTTTCTTTAGCATCGCTGCACTTTCAGTTTCCGGTCAATGTCAAAGCGATCAGCAGGAGCTGCTGCTGGGATTGAAAAATAGCCTCAATTCTTCTTTGTCTGAAAAGTTGGTGAAGTGGAATCAAGGCACGAATTGCTGTTCTTGGGATGGTATAACATGCAATGCGAGTGGTCGGGTCATCGAACTCGACTTGAGCAACCATTCCATTTCTGGAGAAATCAACAATTCAAATGGTATTTTGCGTCTTCAGCATCTTCAGCAGCTTAATTTGGCTTATAACAGATTCATATCGGAGTTTCCTTCAGGGTTTGGAAATTTGAGAAACTTGAGTTATCTTAATTCGTCGAATGTAGGCTTCACTAGACAGATTTCGGTTGGGTTTTGTTCCATTTATTTTCATCCTTCAATCAGGTGGTACCAAGTATGAATTACATTAATTATTTGCACTTTGTATCACAAAAATGGCTTTAGCCCAGTGGCTTTGCCATGCTATGTCTTGCCTTGCCCTTGTTACCCAGGTTCGATTCATGATGGGTGTAAATGTTCCATTTATTTTCATCCCCCAATTAGGTGGTGATTAATTAATTTTATTAGTTTAAAATTAGGACTAAATTGAAAGAATATGTAAATAGTAAGGACTAAATGTGTAATTATACCTTTAATTTTTTAACTGCCACGTCACCTTTCGTTAGCCCATTAACGGCTGGTGGTCACATTGATCCCATTTTAATAGTCTGGGTGGTCAATTGACTTGATTTTTTTAAGGTGGTCATTTTAATACTTTAACTAAAGTATGGTGGTCAACGGTATAGTTTACCCTATATATTAACATACATATATTTGTATAATATGTATTCATTATTATGTATGATATGTTATATGTATAAAGTATTAATAATTTAATATATACATATGTTTGTATAATGGGATAGGATCAAATTACACGGTGTAAAACTCTCTAAGTTTTACACCTTTTTTGGATCGTTGGATGAGTGAAACGGATGGATAAGATTAACAGTAAAATATGTGAAGATTATCACTTGGGAATTAAAAACACGGAGTTAATCTCAACCATCCATTTCCTCCATCCAACGATCCAAAAAAGGTGTAAAACTTAAAGAGTTTTACACGGTGTAAGTTGATCCTAACCCTTGTATAATATATATATACATGTATATATACATGTATGTTGTTAGTATCATAGTATGCTTTATGTATATACATATACATGTATTTATGTATAATACATTACATATACATAAATACATACATGTTTGTATAATATGTAATTATATATTGTAATTTATATGCATGTGAACACATAAAAATACATATATATGCACATAATCACATGTATTTATACTTATAAAGTTATTATAATAATTAATAAGTTATATTATATTATAATAATTAATAAATAATATTAAATTATAATATATATGGGCGGGAAAATTTATTTTGAAACCGCCCAATTCTCAAATTGAATTTCAATTTGGGGTAAATTATAAATAAAGCCCTTTATATTATATAAGTTTTTTATTCAATTTCTTTAAGTTTTAATTCAATTCAATTGAGTTCTTAAAACTTTATTTTTACTTCAAATTAACTCTTATTTATTATTTTTTCACTATAGTCCGTAAAACTTTGTTTTTATTCAAAATTGAGTCTATTATAGTCCATAAAACTTTATTTTAGTCCAAATTAGCTCTTATTTATTATTTTTTTCACTAAAGTCCATAAAACTTTGTTTTTATTCAAATTTGTTCATTTCTGGTGAACTTGAATTAACCCGAACTGAAATGAACCTGACGACCTAAAATTACCCGACCTAAAATGAACCCGACCTGAAAAGAAACCGACCTGAAATGAACCCGACCTGAAATTTACCTGACATGCAATTTACCTGTCAATTAACTGATTTTACCCGACCTGTTTTTACCCGATCTGCAACGTGTTTTACCTGAAATGGACCCGACCTGCAAATTACCCGACTGCAATGGACCCGCACCCGACTCGAATCGAGTCAAATTTTTTTACCTAAAATAACATGTATCTGATTTTACCCGACCTGAAACATGTCCGATTACCTGTTTTTACATCCCTACTTACAGGCTCGGGCTACACTTTGATCACACTGATTTTGAATTGTAGGAAGAACTGCAACTAGATTTTGACTCCCAGAAAGATCACCAGTCTGAAATTCTTCAGCAAGAAGATCATCATTCTAAACTTGTGCAGGAAGGTGAGCATGTTGAACTTCTGCAGCAGCTGCACACTGCACTTGACCATCAGGAAGGTGTGTATTTTGATATGTAGTATGATGAACAGGAGAGCACTGTGGTGTGAGAGTATCAGCACTACTCAAAGCATTGGTATTGGGTGAAGAAGCAATTGAACCAGAAATGGAAGCTTGTTCAAATGTCTGAACATCATTTAGAACAGGTAAGATGTGACCACTACTTGAAACGCTAGGAGAATAGTGTACCCCATTTGAAGCTAAACTTGAGAAACTAGAAGTGCTGAAAGAAAATGGTTTTCTGATGCATGCTCCAGAAAACTTGAATGAAACACATTTTGAACCTTCTGTCTGAGTGTTGACTTCAGGAGAATGTTTTTGAAATAAAAATCTGCTCTCAATAAACTGAACATGGCGGGAAACATACACACGGTCATCTTTACTCAAGCATTTGTAACCATGCTAATGTGAGCTATAGCCAATGAAAGTGCAAGGTGTTGATCTGAATTGCAGCTTATTCATAATTGTATGCCCTTGTCAATGGAAGCATTGGCATCAAAGACACGGAAAAAGTTGTAATCTTGTACTTTTGCAAACAACTTCTCATGTGGTGAGACGCCATTTAATACCATAGAAGGTAATCTATTAATAAGAAAAACAGAAGAGAATGAGGCATCAGACCAATACTTTAAAAGAACTGAAGTTTGTGCCATAAGAGTGAGACCAAGCTCTACAATATGCCTATGTTTTCTTTCAATCATTCTATTTTGCTCAGAAGTATGAGGACAAATGTTCCTAAAAACAATTCCTTGTTGTTGAAAATAAGACATCAAAGGTTTAAATTCTGTACCACAATCAGATTGCATTATTTTAATCTTGTAATTTAACTGTTTTTCAACCAGCTTGTGAAAAGATACAACCACATTATAAACATCAGATTTGTTTGCAATAAAATAAACCCAGGTGTATCTGGAATATGCATCTACATATCTGAATAAGTTGGAGGGGTTGAATCTTTGGGGTCCAACCCAGGTGTATCGGAATTAACACCGATTCGCTAAATGCCCCAATTTTCCACATATCTGACACTAAACTCTTAACCTACCGGCAAAGCCACGACCTCGTCCTCTAAAAGAAACAGATGCACCACGATTGTAGAACAGAACAGACCCTTGAAGAGGCTGATCAAGAACCAGCCTGGGTTGACCATGAAATCCTCTGCCCTGATCTTGAAACATCCTACCATGTGAAACATCTTGAGTCTTCTAAAACGTCGAAGGAAATTGGCCAAAAGAACCATACTGATTATGATATGAAGTAGGCTCAAAAAGAACAAGCCCTTGCACCAGAGCAGGCCCTTGAGTCATATTCACCAGAAAATTCTAATTGAGGAACTCTTGTTGTCAAGCCTCAGTATCAAGAAGAACAGAACATACCCCATCGAGTTTATAGGTCTGTTGACTAGAAGTAATGACGGCAACAACTGGCTCATACTCCGGCGAAAAACCAGAGAGAATAGCAGATATATGCATAGTATCTGTGAGAGGATTGTCGTAGGCGGCCAAGCTATCACAAATGGACTGAACCTGAGCAAGATACCCATTCATGCTTTGATCTCGCTTACGCAAATTCCTTAAAGAGCAATGAAGATGCATAATACGAGTTGTTGAAAAAACAAAAAAAATTGTTGAACCTTCTCCCAAATTTCCAAAGCAGTTTTGCAACTGACCAAGGAAGGCAAGATCGAAGGTCCAATGGAGGAAAGAAAATCTTACTGCTTGTACGCAACATACTCGTCATTGAGTAATGTATTACCTCCTTCAGAACGAACATTATGCGGTGGAATCGTCAACGTGTCATCGATATGATCTACCATCACTAGTCTTTCGACTGCAAAAAGAACTTGCTGGCGCCAAAGAAGGTAATTGGTATCATCAAGTCTGATCGAAATAGTTTTGTTGGTGAATGGTTTAGAGGATGAAGTAGAAGAGCTTTCTACCATTGTTGAAACCTCTGATACCATGAAGGATTATGAAATGAATGAGAATATTGAAAGAAGAACAAGCAATCAATCTGATATTATTAGCAACAAGCTTGAGAATTTATACACTTGGTGACCTTAGAAGTAACCGTTATCAACAACTCAATGACAGCTTAACAATTGTTACAGCTGAATTACAAGACTCCTTATCTTGATTAACAAATTAGAACTCTATCTATCTATAGCTCTAACAGTACCCTTTGTTTCTGTGCTTCAAATCGAGAGAATCGCCATTTCAGCCAATGCAAAATCTGGGTTTTCAATTTCAGAAAGCACTTTTTACGATCCTAACCTTTTTCTAGACATTACATTTACGTTTCAAGAGATGGAGAGAGAGAATCTGAATGAAGAATGAAAAAGACAAAAAAGAAAGGGGGAATTGTTTGTTGTTTTCTTTTTTTCTTCTCTTCGTTTCCATTTGAATCCGATTAAAAGAATTTAACGGTTGTGGTTTTGTTTTGGTTTTGGATTTAATTAAAACCCAGATTTGGGTTTTGGCAGTTTTTGCTTCTAGTGATTTTGCTTCTAGTGATTTGTCCGTCCTTTTTTTAGTCACCATTTTTTTTCCCCGGAAAGTAATAACTCAAAGGAAAATTTTACAACAGGCAACGAATATTGCTGAACACTATTAACGATGAACACTGATGAACACCATTAATTTTTTTAATTTTAAAAATCTAAAGGACTAAAGTTATAATTAAAATTATCTCTTAAAAAATAAAAATCAAATTTAATAGTTACTTTATAATATTTTTTAATAGGTTAGAATCAAATATACCCAATTCTCCTAAACCCTAACAAAATTAATCTCTTAAAAAATAGAAATCAATTTATAATTTTTAATAGATTAGAATCAAATATACTCAACTCTCCTAAACTTAAACCCTAACAAATTCAATGAATTTGTGATCGTCAAGAAATAGATTAGAATCAGGCCAATGATGAGACCAAATAAAGCAGCAGAGGATGATTCAACAAATAAACTCACAGAGATAATTTATAGATTAGAAGGGAATAGATAATTTATACATTAGAAGGAAATAGATTAGAATTCCCAAATAAAGAAGTAGAGGATGATTTAACAAATTTAATGAATTTGTTAGGGTTTAGGTTTAGGGAGTTGGATATATTTGATTTTAATCTATTAAAAAATTATAAACCGATTTCTATTTTTTAAGAGATTGATTTTGTTAGGGTTTAGGAGAATTGGGTATATTTGATTCTAACCTATTAAAAAATATTATAAAGTAACTATTAAATTTGATTTTTAATTTTTAAAAGATAATTTTAATTATAATTTTAGTCCTTTAAAATTTTAAAATTAAAAAAATTAATGGTATTCATCGATGTTCATCGTTAATAGTGTTCAGCAATGTTCGTCGCACGTGGTATACTCATCCTAAATCAAATATGGTTTTTTTTGCTATCAGGACTAGCAAAAGATTCTAACATCAAAATCGCAACAAAACTTATGTGTAATCGTGTTTGAATTTGGACATATATATCGTATTTGTCGGATAAATTAATTGCAATTCGAATCAATCATTACAAATATTAAATATTTAATTGTACTTAAACTAATAATCAAAATATATTTTTTTAAAATAATAATCAAAATATATATTTAAGACAACAATTTTATGTTTCATAGCTCGTTTTGTTGGTTAGATGTGTTTTGTCTCGCGAAGAAAAGTCAAATATATAGGGTTAGGATCAACTTACACCGTGTAAAACTCTTTAAGTTTTACACCATTATTGGATCGTTGGATAGGGGAAATGGATGGTTGAGATTAACTCCGTGTTTTTAATTCCCAAGTGATAATCTTCACATATTTTACTGTTAATCTTATCCATCCGTTTCACTCATCCAACGATCCAAAAAAGGTGTAAAACTTAAAGAATTTTACACCGTGTAATTTGATCATATCCCATATATATATATCATATACGAATTAGGGCAGTCTGCCATGCATGAAGATACAAGAAAACACAGTTGCGCGTGAGAAGAAGCCAAGTAAACCAATTGGTTGAATCATAGCCTACGATTACGAGCGTAAATGAATATAACGTTTGACGAACTATTTGTGATTCGTTTGTATAACGCTCGTTTATTCAGTTAAATAAATGAGTGTGAACAAAATTTCTATGTTCATTTAATAAACGAACGAACATGAATAGAGGTGTGTTCGGTTTGTTTATATTTACGAACAAGCTTATTTATCGACTCGTTTACCCGGTTCTCCTTTTTATTTTATTTTGGTTTAATGTCAAAATAAGTGCTTAAACTATCATTTTTTTTCTTTTAGGTGTCTAAATTTTTTCTTCTTCTTTTAAGTGCCCAAACTATTATGTTTTTCTGTCTTAAGGTCAAACTGAGGCACTTACTTTGACAAAAAATGATAATTTGAGCATTTGTTTTGACCAAAAAATGATAATTTTGGCCCCTAAATGGGTAAAAAAGTTTAGGTAGCTAAAAAGAAAAGGCGGGATAGTTTGGGCACTTAAAAGGGGCAAAAAAAGTTTTGGCGCCTAAAGGGGGAAATGGGATAGTTTTAGAACTTATTTTGGTATTAAGCCTTTTATTTTTTTTAAATTTTAAATATTGATGAACATAAGGACTAAATTGAACACATAGTGAACTTAATAGTTTAAACTACGAAGCTTAAGAAGCTTAAAGACTAGAGGTGAAGTTTTACCATTTTGGCGAACATATAAACAAACATGTTAGCGGGCACATAAAGAACATGTTTGCAAAAACCTTAAAAATAAACAAATGAACATGAACATAATATTAAAAGTTTAAACAAACACAAACACCTTCAAAAAAATATAAACGAACAAAGCATTATGTGTTCTAGCTCGATTCATTTAAAGTCTTACCTACAATTTGGGAAATCCACAATGAAATCATTGTCTGAGTTCGTAAAGTGAAGACACAAATATTTTTATCAGGACAGAAAATTCATTAACAAAAGGTACAACTTACAAAGAACAAACACCAAAGCAGAAATAAACATATGCCTGAAAACAACATTAGGTACCAAGGACCCAAACCGGAAAAAAACATACTAAGGGTGTCATGTGAATCCTGAAAAGAAATCTAAGCAAACAAACAACGATAGCAAACGATGACATATGGAGGAGTCGAAGCCATTTTCGTATCCACTCTACGAAAAAGTCTCGACAGTCGAATTAAATTAATCAGTGTTTCGAAGGACCGAACTGACAACGATGCAAGAACCAAACCGCAATGACCGGTAATAAGGTTGACTTCGACTGGCTCTTTTCTGGAGAAGAGAAGAACAATAGAAGAAGTAGCAAAGTATACACCACCAAAGAGCCACATTGACGAAGTCTCGTAGTAAGACGAGCCAAAGACTTTGTCCATCTAAGAAAAGCATCGGATCGCGGCCTGCATGCTAAGGAATCAAACGACCTAAATTTTCTAAAAAAATAAAAGAGAGGAGAAAGCTATGAAAAAAAAGAAAAAGAGAATCTTTTATCCCGCTACCCAAAGCTCCTCCAAGTAAAATTTATCTCAATTAAAAACCACAATCTTCGGGGACAAGGATCATATCGAACAAACAAGAGGGAATGACAGCGAAGCACCAATCACTGGAAAAAAAAACAAAAGAGAGAGCCAAAAAAGCAAAAAAAATAAAAAGAGGAATGAGAGATTAACCGGTGATAACGATAACGACTAGTCACTACAAAAAAAAAATAAGAAAGACGGGTAGAAAAGAGCCTTTAGGGTTTTGGTTAGTTGTTGTAGTTGTTTATGAATACACCAATGATAATTTTTTTTGTTGCCAAATGAAGACACCAATATTAGATACTATTGTTTTTGGAATAATTAACTCGTTCCCTATAATCAAAGTGTTAGACTTGATAATACTCGAATTATAACTTATGATATTTAGGTCATTAATTAGTCATATCTCCGAAGAGTATTATTGTGATTTTTATAAGCAAAATCAACTTTTATTTTATCTAAATATTTCCTCAATTTACAAAATTATAAAATATCAAATCGACACTAATAAAATCATAATTAAAATGATAAAATTATTATCTATTGATATTATAAGTTATAGTTCATGTCTTTTATCTCTCTTCTCTTTCTTTTATGGGTGCCTCGTTCCCTTCTAATATTATTTATCATTTATTTAGTAGGGGTATAACCTTAGGTGTCTTATTTATTTAAATATTTATTAAAAATACATAACAATTTAAATATTAATTAAAAACACATAACAATAGATTAAAATTCCTTTTTATATCTTTCATGCATATGTTTTACGTACAAATTATGCAAGGGTGAATCTAGAAAAAATAAGTAGGGACCAAAATTTAACTACAAAATCTTAAAGAGTTAAAATGCAATTTTTCATGTAATATTAGCTTATAACTTTAGGGGACAATTTCAGATTAAATTTTTTAGCTATTAAATTAAAATTTTAAAAGATTTAACGTACAAATTACCTTTTTATTAAAGTTGGTAAATATAAAAAGTGTCGATTTTTTAATAGACGAAAAATAGGACAACGATAATAATGTTTTAAAATTAGGATGAGTTTACCACGTGCGATGAACACCACACCACTAATACTGAACATTGTTGAACACCATTAAATTAATTAATAAAAATTTAAAATTTTAAGGACCGATCAAATAATTAATAATTATTTTAAAAAATTTAATTAAATTATTTGTATACATATTGAAATTTTATTTTTTTAATAAGGGTAAACTATATATTTAGTACCTCACCTATTTACGTATTTATATTGAACCATCATTATTTAAATTTATTTCAATTTGACCATATTCTTTATAAAAATAATTTAACCCTTAACCATCAACCTAAAACCCTAAACTATTAAACCTTAAACCTTAAGCTCTTAAACATATACCCTAAAATAATAATAATAATTTAACTCTTAACCCTCAACCTAAAACCCTAAACTATTAAACCTTAAACCCTAAACCATATATCCTTAAAAATAATTTTATTTAATAAAATATATATATTTGTTTGAATTTGGGGTATAAATATCATTTAAATATTATTTTATCAGTGCCATTATCAAATTTTATTGTTCGACACCAAAAGTACGAGTTATATTCCTCCAGAAAAGGTAAGATAATAATATTTCAAAAATTCTACACTGGAATAATAGAAATATGACATAATATAACTAAAATCCAGTTTCATTTAATGTAAAGGAAAACATGTTCAAACAAACATCTAAAAACTTGAGACTAGTAAACAACAATTGTTAATTGGAAAACATTGGCAGTTTGACACTAAGATAGACATAGGTGAATCCTTCATCCTTTTAGCTCACTTCTTCTTTGCTGCTTCATCGGCCTTCATCTAATATTAATCAAGCAAAATAGTCGAAAAATCAGTCTCACCGAATGTTTTGAAAGTGAAATAGGTTCAAGTAACGATAAGAAAAGAGAAACAATTTATATTACCTTCTTTACTCCACGAGTCTTCTTAGCTCTGTTCTTCCTTTCCTTCATTTGCTTCCTTGATTCCTTGATTTCTTCACTTTGGTATCCAATCCATTCTGAAATAACATCATAAATAATTAACATCTAGTATCTTACATGATGCCCTTAAAAGAGAATAATTCAAATGCAATTCGTAACTAACAACGAGAAGACAAAAATAATACGGTTGTGAACTAAGAAAAAGTATGCTAGAAAACACAAAAGGATAAATAAAATTACTTTTAAGAGTTACTAAAACATATTTCCGACATCAAACACCATAACTTAGCAGAAAATTGAACATCCGGTGCAATGCCTTGAATAACTGTTACTTAACTCAAGTGTGGGTATCAAATAAAAGAGCATTCGAATATTTTCAATACATTTTGAAGGTCCTTGAAAAGCTATGTCTTAATATGTGTCTGTTATAGACAACAATCAAAGGAAGTAGAGAAAAATGAAAAGTCAACAATAAAACTGCATATTACATTACAAGGATTAGGACTTTTATAAAAATTTAGTGATATAATTTTAATAAAAAAATCGTAATCTTATAATTATAACAAAAAATACATAGAGCTTCAAAACCATGGCTATGTGAAAACCATAAGATTGACGGGCCATCGAACTGTCAAAATATTTTTATTACACATTTGATGATTACTTCTGCGAAAGTTCATGGGTAGGTCCATGGATAATTACTAGCAAGTTTTTTTTAGATTTTATTTGCAAATAAAAAAATTATAATATATGAAGGTCATAAGAGAGAAATAATCCACAATCATCCATAGATTTGTAGTAATTCATTGACCCCCGCAAGAATGTGTCCACATAACATAATATCGGGAACTAAAGATTCAGTCCCCTATCACATTCACATATCCTATTGTAATTTTATCTTACAAATATTATTCTAATTTAAACTTTGATCTTCGTCTATTCTATTCTGCTTTTGCAAGGCTTCACCACTTGCTGCTTCCCGTGCATCACGTTTGGCCAAACTGCCGAAATCATCGACCGTGGAACCACGAGTACTACATCTCCTGAATCTATTTTTTTCTTATCTTTTACTATCGTCGTTTTCGTTATGTCCGCAATCATCGATAAACACTTCCAGTTTCGGTTTTGCAGGCCTGATTTATTGTTTGCTGTATACATGCACGTATCGGAGGAAGGTGAGGATCATGTACGGGTTGAAAGAAGAGCCTTGTGCCGTTGTTCATTGTTGCTGCCATTTCTGTGCTATTTGCCAAGAATACAGACAGCTTCAAAACCATGGCTTTCACCCATAATAATAATAATAATAATAATAATAATAACAATAATATCACTGAACGTGGGTTTAAGAGCGTAAGAGTTTAAGGGTTTAAAGTTTAATAGTTTAGAGTTTTAGGTTGAGGGTTAAATTATTTTTTATAAAGAATAGGTTTAGATTAAAATAATATTTAAATAATGAAGGTTCAATAGAAATAGGGAAATAGATGAAATACTAAATATATAGTTTACTCTTATTACAAAAAAAAAATTTAATATATAAAAATAATTTAATTAAATTTTTTAAAATAATTATTAATTGTAAGATGGGTCCTTGAAATTTTAAATCTTTATTAATTAATTTAATGATGTTTAGCGGTGTTCAACATTAGTGGTGTTCAACGGTGTTCGTCGCACGTTGTAGAATTTTCCTTAAAATTAAAAGAACATAATGTTCCAAAAAAATATTTTTAAGACAAATCGGTAAAAAATTATATACTTTCAGTTGCCGATAAGCGTTTTTTTAATCATCGATATTTAACTTATTAATCGACTAGTTCAAATTAAATTTTGTAAAAGTTCAATAAAATGACGATCCTTTTTAATCTAATTTTTTTATTCACAATACTAAAATACAAATCTTTTAACCTTACTTAAAGAATCTAATATCTGATGTCGTTATATTAATTGGTTGTTGTTGTTTTTCATCATAATATCAATTGGTTGTTGGTGATAAGTTTTTGGCATAAAGCTAAAAAGTGCCCCTAACATTTGACTGAATAGTCATTTTAGTCCCCATATTTTTTTGAATTAATTTAACTCTTAACGTTTCATTTTGGGTCAAATGGCCCCTCTGCGGATGAAAACTATTAGTCAACTGATGGTAAACAACTTGAAATGATTTGACAGAATGACGTGTAAGAAAAAGAAAAATATTTTATATTTTATATTTTATACAATTTTATAAAAAGAATTTTTGACCGGTGTATCATTATATAAAGCTAGCATATTTTTTATATGACACTGGTATCGTAGCGTGCATTGTCATATAGTTTTGTCATGTCATTTCAAGTTGTTTATCGTCAGTTAACTAAAAAAATTATCCGCGAAATGGTCATTTTGACCCAAAATAAAACATTAAAAATTAAACTAATTTAAAAATAAAAATTAAAATAATTACTCACTCAAACATGGAGGCCTTTTTTAGCATTATGCCTAAACTTTTTAAGCCTAGTAAATAATGGAAGTGGCCCAACTAAACAAACAAAAAAGGACATTGTGATCCCTTGGCTGGGGAGAAAGGGGTAGGGGCCTCCCAAAACTTTGTTCATCACTATCATTTCATTTGTATAAGTATAGCAGTGGACCTATGGTTTTTTTTTTTTTTTTGGGGGGGGGGGGGGGGGGGGGATTCTTTAAATTCATGATATTTTATTTATTTGATGTTATTTGTTTATCGAATTAGGTTTACGTTAGGTCAAATTTGAGTTTATGATGAAAATATTCAATCCAGTCTGAGATAATAGTATAAATTCCTCTTTATACATTTAGAGATAAATTTATAATACCCTTCCCCTATATAATTGTTCAAAATCTCTATATTTTCTAAACAAAATTCTCTTTTAATGTGTTGAGTCGGGCTAAATCAGATTCAATTCAAATAAAAATCTTCAAATATAGGGTGAAAGAGGAGGCTTTTAATTTTTAAATCGAGTACAAGTCAACCAAAACTCTGATCTGGCCCGACCCGATATCAAACACCATCTACCATATAATGACATTATTGTCCTTAATCTTGGCCCAAATGCTAAGACCCAGATTTGTTCTATTCGTACACTAATCAAAAGATAAGACATAAAGAGAATTTATTCCTTTTAATAATTCTCACTTTTTAAAAAAATCGGATTTTTTTTAAAATTTTAAAACCGTACATATATTCAGTTCGGTTTATCAATTTTCAAACAACTATAAAAAAATAGTTATGTTACATTATAAAAAATTGAATTCAATTTAATCTAATAATCATAATTTTTAATATGCGAACCATAAATCTTATAAATATTATGATTCTGGTATTTTTAATTATTCGATTTTTCTCAACCCTAATATGTTTGTAATAATAAAAATTCCTAATAAACTTTTATTATTATTATTATTATTATTATTATTTATGTTCTTTTTAATTCTTCCATTTTGTTTGGAATTGGAACTTTTTCATAAATTATAAAACCCAAAATTCCCAGATCTGGCACGACCGTCCGTGACGCTGGACCAATAGGGAACTTACACGTGCCGTCCTACTACCAATACTTTCACTGACGATATCCATAGGCTTCACTTTATGCAGTTTTGCTGCATACAAAATCCAACACTATTTCTTGCTGTCGCCAATTCCCACGCGCCATTCCTCTTTATTATAAATTGAATAAAATAACTATAAAATTAATATATGTTTTTTTATTAAAAAATTAATATATTTATTTACTTATAATTTACTCAATTATATAAATAGGATGCCTGATAATAACAATATATTAAAACTTAAATCAGAATAACTTTAGATAATTTTTACACCTAATAAAAGCTCATAAGAACGAATTAAATACTCAAAATTTCATGGTCAGAATCTTTTGATATAATTTATGTAACTCGGTAAATATGTGATGTATTAAATAAACTCAAATGTGTCTTTATATCATATTTTATATTTAATAAACATATTCTTTTTGCACCGTGCATTAAATGTCTCACATTTTCACAAAATTTCTACATTAGTCTTTGAATTTTGAAATGTTATATATATTGATAGATTCCTCAAACTATTAACATTATATCTTCTAAATTATATAGTCTTCAACTAAATACTAAAATAATTATTAAAATCTGTCGCGTAAAGAAAAAATAGAAACAATATGAATAAATTTTTAGAGTTATAAAACGCGTTTCATTTCCATCCACGAGGAATGAACTTGTAATAACATAGTTACAGAATAAAATAAACATATTTCTCACTTGAAATCACTAACTAATTGAATATTGTCTGTTCAAATGTATATAAATACATAACTTTTATATTATTATAACAACGGCGTCGAGTGAACCACTCAAAAAAAATATTAATTAGGGGATGATAAAGTTAGAAGCAAAGGCGCGTGGGAAATAGGGGTTGAAAAGTGGGGGTGAGATTGGAAGGAAAGAAGAAGCAAAAGAGAAAGAAGGGGGGAGTACGGTAAAGAGACAGGGACAGAGACAGTGAGAGAGAGATCTCGGGGGTTTTATGAACCGATTGTCATAGTTCACAGGGCTCGAGGCTGTAAATATAATTATAAACATTAACCTCGGCATGTGAACCCTATTATTACCTACCAACCCCTACTCTTACATTATCCAACTTAGATCTGCGCTGTAATACATTATCACCACGGCCTCTTCTTCTCACCCCCACTCTCCCTTCCAACGCGTCTCTTTCAAATCACCTCAATCAAATATATAAATACTACTATCATTTAGTGATTTAATGATAACTACAGAAACACAATTACGAAATTTGCAACGCTACACATCTAAATATGGTTTCCACTTTGAATTTTAGGGTCTGTTGTGTAAAAAAAATTAGGCAAAATGACAAAAGATGTTCCCAACGTTTGCATGTTTTGTCATTTAGCCCCCTATTCTTTTTTTTGGTCCAAATATGCCCCCAACGTTTGTCTGTTTTGTCATTTGGCCCCTTATTCTTTCTTTTGGTCCAAATATGCCCCCAACGTTTCATTCGTAGTCCAAATATGCCCTCAACGTTTCAATTTGGTCCAAATATGCCCCCGTTAGATGGAAACTGTCAGTCAACTGACGTTCAACAGCTGATGCTGACTGGACTTGCCACGTATTAAGATCTGCTGATGCTACGTCAAATTTTTTTTATAAGCAGTTGATCGTCAGTTGATTGACAGTTTACATCCAACAGGGGCATATTTGGACTATGAATGAAACGTTGGGGGCATATTTGGACTATGAATGAAACGTTGGGGGCATATTTGGACTATGAATGAAACGTTGGGGGCATATTTGGACTATGAATGAAACGTTGGGGGCATATTTGGACCAAAAGAAAGAATAGGGGGCCAAATGACAAAACAAACAAACTTTTCCGGCGTTTTTTAATTGTTGGTATTGCTAAACTAAACTTGTCTTCGTCGTACCATATTGAGTACCTTATAATGAAACTAACCGTTTTAGGGTTACAAATGAGGTAGCCAAAACGGCTACAGAAAGAAGTAAGATACAATAATGAGAGAGATTAGAGTTTTTACTATGTAGTCCATAATTAATTGACTAATTGGGCCAATACCATCAAAAGGTTTTTATAGCTCTAAATGAGTTATAATCTTCTGTCAATCGTTGGACCAGTCAGTTAAAATCCAGTGAATCGTTATAACAGATTTTAACAAATCCAATAACCATCTAAATAGATTCAAAGGCATACTTTACACTATTAGCTTTAACATTCACCATATTTCCTTCGTTCTTGTTAAAGCTTGCTTCGAGTAAACACCCAACTGTGACTGAAATTCTCTGAACCTGACGGTAGATAAGGGCTTTGTGAACACATCAACAACTTGATGCTCAGTTGGGATGTAATTAACCTCCAATTTGTGCTCCATCACTTTCTTACGGACAAAATAGAGATCAAGGTCTACGTGTTTGATCTTGACATGGAGGACAAGATTAGCTGTGAACCACATTATTTCAGCAGTGGCATCAGCTAGACTACGATATTTCGCCTCAATTAGCGATATTGACACAACATGTTGCTTCTTGGAGCACCACGACATTAGGTGTGACCTAGAAAAGACACAATAGTCCGATATAAATCGTCTATCATCAACATCAGACCCTCAATATACATAGACAAATGAGACAAATGTACTGGTTGTGTCTACATCAGCAGCAAAAAACAACTCATAGTCCACTGTGCCTTTTAGATAATTCAAAATTCGTTTAACAACCGACTAATGATTCTTAGTATGGGCTTGCATAAATTGGACCACTCTGTTGTCAGCAAAGGATATGTCGGGCCTGGTGTGGTAGACATATAACAAGGCTCCAACCACACTTATATATAAAGCCACATTGTGAAACACAGAGCCTTCAGATCTACTCAACTTAGGACTCACAGCCATTAGAGTCTTAATAGGTTTGGATGTGCTTAGGTTAATCTTGTCCAACAACTCATTGATATATTTTCGTTGAGGCAGAAACATCCCTTCATTAGTTCGTTTAGCCTCTTAACCCCGGAAAGTACTCAACTTGACCCAGATCTTTAATCAAAAACTTTTCATGCAGTTGAGAGGTGAACCTAGCAATATGGAGTTTTGAGTTGCCAGTCATCAAGATGTCGTCCACATATATTGCAATGTACACAAAAGCATCATAAGACTGAAAAAAAAGCGATTGATCGGCAATAGAATTACGAGAACCCAGATAAAATAGAAATTCTCTCGATTTAAAAAACCAATTTTGGGGAACTTGTCTTAGATCGTAAAGAGCCTTGGTTAACTTGCACACCAATAGAGAACCATTATATTTAGTCGTTTTGAACTCCAGAGGTTGAACCATGTACACATCTTCATTCAAGTCACCCTTTAAGAACGCATTGTTAACATCGAGTTGATGAACATACTACTTATTACAAACAGTAAGTGAAAGCAGCACATTTACAATGAAAAATCGTATAACATGATTAAAAGTTTCCATTTAATCACAACCAGCAGTTTGTGAATAGTCTTTGGTCACAAGTCTGGCTTTATACTTGTTGACCGAGCGATATGCATTCGTTTTAACCTTAAAGAGCCATTTGCAACCTATAATTTTTCATATCTAAGGGAGTTGGGACTAACTCTCATGTAGCATTATCAATAAAGGCACGATATTCAGACTAACTGCCTCTTACAATTGAGGATGAGCCAAAGCCTCATAAACAGAACCATGAGTAACATGACAATAGTATTAAAAACTTTCAATTTAAAAATGCATGCCTTGCTCCTGGTTACTAGGGAATGATTGTTCACTATAGGTGGTGCGACAATGGAATCATGTTGAAAGCTATGAGCAGAGGTTGTCTCTTCTTGTTGATGGACTGAGGCGACACCTTGCAGGTTGTGACCAGAATCAATGCTTTGAGGCGCACAAGTTCAGAAGGCATGACACAATGCGAAGTGTGAGAAAGAGCAGGTGTGTCATGCAAAGGTTGCATCTGTTCATGGGTACATTGAGCTGGATCATTGTTAAAATACAAAAAAGAACACCATTAGGAGACCCAAGAGAGAGCCCAACTAGTACGGCTATTGTCGAGACTTGATCTGAGCTAAAGGCTTGTGAAGGCTGGACCAATGGTTCTGGTGAGGGTTGCATCACAAGCTCAGGGCAAGGCACATGTTCTGGTGAAGACTGGACCAATGGTTTTGGTGAGAGCTGCACCACATGCTCAAGGTCTGGCACACATTCAGGTGCTGAAGTGACCACACCGTCTGGCATTGGTACAGGTTCGACACCACTGGCTGGAACAGACTAGGGAATAGGCTCAGAAGATGCAACTAGGATTGTAACAGGTTAAACTGGTAAAGGAAAGCTTGTAGACCAGAAATCATCATGTGCAACTTTAGTCTTGGAGCTGGAGTTTGCAAATGGAAACGCTCTCTCATTGAAGCGAACATGTCGCGACAGAAAGACTCGACCAGACTCATCAAGGATGAGAGCGATAGGAGAATTTATGTTTGTTGTAAGGTCGAAGGCATGGAAAACAAAGGCTCCCAAACACCTTTAGGAACTTATACTCAGGTTTCTTCCCATTGAATACATGGTGCAGTGAGCGATCCTACAAAGCAGTAGAGGGTAGACGATTGAATAAATATGTAGCATTTAATATGACATGCAACCAATATTTTTTAGAAACATATGACTGAGCCATTAAGGTTAGAGCAGTGTCTGTGAGATGTCGATGCTTCCTCTTCACGACACCTTCTGATGAGAGATATGAGGACAAGTATGGCGATGTTGAATACCAAGATTAGCAAGTGTTAACTCCAAAAACCAAAACTCACCACCACCATCAATCTGAACTGCAAGAAGCTTGGCAGAGAAATGAGTTAATATAAGCTTGCAAAACAATTTAAAAGCTTAATAAACATATGATTTATTATGTAGAAGATATACCCAACAATTCTGATTGTACAAGTCAACAAACGAAACATAGTACTTGTAACCTGAAGAACAAATAGGGGAAGGTCCTCATACATCTATTTCAATCAATTGATAGGGATGTATGTAAACACTGGCTGAAGGAGAAAAGGGAAGCTTGTGACTTTTTCCAAGCTGACAAGCATTACAAAGCATCAGAATGTCAAGGGATATTGTTTTATTTAATGTGATATTAAATATATTTGGAGCTGAATGACCTACCCTCTGATGCTAAATCAAGTATGACTCAATGCTTAGGGAGGATCCAGCATTAGCAATGTGTAAAAAAAACTTCTGAGGAGAATGACGGTGAGGACAAACTGAATGTATACAACCCATCACGTTCTGCTCACTCTAAAAGAATGGTACCATTGCACTCATCTTTCACAATGCACGAACCATAATAAAACTCAAAGAAAAGGTTATTGTCATGAGCAAATTTAGAAACTTACACTAGATTTTTTAAAATTTGAGAAACACACAAGAGATTGTTAAGCAACAAGTTTCTCTTAGATTTATCAAACACAACATCACTAATATGAGAAATATTTAATTGAGAACCATCACCGAGAAAAACCTTACCCTTACCATTAAAGGGGCGAGCACGCTACATATGTTGTTGATCATGAGCCACATGGTGTGCGGCACCAGAATCAACATACCATTTAGTCTCGGTGTTACCATTGTGAGCAGAGAGAGTGTTCACATGAGTAGAAGGTGAACTAGAAGGTGAAATATCTTTAAAAGAACCTGCAAACTTGTTAACAAACGGATTATATGAGTGCTCAGGACAATAACAGTTGTTAATGTGCGTCTCAGGTGGTGTGTAATGACAATAATGAGCCTTTGAATCAGAAGCCGATGAGTGACAATAATGAACTTGTGACTGAGAATCAGAAGCAAAACTATGAGCTTGAGACTTAAAGCCTTTGTCAAAGCGATGTCAACACCGATTGGCTATGTGACGGAGCTTACCACAGATCTGGCACTGTGGCCTAGATTGACTACGATACCTGTTGGTAGAATCAGAGGAGTGGTGAAAGAACGCTTTAGGATTAGTGAATATATCTTGCTTAGTAGGGTTTGACACGCGTGGCTCAATACTAGGATGATGAGTATAGTTGACCCCAATTGAAACACGAAGATCCATGACTCTAGTTTCAACATCAATAAGGTAGGAAACTGTGGCCTGAAGAGATTAGGGTTCGGGACTGTCGGTGATCACCGCAACTAAATGCTCATATTCAATGGAGAGACCATTTAGGATCGTAGCTAATTGCTCAATATCAGAGGTTCTGCTACCACAAATTGCAAAAAGATCACATATCTCTTTGATTTGTGTGATGTAAGAACGCATAGAACTCGAGCCCTTCTTGATAGACCAGAGGCGATAGTGGAGATACATAACCTTAGTGGTTGAGAGCTGCGCATAAAGGCCAATTACGACATTTCACACAGCGATGGTTGTCTCGACACCAACGAGTTGGGAAAAGATGCCAGCACTTATTGTAGATAGGAGCCAAGACACTAGCGAGCTATCTTGCTTGCGAAATCAAACATACGCCAAATTATAACTCTTTTCACCGGAATCAGAGACAACAAATTTAACCGAAACAAAGATAGAGTCATCCAAGAAATACTCCAAGCCATGTCCACGAATCATGAGGAGCACTTGCTGCTTCCATAGCAAAAAATTGCTCATCAAGATGAACACTAACATTCTTGTTGGAAAACAGAGAAGCATCGAAGATGGCGAGGCTGCCATCAGTGAGATCATCAGAGATGTCTTCAATAGACGACATTAGCAAGAACACAAAGAGATATCAAAGAAGAAAGCCAGCGACGAAGAAGAAACGAACCTGAAATCAACCCTCTAATATCATAATAAAGATATCCCTTTTAGGGTTACAAAGGAGGTAGCCAAAGCGACTACAAAGAGAAGTAAGACACAATAACGAGATAGATTAGGGTTTTTACTATGTAGGCCAGAATTAATTGACTAAATGAGCCAGTACCATCAAATGGTTTTTATAGCTCTAAGTGGGTCATAACTGTCTGCCAATCATAGTTGGACCAGTTAGTTAGATCCAATAAGCCGTTACAACAAATTTTAACAAATCCAATAACCATATTCAAAGGCATCATTTACATTATTAGCTTTAATACCTTATCATTATTATTGACTCTTTAAGATTTTACTGACCATGACATGAGGGGTCCTCCCTATCGTAAAACAATTACAATTTAGTCTCATGTCTTATACCTTATTGTTGAGTGTGTAAAAGTTCTATTATTTATACCCTTTTTACCAATATTTCTGCTGCATTCAAGCATCATTGCATTGCATTTAGGTTAGTTTTCAATAAAACATCACAATTATATAAAAGGCACGGATTCTACTAAAAGATGGCTATTTTTGCAGGTATCTGTCATAGTAGACGATGAAGGCAGGTGCAGGGCAGAGAAGCAGGAGAGCGGAACTGGACAAGCAGCCGAAGAAGACGAACCTGTCATGGACCTGTCGTGACAGCATGGTGACAGCAACTTTATAAAGAGGAAAAGTCAAGTGGACCTCGATAGATAGAGAAAAATCTGCTCGTCTGTCGTGTGAAAGCCACATATTTTTCCAAGCCCCAGATCGAAAGATATGTCAAGCCAAAGCTCAAAGAGAAGAAATTCCTAAAAGCAAGGATGCGGCTGGAAAGTAGGAGACTTTAGAGATTTAGTCTTTATTAGAATCTTACTTTTAATTAAAGTTGTAATCCTTGTTACCTTAGATAACTTGAGCCCAAAGCTTATATAAGGGCATAGATTTAACCTAGGAGCATAGCCGATTACCCCAGAACCAAAACCAAACCCCTGCCGTCCACCCGTCACCGACATGTTCTAAATTCCCCCTAGGGCTACGGGTTGTTTTGTAAAGTAGTTGCAAGGGTTGCTTTGTTTTAGGATTTTTCAGTTCAATAAAATAAAACTTCAAGTTCTCTTATTTTGGTTTTAACATCTTGTAAGAGCATCGGGAGAGCATTGTGAGGTTATCCATTTACTTAGCATCGGGAGAGTTAAGTATACGAAAGAAATAAGAGCGCGTTCTCTAGTTTATAGTTGAACCATCTCGTGCTTAGGGATAGGGCGAGGTTAAGTGGCTAAGGAAGAATTCATACACATCGGTGTTCATCCTTCGATTCACGCCGGGAGGTATCATCAAAGACGTGTTCATCGACAGACTTGTGCCTAGGGATAGGGCAAGGCAGATCTGGGATTCTTGCCAAGCTTGAAGTACGGAGTTGGTGTGTCTGCTGCCGCGACAGCTAACGGACAGCCGCCGCGACAGGTGCTGTCGGCGACGGGCGCGACGACAGAACTGGATTTCCTAAGCACTGCAATACCTGCACTACTGAGCAATTCAATACCAGCCCATTATCTCTATCTTGATTCTTCTACTCTTTTATTTGCGTTTTCTTTATTATTTTCGTGACAACAATCTTAATCTATTCTTTTCCCCTTGTGCAGATAGCGAAGGAAAGGGTTAGCCCAGTCCCTGTGGAGACGATATCCGATACTCTAGTATCACTTTATTACTTGCGACGTGTACACTTGCACTCAATTGCGATAGACACTTTTACACGCAACAAGTTTTTGGCGCCGTTGCCGGGGACTGGCAACACACTCTTACCCTAGCTTCTGCACTTTTCTTTTATTTTTATTTTTTTTTATTTTTTTATTATTATTATTTTTTTTACAAAAAAAAAACTCAGGTGAAAATACAGGTTCAAGGGCATCAACATGCCAGGAAAAACCATTCGAGAATTGATGTGGGAAAGTTCTTGCAATTACCGTAAAGATATGCTGCCAGGGCAGCAGCCATGGCAGCAACAGGGGCAGCAAATGCCGATGCCGCAGCAGCAAAAATTTTTATGGTACGATCAAAACCCACAAAATTTTTTATACCATAACAGCTTTGCTACAAAACCCGACCTGCCCTGGCAATGTCATCATCCTCAAGAGCAGTCAAAATCCTTAGAAGACACACTGCAAGCCTTCATGGCAATCATTCAAAAAGTGTCGGCTTCTACAAACGCAAGTATCGCCAAGATGGATGAACTATTGAGCAGACCTGTCCTCATTCATGCCACGACTGAATCTGAAATCCCGAGGCAAGATGACAAGGACGCCCATGTGAAGGAATACCCAACATATGATGAGTCTAAGCAACAACTTGCCATGACAATGATCGAGGAGCCGGAATGGAGCAACACCGCGACAACGCTGAGTGAAATTCAAGAGAATGTCACGGCAGCAACAACTTTTGAGGCAGAAACTCCATTCAAAGCGGAAACTGCCGCCTCGACAGAAACTGCCGCCTCGACAGCAACTGCTGCCTCGACAGCAACTGCCGCCTCGGCAGCAACTGCTGCCTCGACAGCAACTGCCGCCTCGGCAGCAACTGATGCTGAAGCAGCAACGACATCAGAGGCAAATTCTCAACTCACCACCTCGATCATGCCTGACCAAGATTGCACACATCCATCCCTGTCATGGCACTCGCACGACCACCTAGAAGAGCTACCCAATGACAATGCCTCGCCGATGGAATATGAGCAGGTAATAAACGAACCTTTTGAATTATATGAAAACTCACCAATTTCATTGCAGGTATTTGAGGAACCAAAGCCGGTGGACACAGAATCATCAAAATCTCTACTGATGGAGATCTACGAGTGGTCAACAGAATTTGGTATAGAGAGTGATGGCACCTACCAATGTCCCATTGACCTACAAAGTAACCTGATAAAAAACTGTCAAAATAACTGCCTGCCGCAGCAGCAGGCACGGCAGCAAGGGATACATTCAACCACAACAACATTCAACGAAAACAAGGTAAGTTTGTGGTCGAATGTCAATTTGATTATTTCTAATCATATATTCATGCCCTCAGAAACATTACCAAGAAGGGAGGACTTCATGGACTACAAAGGGAAGAGAAAGAAAGGAGCCCCCAACATGAGAATAATCACCAGATGGAGGGTACGGATGGACTTCAAGAAGTACCGGAAACGACGCCTCAAGCATTATCAGGGGACTGAAGCCCCATGAATATAGGAAGTGGTTACCTTAGAAGATGCCCCACATGGCATCCCTAACTTAACTTAACTTTTATTTTTATTTGTTTTATTATTATTAGGAAATAAGGTTTATTCTATTTTAATAATGTTTTTATAGGAAATAAAGGAGTCAAGAAGGACAGGAGAAGTGACTCAAGCCCACCATCCATCCACCAGCCCAACAGAGCCCATTTATTAAAGCCTGTCGTTTCGGCTGCCGCCGCAGACGGATAAGACAGGCTGTCAACAGACTGACACGGCAGACGCAGAAGCGTGCGGCAGACGTGTAACAGACGCATAAATGCGTGTCAGACGCGTCAGACACGCTAAATACCATCCGTCGCCACGTTATTCACGCCTGCCGTTACAGCATTAAACGGGCAGCAACTCGACCGCTATAAAACCCCGTTTCCATTTTCATTTTTTCTCACTTCTGTTTACTCTTCCTTGCTTTCTCCCCTAGTTTTATTTGCTTTCTTCATTTTTCACAACCCTTGCAACTAACATGTCGTCTAGACAGACCCGCCGTAGTGCTGCCTCAGGCTCTTCACCAGCAGCAGCGACGCCCTTCGCCACAAAGGAATTATGGGAGGAACGTGGTTTCGTGTACATCCGAAAGGCACCTAACATGGGACTCCGGCCGTTCATCGTACAAGCCATCACGGCTCAACTATGGGAGCACTTTGCTGAACAACCGGCAGAGCTAAACGACACATTAGTCCGGGAGTTTTATGCCGCCATAGACAGCAGAACGGCGACATCTGTCATCGTTCGAGGTGTTCAGGTGCCATTCACTGCCGACAGCATCAACCACATGTTTGGCCTCTACGTTGGCCCCGATGACGATGCCCACCAGAAATTTCTCGACACCCTCGATGCTGCCGCTTATGATGCTGTCATGGTAGAGTTGACAGAGGAGGGAACATCATGGACAACCAGCAAAAAAGTGTATCATGCCTTCGTCCCACCACACGACAGTCAACCGGCAGCGGCTCGCCCTAATTCATTCCATCATGCACGATAGGCCTATCAATGTGGGCCGTTATATGAGGGACAGCATCCTGGACTGCACCTTCCGCTCCGACTCCCGCCTCTGCCTGCCGTTCACAATAACCTCCCTCTGCCGATGTGCAGCTGTCCCCGAGGAACCCTCCGACAAAATAATCAAGGGCAGAGGCTGGACAGACAACAACATCAACAGCCTCATGGAGCTGGTAGTGGCTACACCTGTCTCATCTTTCAATCCAGCCGGCTCCCCAGAAGAATCATCAGAGGAGCCTGTCCCTGAACCTGCCGCCGCAGCCGCTCCGACAGACCAGTCTGCCCTCATCCTTGCTGCGCTACAACGGGTAGAGGAGAGACAAATGGGATTGATGACGTTCATTCGGGACTTCGCTAACTCGACGCCAAGACGCCGCCGTCAGATCCGTCTCAGCAGCAGCAGCGAGGACAGCGATTGAAAATTTAAGTCTTTATTTTCCTCTTATTGCTGCCTGCTTTTATATTTTTGTGATGTACTTTTTCTTTCTTTTATTTTTCGTCTCATTTTGCATTGAGGGCAATGCAACCCTTGAGTTTGGAGGTGGCAACCCTCCATATTTAATGGAGTCTTTAGCACATCTTTTGATTATTTGTTGTGTCCTATTATTTACTTATTTTTCTCTTAAAAAAATCAGAAAATATAAAACTATTGGCTTAAAACTGTGAAGTTAGCTTACCTGTCATGACGGCTCTGTCGTGGCAGCATCTTTAGGACAGGTTAAGGAGAAGTTTAGAGCCTTTCTATAGTTCTGAAAACTTAAACACTTTTGTGACTGTTATATTGCTTAGATTTCTGTTAGCCAAACAAGAATAGGAAGCTTAGAACTTGAATAGCCCCTAGAGGTGCCTAACACTGGCTCTAGGAAAGAAGTTTAGCAAAAGAAAATCAAAAACCTAGAGGTGCCCGAAACCGGCTCTAGGAAGCTAACTAGAGGTGCCCAACACTGGCTCTAGAAAAATTTAGCTTGAAAATAGAAGAAAAAGAAGCATGAAAATGTGCCTTCTAAAAAAATAAACTTTGGCATAAAAATTTAAGTTAAGAAGTTGAATATTCTAGTGAAACTAAGAGAGTCTTAGCATATAACTGTTCACAAGCATGCACACACTGCACGAGAGCTATAGGGAGATTCCGGACAGATCCTAACCTTTCCGACAGGTTGCTGCCGCCATAGAGAATGAGCGACGGGTAAGGGACAGTTCACTGTTTGAAGGCCAACACAAAAATTTTCATTTTTCCTTTAAGTCTTGATTGCTTGAGGACAAGCAAAAACTTGAGTTTGGGGGTGTGTTGAGTGTGTAAAAGTTCTATTATTTACACCCTTTTTACCAATATTTCTGCTGCATTCAAGCATCATTGCATTGCATTTAGGTTAGTTTTCAATAAAACATCACAATTATATAAAAGGCACGGATTCTACTAAAAGATGGCTATTTTTGCAGGTATCTGTCATAGTAGACGATGAAGGCAGGCGCAGGGCAGAGAAGCAGGAGAGCGGAACTGGACAAGCAGCCGAAGAAGACGAACCTGTCATGGACCTGTCGTGACAGCATGGTGACAGCAACTTTATAAAGAGGAAAAGTCAAGTGGACCTCGATAGATAGAGAAAAATCTGCTCGTCTGTCGTGTGAAAGCCATATATTTTTCCAAGCCCCAGATCGAAAGATATGTCAAGCCAAAGCTCAAAGAGAAGAAATTCCTAAAAGCAAGGATGCGGCTGGAAAGTAGGAGACTTTAGAGATTTAGTCTTTATTAGAATCTTACTTTTAATTAAAGTTGTAATCCTTGTTACCTTAGATAACTTGAGCCCAAAGCTTATATAAGGGCATAGATTTAACCTAGGAGCATAGCCGATTACCCCAGAACCAAAACAAAACCCCTGCCGTCCACCCGTCACCGACATGTTCTAAATTCCCCCTAGGGCTACGGGTTGTTTTGTAAAGTAGTTGCAAGGGTTGCTTTGTTTTAGGATTTTTCAGTTCAATAAAATAAAACTTCAAGTTCTCTTATTTTGGTTTTAACATCTTGCAAGAGCATCGGGAGAGCATTGTGAGGTTATCCATTTACTTAGCATCGGGAGAGTTAAGTATACGAAAGAAATAAGAGCGCGTTCTCTAGTTTATAGTTGAACCATCTCGTGCCTAGGGATAGGGCGAGGTTAAGTGGCTAAGGAAGAATTCATACACATCGGTGTTCATCCTTCGATTCACGCCGGGAGGTATCATCAAAGACGTGTTCATCGACAGACTTGTGCCTAGGGATAGGGCAAGGCAGATCTGGGATTCTTGCCAAGCTTGAAGTACGGAGTTGGTGTGTCTGCTGCCGCGACAGCTAACGGACAGCCGCCGCGACAGGTGCTGTCGACGACGGGCGCGACGACAGAACTGGATTTCCTAAGCACTGCAATACCTGCACTACTGAGCAATTCAATACCAGCCCATTATCTCTATCTTGATTCTTCTACTCTTTTATTTGCGTTTTCTTTATTATTTTCGTGACAACAATCTTAATCTATTCTTTTCCCCTTGTGCAGATAACGAAGGAAAGGGTTAGCCCAGTCCCTGTGGAGACGATATCCGATACTCTAGTATCACTTTATTACTTGCGACGTGTACACTTGCACTCAATTGCGATAGACACTTTTACACGCAACACTTATATTTAAAAAAGGTTCACAAACAAGTAAATATGTAAATTTGTACAGTTTTCACACAACATATGTATAAAAAAACTACTCGTCTACTATTATTTCAAGAACAAATTAAGTGACATTATTTAGTTTAGTGATTGAAATATTGTTTTTTCAATTTTATTTGGGACAAGTTATATAATGTTTAGATCTTGATTTTTGGTGTGCGGTTATAATAACCTTTCATTTTAACTTATTTTGTTATAAAAGTAGCTCGAATCTTAATTTCACTTTTAACCTATTTTGTCATAAAAGTAGGTCGAATCTTAATTTCACTTTTAACCTATTTTGTTATAATATTGTGATTGTAATATATAAGAGGATATGAGTTCAAACATATTTAGATGTTTAATTTATTAGTAGGAAAGAGTTTGAATAATTTAAGGGTAACTATACCATGCACTGGTGGCGAGAATCTTTAATTTTTACAAGTGTCTTAGGTTTAGGGACTTATTTTAAGGTTTAAATTTAGAACTTTAGTTTTAGGGGTTTAGAATGTTAAGCATACAACATGCTTGATATAAATGCAGCAGATATATGAATTGTATAGGGAAAGCTTGATTCATTTCATTGCTAAAGGGTGTTTAAATACACGATGAATGGAAACCCTAGTGTGTCAGCACATGACACGTGTATTGTCATTTGATTCCTTCTGATCGTTTCCAACAAACTTGGAGGGGATTGTTTGCATGGACAGCTGTGTATTTGCCAGCTCATGCAGAGGTATTTTGGCATTTTCTTCAACATTTCCCGGGCTTGTTTTTTCTTCAAGTTGTCGAGTGTTGAGTTGTTTACGCAGTGCTTCGAACTGAAGCGTGGGAAGAGCTTTGGTGAGTATGTCTGCGATTTGACAATGAGCTGGGATGTAGTTGATTTGAAGTAGTCGTGAGCTGACTTTCTCTCTGACAAAATGAAGGTCAAGGTCCACGTGTTTTGTTTTCGCGTGGAGGACGGGGTTGGCTGCCATGGAGACTGTGTTGGTGTTGTCGCACCAGAGTTGAGGAATGTTATGAACCTTGATTCCCTTTTCAGTGAGTGCGGATTGAACCCAGATGATCTCAGACACAGCATCAGCGAGGCTTCTGTACTCAGCTTCGACAGATGATCTTGAGACTGCGCGTTGTTTCTTCGAACACCATGTGAGCAGATGGTGGCCAAGTTTAACACAGTAGCCTGATGTGGAGCGGCGGTCGTCGACATCACTGCCCCAGTCAACATCCGAAAACGTAGTGAGTTGGAGGTTGTCACTGGATTGTGGTTGAAACCAGAGGCCATAGTCAAGTGTGGTGCTTAGATATCTCAGGATCTTTTGAATGACCTGCCAGTGTTTTTCAGTAGGGGATTGCATATATTGTGCAGCTTTGTTGACAACAAAGGCTAAGTCTGGACGGGTGTGACATATATATTGAAGTGCCCCTATTATGCTTCGATAGGGTTGAGCCTCAATTAGGGGAGAGCCATCTAATTTGCTGAGCTTGGGATAGGACACCATGGGTGTTGAAACAGCTTTGGCACCCAGGGTGTTTGTTTTGTGTAGCAAATCCAAAATGTATTGTTGTTGCGATAAGAAGAGGCCCCCTGCATATGGTGTGACTTCAATGCCTATGAAATAGTGTAGATGGCCTAGGTCTTTGAGGGAGAACCTGTCATCAAGAGCTTGTATAATTTGCTGCACTTGAGATTCAACATTTCCTGTGATTAACATGTCGTCTACATAGACAGCTAGGTATATGGTTAGAGCATCACGATTGAGGATGAAGAGTGTTGAGTCTGCTTGTGATGCAAGAAAGCCTTGTGTGCTTATAAAAGATTTAAGCTGAGCAAACCAGTTCCTTAGTGCCTGCCTGAGACCATAGATGGCTTTCTTGAGCTTACAGAACAGTGGCTTCCCTGTTGAATTCTGTTGAATAAAGCCAGCAGGCTGGTGCATATACACAGCTTCATGCAGTTCACCCTTTAGGAATGCATTGTTTACATCCACTTGGTGAATGTGCCATTGGTTTGTGACTGCAACTGAGATTAGGATGTTCACAGTGAAGAAGCGTACCACTAGGCTGAACGTTTCCATGAAATCGAGCCCTGGTGTTTGAGAGTAGCCTTTGGCTACTAGCCTTGCTTTGAGTTTGCTGACTGAACCATCAGCATTATGTTTCACTTGAAATAACCACTTACTTCCTATGGCTTTCTTGCCTGGTGGTAGTTCAGTGAGCTCCCAAGTATCATTGTCACAAAGAGCAGTGTACTCAAGGTGAACTGCTTCAGCCCATGATGGATGGTCGAGGGCTTCTTGAATGTTGGTGGGTGTGGTGATGGTGGCATAAATTTTTGGTTTGAAGGTTCCAACCTTGCTACGTGTTACCATAGGATGTTTGTTGGATATGGGAGGATTTGGTGGAGGGTCAATAGTGGTTGGGTCAGTTGGTGTTATGTGTGGAGGAGGTGATGGTTCATGAGGAGGGGTAGATTGTACTGGGAAGGTATCAGGTTGAGGATTTGGTGGTGTTGGTTGAGGGGTGTTTGAGGGTTGACATTCTGTAATGTTTGGTGATGTAGGAGGAGATTGTGTGTTGGGACTATTGGGTGGGGTAATGGTGTTGGTGTTGGTGGATGAGGAAGGTTGAGCAGATGTGTCTGGCATAGTGGTGGGGTTGATGGGTGGATTAGTGGAGGAGGGAGCTAGATTGGGAAAAGCTCGAGATCGATGAAAGGAAGGTGGAGTATTGTCTGGTGGAGTTGGTTTGGCACAGGGGAATATGGCTTCATTGAAGGTAACATTTCTTGAGATATAGATCCTGCCAGTTTCATCTGCACACTGGTAACCTTGATACTTGGGGGAGTAACCAAGAAATAAGCAGGGCTTGGTTCTAAAGGAGAGCTTATGGTTGTTGTAGGGTCGTAGGTTTGGATAGCACTCGCATCCAAAAACCTTGAAGAAGGTATAATCTGTGGGTTTCCCAGTGAGTCTCTGATGCGGGGACTGATTGCCAAGTTTCCTTGTTGGTAATCTGTTGATGAGGAAGACCGAAGTAAGTACATCATACGACCAGTATCTCATTGGCATGGAGGCTTGAGCTAAGAGGGATAATGTCATATCAATAATATGCATGTGCTTGCGTTCTACTACCCCATTCTGTTGGGATGTGTAGGGGCAAGTTAGGCGTTGCTGAATGCCCAGAGATGGTAGGAGAGTGTCAAGGAACTGGAACTCACCACCTCCATCTGTCTGAATTGCCTTGATACGAGAATTGTATTGGTTTTGCACTAACCTGAAGAAGAGATTAAATGCAATTGAGGCTTCTGACTTGGTCTTTAACAGATACACCCAGCAGTTTCTTGTGTGCATGTCAAGAAAAGATATATAATAGGAGTAGCCATTGGAGAGAACGGGTGCAGGGCCCCAAATATCAATTTCCACTAACTCAAATGGAGTGTCATACAGGGTTACAAAATTTTTGAATGGCAAGGAGTGACATTTGCCTAATTGGCATGCACTACATACAACATTCTTGTCTACAACCAGTGACTTATTCAATGTTGTGTTGATAACTTCAGACGATGCATAACCCAAGCGTCGATGCCAAAGCCAGAATGGTGAATGGTATTGAACTGATGTGGAGTAGGCATTGATGGTGTTGCTGAACGAGTCTCCTGAAAAGGTGTAAAGGCCCCCCTCTTGAACTCCTTCCAACAGTATAGAACATGTGTCCTTATCCTTCACATAACAACAATCCTCATGAAATTCAAGATACACTGAATTATCCTTAGTGAATTTCGAAATGGATAAAAGATTTCTTGTGATTCGAGGAACATGTAAAAGATCACGTAGTATAAGTGTACGAGAGGTAGTGGGAATTTCAGAATAACCAACTCTAGTAATTGAGAGAGAAGAGCCATCACCAATGTATACTGAGCCCTTACCAAAATAGGGAGAACCTCCTTGAAGAGAGGCTGTGTTGTTGGCTACGTGGTGTGTAGCTCCAGAGTCGGGGTGCCAAGCAGTGGAAGATGCAACCAGAGTGTGAACTTACATTTCAGCAGATGGAGTGTCATTGGAGGGAGGAGAGTCAGTGTTGGAAGATTCATTGATATATGGATCATATGCAACCTCAACAGTGTCTTGTTTGAAGGAGCAGACATTAGCCTGGGTTGAGGCCTGGTTGGTAGGACTTGCTCTCGGTTGGGTGGAAGTGACCCCTTTGAAGGACTGGTCAAAACGATGCCAGCAGCGGTCGACTAGGTGGCCAGGTTTGCCACAAAGTTGGCACTGTATGCGGGGATTGGTGCCACGATATCGACCACGAGAGTCATCACGGGGTTGGGTGTTGGTATTGTTGGAGTATGAGGTGGTTTTGATGCCAATGGGGAGCCTTAGTGGATCAGTGACACGAGATTCAGCATCGATAAGAATGGAGACAGCAGCATCGACTGTATATGGCTCCTTGCTAGCGGAGATGACTGTTACGAAAGGATCGTACTCAGAGGAGAGACCATTCAGGATGGTGGCGATGTGCTCAATGGGTGAAACGGGACTGCCACACGAGGCCAAGAGATCGCAAATTTCCTTTATTTGCATGGTGTAGGTCCTCATTGACAGTGAAGCTTTCTTAATGGAGCGTAATCTGCAGTGAAGGTGCATGATTCTTGTTGTGGACAGTTGAGAGTAGATGCCAGTAATGGTGGACCAGATAGTTGAGGAGGATTTAGCACCTACTAATTGAGGGAGAACGTTGGAGCTCACGGTGGAAAGTATCCAGGAAGCCAACGAGTTGTCCTGCTTCAGACCTTCCCCCCACATCAACCGATGATACTTCTGATAGCTCCTTCTCCAACAAACGAATCAGCCTTCAACTAGATGACACCAACTACCTACTATGGAAGCAACAAGTTACCTTGCTCATTCGCGGTCAGGGTCTCGAAGGATACCTCGATGGCTCCATCACTCCTCCACCAAACCAGTCGAGTCAGGCATGGTGAGGATGAAGAAGAGGGACCAGGGGACACCTTAGGCTACTAATACCATGTTAAGCATACAACATGCTTGATATAAATGCAGCAGATATATGAATTGTATAGGGAAAGCTTGATTCATTTCATTGCTAAAGGGTGTTTAAATACACGATGAATGGAAACCCTAGTGTGTCAGCACATGACACGTGTATTGTCATTTGATTCCTTATGATCGTTTCAACAAACTTGGAGGGGATTGTTTGCATGGACAGCTGTGTATTTGCCAGCTCATGCAGAGGTATTTTGGCATTATCTTCAACATAGAATTTAGGGTTTGAGGTTAGAATTTAGGTGTTATATGTTAAAACCTAAACATGAATATATTACCCTAACATTTAAACCATCAATTCTAACCACGACCCCTAAATTTAAAAACTCTAAATCTAAAATATCTGTGAAAATGAAATTTTTACCGTCGGTGCTTGAAATATTTTCTTATAATTTAGATAGCACATTTAAAATGAGAAGACATTGTTGCATTGATAAGATTTTACAAAGGCATAATATTTTCATATATTATATATATAACATTTATAAATATTAAATATGTTTTAAAAAATAAAAAGTCGTAATCATAATTCATAAGTGTTAACTGTTAAGTATAGTGATGATACTACCCTTTTAATAAAATATAATTTTTAAAAATTTTAGAAAATATATTACAAAAAGTGGCATTCATGAACTTCGAATTACATAATAAAATAAAAGTGAAAGATGTTTAAAAAAACGTACATAAATCTATATATAATATTGATATATAAAAAAACAAATGAAATAATGCAATGGTGACATAAAATAAAAAAGAGAAAATCCAGCATGGGAAAGAGCAAGTATATGGTGCAGGCAACTGAGTGACAGACATGAAAACAACAAAATAGGTAAAGAAGAATGTTACAAATCCCTAGAAAAAAAAAAGAAATTTGAGTGACATACCAAAATATTCTTCTGAATCTGGATTGGGATTTTTTTCCCATATCATTAAATATACTAAAAACAACGGGTTGGTCCAAGTGATAAACAGTTTAATATCATTTAAGTAAGATTTTGTGTTTGAAACGTTGTGTACGTAGAAAATCTCAGTTGAAAGACTCACCCACCAAAATTAAGTGTGCGACGCAGGTCGATCCGAATTAATTCAGACGAATCACTGAAAACCGAAAAAAAATAAAAATATAATAATAAATATATTAATAGTTATTTTAAGACAATTCTACATCTCATCAATCAAACACAAAAATACTGTGTTTCAGTTATATAAACTAAATAAATTAATATAATATTTTTAACAATGTTTTCAAATAATGTTACATTCATTTCTGATAATATTATTCTCTCGTATAATGCTACATTACGTGAATATTTTTTTAATATTTTTATAAATCAGACTCAAACTTGAAAATGTTTGCATTTGAAAAGAATTAAACTCAAATTCGAATTTGATGAAAAAATTTAATCAATTATATTTGAATATTTTTATCAACTTGTTAATAGTGGGGTGTAAACTCTAATGTTGAATTAATAGAGATAATTGATGACGGGAGAAGGGTGTTTTTGGTAATTTAATATAGGGATATTAATTAATTAAATAAAGTGATTAAACTATCATCAAATTTCTTTGAAGGTAATTGTGGATAACACGCCTATTCAAAAAAAATTATGGATCGCTTGTGTGCGTTAATTTATTGAAATTTAAAATCGAACTCATGTACTAGAATAGAATTGTCAAAAAATAATATAAAATTATTAAGAAAAAAAGAGAATAATATATTTTTAATAAGATGAGTCTAGAACGAGCAACTCACCGTTATACATCACTAACTTTAAATATCATTAATTTTTAATATTTTTTAAATAAATATTATGATTATGATGGATTCAACGTAAAATTAAAAGAACAATAAAATGATATTATAATCGGCAATATTTAATTGTATTAAACCCAGATTTATGAACACATTGTTAATTATCGAAAAAATAAATTCATTGAATCCAAGCGTCAGTGCTAGGCTTGGAATTGTCATCGAAAAGATCAATGGTGGCACTGATGCTTGATTTATAAATCTTAGAAGCTTTAACTTCTTGTTTGGTTGAGTTATAAGTGTCGTGTTGTATTATTTAATACGTCTCCATTATGAAATTTATTTTTATATGTATATTTAGTAGGTGTAAAATTTAATACGACATATTATTTTATACATAAATCGAGTAATATTTATTACGGAGGCGGAGATGATGTTTATTTAACACGCTAATTTTACGCAAGTTTTGTCCATTATACGATGGTACTACTTTTCACGTATTTACATCATGAACCTCAAACTATACCTTAAACCTCAAACCATAAACCATGAATCACTAGACACTAAACCACAAACATTAAGTCATGCACTTTAAACCTTAAACAAAAACTCCAACATAAAGTCAAGTCTAACCTTTAAACCATAAGTATTGAACAATGAACCATGAAATTCAACCCCTAAACTTTAAACTCCAGACCTCAAACATCAAACCATAAACTATAATTCTAAACAAAAACCCCAACCCAACCCAGGAACCATAAACATTGAACACTAAACTATAGGCCCTAGACCTTGAACACTACACCTTAAACCCTAGACTATAGACTCTACGTCATACATCAAAAATCTTAAACTCCAAACCATAAAACTTAACCATGAATCATGCACCATGATTCAAACATTTGAACCCATGAATACTAAACATCAAACCACAACCATAAAACTTTGAACCCTAAACCTTAAACCATGAACACTAAACCACATACACCAAACCCTAAACATTTAACCATAAAAATAACATAATAATTATTGTCAAAACAAGAGAAAAATATGAAGTTAGAATTTTAAGGGTAAAAGGATACATTTCTACATAACACTTATCTTATAACTTTATCACAAATTTCACATCCAAAAACCTTTATCTAGTAACAAGCACATTTCATTCATCGTTTTAATACACAACTGTTATTTAATGCAACACACTTCTTTTACATCGGCTACAGGGTCGGTCTTGAGATTTTAGTGGCCCGTGGTGAATATAAAAAATGGGCCACAAATTAAAAATTTAAATTACGGTTGCGGTCGTGTTTACAATCACGTTAGGTTTTATCATGGTTGCAGACATTATAGATGTTATTTCGGTCACTACGAGTATCGCAGTTGTGAAATCTCTTAATAACATATGCTGTTGTGGACATAACAGTTGTGAGTATCGCGATTTCAGATGGTGTCGCTACCCATAGTCGAATGTAGCATATAAATTGGGGGTGCAATTGATCCCACTTGATTTGTTGGGGTACGGGATTTTCAAGGAGGTAATATAGAAGTTTTCATAAGAAATATTAGATTTGACCTCACTTAATTTGTTAGGGTATGGGGCCAACAATGTTTATTTTAATGGTATAGAAATTCTCAATACCTTATACTTCACTCCTAACCACACTATAAGAAAATCCTAGCTCTGCCTCCACTATCGCCATGTAACGATTGTTGTTGCAGTTGCATACCGTTATTTAAATATTTGTCCCTAATAGCAAATAACAGAAAAAAAATTAAACTTAAGAGTAGGTCCATAATAACAAGTATTGAAAATTTGGGCCCTAATAAAAAAAATTGAAATTTTGAAATTTAAGAGTATGCCCAAAAAACAAGTATTAAAAAAAGATGAATTTTAAGAGTATAACTCTAATAATAAATACTGGGAAAAATATTAAAACTCCATTAACAAGTATTGAAAAAATTGATCCCCTAATGAAAAATATTAAAAAAATAAACCCTTAAAAATAATATAATTCGAATAAATTACAAACGTGTAACTTCCTTAAGCGGTGGGTCCTGGGCGGTTGCCTTTGCCAAGGGCCGAGCTTGATCCGTTGTACCAAATAAGGCGTAACAATGTTATTCTAACACCTAAACCATAAGTTTTAACTACAATATCTAATTCTAAACACTTGAATTCAAAAAATAAGAAGAATGTAGAAATTTTTTACTGTCAGTGTATTAAATATAAATCCTTTTTATTATTTATATAAAAAAATTAAAAGTGCTATAAGGAAAGTAAAAGACGAATAAGAGAAAAAACAAGAGAGATGTAAAAGAAAGAATTATGTGTTGTATTTTTCATATAAATTATATGCAATGTCTTCTTCAAATTCTATATTTATAAACATAAAATGATATAAAACTCTAAGTACATAAAACTTTTATTTAGTAGTTAATTTTTTTTGAACAATAGCATCTAAACTTTATTTATCACCATAAAAGATAATAGAATACAATGCACCCAAAAAAAAGAGACGAGTTTCTTAAAAATCTCTTACAATAGTGCAAAGAAAAGTAGACCTTCCATCGAGATTAGCATACCAAAATTCAGAAATCTTTCTGAATCTCTTTGTCTCTATCCAAAAGAGACGATTTACGGGGTGAAAAAAGAGTGGTGAGTGAACCAAGTTATCAGGCATATTGCTCTGCTACCTAGGTCTGATTATATCGGCAACCAACCATCAAACGAGTGGGGATCCATCTTTCTAAGATCACCGACAAAATCATAATCAGAGTTAGCGTCACAAAGATCTTTGTATGAGCATCAACCGACCGCTAAGGTATGTTGAAATCATACCACAAGGACAGATGAAACGAACTACAAAAGAATAATAAAAAGCGTGTCACAAAGACATAGGAAATATGTCCCACAATGACATAAATTTTTATTAAAATAAGAAAAACAAGAAAAATAATAGACCCGATGATCGACAATCAATACTAATAATAGTTACCGACCACCACTTAAAAGAAAAAAAAGAGCAAAATTGCAGGCCGCAGAAGTTTAGAAGAAAACAATAAAAAATGAGAGAGGGCTTTTGAATAACTAAAAATAAAGTTATATAATAAATATCTACATATATAAATATTTACAACTAAAGAATTTTATTATAGTGGCTGGTGATACAGGTTTATTTAGGGATGAGTATGGGTCGGGTTTTTTGTCCACCCGGACCTAACTAAAAAATAAACACTTTAAACTCGCACTCGACCTGACTTGAACATATTTTTTAAAAAAATTGACTCGACCCGACCTAAAAATAAATATACAAAATTCGACCCGACCTATATAAAATAAATTAATTTTAGGGACCTAATTATAAAAAAATAATTTTAAGGGACTTAATTGTAAAAATATTATTTAAAGGACTAAATTATAAATAAAAATTCAATTTTAATGACTTAATTATAAAATATATATATAAAGAGGGGTATTATTATAAATATCCCTAAAAAATTTAAGAGAAAATTACACTATTAGTCTCATATCGGTTTGGATATTTTCCACCCTAAACTCGAACCCGAGTTTATCATCAACAAAATCAAGCCCGACCCGAACCTATTTTTTTTATTAAAAAATCCGACTCAATCAGGTCGGATCGGGTCAAAACCCATCGGGTAAGGATAAAATGCTCTTCCCTAAGTTTATTGTGTTCAGTTTTTGAATATATATAGATATATAATAATTAAATAATAAAAGAAGAAAATATATGTATTAAAAATTAAAATTCCAAGAATTTTAATTTTGGATATACTATTAATTTGATAGAATGTGGGTACTGTTTACTGGTCAACGGTGAATAGAGGATTGAACGGTGATTAGATATTTTGTTTGACATTGAGGAGTTGACGTGTGATGTGATGCCCAATCAAACCCAACCAGCTGGACTCCATCCATCAATTGAGGGGGAAGGAATCCTTTGGTTTTTTCACCTATATTTTTCTTCTTTCAAAATTAGATTTTATCGCATCTGAAAAATATCTCATGTAGTTGCAGTAGAAACGAAAAGAGTTTATATTTTTATACTAAAGTTTAGGGTTTATGAGTTTAAATTTATGGTTTATAATTTAATGTTAGTATTTATAGTTTATGGTTAGATGTTAGTGTTTATGTTTTAGGGGAATATGGTTATAGATTTGTGTTTTAACCTATAAACCCTAAATTATAACAACACACCTTAAATTCAAAATTCCTACACTTTAAACCCTGAACACCATTAAATCCTAAAATTAAGACGTTTGTACAAATTTTTTATTTTAACCGCATGTGCATGGAATAATTGCCCTATTTTTATAATTTTTTTTGAGTATCGTATAAAGTTTTAATATTTTCATGTTCGCTTATAGTTTATATTGAGATTTTTGAAATCAGTGATTTTGATACCTCAATAATGTTGCCTCTAATATAAAAACTTGTGTTATTTATTGTGAATGAAATATAACATATCATTGCATCCAATATTTGTGTCAAATAATAAATTTTCTTACTTTATTTAAATATATAAAATATTATTAAATACACTTTCAATGGAAGAAATTCACAAATCGTGTTGAGATGATGACATATAATTATCACTACTCTACGTGTCTAATTTTTTTACTAGCAGTATATCAAATATTAATATGAGTATTATTTGAAAAATCATTTAATACATGTTGACGTGTAGTCTTTATATAATATAATATTTTATATTTTAAAATTTGGAGATTTAGTTAATAATTTTGAGTTTAGAAATATAGTTTGCATGGTTTATGATTTATAATTTTTGGTTAAAAATTAAGGTTAAAGTTTTAAGGTTAGAGGTTTAAATTTTATTTTTTAAGATTAATTATGTAAACTTATGTAAAAAAAATTATATATATAAACAACTTGTAACACTCGGGTTTAGGGGTCGGGTGAAAATAATATTTTAATATTATTTTGGGTTCAGTTTTATAATTAAAATAATCTTTTGGGCCTCGGGTTTCAAAAACAAACATTTTGTGTTGGACTAAATTGAAATGAAACTCAATTTGGAGGGATTTTAAAGAAAATGGAAAATAGCCATTCATTAATGGCAATCTTGTAAATAATGCAACTTTCAATTTAAATCCCCTTTTATCATCTTTTCACTATTCATTCTCTTCCCCAACCAAAAACCAACGACAAAGAAGAGCTTTCAACTCCTTCCACTATTCCATCACATTGCTTCTTCATTTCAACTCGGTTTTGAAAGATAATATCATTTTTGACTTGTCCTCAACTTCCTCTCTTCAAAAGTACGAATAGTTTTCATTTTCTTCAATGTTTTGGAAATTGAGTTTTTAGAGGATTTGGTTAAAAATGATAACTTTATGATGTTTAACTTAAAATTTCGATTTAATGTTGTTAGTTATGAAGTCTATGAGTCAAATGATGCAACATATATGAATTTTACATGGTTTTAAGCTCATTCCCGGATTTGGGTTTTGTGGGGTTTTTTTTGAAGGGTTTTAGAATGGTTTTTGAGGTTGTTTTAGGTTGGAATTTGTGGGCTAATGTTAGTGTTATGGTTGGGGGTTGCTTTGGGATCATTTGGGGGTATAAAAAGTGTTGGAACAATGAGTTTTGATTGAGGTTTATGGGTTGTACGAGTTTGGTAAATTTGGGGTTTGTTCATGGCTTGAAATGTTGTGTTTGATGTTTGAATTATGTTCCGGGTTAGTTACTTTGATGCTTGGGCTGATTTGAAGTTGTTTGGATTATGTTGATGTTGTTTAGAGGCAAGAGCTTGTGTTGGTGAAGCATCGGGAGCGAATCCGGAAGCTTGAAGTTGGTTGATTGCTTAGTATTTGAGCTTGAAAGTGACGGTGAGTGGTTAATGTTTTCTAAATATTTTCCAAGTGTTTGGTCCGAGCATGTGGACTAGGTCGGGCTTGGTAGACCCACCTAGAGTTAGGATTAGGGTGGTAGCCTAATCCTAAGCTTAAACTAGAGACATTGGTTGAACTTTTAATTGATGCTTATGCCTCGTGATGTTTATGATATGATGATTTATGTATAATGTGTTATACATGTGTGATGAGGCATGGTTGTGATGCATTGTGATATGCATGTGGTTTATTCATGATTGTGATCATGGTGAGTTCGTGCTAAGCACGGAATTGGTTGTAATTGATAATGTGGATTGAGTTAAATGTTGGCACTAGTATGCTTGGGTACAAATGATCGATCATTAGGATGTTAGTGTGCACACATGAGTCAAATTCGCGTGTGGCCTTGGTGGCGTTGAGTCACCAAGGAGGAGTACGGGTTCGCCCGGAAATTGTTATATATATTAGTCGATGATGAGTGGAATCTCATCGACGGGGCGTGAGGATGAGTGAAATTCCCTCCGCGAGACCGGTGATGAGTGTAATCCCACCGTGAGGTAAAGTGGTTGTTGGATGTGAGTTCCAACGTGTTTATCTACGTATTCGAGTCATAGCTATGTGCCAATATAAATTGATATGTTACCTTTTTGGATGATTATATGTGCTTACATATGTTAAGGAAATGAGCTTGTTGAGCATGACATGTTATTGGATATTTGTTCAAGCATCATTGACATTTTGGCTCTTGAGGATCGAAGGTATGATCATGCATTTACCTTGGTTGAGATCGTGCTTGGACCTTGCATTGTCGAGGTTTGTTTTTAAAGAGCTTACCCTTACTAAGCTTTATTGCTTACGCTCTCTTTGTTCGACAATGCAGATCAGTAGCTCGTGGGTTGCTAAGTGCAAGAAGGGGCCTCCAAGTGTGCTTCGTGGTGCTTGTTTAGCTATCAAGTATGAACATTTTAATTATGATGTAATGGTCAAGCAATGGAACATGTGATTGTGGTGTGATGTCTTTTGAAGTATGACAATGTTGTGTTTAGGAGCATGTTAGACTCCTTTTATATGTTTGTCAATTTGGCTTTTGGGATGAATGCCTTGCTTGTAAACCATGTTGGATTTTCCTATCTTATTTTGTCTAAGTGTTGGCCTTGTTGAAGCTTAATGCCCTTTTTAAATGTCATGTATGGATGCCTCATCTTATGCCTTGTGTGATTGAAGTATGTTTTGCCATAGGATCCATGCCTCTAGAATATGCTTGTAAGTGATGTGTTCTTCTTTGAGTTGTTTAGGGCTTTTGGGGTTGGTTGGAGATGTTTAAAGTTGTCTTTGGGATGTTGCAGACATCTAGTGTTTCGAAACGGGCTGAGCTGTTTCGGAACGGGTATGGCTCCAAGGACCCCATATCGGAACTCGTTTCGATACGGTTTGGCCACTGTGAACCCCTGTTTCGAAACAAGTATCGGAACACTTTGGCTACTGGAAATCTGAGAAATTGCCGATATGTTGGGGTTTCGAAACGAGTCTAGTTCTTTCGGAACTGTCAATGTCTCGTTGACCACGAGAAGTTGACCGTTGGGGTGTTTCGGAACGGTTGACCTCCGTTCTGATACGACCTTCTCGTGTGGGCTTGGGGCTGTTGACCAAGTCAAGGTGTTTCGATACACCTTAAGGGTGTTTCGAAACGGCCTGCCTAATAATCTAAAATGGACTGTTTTGCAAGTGATGTTCGAATGATCGTTTTTATGATTGCTTGTGTTTCCGCTGACGTGTCTCACATAGGACAATAGTAATGCATTTAGACAAGATAAATAAAAGAAATTTTCTAGGGTTGCTAACCGAGGGGGAACCTTAACGGGTTTCGCTTCGATTTTCCCCGTGTGGCCCACTTGGACCGGTCAAGCGTCCGGACCGAGACGAAGGGGTTACACAACTCTTATTATTCACCATTGAAAAGAGGATTTTAAAGTATTTTCCAACTCTTCATAATTATGAGTCAAACTTAAATTGATAAAACAAAATTTACTTAAATAACCGACTAAAATAAATTTGAATTCAAAATAAAATATTTAAATACCAAACTTTGAAAAAATTGTTAAATTAGAAATTTGTTACTTCAAACACCGTTATTGACTATGTATCTTCCGCATCTCTCAGCTCATTATTTAGCTCGTCAATATATATTTTGGCTTCGTTTTTTTATAAAGTTTCACTGAGATATAAAATGGAGTCGATGTGTGTTTTAAACATTTAAATCCTATAGCAGCATTTGTCTAATAAACGACGTTAAAGTACACGTCTATAGCGCTGTTTGTCCAGAAACGCCGCTAAAGCATGTGATATAACGACGTTTGCCCAAAACGCCGTTATATATCACTCTATCGCAGCGTTTATTCAATAAGTGTTGCTAAATGTATAAATTTAACAACGTTTACTAAAAAAATCCGTTTAAAGTACCGCTAAAAACATATTTTAGTGTAGTGTTAAATAATGTGATATTATTTTTAAATACCGTATGAAATGCTTTTAAGATATGACATGTGATTAATAAAGTTTAGAATTAGATGATTAATTAGTGTGGTTTTGCTTAATTGGTATAATAATAAAGTGATAATTAGACAAACTTTTGTGTTTAATTTAATTAAAACATGATTTGACGTTGTTTAAAGCTTAAACTTTGTTGTGGAAATGATTTCCTTTAGGTTTTATGTTACCCACGTGTTTGAAAAGTGATATAAAGGAAAATATCTTGTTACGTATAGCTATTGGGTTAGATGTTATTATTTAATTAATTAAAAATGATATAGTTTTAATCATAAGCTCACCTAAACATGTATACCATCAAAGTTTTTTTATTACTAATTTGATATTATTATTCCCCTATATTAAGAATATATTGAAATAATTAATACTGTTGAAATTTTAGATAAAAATAGTTTGGTAGATTTAAATACTGAATTTGACATATTTTCAATTAAAGGTTTCATGAATAAGTTATTCGTCTAGGAGTGAGTATTTGATTAAGTCGAGATAACAATTTTGAATTAGTTGAGTTGATAAGTTATAATTTATCATTCACTTTATTTGATTATTTTCTAGTTGAGTCGAGTTTATGAAGTTTGAGTTGTTCGAGTTTTTGCTCAAATTTAATTGTAAATACTCATAATATTATAATATTAATCGATTCTAATTTAAATATTTTTCTATAACAATATTTGATATACATATATTTTTCTTCACATCTGTAACAAGTATGAGTAAGTTTATGTAATGTTTTTTTGACAAAAAAACTATGTAATGTTATTTTATAAAACAAGTACTATCTAAAATTATATAATATATTTATAGTATTGTTTTTCGAAGCAAATATTTTGAGGAAAAATATTGATGGAAGTAAAAATGAGTCGAAAATTTGATGGAATTTTTTTACAAAGAGTTGCATGCATGAGACTAAATTGAACAAAATACAAAGTTGAGAGACTAGATTATATAAAAAAAAATTTGTTTTCAAAAGACAGAATTGAAGTTAGATGGTATTATCGCTATATGAATTATATTTTATCATTCAAATTTTGTTTGAATTTTTGTAATCAAATCGTGTTCGGGTTTAAGCGAATTTTTATGAATATGCTTGTAATTCAATCGACATCGTTTTTAAGGATAAAATTTTGATACACGGACTGTGTAAGAATTATTTTACATGCGACTTCATATTTACACTATAAAACCCTAAAATCCTAAATTCTTAACCATAGACCCTAAAGACTAAACCTTAACTATGAATCATATAGCCTAATTTAGAAACACTAACCTTAAATTTTAAATATTGAAATTTAAACACTATATAAAATATTTATGCATCAAATTTTTTTTTAATATAGAAATAAAATGATAGGTAATAATTTGATTAGGAAAATTCCTTCCTTCCTTAATCATAAGCACACATTCTCCCACCTATAATTTATTTCATGGCATTTCTTTCATCATCTATGTTCACACAAATGTTATCATAATCTTAAGCAAGAATCAATGCTATCATGCCAACTTTTCAACAATGTTTTTGCATAATTCTTTTAAATCTTAAAGTAAGACATGAACCCTCCCATTGTTTTAAATTAAGAAGGCATACAATGATTCCTTATGGGTTCAGTCATAAGATAAAACTAAGCATATTTAAGTAGCATTGGTGTAATGCTTTTCTAAAACTTAGAATCGACGGTGTATAGTTTTATATATTTAAATTAATAATAATATAATTTAAAGGAAAATTTTTGATATACAAATGTACACATACTTGTTAAATTTAGGGGTTAAAAATTTATTTAGGGTTTAAGTGTTTATGTTACCATGTTTATAATTTATTACTAGAGCTTAAGAATTAGGGTTAGAGAATTAAAAATTTGTATGAACAAAAATCTTATGTTCCTAAGTATGCCCATTTCTATGTCCCGCACTAAAAAACACTAAAAATTAGATTCTAAATCATAACCCTAAATTCTGCATCCTAAAACCTTCATTCTAAAAAATACATCATATCCCAAATCATAAACCCTAACTTTAAACCCTAAACAATTGGAGACACCAAAAAGACATAATTAAGGGGCATACGATTTCCATCATATAATTTAACGACATTAGAATTCCACCATGTCAACGTTCTTTAAATAAAAAAACACTTAAATGTAAAACCCAAACAATTGTTTTAGTAAAAAAGAATGAAGTTCTTTTGAGACACATATTCGAACAATTTTATCGACAAAGTGTACATAAATTTATTAATAAAAACAAATTAAATATTAAATATAAAAAATAAAAAATAAGGCAGGCGGACATGTTTTAGAAAAGAAACTTTGGCAGACGCCAACGAACTACAACGGGCTTAAAATATAAAAGGTTTTGGATCAAACTCTTACTATGTGTAATTTGTAAATATTTAGGGTTAACTTTTTCAAATCATAATCAAATTGATATAATATATAAATATTAATGATTTTATTGTAATTTATACCGACTTTATAAACTGTCATGCAGGGCGGAGTTTCCTTGGGGTCAAGAGGCCTGGGCCCTGTTGTAAATTTAACTGTTTAATAATTGTGGTATAATAATAATTTGGCCCTTATAAAAAGTAATTATTTAAATTAAAAATATTATATTTTATTAAATATATAATCAATTAGGGGTTAAACTAGAGGTGTAAATGAATCGAATTTGAACGAATAATATTTTGTTCATATTCGTTTATTTATATTTGAAGGTGTACATGTTCGGTTCGTTTGAATTTTTAATATCATATTTGTGTTTGTTTATTTATTATTGATGTTATTCATGTTCATTTGTTTAATGTTCACGAACATATTCGTTTAACGTTCGTGAACATATCTGTGTTATGTTCGCCGTGCTCATTTATATGACTGCTAACATGTTCATTTATATGTTCACCAAAATAATGGAATTACACCACTAGTCTTTAAGCTCATTAAGCTTCACGGTTTGAACCCAAAAGTTCACCACATGTTCAATTTAGTATAACATTCACCAATATTTAAAATGTAAAAAAAGGAAAAAAAAAGAAACCAAGTAAATGAGCTTATAAACGAGCTTCTTCATGAACATAAATAAAAGGAATATACATTTTTTCGTGTTCATTCGTTTATTAAACGGATATAAAAAGTTGTTCATACTCGTTTATTTAGCTTAATATACGAACGATTCACTAACAATTCGTTAAATGTTCTGTTCATTTACACCTCTAGGTTGAACTAAAAAAGAATGAGCATGTAACCTCAACATTTTTGGTTCAATAACAATTTAGGTCTTTATAAATTTAAATATTAGACAATTTAGGCTTTGCCCCATAAACTTTGAGTTTAAATACATAATAGCCATTGTATTTTTAAATTCAATATTTTGACCCCTGCTAATATTTGATCCTGGCTTCACCCCTGCTGTCATGTCATTTTTCATTGTTAGTCAACGGTTGGTGACTGAAAAATAAAATTGATTAGTTGGATGGCTAGAATATAACGTTTTATAACTAGGTAACCAAAGAAAAAAGGTTACCCGAAATTAAGTGACCACAATTGCAACTTACCCGAAATATTTATTATGTGTTCCAATTTAGAAATTTGTTTGTGCATTCCATGTTACTTCGAAACAATATTAATTACACCTTTGTAATAAAATTTATGTCAATTAAAAATAATTCAATTGTAAAGTATTATTTTAGTCCGATTTTATATTTAAATGAATTCACATATACTTACAAATTAAATTGTTTAAAACACAAATCACTTTAATTTTTTTTATTAACTAAAAACACTGACATTTGTTATGAACAACAAAGGGAAACATAAATCACTTGATGAATTCATTAATCAAAATTAATAAACGACATTTATTAACAATTTTCAATAAAATCGGTGGAATTAAATCAAAGTTCAGAAGTAGTGGTTGAAAATTAAATAACAACAAAAATAAAAAATAAAATTCTTAAATTGAATTTTTAATAATTAAGAATTTCATAAACAAAAAGGTGGACAAATAAATAGGAAGCAGTTTTCCTCTCTGACAAAACCAATCCAGAAGCCGACCGGATCCAATACATATAAAATCCAAGACATGGATTTTATCCAAAATCCCATTTTTTATAATTTAATTTGTTTAATTTATGTTTACTGAAAATAATAATTTTGGGTATTGGAGGAGCGTGGGTACACGCACCAATAGATGAGGAGCTCACAGGGACAGTGCCAAATTCATTTGTTTTGTAGTTGAACGAGGAGTGAGACGCGAGTGAAATGAGTGTGAATATCACGCCTATTAAAAATATACCTTTTAATTTTTGGTAATGCATTTCCACAAATAATATCTAATATTTAAATTAATAAATCATATTTTTTATAATATTTGAAAATATTTTCAATCGAATAACCAAAAAGAATTGTTAATTTTTCGAAGGAAAAAAAAAACACTTTGTACCGCTTTATTCGAGTTTTAGCCTACAACTGTGATTGATCAAATTTAGAGCTATCGTTAATTGAAGATTTGACATCAGTTATATTTTATAATTTACTCGAGAAAAAGCTAAATTATTAAAATTTAAATAAGTATATAATATTATATTTTGAGTTAAATTCAATTATAATGTAACATTTATTTAATTTTACAATTTTTTATAGTTGGTAAATCTAAGGTTAAACGTTAAAATTATTTATTTTATTTTCCATTAAATTATTATTAATTTTTATCTTCCATTTATTTTTATCTAAATGTAAAAAAAATAAGAAGAATAATATAATTAAAAGAGTTAATTACACCACACATTTTAAATTGGTCCTTAAAATTTAAAATTCTCCAGCTTCATCCTCAAACTATTTTTCATTTTAAATTGGTCTCTAAAATTTTGAATGTTATAATTTTATCCCTAAACTATGAATTTTTATTATAAATTAGTCAATAAACTTCTGAACGTTTTGATTTTATAATCAAATTATCGTTTATGCCACATCATATTATTAAATAATACACACAAGTGCGTACATGACAAATAATAATTTTGTAATGATTTTATTGACATAAAGTATGATTAGCCTATAATGATAATTTGAGGATAAAATTAAAACATTTAAAAATTCAAAACTTAATTTAAAATAAAAATTATAAATTGAAGATAAAATTAAAACGTTTAAAAATATAAAACTAATTTAAAATGAGATTAATACTTTAAGTACGTACTAAAATCTTTAAAAAGAATTGAGTGTTTGTTGTAAAGTCAAAATACACTCCTCTAGTTAAGCAAAAGCAAAAAGCAAGGCATAAAATGACAAAAACTAGAGAACAAAACTCTTTATACCCTTTCTTCTTCTATAGTAAGTAGTGTGATTATTGGAGAGAGAGAATCAATAAGAAAAGAAAGGAAATAATGGAAGGTAGTGGAAGTAAGAGAAAGAGATAGAGATACAAAAAACCCCATTTCATTCCCCCTTTCAATCAAAGCCAAAAGAATCCTAATCACAGAACACTAATAATACCAAAGCAAGCAAGAAGAAGAAGAAGAAGTTGAGAGAAAGGTCGGCAACCGATAACAGCAGAAAAGAAGAATAGAGATTCATAAACAGAAGAAAGAAAACAAGAGAAAGGGTCGTTTATAATTGGCTTATATATTAGGTTTTGTTTTGTTATTATAAGACTACTGCAGCAGTTGCAGAAGGCCAGGCCAGGAACTAGGAAGTATCTCAGCTTGAGGCTAAAGGTAGAAGGGGAGCTCAGTCATCTCTCAGTAGCAGCTGATTACTTGCAGAAGCCATATATACATATATATATATATATATATATGAATATGTATGTATGTATACATATATGTAACTATGTATGAGTGTATGTAGATATATTGGAAAGTCACCCAACAAGCAAGATCTATCTTTCTTTCTCTCTTTCCAAAACCTTCCCTTTCTTTTAACTTCTGCTACAATTTCAGAGATTTTGACCCCACCCTCTCCCTTTCTCTCTAAAACTTATATAACACCCACATAGAAATCTTCTTAGATTGCCCTTTTTTATGTATATGTATGTGTATTGTATATAACTATATCTTCAGACATATATAGTTTTGTGTTTCTTTATCAGTCACTGTGGCTACTACTAGAGGGCAGCTTCCTTCGGACACTGGTGGTGCGTTTGCAGAGTGGGCGACAGCAATCCGAGCTGGTCCGGATGATCTCTCACTTGGCTTCAATGCCAACGCTGCTGCGGCGCCTGGATCCACCAACGCTCAATGGCCACCCTCGGCTCGACAAATCAACTATGGACTTCCACCTGAGATGGGGATGGTTGGTCTACGGGATTTTGTTGTCGTTGCTCCTGCTTCTTTTAACCACCACCACCACCACCATCACCACCATACTCAAGATCCCATCATGGTGAGCGACCAAATCAACGGTCCGAGTGCTGCCACGGCTCTCGGCGTCGGTGTTATCCCGCTTCTTACGGCGGCTCCGTGTTTGCCTTCTGTGGAGGATTCTGATTTGTTGAACAACAATGGTCGTGGTAAACTCAGTGGGATGCAGCTATGGCAGAACCAGACTTCTTCTTCTACTCATTATCTTAAGAAACCAGCTTCTTTACTCCCTGATAACAATAATTCCTCCATGAATTTGATACAAACCGGCAGCGGCGGGATGGGTGGAGGGAGCGGTGGTTCGGGTTCTAGCTCCGGGACAACTTGTCAAGACTGTGGGAACCAAGCCAAGAAAGATTGTTCCCATAGGAGGTGTAGAACGTGCTGTAAAAGTCGGGGTTTTGATTGCACTACTCACGTGAAGAGCACATGGGTACCGGCTGCTCGGAGAAGGGAACGTCAGCTCATGACGGCAGCTGCCACGACTGTCGGAGCCGGCTCATCGGGGTCGACATCAGGGGCGAAGAAACCGAGACTTGTAACATCTCAAACTACAACAACTTCTCATACTTCAACTTCAAATACTACTCCTAGAAGCTTTGACACAAGCTCGAGTCACCAAGGTTTGTTTTTGCTCTTTCAAGATAATTCAAATACATTGACATTCATGTTGCTTGGAAATTATATAAATATTGTGTATGCAGATGCCGGTTTTAAGGAGTCGTTGCCGGGGCAAGTACGCGCACCGGCGGTGTTCAAGTGCGTACGAGTGACGGCGGTGGAGGATGGTGAGGACGAGTATGCTTATCAAGCAGTTGTTAAGATTGGTGGACGTGTGTTCAAAGGGTTTCTTTATGATCAAGGAGTTGAAGGAAGAGAAGGGTTTCCGAATATATCCGAATTGCATTTAGGCGGCGGTGCGGGTGGTGGCAGAAATGCGGGGTCGTCTTCATCTCCGGTTCTCGATCCATCCGAAGTTTATGCTGCCGCCAGCGGCGGCTTCCTTGGTGGTTCGGGATTTGGTAATCCAATAAACTGAGTTAATAATCTCTTCGAGTTAGAACCGTTGCATCTACCAGACTTGAGGGAATGCATTGTAGTCTTTGGTAAATTCTTGTTTTTTTGTAGACTTTGAATCCTTATTGATAAATATGTTTTGCTTTTCTTTTGTTTTCTTCAACTGCCTTTGGCCTTTGATTTGTCTCGTATAATCATATATAATCATATTGTCAACCAATTTACATTTTCTTACACTTTAGATTATGTCCGATTTACCGAATTTCGAATCATGTAAGGCAAAGGTAAGAAGAAACTAATGTCTGCTCTTGCAAATTTATGATGTTTAGCAAAGGTGAAATCTACAGTGCAATGTGCTTTTCATCATCAAAGACATGCCGTGAACCTTACTTTATGTGTATTTTACACATTATTATGCTCATTTCGAGTTGGAATGATAGTTTTCTTTGTTCTGATCATAGCATTCCATTCGGATTCTGCTGGTTTTTTTCTCTGGTCTGTAATGAACCATGAATTAAATGTGGATTTCGTGATTGTCGTGCAGCTGCTTTATTAGACTTTTTAGTATGAGTAGTTTGTTTGTGTCTCCAGCATTCATTGCTGAAGAAGACAGAGCATTTTGTTGTTGGCAGCATTATCCGATTTACTACCGTGGCATTTTTCCGCACTGTGGACATCCCTGCAATTTACATGCATCCATGAATACTTGTACTGTTTCGACCCCTAGAGTCGTCCCTAGTGGTGGAAACCGGGACACATTGATTACGTGCTTTGCATGCCGGATAGGTTCTCCATGAACTCATGAAGTGAAAGTTTTAATACATCTGCTCTTTGTCTGTGCTTTTGTTTTCTATGTGAAGTGTGCAATGCATTGGACATTTGTGTCCAGGTTTTGATGTTGGGATGTGTTTGGCTTCTAATGGTACTTATCCTCTTGTCCATGTTCTTCTGCATTTCGGCTCTTGTGTTTGGCCCCTCCCCCTCTTGGATGTCTGCTCTTGCTCTCTCTACCATGTGTGTTTAGGAAAGTCTGTCCCGTTGTCCGTAGCATTTCGTAGTTACATCATCGATGTTGGGAACTGATTAACGACATGTTCGAACCCTACTTATGTCTGAAGTTTGAGATTGATCTATTGAGTATGTGATTCTGGTTGGATAGAGATTGATCCAGAATTTTAATGCAGCTTCAAACCTCTTAACCTGAGTCTACGGAAATATCCGAATATGGGTATGCTCTAACATATTTTGGCTAGAGAATGGATGTATTCAACATCTAGAGAAGAACTGGTAGCGATTTTTAACGGTTTATAGTAATTTATTCTATACTCGAATCAATATCACATGTTGAATCAATTCGATCATATATTCTTGTTGGTCTGATTCCGACTAGAATATTTCTTCCCCAACCATTAAAATAAATATCAAGGCTTTAAACAATGTTAGTAGAAGAAATAAAATCATAATACAGGGAACTGAAGCAGCGATTTATACAAGTTCGACGTCGTTTGCAACTACCCCCACCGCCACTCGGCAGCTGATGAAAAGCGGGGTTTATAAAACTAGTAGCCGGAACGGTCACCGGTGTCGCTGCCATTGCTTTCCCTCCTACTAACCCTCTCAAGAATTGCCCTTATGTCCCGCCAAGAGTGGAGGAGCCAATGAATGAGCCTGATAAGGAATGTAGCCCAAAGGGTTCCAATAAGAGAGTTCGGTGGCGCGTGAGGAACATGATGGAGGAGCGTGACGTTTGTTTGATACAGAGCCGGTTACCGTGAATATAGTAAAACCAACGTGTTTTCTTCGAGCAAAGCGGATGATAGTATTGATAATATCAGAACCAGCAGGGATGGCTTCAGTTTTGGACTTGGAAGAGCCACCACCTCCACTACCGGCCGGTGGTGTTGGGACACTCCGCCGTTGGATCCCTCCCCGGGTGTGTACGTAGCTCATGAGAGTTGAACGGTGAGATTCTGAGAAATAGTGGGATATCAGTTTTGCTGCTCTAGGGCTTTTTATTACATTGTCATTCGAAGATAAAGTAGTGGGACCCACGTCAAATTTGGACCTACGGATACTTTGTTTTATAAATTTATAAAATAATCTATGCATTTACATTTTTAAGCTGCAATACGAATATAATTTTATGTAGTACTCCCTCCGTCCCACTAAAACTGTCACATGTTGACATTTTTCTGGTCAAAATTTTTCAACTTTGACTATAATTTATTTAAATATTTTAATTAATTAAAAATTATAAAAAATATATTTAAAAACTAGTTGATTCAAGGTTTTTTAAATATACTTTTCATATTTTTATCATTAATAAATTTTAAATTATAAGAGGTCAAAGTTGAAAATTTTTGACCAAAAAAAAGTCAACATGTGACAGTTTTAGTGGGACAGAAGTAGTATTAACTAATTGAATGATCACTTATGTTTTTACTAAGTATATAGTTCACTGATTTTCGAAAACGACCAGTAAGGTTACTTACGTTTTCAGGATATAAACTTTTGGTCACTCACCCGTTTATTGTCGTTAAACGTTAACGAGAGGCTGATATAAAAGAAGGATAAATTACCTAAATAGTCCTTAAACTATTATTTCAATCTTATTTTAACTACCGAAATAAAAATAATTTATATAATTACACCTTTAATCCTCCATATTTATAATTTCTTTTATTTTTTCTCCCCTCCACCGTCTTTTATATTCTTCTTCATCTAACTCAATCCCTAATTTTCTACTATATTAATCCTCGATTCACACATTAAAGTTAGATTTATCTTTATTTTCACCGTTTAACTAAATAAAAAAAATTAATTTTTCATTTTTTCTCTTTTTAATCTCAATAGAAAGCGTACAAACTTTAATTTTCTATAAATGATGTGCCTAGAGATGAAGATAGACTTGAGTTATCACATAACACAGCAAAAGAGCGTACACAATTTTCTTTTGGTTCTATTTCGAAAGTCTCACACCATCAAAACATGATTTCATATGCTTCCATTTCGAAAAGAACCATATCTGAATTAAAAGATTATGTGCCTTCCTCATCTTTAAAGGAATTTTTAATTTTGTACGCTTTTGATTGAGATTAAAAGAGAATGAAATGAAAAATTAAGTTTTCTTATTTGGTTAAACGGTGAAAAGAAAGGTAAGTTCAATTTTGATACGTGAATTGACAATTGATATAGTAAAAAATTAGGAATTGAGTTAGATGAAGAAGAATATGAAAGATGATGGAGGGGAGAAAAAATAAAAATTATAAATATGAAGGATTAAATGTGTAATTATACAAATTATTTTTATTTCAGTGGTCAAAATAGAATTGAAGTCATAGTTTAGGGACGATTTAGATAATTTATTCTTCTTTCAGATCAACCCCCGTTAACGTTTAACGGTAACAAACGGCCGAATAACAAAAAATTTACACCACAAAAACGCAAATGACCTTAATAATTGTTTTTAAATATCGGTGACCAATTATATACTAAGGAATAATATAAATGATCATTCTAGTAGTTAACCTTTTCATATAGTTAATGATAAAAACTAACCTTTCGCAACTAAAGAAATGATTCTGGTGAAAAAATATTAATAATCTTCACAAACAATCTGAATTCTAATAATTTTATTTATAAACTGTATATAAATTTATTAAAGATTAAAGTTAAACAGATATGACTAACAATTAGTTGTCCTAGTGGGACGAGACACTAGATTCTTTAAGTAAAGTTATGGTTCGAATCTTAACGTTACGAATGAAGTAAATTGGGTTGGGAAGATTTCCCCTAATGAGCTTCTGGAGTACCCGATCCGGATTAGTCAGAAAAAGTAAAGGTCAGTTTGAATGCATGCCGATTTTACTGTTCATGATTTTTTTATTAAAAGAATAATGAAGACGGGTTGACTGCATGCCAGACTTTACTATTCACGCCAGCGCCTTACACATGCATTTAAATAAAGAGCTAAGTCGGTAGGAACACAAACTGATTTTTACAAATTTTTTATTAAAAATCATGATTTTTACAAGCTGATTCTTAATCAATCAAATCCTCTCCCAATGTTCTATTGATTTTTTGTTATATAAAAATGTACAAATATGCAAAAACTGTGCACCAAATTTCTTTTCTCCCCCCCGGTCATGGCATACACATCTTTTTCACATCCAACACTCTTTCCTCCATCGATTTAAAGCTTCTACAAAAAAATCGTTTATGGTTAAGTTTCATCGACAAATACATCGTCATGTCGCTTCTTCGGATTTATTTCGGGATTTCCTTTTCTCATCATTGCCACGAATTCATCATAGTTTATCCTTCCATCCTGTAACAAAAAGTGTCAAATTTATATGTATGTATGCATGCATGAATGTATGTATGTATTACTTACATTGTCGGAGTCGACTTCCGAAATGATTTCCTTGATGTCTTGGCCGTCATGCATGCCGTGTTCACGAAGAACATGCTCTAGCTCTTCTGTCGTGATGTACCTGAAAGTATGCATGTTGATATCAGTACATATCAATACTTAAATCCGGGATTTTATTACTATAATTACCCGCTATTGTCTTTATCGAAGTGTTGGAAGGCTCGGTCTAGATGATCTTCTCGATCCATTCGGTTCATATGCATGGTGGCTGTGACGAACTCCTCGTAGTCGATTGTTCCGTTGCCGTCCGCATCGGCCTTTTGTACCGGAAAAGAAATGAACAAGTATGAAAGGATGTTTTGTATTATTGAATCAATGGAAACAAAACTTACTGCCTCCATTAATTGTTCAACTTCGTATTCGTTTAGCGTTGTTCCTTGCTTGGCAAGGCCTTGTTGCAGTTCTTCGACTGTTATCGTCCCACTGTTATCGGTATCCATGCCCTTGAACATCTCCTTCAATCCCTGGATTTCTTCCTCAGACAAACAGCCTGCAATGACCCGCAAAGCGACTTTCTTGAAGTTGTTCATCGCTTTGAATTGTTTGAGCCTGTGTAGAACCACGTTGTCGAGAGGCGTATCGGGTGCTTCACCGTCCTCTTTGATCCATGGATGATCTGTAGGAGGCAATTCACTCTGTTAGAAGCACGTGATCGGCCGACATGTTTTTCAATCGCATTACATTTATCGCGGCCATGAACCGTGACTGCAAACATCACATTGCAACATCTAATCGGATAATGCTACAGAAAGAGCATACTTACCTAGAACTTGTTGGGCTGTTAGCCGTTGCTTGGGATCCAAGGTAAGCATTTTCTTAACAAGATCCTTCGCTTGAGGTGAAATTGAAGGCCATGGATTGCTCGTAAAATTGACATTGCCGCATAGGATCTCATTGAAGATCCCGTTATCGTTTTCTATATATATCCGAAACAATCGTCTTAGCTTCGAGATATGTGTATGTATATGTATATATATAATTGTTTACCTGCCCAAAAGGGTGGAACACCAGATAGAAAAATATACAACATAACTCCAATGCTCCAAATATCAGCTTCTGGTCCATAATTCCTCTGCAATACTTCCGGTGCAATATAATATGCGCTACCGACTATATCCGTAAATACGTCCCCTGTTCCGAAAGCAGGCATTAGCAATGTTCGAGTCTAACAACAGTTTTTGATTTTTCAAAGTGTTTACCTGGCTTGTAAAAGAGTGACAGACCGAAATCCGTGGCCTTGACAGGGGAATCTTCATCTTGGTTCAACATTAAGAAATTCTCCGGCTTGAGATCCCTATGAAAAACCCCCATCGAATGACATGTATGTACGATTTGGACGATGGTTCTTAGCAACGAAGCGGCTGCACGCTCGGTGTAATGTCCCTTGGCGATGATCCTATCAAACAGTTCTCCACCGGCGCAGAGTTCCATCACCAAATGGACCGAATGTGTGTCCTCGTAAGCGCCTTTGAGTTCGACGATGTTAGGCTGCCCCGTCAAATGGTGCATGATCTGTACTTCCTTCCTAACATCGTCAATATCGACCTTACTCGCGAGTTTCCTCTTGGCTATCGTCTTGCAAGCGAATTCCTCGCCTGTTGCCTTGTGTGTACACAAGTACGTGACCCCGTACTGTCCCCTGCCCAATTCTGTACCAATGTAGTATATCGATCGAACATCCTCCATCGGACGACATAAGACCGTTCCAATTTCGGACTTGTTCTTAGAGGATCCTTCCGAAGACCGTGGCGACGGAATATCTTGTTGTTCTGGTGGAGTGTTTGAGAAACTATCCTTCCGAGGCGAACCGTTAAGATCAATGGTTTCATTTTTATCCGAAGTCTCTTGTTCATTTTGGTCTGGGATTTCAGGGTTGCCTCGAGAGCAACAATTCCCCATTTATGATGGGGAGATCAAGTGCTCTCGAGGCAGAATAATAATTTTAATAGAAAACAAAAATTATCGAAACTCTGATCTAAGTTGAGGAAAAAAGTTAAATATAAAGAGAGAGATAGAGAATGCGTAGCTTGAATTGGGGTGTACAAATTTTGAATGGTAATTTAATAGTGAGGGATTTTAGGATGTTTTTCAGACAAAGGTTCAGAGGATTTCTCGGCCAAATAATGATTTTTTAAACAACAATAATAAAAGACAAAAACTAGGGTTTGAAATCCATTGTTTTTTTTGGTGTCTTTATTTATGCCCTTACATTTAAAATTAAATTTAGGGTTTAAGGTTAGAGTTTAGAGAATTTAAATTAGAGTGTATTTTTAGGGTATATGGTGTAGGGTTTAAGATGTAAAATTTAGGGTTAGAGCTTGAAATTTAATTTTATAGTGTTTTTTAGTATTAGAGCTTAAGTAGGAGCACGAAAAAAGAACATATAATTTTATCCCAAAAACTAGTTTCTCATAAAATGATATTTATACTTTCATTAATGTCTAAAAAAAGACAGTTATTTATAAATTTTGTTACGTCCGCAATTACGATAAATATAATTCGATTATGAATGTGTTTGTGAAATGTTTTTCATGCCAATGAGCCTCAGATTCTAACAGCTTTTGGCACTCAATATTGCATAGTGTCTTATTTTCTTTTAATAACAATATTAAATCAAACAAACCAATTGAATTGATTAATTGAATTAGAAAGCAGATAATGTAAATATGCATCCACACCAAATTTATAACAATATACTATATGATTAAAAGATTGTACCCCCATATTTAGAATCGGTTACAGAAATAAAAGAAGTTGAAAACAAGGAAAGAAGAAGTCGACCATGAATACCGTACATATGTAGAATGTCTGGTGTAGAGCTACAGTCTAGCAAGGCATGAATTACCGACTCCTCCTGCTGTAAACACATGGGACAAATGCCATTTGATATGCCTCTCGGGCAACCCTGGCCAGGTGAAGATCCTAATTTTTGGTAAGGTCTTTAGTTTCGAAAGAACCTACATAGTTCAGAGTGTTGCTGTTTCATTAACCATAGATACGTCGAGAGGATACACACCCTACTGTTGATGCCGATTTGCCAAACGAAGCCATGTCTATGTGTTATGACTCTAGTATAGGTGAGCTGTGTAGTCAGATTGTATATTGTTGAGTTGAGGTGAGTAAGCAAGTGACGGTTAGGAAGTTAGTAAGTGGTTAGTTTCTGACTTTCTGTTACTTAGCTAACTCTCTCATCTCATTGTATAAAAGCTCACCCAGTCTCAATTGAGATATTATGTGTTTATCAATAAAATATTGAGAGTACCGTTCTCTCTTCTTATTCTTCTCTACAAGGTTTCTAAACCTTAACATGGTATCATTCTCCATTGTTAATCCTGGTTTTCTTCAGCTTCGATTCTGATCTTGCCAGGGACGGAGCTAGGATTTGAAGTTAGGGGGGGCAAAACATAAATTTTGAAAGGTGGGAGGGGCAAATTCACAATTATCCCAATTTTTTCTAAAAAAATATAAGAAATTAAAGGGTAAAAAAAAATTTTCTCCCCTACCGGGGGGGGCCACAGCCCCACCCATGGGAGCTGTGGCTCCGTCCCTGGATCTTGCCTTTATTGTTCTTTTGCTTCTTCTGCTTTTCTGTTTCTCCTGATTGCGAGATCACGCGTTTCGTTTTTCTTTTGGATCGGTTATGAATTTGTGGTCTGACCCTCTTTTGTTTTTATTTTAAAAAAATAAAAACATTTTCCCAGCAGAGTCGCCCAGCTATCGCAGCTCTTTTTAGGAGGCTTTAACTTTTTAGAATTTTTTTTAAAAAAACACGAAGTCGCCAACAATCTTTTTGAAAAGTGTGATTGGATCACTTTAAAACAGAGTTATTTTAATTAAACGTTTTTAATAAAACAACGGTTTTGGGTCTATAAAAACTAGAAAATAGGTTTAGGGGTCGGTTACACGCGGGGAAGGGTAAGCACCCCCACGACGCACAAAATTGGTACCTAATTAATTTTTAAATATTTTTCAAAACTGTAATTGCAAGTTCATGAAGGCTATACTTTATTTGTCAGTTTAATGAACATTAGTCTATTTTAACAGCCTTATCGCCCAGGAGATTAAGTTTAATCAGCGCCAATATTTCTGGCGCTAACCCGTCATTCCCGTTTGATAAGACACCACATTAAATTAATTTCACTTTTCAAGCAACAAAAAAATTTAGTGCGTTGAGCATTTTATGTTTATTCTAAGTTCGATTATTTAAAAATCTTAAAAAAACGTCTAAGTATTTTATTCCTAATTAAAAGTTTAAGTTTGCTTAAGCGTGTCTTATTTTGAGAAGTAATTTTTCAACAAACACGTTTCTGTCTAAGCTTTAGAACATAATCCTAAGTTTTAACCTATTTCTAAAGAACAAGCAAGAAACCTATTATTTTTTCTTTTGTGTTTTTTTCTTTTTTATTATTTCTTTTGAAAAAAAATCTATATTTCTTTTTTTTTAGTTTTTTAAAGCCAAGACTTTTCTTTTGACCATTTTCACATTTTTTTAGTTTTTATTTATTATTTACTTTTTACACTTTTTATATTTTTTATTTCAAAAGAGTTTCTCTTTTAAGATTTTTTTTAAAATTTTTAAAATTTTTTTCTTTATTAAAATGATTTTTTAAAATAAACCTTATTTTTTTTGAAAGATTTCTTTTTAAGCTTTATCAAAATTTTATTTCTTCCTAACTTAAACTTTTATTTTGAAATCTTTTTTATTTTTCTCTTCTTGAAAAAAACTTTATTACTTATTTCTTTTTCTAAAAAATCATCTTTATTATTTTTCTCTTTTAAAATCACTTAATCCATTTATTATTAAAATTAAAATTCAAGGAAAAAACCCCTTATATATATTTTTAAAATCAAGCCCCTTTTATTATTTCCACCCATGCATTATTATTTTTTCCTAAATAAATCAATAATTTTAAGTTTTTTTAATAAAACCCCATTAACTCATTTTATTCTTGCATTTTAATATAAACACTTTTAAAAATTTATTCCTACATTTCTAAAGATCAAAACACTTTTAACAACATTTATTTTAAAGATCAAACCCAAAATTAAACGAAAATTTAAAATGAAAGCATTACCGAAATCGCGAACGATTTTTCGACTTCAAGAACACAACCTAAAATCCAAAAAAAAAAAAAAATCACAAACACAAACACAAAAATTTAACCAAGAACAAACATAAAAATTTCTAAATAAAAATTAAAAGAAGAGATGGAAATTTTACCGAAACGAAGAACGATGAACTCGAATACGAACTTCTCGAAACGCTCCTAATTGCCTCCGAAAAATTGCCTCCAAACTCGAACTTCAACTCCAAAATTTCAAGCAACTCTTGAGAATTTTTAAATAATTTCTCGGAATTTTTCTAAGCCTATTTTTCTTTTTCAAGTGTATTTTCTCTTGAAATTGGTGTGTGTTGAACAAAGAGAAAGGGGATATTTATACTTGAATTTCAGCTTCAAATTCAAGCTAAATTCGGATTTCAATCCCCGAATTGAAGCCAAAATCAGACAAGAAACTTGATTCTCGGAAAAAGCCCTCAAACCTTATACGATTTGGTTCAGATTTGAAGCTGAATTTTCCCTTGGTGTTCGACGCGAGGGTTTGCTAGGGAACCAGCTCGCGCGCGTGCAGCTCACGCGCTGGTTCCCCTTTTCCTTTTTTTTTTTTCTTTTTTTATTGCTTTTTATGCTGTTTTTATTTATTTATTTTTGTTTTCATTTTATTTCCTTTTTAATTTCCCACATTAATTTTCATCATTATTATTTATTTTAAATATTATCACATTTTCTTCCTTTTTTTTCTTTTTTTAAAAGATGAGCTTGTACTTTTAAGTGGGCTTTGGTCTTTCTTTGGAAATAGGCTTTACAAAAATGGATTTTTAAAGATGAGTATTTTGTTGTTTTTATTTATTTTAGAAAATGGTGGACCTTTTATTATTTTAAGGGGAAAATGATTTTTTTATTTATTTTTTGAATTATTTAATATTTGGGTGAAAATCTAGTGACAACAACATGAAAGTCTGTTTCTCAAAGTTGTTTCCACGATACCATCAACCAACCACGATCATGTTTACGCTCGAAAGATGGGTGATACGAGGATCATACCGACTAGCTTTCATCCCATCTAAATTTACATATTTACAGATTAAATTATTCAAATTTAAATCACCTAAATAAAACATATTACCTTCCTAACTTTTTCTTTTTTCTAACCTTAATGGTTGCATGAGATATATTCAATAAAACCGCATGTTGTCTCATCTTTTCTTCTTCCTTCACTGGTGCAAAATCAATCGGTCAAAGCTATGGAGCCATTCATTTCTCCATTCTCATAATGTTTTCTCAGCCTTTTCCCAATACCCTTAACTTGGATGGAAATCATCTTCTACTTATATCCTATGCTTAAAATTAAATTTAAGGTTTAGCGTCTAGAGTTTTTGTTTAGGGTTTATAGTTAGAGTTTAGGGAATATAGTGTAGGATGTATTTTTTAGGGTATAGAGTGTATGATTTAGAATTTAAGGTTAGACCTTGAAATTTAATTTTGTAATATTTTTTAGTATTAGAGCATAAGTAGGGATACCGAAAAAAGGAAATTATTTTTATCTCCTCAACTTATACACCATCTAAATTCTAGAGTAGTGGGTGGGACCGGTGTGTGTGCATGTAGCTCATTAGAAACATACACATGCTATTTTAAGAATACAATAATATTAGAACTCGTGGTGTGGTCTCAGTGGTAAATGATGATATATTTTAGGGAAAACTACACTACTTACCACCAAACAAATTGGGGATACCTATTTGAACCACCGAACTATAAAAAACGTCAATCACACCACCGAACTTATAAAATCAACCTATTTGACCACTGCCGTTAAAAACCTAACGGTGGAGTGACGGAACTGCCACGTGACAATTGATGGGTATATTTAAAATTACACATTTGGTCCATGTTATTTACACATTCTTTCAATTAATAAAATAATAAATTATTTAATTAAGTGGTGACACGTGTCAAGACCTTATTGGAGGATTTTAATTATTTATATATTTAATTTTATTAATTTATTTTCCCCCTCCAATCAGGTGGTGACACGTGTCACCACTAATTTAGAGGAGAAAAACAAAATTTTCTTCATATGCGCTGAGGTGGGTTCGAACCTAGTTCTCCCAAGGGTAAAGCCAATGACTTTGTCACTGCACCAAACACAACTTTGTGTTATGATTCTCCAGATATAATATATATCTCTTATTAGTTTCTACATTTATAAGCCAAAAGCTCAAACCCTAAACACTAATTCACCTTAAACTCTAACCCTAAATATTTCAAATTAATTTCACACTAAATATTTCAAATTAAACCCCTAAAAATTTCAAATTAATTCCATGCTAAATATTGTAAATTAAACCATAAACCCCAAACCCTAAAATTTTCAAATTAATTTCACGCTAAATATTTCAAATTAAGCCTTAAACTCTAAACCCTAAATATTTCAAATTAATTTCACGCTAAATATTTCAAATTAAACCCCAAACCCCAAACTCCAAACCTTAAACCCTAAAATTTCAAATTAATTACATGCTAACTATTTTAATTTAAACTCTAAACCCTAAATATTTCAAATTAATTTCACGCTAAATATTTCAAATTAAACCCTAAATATTTAACGTGTAATTAATTTGAAATTTAGGGTTTAAGGTTAGAGTTTGAGGTTTAATTTGAAATATTTAGCGTGAAAATAATTTGAAATATATAAGGTTTAGGGTTTGAGGCTTAATTTGAAATATTTAGCGTGAAATTAATTTGAAATTTTTAGGGTTTGAGGTTTAGGGTTTAATTTAAAATATTTAGCGTGGAATTAATTTGAAAACTTTAGGGTTTGAGGTTTAATTTGAAATATTTAGCGTGAAATTAATTTGAAATGTTTATGGTTAGAGTTTAGGGTTTATGATTTATATATGTGAAATTAGTGTTTAGGGTTTGAGCTTTTGGCTTATAAATGTAGAAACTAATAAGATATATATATATATATTATATCTGGAGAATTATAGCACAAAGTTGTGCTTGGTGCAGTGGCAAAGCCATTGGTTTTACCCTAGGAGACCCAGGTTTGTATCTACCCCAATGCATGTGAAGAAAAAATTGTTTATTATAAATAATTAAATATAAATAATTAAAATAAATTAATAAAATCAAATATAAATAATTAAAATCCTCCAATAAGGTCTTGACATGTGTCACCACTTAATTAAATAATTTATTATTTTATTAATTGAAAATTAGGACTAAATTGAAAGAATGTGTAAATAACAGGGACCAAATGTGTAATTTCTAAATATACCCATCAATTTCCACGTGACAGTCCGTCACTGCACCGTTAGGTTTTTAACGGCGGTGGTCAAAATATGTTGATTTTATAAGTTTGGTGGTGTGATTGACGTTTTTTATAGTTCGGTGGTTCAAATAGGTATCCCTAATTTGTTTGATGGTCAGTGGTGTAGTTTTCCCTATATTTTATTCAACTGATCAGGGTTAGAGCACTTTGTGTGCACGATGTGTGTCTTATTAAAGGGGCTAAAAAATTTGAACAGATACCGTTAGAAAATAGGCATTAATCCAAGAATAAATAATAAGATAAATAATATTATTTAAACGAACAATACAAAATTAAGAACAATACAACAATATATAAATCAAACCGATTTGAAACCAAAAGAAACGTGTTGAGGCCTGCACGAACGCAGTTTCCTTAAGACAGATTTTCGGCCACTCCTATGGTGCTCGAGTTCATTGGTCGTCTGTCTCCCAGGATACAACAATATAAGATCAACCACAGTTGCACTACTGTGGAGATCACGAACCGACCCTTGCCTTCGCCTATCACCGAAAACCACTTGTAAAATCCACAGAGTAAAACAATAAAAATTTTATGTGGTTTTTGAGTTGTGTAAAACCTAGAAGGTTTACTCCCTATTTATAAGAGTGTCATGAGGGTATAAGTGGAAATTTGACCTAATGGAGCATTTGATATTGAGAATCAATTGATTCTTCTTATAAAGCAATTTCCAAAATTATTATCTGAATTAAAGGTAACTTTCAATATTTACCCTTTTAATTCCAAGATAAAATTTGGTAAATTTATGCTTTTATTTGAGGAAAATTCATTTTAAATTTGGGTCAAAATATCTGCAAGCCCACGAAGGACCAGACCGGTTCAGACATTTGCGTTACCCACGTCGTGAACGTCTGCACATTTACGAACCAACAATTGGTTCCACATTTTCCTCAACAACATTTGAATCAATTTCTTATTCAAAGCTCCAAAGTTATCAAATTTTTCCAACAATCCCCCACATGAATGAAATTGATTTAATCAAAAACATTTTGACTCGATGTGGTGATAGATTCTACGATCAATAGCTGCATAGGATAGGTACGTGTCCACCCTTGAACCTTCCCTTGTGAAAGTATATTTACTTTACTAGCTGACCAGTAGACGTAATGTCCTTGAACTGTTCTGCCGTTTGTGTAAACGATGATATACTTCACACAACTACCTCTCTGACAAGAGTATTAGTTCTCATGGGTATGTCCATATGGCCGTGGACATCGCCTGGTTCTGCAAGAGTTTGAAAGAACTATGCCCAATAGTCTCATTGAAGCGGCCCCACTTCACTCTCACATAGGTGACTTATGTTGCTCGACTCACAAAAGCACACAATGGTCATTAAAAGCATTGCTTAGCCTAAACCACTTTGATCACCGTTTACATCATAGGAATGGACTTGGGGATAAGAGCCCCTACAGTGACCGCACAGGTCTATGCAATTAGGTTGTCCCTTTGAACCTACATCTTAGGATCTCCAGTCAACTAGGTAGGGTTTTCCTTCACATAGCACCTTAAATTTACATGGGCTTTAGTCTCATTCCTTTAGATGTTTTCTCAACTTGATCTCAATTTAACCCTTTGGTTAATGGATTCACAACGTTATTCTTTGATTTCAAAAAATTAATAGAGATAACTTCATTTGAGATCAGTTGTCTAACAGTATTATGTCGACAACGCACATGTCTCGACTTACCATTATACACAAAGCTCCATGTCCTACCTATTGTGGGCATTGGCTTTGGTCGTTCAGGAATATCCTCCAAGAAATTTTTAAAGCCATTCGACTTGTTTTCTAGACTTGTCTAGAACTTCAAAATCAGATTCTATTATGGATTTGATTTTAACCATTTTTCTTGAGGATTTCCATGACACGGTTCCTCCTCCCAAAGTGAAGACATATCCACTTATGCCTTTGATATCTTGAATATCAGATATCCAATCGCATCGAAGTATCCTTCTAAATAGAAGAATCTCTGGAATAATGCAATTTATAATCTCGAGTATATCTAAGATATCTCAATGCCCACACAATTGCTTTCCAGTGATTTTCACTTGAATTGCTTGTGAATCTACTTGAACTGCTCACAGTAGAAACAATATTTGGTCTATTGAATCTACTTGGTCAACACTTTGGTTTTTGTTCTTGGACAAAAGTTGGCATGTATTTATTGGAGTTCTGGCTATGCCGGAAACATCCTTGCCAAACTTCTCTTGTCCGCGTAGTGTGACTACGTCAATATGAGACCTTCAAGTGATCGTTTGATTTGGATGCCCAAACTCAAATATGTTAATATCATATTTTTCATGTCAATCTTGAATTTGACAAGTCTTTGGTACGTTTACCATTTTATTGTTGCTTCCAACAATGAATATGTTATTAACATACAACATAGAATAATATATCCAATGTTAGTAGTTTTGACATATACACATTTGTCACACTCATTTATCTTGAAGTCGTTTGTCATCATGACATTATCGAACTTCTCATGTCTTTACTTTGGTGTTTGTTTAAGTCTATACAAGGACTTCACCAACCTACATACTTTTCTCTCTTAACTTGAAATTACATAACCCTCAGGTTGTTGCATGTATATTTCTTCATCAAGATCTTCATTTAAAAAAGCTCTTTTAAATCTATTCGATGTACGTCTAGATTTCGCAAAGCGACAATTGTAAGTATCATACTTATGGAGGTTATCCTTGATACATGAGATTATGTATCGAAATAGTCAAGACATTCGGTAACCTTTTATTACCAATCTGGCCTTATACTTATCAATAGTTCCATCTACTTTCATTTTCCGTTTGAAAATTCATTCAAAACTTAGTGGTTTAATTTACAGAGAAAGATCCACTAATTCCCACGTATGGTTTTGCATGATGGAATCAATTTCACTCTTAATGACATCCTTCCATAAGATGCCTTCATATGAATGTATAACATCATTATACGTTTGAGATTCAACCTCTATCATAAAGTTTAGAAAAATGATCCAAAGAATTTTTTTACCCTTGCTCATTTACTTCTTTGCGGCTCTATTTCAAGCTCAAACCCTTGTTGATCATTTGAGTCATCTTTATCGATAATCTCCGAAGTTCATTTCATTGAACTTTGACCAACTTCCCTAGCTTTACAAGGGAATACATCTTCCATTATCGTATGCTTGTGAATCTCAGGGTTCTTCGATTCATACACAAGAAATCGATATATATTGCTATGTTCTATATAGCCAATAAAAATACAATCCACAATTTTTAGGGATCTATTCTTAGTTGCTTTAGTAATGGTCATTACTTTTGCAAGACACCCCCACATTTTCAAGTAGTTGTAGAAAGGTTTAATTACCTTTCATAACTTATATGGTGTCTAGTCTCTTTAATTACGGGGAATCTTGTTTAAAAGATAATTAGCTTATAGAACAGCTTCCCCCACATGTTAGGCACATTATAGTACCAACGTTACTCATATAGAGCTTTTCCTTGTCTTAAACCTTTAATTAAGTTTGGGATTCAACATCATGCTCATAGAGAACAATTTTCACTATAGCTTCATCTTTACATTATTTTTGTGCTATCATCAATGAAGGTAATAAACATATTCCTTCAACCAATATGTTGTCATAATAGTTGTTATGGCAATAACATTGCCCTCGTTTGAAAGTCTATAGTCCAAAGACTTGTTCCTCATCTTATGGCAATTGAAGCATTTTTTCATGAAATTTTGTTTTTAGAACACACCGTCCAATTTACAGTTTGAAGTCGTTTTGACTTCTACTACGTTTGCCATGATAATATTTATCTTAGCAATATTTACCTTAGTAACATTTGAAGGTGGTAACAATATTTACCTTATCCTCTCTAATAATAGGAGGATCATCCTTCAGATATTTAACTAGGTTTATCATGGTCAATTATGCAACATCTTTTGTTGCCATGTATGAAACTCTTTCCAATAAATTTCACTGATTTTTCCATTCTGTCACGTAGACACAATCCAGAACCAAGAATTATGAATCTGTTAAACGTTAGGAATTTAGTCAAAACTAAAACCAGAAATAGAAACATAATTTTTAACTTTTGTTAGACGATAGAGATTTAGTAAACTAAACCCCAAACAAAAGTTCATACGATATTAATAGAAAGAACAATAATAAACAATGCACCAGGTAGGTAACTTATGAAAGAGAGGTGGTGCACTAGGCACGCTTAAATACCAAGTCTCTCAAATAACCAATCCTAGACATGCATTTTTAAATTTTCTTTCAATCACCGTTTATAGATTTTATTCTTGAAATCATTCCAAGCATGGATGATCAATCAGAATCACTACCTTTGATTCACAACAATTTGGAATCTTCCATTTACAGTCAAACGACCCTCTCGATTTTTTAGCCATTTTTAAACACTGTGCACTTCATAGCATGCATCAGAATAGGCTTTAAGAATTTAATTTTGACACAGAGAATCAAGTTCTTCTATGCTTTGATTCGAGACCTCAGTCAGAATCAGCACTCTAAATTTGGTAACCAATGTTACTTTCCAAAATAAATTCACGAATTTATTTCCAAAATAAAATCATACTTGATAATAAATTTGAGTTATTTTTTTCCAAAATAAATTCACCAATTTATTTCAAGGTTGAATCATTCTAGATTCTCACGAAACTAAATCCAACGATTTATTTCCCTTAACAAGTTAGAATCAACACATGATTCTAGTACAGAAAATAAATTTAATAATTTATTTCCTTTTACACAAATTTAATCATATTTGATTTTTGCGGAAATAAATTCGATGATTTATATTTCTTAACAAGTTAGAATCAACGCATGATTCTTGCATAGATATAAATTTAATGATTTATTTCCTTTTACAAAAATTGAATCATACTTGATTCTTACGGAAATAAATTCAACGATTTATTTTTCTTACAACGTTAGAATCATACAAGATTCTCTTGAAAATAAATCCAATGATTTATTTCCTTTTCCAAAATTAGAATCAACACAAGATTCTAACGAAGAAATAAATTCAGTGATTTATTTCTCATATATCTTTTGTTAAATATTGAGATTAGTAGTACTAAAACCCAAATCAAAGATATCAAGGCAACAAAATCAAAGGAATTGATCCTTTAATTTTTTTTATTCTTGTTTTGGAAAGATCACGTAAATCCGTTAAAACGGCAGAAATTAATTCCTGAAACGAATTATTTACGAGATCTTTGTTTCTGCAACAATCACGATTTCGCTTGAATATTCTATTCGTCTCTATAAAATTTCTCAAAAGAAATTGTTAGTACAAAATAAAATCCACATAATTTCCAAAAATACAAAGGATCATAATTAAGACAAAAAATGTGACAAAGTATAATTTATATACATGCCATATTTAAAATGTCCACGTTATAAGGTAACACTATCATAATAATATTACCAAAAATATTACCAAATTTTAAACTTTATCTTAATAATGTTATAAAAAAAGTTTAATTATGGCATATACCATACCAAATTAGAAGTCAAAATTTAATATGGAATATTAACTTATTAATACCATAATTTATGGTTTTAAAAATGTCATATAAACAAGAAAACTTATTAAGGAATATTTAAATTACCTTACTAATCGAATATCCAAATGTTCTATCTCAAGAAATACCGCTTGCACCGTGTTGAATCCGTGGTATTGGTGATCTCAACGTTTCTTATCTTTGGGCATTCACTTTTTCTATGCGTGAAAATTTCCTCATCGTGTGAATCATTGCTTTAGATACAATAATCTGTTCGTCTTGGATTAAAACTGAGAATTTGTCTTGTTAGAAAATAGGCGTTAATCCAAGAATAAATAATAAGATAAATAATATTATTTAAACGAACAATACAAAATTAAGAACAATACAACAATATATAAATCAAACCGATTTGAAACCAAAAGAAACGTGTTGAGGCCTGCACGAACGCAGTTTCCTTAAGACATATTTTCGGCCACTCCTATAGTGCTCGAGTTCATTGGTCGTCTGTTTCCTAGGATACAACAACATAAGATCAACCATAGTTGCACTACTGTGGAGATCACGAACCGACCCTTGCCTTCGCCTATCACCGTAAACCACTTGTAAAATCCACAGAGTAAAACAATAAAAATTTTCTGTGGTTTTTGAGTTGTGTAAAACCTAGAAGGTTTACTCCCTATTTATAAGAGTGTCATGAGGGTATAAGTGGAAATTTGACCTAATGGAGCATTTGATATTGAGAATCAATTGATTCTTCTTATAAAGCAATTTCCAAAATTATTATCTGAATTAAAGGTAACTTTCAATATTTACCCTTTTAATTCCAAGATAAAATTTGGTAAATTTATGCTTTTATTTGAGGAAAATTCATTTTAAATTTGGGTCAAAATATCTGCAAGCCCACGAAGGACCAGACCGGTTCAGACATTTGCGTTACCCACGTCGTGCACGTCTGCACATTTACGAACCAACAATTGGTTCCACATTTTCCTCAACAACATTTGAATCAATTTCTTATTCAAAGTTCTAAAGTTATCAAATTTTTCCAACAGATACTACCTTGTAGTCATACAAATATATTTCAAAAAATACAATAATATTAAATATTTAACGGAAGATTATTAGTTTTGTGATAGAATTAATCTCTCTTTAGACCATTCAAACAGATTAAATGAGAAGTGACACTTGTGACTTACACACACGAAAAAATATACGTCTTAAATCAATCGGTTGATATATATTTTTTCTTTCTTTCAGAAATAGGTTGTAAATGTTTAGACCGTACTAATTTGTAAATTGTAAATGTTTAAAATTAGGGTTGATGGTTTAATTTAGGGTTAAAATTTAGTGTCGGAGTTTAAAGTTTAAAATTTGAGGATTTAGATTTTATTTTATATTTTAAAATTGTGTTCTTCTTTACGCATATTTTGTATTAAAATATAACCCACGAATGAATTCAAATATTTATAAAAATTACAACAAAAACGGTTTAGACCTTACTAATTTATAGGCTGTAAATGTGTAAATAAAAGCGTTAGGTTTATTTTAAGGTTTAAAAATTAGGATTTAGGGTAAAAATTTAGTGATAGAGTTTAGAGATTAGGGTTTAAAATTTAAGATAGAGTTATGAATTTAGATTTTAGTTTTTAAATAAAATTTGTGTACTTCCTTCTAAATTATTAGGGCTATAACATTTTTTTCAAAAATATCCCATGTGGATACGAAAAGTTTTCACAAGTCCCCTTAGTTTTAGGGTCTAGGGACATAGTGAAGAACTAATGTTTTGATATAATAATTGAAAAATGATTTGGACTGATTTAAAAAAGTATTTAAAACATTTCCAAAGTCCAAACAACTTGAAACTATGTTTAGGGAAGTTTTTATAAAGGGTTTTACATGTTTTTCAAAGCCAAACTTTACAAAACTGTCCATGCGTTTCGAAACACCTTAGGGTGTTTCGATACGGGAATTCTAGTAGCAAAAACGTTTCGATACTCGTATCGAAACGGGCATTTCATAGATAAGATTTTTGTCCAACGTTTCGAAATAGGCTATGCCGTTTTGATACGCCTACGTGACATTGACCACAACGGTCATAAACCCCAACGGCTATTTCCCAACTAACTTTTAAATGCAGGCGTTTCGATACGGGTTTTAACGTTTCGATTCGGGCGTTCCGAAACGGCCAGAGGCGTTCCGAAACGGGTGCCCTGACAGACTGCAACGACTCTTTCTACTTAGAGAGCATTTCGAAACGGGTTCGAGCGTTTCGAAACGGGGAGCTGCAGAACTACATTTATGGTGGGAATTAAAGTCCTCAACGGCTCCAATTTGATCCCAACAGCTAGTAACGGCTACAAACTCAATTGGAAGTATAAAAGGGACCTCCAAGCATCAAGTAAAGGTTATTGCTCATATTGTAAATCAACAAATGATCAAAAAGTGTCTTAGTGCTTAAATTGTCAATTCTTGTATAGACAAATACTAGTGAGCCAAAATTGTCATATTTGCTCAAGTGTTTTAGGTTTGGGTGAGTGCTAAATTGTGCAAACAAATACCTATTAGAGGGATTTAAGTTTGCTTATTGTGTCTCTTTGTAAAGAGGGTTTCAATCAAGGCTTTGGGTAGAAAGCTTGATTGGTGTATAAGGGTTTCCTCATAAGCCTAGAAAAGGGGAAGAGCAATTAGTGGAATTGTTTAGAAATCCTTAGTGAAGAGCTAAGGTAGTGGATGTAGACCTTGGTTAGAAGGTTGAACCATTATAAATCATTGTGTCAATCTTTATTTTAGCTTTCTCAACCCTTCCACCCAAAAATCCATTTCTCCACCACTTGGTGAGCCACATCGGTTGAACGAATCGAGCACATCTCAACTCAACACATAGTTTAAGGTTTAGGGCTTTATGTGCATGAGTTTAGGATTTAGGGTCCATGGTTAGAATTTAGGGTTTAGTAATTAGGATTTAAGTTTTAGGGTAATGTGATTATGAATTTAAATTTTAGTGTAATATGATCAGGGGTTTAGGTTTTAATCTACAAACCTTAAATTTTAACCATAAACTTTAAATTTAACCACACCCCTATAAATTTAAAATTCATACACTTAAACATTAAACCCTAAATAGAATCTCTAAACATTTAAACTAAAGCGCTTGTAGAAACTTTTTGTTTCCATCGCACGTGCACGGAATTATTACCTTTTATGTATTAAAAATAAAAAAATTAACTAGTTATAAAATAATTCTAATTGATATTAGGGTAAACTACATAAATGACCACCATACGTTTAGTCGCGATTTGACCACCATACTCCAATATGACCACCTGCCGTTAAAACCTAACGGAGGGAGTGACGTGAAAGTTAGTAAAAATTTGTATAATTACATATTTGGTCATCGTTACTTATACATTCTATCAATTTGATCGTAATTTTAATTTAATAAGATAAACTAATTATTTAATTAGATGGTGACATGTGTCACCAGATTGAAGGATGAAAATAAATGGAAGCAAATTGTCTGTAAAAGATATCGAATTTGAGTGCACTTGGAGTTATTGACATGACATTGCCACTAGGCCAAAGTCAATTTGGAGATATAAAATGCAAATATTTAATATATGTCATAGTTGGTTATTTATGCCAGAGAAAAATAAATAAATATGAATTAACGAGATTCGAACATGACACACTTATAAAGCATAAAAACATCCAACCTAATGAAATAAATCTAATAATTAAATTAAAATTAACAACATTTTGTATAAATAACCAACTATGACATATATTAAATATTTGCATTCTATATCTCAAAATTGGCTTTGGCCTAGTGACAAAGCCATACCAATAACTCCAAGCATGCCTAGATTCGTTTCTTTTAGAGCCAATTTGCTTCCATTTATTTTCATCCTCCAATAAAATGACACATCTCACTATTTAATTAATTAATTAATTTATTTTATTAAATTAAAATTAAGATCAAATTGGTAGAATGTATAAGTAACAAGGACCAAATGTATAATTATACAACTTTTTACTAACTGACATGTCACTCATTCGTTGGGTTTTAACAACATGTGGTAATAATATGATGATCTAATTGCTTAGAAAAAAAGTATGGTCGTCAAATCGCGACTAAACCAATAATATAGTGGTTATGTAATATTAAAGGGTACTCTCCCCCTTTCAATTTTTCACCTCTTCATCTATCTTCTTTCCTTTGAATTTAACGGTTAACTAATGTTTTCATCTTTTTTTCTTTTTCATCCTCCATCTTTTTCATTTCATACGAAACAAAGGTTTGAACTTTGAAATAGAAAGGAGAAATGTCTTGGGTTTAAAACAATCTTCCAAGAAAAGCTCATTTTTTCTTCAAGGATAGATGAGAAAGCTCCAAGAGAAATTTTTGAAGAGTTTAAGGTTTTGGAGACCACCCATGCTTTTTGTTTTCTTTTCTCTTGTGTTTGTATTTTATCTTCTCATTTACTTTAATTCTTTGAGTGATTGAAAATCTATTTCTCAATGTTTAATGTTAGCTAAAGAGCTTTGGGAGTCATCAAGGGCCAAAGAGAAAAATAATGAGGTTGGAGACCAGTTGGGAGAGCTTATTGCAGAGTTTTTAAGGTTAGTACACCACAAACTTTGAAATGTCTCGTGTTTTAGATATTTTTGTTGCTTGTTTGATTTGTTGATAGACTTGTTCTGTTCTTGAATGCTCACATGCAAATATGATAACTTTGGTGATAATGTGTGGTTTAAAATGTGTTTAAAGCAGTCTCTTGAATGTCAAATTGATTTGTTGATATGCATCATAAATGTGTTTAAACCACAATTTATGATGTATTTTAAGGTATTTTGGGGGTGTTTTAAAGTATAAAGTCCGAATTTTGATAGGAAATATAGATGCTTTTGACCATCAAAACTAGTGATTCTAGTAGCCCTAGGAGTAGCAAAATTTCCCCTAAGTTTGAAAACTATGTGGTAAAGTTTCAAAACTTTGAAACTCTGGGGTTGATTGGAGCTGAAAAAGGTATGAATGACCCCTTTTTTGAATGTTTGAGTTCGTATTTAAGATCGAATAAGTATAAGAGACTAAAATAAATGAAAAGTTGATGTTATTGTGTTATGTTTATGCAACGAATGATTCATGTGATTGCTATATTATGTTCATACAATGAATGAAGATAGCCCTGAACCATCACAGCAAGTAAACAACAAAATCCTGGTGAATTCTTGTCATTCTTTTTTAATTTTCGATTTCAATTTCCATGATACAAACTTCTAAAGAAAACTCTTTTTCATATCAGACTCAGAAATGTAGATGATACTATTAATAGATTGCAGGAAATTGAGTAAACATGTATGTAACATAAACTGCAAGCAACTGATTATCAGCCAGCTGCAGGTTTAGTCATGAGATTCAGACAACCCTAGTAGCACCTATATATGTATGTATAACAATTGGACTTCTAACATTATGAATGCCATCTGACCATGTCAAAGATGCCGACGCCATCGACTTTTCATCCAAAGCTTTTCCCTTGACGGTCACATTGTAGGACTTCTTCTCCCATAGAGTCTTGAAAGATAGAACTTGCGGGATCACTCTGACTTCAAGATCGAAGTTGGAAGAGATTGTTGCATTGTAAGTAGATGTTGCAACGCCAACATTTGTGACTGTTCTTTGGAAACTGACTGTGAATGAATCATCAGCTTTGACTAGAGTTGTAAGAGTAGGATAATTGAAGTCTCTCGGCAGCATTTTAGTAGAATTTTTAGGACAAGAGCTGTTGGTTCCTGATATAAGTCTGATCTTCTCTTCACTGAATCCACTACTACATTAGAATCTTACGTTGTCGCCTTCAACATTGTCGTATACAAGTCCAGGATTGATGGCTTTTACTGGGTTGACATGTCCGGATCCATAACCGAATTCGGCATCTGGATTTTTTGATGGATCCATCGGAAATGCTATTGTAGACATGAGAAAGAAAACAATGGTAAGATCGAAGAAACAAGCTAGTAAACTTTAGATTTTTCGCAATTGAAGATTACCTGTAGTCATCAGAGCAGATTTGATGGCTGAGGGAGACCAGTCAGGGTGAAATGTTTTAACATATGCAGCCACAGCAGCAACATGAGGGCAAGACATGGAGGTTCCTGACATTATATTGTATTTGACTCGCCTTTCATCTGTTGCAGTTTCTGAAGGTGGAGCAACTGGGGAAAATGCAGCCAAAATATCCACTCCTGGTGCACTTATATCGGGCTGCATTAAATTTAGAGAAAAGAAGCTAAGCAATAAAAAAAGCAAAGTTGCAGAGCGATAACTGTGGGTTTATAGGAGAAATGCATGCCTTTAGAATGTCTGGTAAAAGGGTATTAGGGCCCCTTGAAGAGAATTTGGCAACTACTGGAGCCGAAGAATCTTCAATTGTTTCACTTTTTAATAATTCTGCTATAGCTTGTCTGTGACACAAAGTCAAAAGGAAATCAGTTTCCAGTCGCCCAACATATATCTTTAAACAGAAGTTTACGTACTTGGTGGAATTCTTGTAGGACTTGAGTGAATCGAAGTCGTCTGTGCTTAAAGCTAAAGCAGGCAATGGGACAACAAGTGAAACATTTAGGAATGAAGTTTCTAGAAGTGATCTTGTTGAAACAGCAGGTAGAATTGATCCTAATGCACCAGCATCATGAGCTTCATCTAGACCGTCCATGTCATCGCATAAAACAATCTTATTCTTTATCAAACTTCTGTTCAAGCAACCGCTGATGCATAACCTGGAAAAACACCAACAAATGTTATACATTTTGCTTATTCTAAATCTTTGCAAATGAAAATGCAACTTGTCAATGGAACCAACCGAGCACTACTCTCATTGCAAACAGTTGATGCTTGCAGCCCATAAACCAGTGGAACCTTTGTTCCGTTAAGACTGAAAGAGTTTACTGAAAGTCCCTGCTTGCAAAGAGGAAACCATTACTCTTAACTAGAAAAACCATGTTATTTCGATTCAATTCCTTTCCAAAAGAAGTTCAAGCTATGGTGTTAGTAAATATGGAACAGAAGTATGTTTCTTACGGTTAGTGTCTTCCCATTCCCAAGAACAACCTTGTCAATGAAAAAGCGATCTGTCGTGCTAGCAGCAACAGAAAGTAACCATGGCACTACACTCCCCACCGATTGTGGCAAAGGACCACTATTGCCTGCAGATTGCATGACAAGTATTCCTTTCTCAGAAGCATGAAAAGAACCAATGGCTACAGAGTCATAGTAAAACCCAATTGCAGTAGTTGATACTATTGAAACTGTTAAAAGATCAACTCCATCAGCAATGGCATCATCAAAGCCTGCCAAGACGTTTTCCGAAGTACAGAATTTATCATCGCAAACTTTATATGCAGCTATCCTTGCTGATGGAACCCCTCCTTTAGCAGTGCCTTCAGCAAGACCATAGAAACTAGCATTTTGTATGTGGTTCCCGGCTGCTGTGGACGCTGTATGTGATCCATGACCCAGTGTATCCCTGGCAGAATCTGTGGTGTAAACTCGAGCTCCGATAAGCTTACTGTAAGATGAGTACTAGTTTTTGTTAGAAAACTTCAAGTATGAGAGAGAATCAAGGATTTGAATAGCTTTCAGAGATTGCAAATAATGGAATATGTTTACTTGTTACAAGTGAAGTTTTGGCCACCGTTACAAGATCCCTTCCACTTTTTGGGAGGAGGACCGAAGCCTTCATCGCTGAAGCTGTCTGACTCAGGCCAGATTCCACTATCAATAACACCAATAATGACATTGCTCTCGGCAGTAGCATTGCGTTTAGCAGTTTGATTGAATCCCATGAAATCCCATGATCTTGTTGTTTGGAGGTGATAAACTTGATTAGGAAAAACCGAAACCACTCCTTTAAAGCCTGCATATAATTGAAGGGGTGAAAAATGTATAATCAATAGGCAAATGAGTGAAACAAGAGAGCCTTAATACCACTTACTTGCAAGTTTCTTTGCCTCTTCTTCAGTGAGCTTAGCGGCAAATCCGTTGAAGCTCCTCGTGTAACTTCTGATTAAGTAATTTTCCACCGAACTGGAAAGAGGCAAAACATCAGATTTCTGAATAGTGGTTGTTATTCCTTCTAAACTAAATCGACAAGCGGTCCAAGACAGGTTTGGTCCCTATGTACTAAAAGGGAACTAAACACTCTTATTTTTCGGTTTAATTCCGTGTGAGCCGTTATTCAATCTCGTTGTCTTTCCTTTGGCTTAGTCATCAGAGGATGACCTCTGATGGCTTTCTACTTGCTGCAGACTCGACTAATGCACTTTCTTTCAAGGAAAAGAAAATTGCTTCATCATGTCAAAATCCTAATCCTACCTCTGTTTAAGCAGTGCTTGAAGCAAACTGAAATGATGAGATGTTGGAATGTAGTCTCCATCAGGAAGTGATCCCAAGTATGCAATGTAAGTCTGCATAGTAAACGATCTGTCACCAAAATGACAAGAAATTCATTTGAAAGATACAAAAGCACAAGAAAAACACTTGCCTTTCTATCTTCCTCAACAGCAGCAGAGGAAAGGCTTATGCAAAGCATGAGAATGGCAGAAATGTGAAGAAACAATACGAAACTTGAGTTTGTTATATTTCTTTTCTCTTTGTTCCAGTATGCATCAACATAAATCATAACTGGCATTTTATAGCGGATTCAAAATGATTGAATCTCCTATCTTATTTGCTCTTTAATATTTTCCTTTTTATAGCCATTGCAAACTAGGAATATCTGTCAATTCTAGTCATGCCATAAATGGTGGTAGTCATTTATAACCATTTCAGGACATATTGTTCATAATTTTTATAAGATTTGCAGTATTTATTGTCCCTAATTTAAGGTAAATTCTGTCATGCTCGACAAGCACCGATGAGCACCACTAAAGATGAAAGCGATGAACACCATTGCAAACTAGGAATATCTGTCAATTCTAGTAATGCCATAAATGATAGTAGTTATTTATAACCATTTCAGGACATATTGTTCATTACTTTTATAAGATTTGCAGTATTTATTGTCCCTAATATAAATGGTCAGAATAAGGAAACAATTTAATACTTGATGGATTTGGGTTTTAATACCATTTGCTTGACATGTGCGAAAAACACCGCTCAATACTACTAACGTTGAACACCATTAAATTGATTAATAAAGATTAAAAATTGAGAGACTCAACATATAATAATAAAATATTTAAAAAATCAATTAAATTATTTTTCATATATATTATAATTTTAATTTTTCTAAAATAATTAGATCAAATATAACCTTAGTCAATTTAAAAAGTAATATTGAAAATGTGAGGATTGTAAAAAAATTGTTAAAATGGCAATTGTTTATAGGTGGTTTTGGGTTGAAATAATTAATAAGTTTTAATTAGATATAATTAATATTTGTATGTGGGGTTGAAAAGGGAGATGTGTAGTTGGAATAGAAAATTTTGCCCATTTTCAGTGTTCTATATATGCCCACACTAAAAGTTAGGTTTAGGGTTTAGTGTTTGTGGTTAGGGTTTAGAGAATTTAAGATATGATGTATTTTTAGGGTATATTGTGTAGGGTTTAAAGTTTAGTGTTTGTGGTTAGGGTTTAGGGAATTTAGGATAGAGAGTATTTTTTAGGGTATAGGGTGTAGGGTTTAAAATTTTTTCAGAGACTCAATATATAATTATAAATTATTTTAAAAAAATCAATTAAATTATTTTTCATATATATTATAGTTTTATTTTATAAAATAATTCGATCAAATATAACCCTAAGTAATTTAAAAAATAATATTAAAAATGAGAGGATTGTAAATTTTTTTGTTAAAATGGTAATTGTTTATGGGTTTGTAATGTAATAATTTCTGTACATACCTTTTTCATTACAAATTCCGTAACAAATTACGTACAACGTGTAATAAATTAAGTACATAATTAATTTCTCATACATTTTATAACAAATTAGGTTTTCGTGTAAGAAACTATGTATGTACATAGTTTATTACCCTTGGTTGAGGTACTTTTGGGGTTGGTGATGTCGTGTAATAATTTAAGTACATACCGTTTTCATTACAGATTTTATAACAAATTACGTACAACATCTAATAATTTAAGTACATACTTAATTTTACTCTTTTTGTAACAAATTAGGTTTTCGTGTAAGAAACTAGGTATGTACATAGTTTATTACCCTTGGTTGAGTTAGTTTATGTTTTGGTGATTGTAAAGTGTCCAGAAGTTCTATATTTCATCTCATATTATTGCTGTTTTTAAACACATTTTAGGCATAATTAGAACCAATGAGCTGTATTGATGCAATTCCAAACAGACACAACAGCTGTCGAGTAGTCGCCGCCGCCTACCGTGCCGCCCAAGACAGCAAACTATGAAGTTGGAGAACTGGAGTGCGATTTGTAGAGCAAAAAATTCTGATTCTATCGATGTTGTCCACTCGATTTTCCGACGTCTGTAGCAGCGGGCAGAGCCGCCGAAGCTAAATCTCGAGATTGCTTGCGGAACAAGATAACGTGATAAAGTCCACATTCAACTCAAAAAAGTCAGAGTTTAAAGTCACATTTAATGTGGAAAGCTACTTTGAAGGCTTCTACTTCAAGAATGACTAGACCTAGCTAATGTCTATAAATACCCATTGCAATTCTAATTCAAATCAACTTAGGTTTTCTTTAGGCATAACTTAGGTTTTCTTGACACCGATATGTTCTAATTCTCTCCTTGGGTTTAGGATTTTGTATGAAAAGTAGTTGTGAGAAACGATTGTAGTAGTTTAAGTTATTTTTGCAATAAAATACTCTTAGTTTGCTTAATTCATGTGCGTCACTTCCTTCAATAGTTCCAAAAGTCCAGTTGAAGAATCCATTTGTCGGACACGACAGTGTCAAACTCACGAAAAAATTAAGCACGGTCTCATCATGAAGAGGTGTTTACATTTTCAGCTTAGACATAAGTTGGAATTTCAGTGGCTAAAAAGAGCAACCAAACGTTGATTGTCTGTGTTAGGTTTACGCTGAGATTGCTAGGTATTGCCTACGTCACATAGAAACAGAATCCTAGCCTAAACATAGGTAGGATCACTTCGGAATTGCTTCGCCGAACTTGGAGTATCTGTCAGACTTGCCACTGGGACTTCTCTCCATCTCACCTGCCGGGACAACGAAAGTTGCAAGAGCAAAGTATCGCCGTCGCAGCGAAAGTTGCCGTCGCCTCAATCCGCCATTACCCGCCAAGGTAGCAGATCGGGGCAGCGCAAAACATACTTAATCTTTACAACACAGTCTACACACTAATGAGCTACAACTTCATGTTCTAATCTATCAACCTGATTACTCTCTCTTCAATTACTTGTGCTTTTTTACTTTACTTCTCTTCTCAACAACCATCTTACTTGTGTATTTACTTTTCTTGTGCATGAACAACAATTCGAATCAAGCTGTCCAATCCTTGTAGGAGACGATATTTTATATACTATAACTTGACAGGAGTGTGCACTTGCGCTCATAAATAGAGTACACCTAAACACTATACAAGTTTTCGGCGCCATTACCGGGGATTGGTAACAACAAATTTCATCTTTAATTTGTGCACTTTTATTTCTTTACTTTTTATTTTATTTTTACTTTTAATCGAATTTTTTTTTACAGTTTCCTTTGATAGTGTATGACCATGGCGAATCCAAAAGGAAAAATCCTCTTCTACGACAATATCGAACGGAGAGCAAGAGAGCTCTAGAAAGAGATCAAAGTAACCCCAGGGAAAACCAAAGAAGAAAAAGAAAAAGCAAAGGTAAACATGGACCCACTCAACAATGCTGCGAACGACTGGGAAGGGCAACAAAACTTGCCGCCCAAAGAACATCAAGATCCACTAAGGCAACAACCCCCTCTTCTGCCCAGACAGCCCCAAAATGTTCAAACAGCTAGAGATTATCTAGAACATGACTTCAGAGGGTTTGATTCGACAATGACAGAACCTGAGATTGAAGTAGATCACTTCGAGTTGAAGCCCATTATGTTTAACATGATCAACACGTTAGGGCAATTTGGAGGGACTACCACAGAAGATGCTCGACAACACTTGAGAGGATTCTTGGACATCTGCAGAGCATTCAAAATATACGGGGTTCATCAAGACGTACTGAGGCTAAGATTATTTTCCTATTCACTAAGGGATAGGGCAAAAAAGTGGTTAAACAACCAGCCAACAGGATCGTTCAACACATGGACAGAGTTGTGTAAGGTTTTTCTAGATCGATTCAACCCGTCCAATGTCACAGGCAGACTACGAAACGAGATAACAACCTTCCGACAAGTGGATGACAAGCCAATGTTTGAAGCATGAGAGCGGTACCAACAGATGCTGAACAACTGCCCGCTACATGGTTTCCTGGCTTGGACACATGTATCAATGTTCTACAACGGGGCGAACTACCCAACACGGGTGATGATTGATGCCTTATCCAATGGAATCATTCTTGACAGACCACCAGATGAGGCATCGCGAATTCTGAACCAAGCCGCTAAGAACGACTACAAGTATCCAACAGCCCGCCAAGGCGGCGTTAGACGTCCAACAATTGTGAACGAGGTAGAAACCTCAGAATCTGTCAATGCCCGCCTTGACAAGCTGACAGAGCTGGTCATGAGCATCATAAAACCTGTTGGGAAAGTCTATGAGGTAAATGTTGTGGAGCCATTCTGTGAAGAGTGTGAGGGCAGCCATGATTCCTCTTACTGCACCGCATCTGCCAACTTTATGGGAGGATACAAGAGGAACAACAGAACTGCCCAAAACACCTACAACCCTGTATGGAAGAACCATCCAAACTTCTCCTGAAGCAACCCAAAGACTACTGCAAACCCACAACAACAACCAGGAGGCTACCAACAAAACTTGTCCAGACAACAGGCTCAGCAGCCGCAAAACAATAATTCACTAGAAGCAACTCTTCATACTTTTATCTCTAGAACTAGTGATTTTATTGTTCTTACTAATAAATTCATTGATAAAACTGAGTCTTTCATGGACAGGACGAAGATGAACAACCATGAAGCTACCATAAAAAACCTAGAGACCCAATTTGGGCAGTTCACAGAGATCTTCAACAGTAGAACAATAGGAGCAGCATCCAGCAACATAGAGGCAACAACCAAACCCACTTATGAGCAGTGCAAAGCTATATCTACAAGAAGTGGGAAGCAATTGGATGAACCTAGGGTGGAAAAACAAACAGAAACACAACCAACACAAAGAGAACAGCCTATCGCGGCAACAACAACACTAGCCACCCCGACAGCTGAACATAACAACGGTCCTAAAGCAGATGATCCTCCTCAGATTAAGTTCCCCTGCAAGGAGCGTATAGAGGACATCCGTCTACCAACACTTTTCCCCCAGACAAGGACGAAGTTAGGTTCGAACATTGGGAGGGAAAAATGTCTATTAATCCTTTAAATTTAAAAATTAAGAGGGGCAAAATGCTTTATTTGACTATTATTTAAAGTAAAAAGAACCTCAAATGCTATTAGACCAAAATAATTGGGAGGGGCAGATACATACCTCTGTCTTTGCCCCAGAGGCTTAAGCAACAGAAGCAAGAGCACCAGTTCAGAAGATTCTTGGATATTCTAAAGAAGGTGCACATAAACATACCTCTAATAGAAGCCATTCAAAATATGCCTAATTATGCCAAACATCTCAGGGACATGGTTTCTAAAAGGAAGAGGGTTGGGGAATTCGAAACGGTTGTTGTAACAGAAGAGTGCATGGCAATGCTGCACAACAAACTGCCGCCCAAGCAAACAGACCTAGACAACTTTGTTATCACATGCAGGATAGACATCAAACATGGAACAAAAGCCCTGTGTGACTTGGGAGCCAACATCAACCTAATGCCCAAAGCATTCTTCGATAAATTATGAATTGGGCCAGCCAAACATAATTTCGTTATGCTAAAACTTCCCGATCATTCGTTTGTACAACTGAAGGGTAAAATCGAAGACATTCTAGTGAAGGTAGGCAACCTGATTCTTTCAGCTAATTTCCTCATCTTAGACTGTGAGGCCGATGAAAAAGCCCATATCATCCTTGGGCGACCATTCTTGGCCACGGGCAGAACGCTAATAGATGTGGAACATGGGGAGCTAACCATGAGGGTAGACAACCATAGCATAAAGTTAAATGTGCTACAACCCTCAGGAAAAGAAAAAGGAAAGATGCCCAGATGCAAAAGCTTCCAAAATCAACATAGAGACAGGCCAAGGCAGTAGCTGTCGCGGCAAACCAAAGGGCAGGTTGAAGAACCCAACAACGCAACACCTGAAGGAACAAGAGGACCCCCATGAGGGAAGTACAAGCCAAATTACCTCAGGAAGTGGTTATGTCTAGAAGATGCACCCAAATGCATTCCCAACATAACTTAATTTTTTTATTATAATCTCTTTACTTTTATTTTTATGCATTAGGATTAGAGTTTAATTTATTAGGATTAGATTAGTTTTCAGATTTTTATTTTTCAGAAGATATTTAATTACTTTTATTTTATTTTTATTTTAGGATTAGGAATAAAAGAGTCGAATTAAGAAGGATGCCCAGTAAGGAGCCCACCCCCATCCCACCGAGACAACCCAGGGCAACCCAACACAGAAACGCGTAACGTCTAGTTGACTCAAACGACTACGAAAATAACGAGCAAAAATCTCGTAACGTGCGCGAGACAATTGGACTGTTAGACATTTAATATTTTCATATTTAAATCACATCGATAATTTCATAACAACTTTAAATATTCAATTTAAAAGAAAAAATTGATTTAAAATATTCAAATATTTAATTAAATTTTTATAGGAACTCGACTCGACTCGAATCGAAAAAATTTTAAATAAAGTTTGAGTTGTAAAATATGACGCGTCAGCTCGAATAACTCGGAATTTTTTAACTCCACTCGATCGAACGCTCATCTCTATCAGAAGATATGACGCGTCAACTCGAATAACTCGAAATATTCGAATATTTTAAATCATTTTTTCCTTTTAAATCAAATATTTTTTAAAATAGAATATTTCATATTTTCATATTTAAATCACATAGAATATTTAATAATACTTTAAATATTCAATTTAATTTAAAAATATTCGATTTAAAAGAAAAAACGATTTAAAATATTCGAATATTTAATAACTATTTTAAATATTTTTCTTTTAAATATTTGAATATTTAATAAATACTTTAAATATTCGAATATTTCAAATCATTTTTTCTTGTAAATCGAATATTTTTAAATTAAATCGAATATTTAAAGTAGTTATTAAATATTCGATGTGATTTAAAAGAAAATATGATTTAAAATATTCGAATATTTTGAGTTATTCGAGTTGACGCGTCATATTTTACAACTCAAACTTTATTTGAAAATTTTTCGATTCGAGTCGAGTTTTCGAGTTCCTATAAAAATTTAATTAAATATTCAAATATTTTAAATCAATTTTTTTCGTTTGAATCGAATATTTTTAAATTAAGTCTAATATTTAAAGTAGTTATTAAATATTCGATGTGATTAAATATGAAAATATTAAATATTCTATTTTAAAAAATATTTGATTTAAAAGAAAAAATGATTTAAAATATTTGAATATTTTGAGTTATACGAGTTGACGCGTCATATCTTAAGATACAGGTGAGCGTTCGATCGAGTCGAGTCAAAAAATTTCGAGTTATTCGAGTTGACGCGTCATATTTTACAACTCAAACTTTATTTGAATTTTTTTTCTGATTCGATTCGAGTTTTCGAGTTCCTATAAAAATTTAATTGTAATTATTTATCATGTTACCATACTTTAGAATTTTGCTTTAAGGACCAAATTGAAAGAATTCGTAAATAACAGGGGCTAAATTTAATGAATTATTTTGAATTAGGATTAAATTAATTGAATGTATAAATATGAAGGACTAAATGTGTTATTATACCAAATTTTATAACAGTCACTTAACGGCATTTAACGTCTAGTTACCATTTTATTATAAAACATAAAGTTTAATTACCATTTTGTGATTTTTGAAAATTTGGTTATCATTTTGTTCTTTTTACCAAAGTTCAGTGACCGTCTGTGTACTTTACCCATAATTATAATTGATATTAAAGGGTATTCTCCCCCTTTCATTTTTTCACCCCTTCATCTCTCCTCTTTCCTTTGAATTTAACGGTCAACTAATTTTTCATACTTAATCTTTCTCATTTCATACCAAACAAAGGTTGAAACTTTGAAATAGAAAGGAGAAATGTCTTGGGTTTAAAACAATCTTCCAAGAAAAGCTCATTTTCTTCATGAGAAATTTTCGAAGAGTTTAAGGTTCTGGAGAACACCCATGGCTTTTTTCCCCTATTCTCTTGTGTTTGTATTTCATCTTTTCATTTACTTTAATTCTTTAAGTGATTGAAAAATCTATTTCTCATTGTTTAATGTTAGCTAAAGAGCTTTGGGAGTAATCAAGGGCCAAAGAGAAAAATAATGAGGTTGGAGACCAGTTGGGAGAGCTTATTGCAGAGTTTTTAAGGTTAGTACACCACAAACTTTGAAATGTCTCATGTTTCAGAAATTTTTGTTGCTTGTTTGATTTGTTGATAGACTTGTTCTGTTCTTGAATGCTCACATGTAAAGATGATAACTTTGGTGATAATGTGTTGTTTAAAATGTGTTTAAAGCAGTCTCTTGAGTGTCAAATTGTTTGTATGGTTATTTGGATGCAAATTTTGGTTCATATGATGTATTTTAAGGTATTTTGGGGGTGTTTTAAAGTATAAAGTCCGAATTTTTATAGGAAATATCGATACTTTTGACCATCAAAACTAGTGATTCCAGTAGCCCTAGGAGTAGCAAAATTTCCCCTATGTGGTAAAGTTTCAAAACTTTGAAACTCTGGGGTTGATTCGAGCTGAAAAAGGTATGAATGACCCCCTTTTTGAATGTTTGTGTTCGTATTTGAGATCGAATAAGTATAAGAGACTAAAATAAATGAAAAGTTGATGTTATTGTGTTATGTTTATGCAACGAATGATTCATGTGATTACTATATTATGTTCATACAATGAATGAAGATAGCCCTGAACCATCACAGCAAGTAAACAACAAAATCCTGGTGAATTCTTGTCATTCTTTTTTAATTTTCGATTTCAATTTCCATGATACAAACTTCTAAAGAAAACTCTTTTTCATATCAGACTCAGAAATGTTGATGATACTATTAATAGATTGCAGGAAATTGAGTAAACATGTATGTAACATAAACTGTAAGCAACTGATTATCAGCCAGCTGCAGGTTTAGTCATGAGATTCAGACATAGCACCTAAATATGTATGTATAACAATTGGACTTCTAACATTATGAATGCCATCTGACCATGTCAAAGATGCCGACGCCATCGACTTTTCATCCAAAGCTTTTCCCTTGACGGTCACATTGTAGGACTTCTTCTCCCATAGAGTCTTGAAAGATAGAACTTGCGGGATCACTCTGACTTCAAGATCGAAGTTGGAAGAGATTGTTGCATTGTAAGTAGATGTTGCAACGCCAACATTTGTGACTGTTCTTTGGAAACTGACTGTGAATGAATCATCAGCTTTGACTAGAGTTGTAAGAGTAGGATAATTGAAGTCTCTCGGCAGCATTTTAGTAGAATTTTTAGGACAAGAGCTGTTGGTTCCTGATATAAGTCTGATCTTCTCTTCACTGAATCCACTACTACATTAGAATCTTACGTTGTCGCCTTCAACATTGTCGTATACAAGTCCAGGATTGATGGCTTTTACTGGGTTGACATGTCCGGATCCATAACCGAATTCGGCATCTGGATTTTTTGATGGATCCATCGGAAATGCTATTGTAGACATGAGAAAGAAAACAATGGTAAGATCGAAGAAACAAGCTAGTAAACTTTAGATTTTTCGCAATTGAAGATTACCTGTAGTCATCAGAGCAGATTTGATGGCTGAGGGAGACCAGTCAGGGTGAAATGTTTTAACATATGCAGCCACAGCAGCAACATGAGGGCAAGACATGGAGGTTCCTGACATTATATTGTATTTGACTCGCCTTTCATCTGTTGCAGTTTCTGAAGGTGGAGCAACTGGGGAAAATGCAGCCAAAATATCCACTCCTGGTGCACTTATATCGGGCTGCATTAAATTTAGAGAAAAGAAGCTAAGCAATAAAAAAAGCAAAGTTGCAGAGCGATAACTGTGGGTTTATAGGAGAAATGCATGCCTTTAGAATGTCTGGTAAAAGGGTATTAGGGCCCCTTGAAGAGAATTTGGCAACTACTGGAGCCGAAGAATCTTCAATTGTTTCACTTTTTAATAATTCTGCTATAGCTTGTCTGTGACACAAAGTCAAAAGGAAATCAGTTTCCAGTCGCCCAACATATATCTTTAAACAGAAGTTTACGTACTTGGTGGAATTCTTGTAGGACTTGAGTGAATCGAAGTCGTCTGTGCTTAAAGCTAAAGCAGGCAATGGGACAACAAGTGAAACATTTAGGAATGAAGTTTCTAGAAGTGATCTTGTTGAAACAGCAGGTAGAATTGATCCTAATGCACCAGCATCATGAGCTTCATCTAGACCGTCCATGTCATCGCATAAAACAATCTTATTCTTTATCAAACTTCTGTTCAAGCAACCGCTGATGCATAACCTGGAAAAACACCAACAAATGTTATACATTTTGCTTATTCTAAATCTTTGCAAATGAAAATGCAACTTGTCAATGGAACCAACCGAGCACTACTCTCATTGCAAACAGTTGATGCTTGCAGCCCATAAACCAGTGGAACCTTTGTTCCGTTAAGACTGAAAGAGTTTACTGAAAGTCCCTGCTTGCAAAGAGGAAACCATTACTCTTAACTAGAAAAACCATGTTATTTCGATTCAATTCCTTTCCAAAAGAAGTTCAAGCTATGGTGTTAGTAAATATGGAACAGAAGTATGTTTCTTACGGTTAGTGTCTTCCCATTCCCAAGAACAACCTTGTCAATGAAAAAGCGATCTGTCGTGCTAGCAGCAACAGAAAGTAACCATGGCACTACACTCCCCACCGATTGTGGCAAAGGACCACTATTGCCTGCAGATTGCATGACAAGTATTCCTTTCTCAGAAGCATGAAAAGAACCAATGGCTACAGAGTCATAGTAAAACCCAATTGCAGTAGTTGATACTATTGAAACTGTTAAAAGATCAACTCCATCAGCAATGGCATCATCAAAGCCTGCCAAGACGTTTTCCGAAGTACAGAATTTATCATCGCAAACTTTATATGCAGCTATCCTTGCTGATGGAACCCCTCCTTTAGCAGTGCCTTCAGCAAGACCATAGAAACTAGCATTTTGTATGTGGTTCCCGGCTGCTGTGGACGCTGTATGTGATCCATGACCCAGTGTATCCCTGGCAGAATCTGTGGTGTAAACTCGAGCTCCGATAAGCTTACTGTAAGATGAGTACTAGTTTTTGTTAGAAAACTTCAAGTATGAGAGAGAATCAAGGATTTGAATAGCTTTCAGAGATTGCAAATAATGGAATATGTTTACTTGTTACAAGTGAAGTTTTGGCCACCGTTACAAGATCCCTTCCACTTTTTGGGAGGAGGACCGAAGCCTTCATCGCTGAAGCTGTCTGACTCAGGCCAGATTCCACTATCAATAACACCAATAATGACATTGCTCTCGGCAGTAGCATTGCGTTTAGCAGTTTGATTGAATCCCATGAAATCCCATGATCTTGTTGTTTGGAGGTGATAAACTTGATTAGGAAAAACCGAAACCACTCCTTTAAAGCCTGCATATAATTGAAGGGGTGAAAAATGTATAATCAATAGGCAAATGAGTGAAACAAGAGAGCCTTAATACCACTTACTTGCAAGTTTCTTTGCCTCTTCTTCAGTGAGCTTAGCGGCAAATCCGTTGAAGCTCCTCGTGTAACTTCTGATTAAGTAATTTTCCACCGAACTGGAAAGAGGCAAAACATCAGATTTCTGAATAGTGGTTGTTATTCCTTCTAAACTAAATCGACAAGCGGTCCAAGACAGGTTTGGTCCCTATGTACTAAAAGGGAACTAAACACTCTTATTTTTCGGTTTAATTCCGTGTGAGCCGTTATTCAATCTCGTTGTCTTTCCTTTGGCTTAGTCATCAGAGGATGACCTCTGATGGCTTTCTACTTGCTGCAGACTCGACTAATGCACTTTCTTTCAAGGAAAAGAAAATTGCTTCATCATGTCAAAATCCTAATCCTACCTCTGTTTAAGCAGTGCTTGAAGCAAACTGAAATGATGAGATGTTGGAATGTAGTCTCCATCAGGAAGTGATCCCAAGTATGCAATGTAAGTCTGCATAGTAAACGATCTGTCACCAAAATGACAAGAAATTCATTTGAAAGATACAAAAGCACAAGAAAAACACTTGCCTTTCTATCTTCCTCAACAGCAGCAGAGGAAAGGCTTATGCAAAGCATGAGAATGGCAGAAATGTGAAGAAACAATACGAAACTTGAGTTTGTTATATTTCTTTTCTCTTTGTTCCAGTATGCATCAACATAAATCATAACTGGCATTTTATAGCGGATTCAAAATGATTGAATCTCCTATCTTATTTGCTCTTTAATATTTTCCTTTTTATAGCCATTGCAAACTAGGAATATCTGTCAATTCTAGTCATGCCATAAATGGTGGTAGTCATTTATAACCATTTCAGGACATATTGTTCATAATTTTTATAAGATTTGCAGTATTTATTGTCCCTAATATAAATGGTCAGAATAAGGAAACAATTTAATACTTGATGGAATTGGGTTTTAATACCATTTGCTTGGCATGTGCGAAAAACAGCGCTCAATATTATTAACGTTGAACACCATTAAATTTATTAATAAAGATTAAAAATTCAGAGACTCAATATATAATAATAGATTATTTAAAAAAATCAATTAAATTATTTAAAATTATGACGGAATAATTTATTTTCATCAGAAAATTATGACGGATTTTAAATCCGTTGAAAATTTTCCCTCGGTAATTTAATTTTTTTCGTAGTGTGTCCGCAATCGCAATAGTCGTCATTATATATATATATATATATATATATATATATATATATATATATATATATACGTGTACCTGCTCCCTGGTGTTGTCACTAGATTTTCACCAACCGTTATTAAATATTTAAAATAAAAAAAAACTTTTTTCTTAAAATAATAATAAAGCCCCTTCTAAATAAAAACCCAAAAAACACATCTTTAAAAACCTATTTTTGAAGCCCATTTCAAAAAGAAAAAAAAAACAAAGCCCACCTTGAAATACAAGCCCATCTTTTAAAAAGAAAAAAAAAGGAAAAAGAGAAAATGTGGTAATAATTAAAATAAATAATAATGGTGGAAATAAATAAAATGAAAACAAAAAAAATAATAAATGTAAAAAATAAACAGAAAAAACAACAAAAAAGCAATATAAAAAATAAAAATATAAAAAACAGTAAAAGGAAATAAAAAAAGCAGAAAAGAAAAAAAAGGAGCCAGCCGGCGCGTCACGCGCCTGGCGCGAGTGCACACACGCGCGCGGCTGGGCATCCCAAACCCTCTTCGAAGCGGCTACTGGTGGTCGGCTGTCGTCCCTAGGTCACGGTCGACGACGCCGTTAGTACCGGCTGGTCCGCCTCACTGCCGCCGACCTAATGGTACCGACACCGCTCGCTGTTGTCGCCTGTGGTCGCTAGAATCTACAAAAAACCGAACAAGATTTTCAAACCCTAGGCTCAAATCAAGGGGAAAATTCAGCTTCAAATCTGAACCAAATCGGATAGAGTTTGAGGGGTTTTGCCGAGAATCAAGTTCTTGGTTTGATTTTGGCTCCAATTTAGGGATTAAATGTGGATATTGCTTGATTTGCAAGCTCAAGCATGTGTGTATAAACCACATCTTCTCTATTGTTCAACGCACCAATTTTCAAGAGAAAATACACTTGAAAAAGAAAAAATAGGCTTAGAAAAATTCTGAGAAATTCTCTAAAAATTCTCAAGAGTTTCTGGAAATTTTGGAGTTAAAGTTCGAGTTTGGAGGTAATTTTCTTGAGGCAATTAGGAGCATTTCGAGAAGTTCATATTTGAGTTTTTTGTTCGTCGTTTCGGTTGTGTTCTTTGTTGCGTGTAAAAGAGTCCTATCGCAAATAATGCAAATGTACACGACGCAAGTAATAAAGTGATACTAGAGTATCGGATATCGTCTCCACAGGGACTGGAAATAACTCTATCCATGAAATTCTTCACAAGAGAAAGAAAATAGTTTAATTGAATGTTGGAATAATCTCGAGTAAAAACTAAAATGAGAGATAAAGGAATCAGATTTAAGGAATAGGCCGGTATTTAATTGCTCAGTAGTGCAGGCGTTGCACTATTAGAGAAACTTCTGACTTCTGTCGTCGTTCCTGTCGCGGCAGCACCTGCCGCGGTAGAGGTCTGTTGATGTCGCGGCAGCGATCAACAACTCTATACTTCAAGCTTGGCAAGAATACCTATTATGACTTGTCCTATCCCTAGGCCCAAGTTCTGTTGATGAACACTTCTTGGATGATACCTCCCGGCGTGAATCGAAGGGTGAACACCAATGTCGTTGAATTCTTCTTTAGCCACTTAACCTTGTACTTATCCCTAAGCCAAGATGGTTTAACCATAAACTGGAAAACACGTATCTACTATTTTCGTATGCTTGACCCTCCCGATATCAAACAAATGGATAACCTCACAATGTTCTCCCGATGCTCTTATGAGATATGAAAAACCAGAGTAAATAAACTTGAAGTTTTTATTACTTGACAGAAAATTCCTAAAACAATACAATCCTTGCAACTACTTTACAGAATCAACCTTTAGCCCTAGGGGGAGTTTAGAACATGGTGGAGAAGGGAAAACGACAAGGGTTTAAGGGAAGACGACTAGGAATGAGATATCCTTCCCTAGGTCGAATTACATGCCTTTATATAGGCCTTGGGTTCAAGTTTTCTAATATGGCAAGAATACAATTTCGAATTAAAGTGCAACTCTATTAAATATTAAATCTTCTGAGTAGATGCCTTGAATTCGTCCTCTTTTCTTGCCTTGAGTTTCTTCCTTGAACTTTGGGCTTGGCCTTCATTCAACTTTAGGGCTCAGAAAAATATGGGAGTGGTCCACGACAGACCGGCTTGAAATCCTCTATCTGTCGAGCTCCACTTCACTTTTCCACCTCAGCATTCTTCTGTCGTCATGGCTGCCACGGAAAAAGTCACGACAGCCTTTGCTTCTCGACTCCAGCTCTGCAATCCGCCTCTGCTCCTTTGCTGCCCTAGGTCTGCCGCAGTAGATACCTACAAAAGTAACCAAAATCAGCAGCAATTGTGCCATTTTATCTAATTGTGATGTATATGCAAAAATCTATCCTAAATGTAATGAATTATGCTTGAGTGCAGGAAAAAAATGGGTAAATGAGGGGTAAAATATAGAACTTTTATGCACTCAACACACCCCCAAACTCAAGTTCTTGCTTGCTTTCAAGCAAATACAACCTAACTAAAAATAAAAACTTTTTGGGTTGGCTTAATTTAGTGAACTTACATTACCTACCACACATTCACTATCAAGAGCAGTACCTTATCGAATGTTTATGGATTTATCCGGAACAATGCTATAGTTCTTGTACAAGTGTGTGAAGGTTTTGTGAACAAATATGTGCCTAGACTCCTTTAGCTTACCAGAATGGTTATGCTACTCACTTGAATTTTATGCCAATTTCATTTTCTGGAGGCAATTCTTAGGCTCCTTTAGTTTTTTCTAGTTTAGACTCGACTTCATCTTTTCTAGAGGCAATTCTTAGGCTTCTCTAGTTTTTTTTCTAACTTAGACTCAAAAATTCTTCCTAGTGTCATTGTAAGGCAGTTTTGGGGGCAAGTGAGTCTAAAATGTTTTTCTTTTATTCCTTTCCTAGAGCTAGTGTTAGGCACCTCTAGGGGCAACTCAAGTGGGTAAACCTTCATATTCTAGTTCACTATTGAAATCTAGATAGCATAAAAGTCACAAAGGGTGTTCTAAAGTTCAGAACTATAGCAAGGCTATAAATAGTTCCTAAAACATCCTAAAGGCACTGTCACGACAGAGAATGTCGCGGCAGGTAAGTTCAGTTCAAGGAACTAAGCCAAAATTTTGTTTTTATTTTCATTTTTTTGACAAAAAATAAACTTAAAATAAGACACCAATTAAAGACACAACTAAAAGTTCATTAATGGAGGAATGCCCATCCCCAAACTCGAGGGTTGCATTGCCCTCAATGCATGACAACAATTAAAAAAAATAGAAAATAACATCACAAAATAGAGAAAACAACAGCAAAGACAACAGATGTATAAGTAAAAGCACTTAAGTTGAGGAGTTGTCGTCGCTGTTGCTGCTGACGAGGAGCTGACGGTGGGCAGTGACCTTGACGGCAGGGGCTGGCTGATTGTTGGGAGACGTAGAGGTTATCTTTTTCTTGGCCTCTCGAGGCGACTGGACTCTGGCAGGTGAGATGTGTGGGGGCTGGTCCAGGACCTCGAGTTCATCATCACTACTGCTGATGTCTGATATGCCGTGGAAGGGTCCTTCAATAGTCTCGTTCAACTTCTTCCTTTTCATCGGAGGGAAGTCGTTGGATATTTCTCGGAAGATCGACGGCTCTGAGTTAGAATCTTGCAAAACGAAGGAGGAGAAGAACCCTTCAAAATATTTTGGGTCGATCTTCGGTAGGGGGTCCTTCCTTTTCTCTCTTCGAGGAGTGGCAGATTTTCTGCCGCCATCTCCTATCGTGGCAGTTGGTGATGTAGAGGCAGTTGTGGGGGTTATGGGGATCGCAGCAGGTGTAGGTGTGGCAAAGAGAGATTCTGGGAAAGCAGGAAATTGCATGTTTGGAAAATTTAAATAAGATTTGATAAAATTTACCGTGGCGTCAATGAAGTCCCTCAGAAATCCCATGAGGCCGAGCTGTCGTTCTTCCATCTTTTGCAGCATCGTCAGAATCTGGCTGGAGGTGTCTGTTGCTGGTGCTGTCGTCGTCTGCTTTGGTTCTGCTGCGATAAGTTCAAGGGAGTCAGGATCTGTTGTCGCTTCTGTCGCGACAGTTGGGTCCACGTATGACAGAGGAGTGGCAGCTTTTAATTCCATCAAACTGTAGAGATTTTGATGCGTCCATCCTTTCCCTCGGACCTTGACATCTTCGTTGATTTCTGGCACATTGTTGCCCCGACAGAGCGTGGTGATCAGATAAGGGAAGACTAAGGGGCCTGTTGGTCGGAGTGCACACTCGATGATGTCATCTCGTATGTATCTGCCGACATTGATTTGCCTCTCGTTGAGAATAGAGTGTACGAGGGCTAATCTCTGCCAGTCCACCGTGGTATTATGTGAGGTCGGCATAAGGCGTTTCTTCACGAAGTGGTTCCACAACTTGGCTTGTGGGGTGAGCTGAGTCCTCCGTACGGTCCACCGGTGCTTGGGATCATCGTTCCACTGTGTGCCATCCTCTATCAACTCTGCCATGACAGCGTCATAATCTGCTAGCGATAGACGGTTCACGAACCTCCGATGGGCGTCTTCCTTCTTGCCCACATAAAGCCCATACAACGTGTTGATGTATGTCGGTTCGAGGGAGATCTCTTTGCCTCTGACAGTTATTGTCGTGGCATCCTTGTCGGTGACGGCAGCGTAGAATTCTCGAACTAGGGTGACGTTCATCTATTCTGGCTGGGCAGCAAACATCTGCCACTTGAGTGCGAGTATTTTCCTTGCGATGAAGCTTTCGAGCCCTAATTCTCCCATCTTTTGGGTATAAATGAGCCCTCTTTCTTCCCACATTTCTCTCTTTTAGAAAGACCCATAACACCTCTTTGTTGAGTCCACTGATGCAAAGCGGTCGGGTATTCCGCTGTGACTGGGCGTTGACACTGCCGCGGCAGAGGTGGAGGCAGTGCTTCATCTTGTTGATCCGGTAGCCATTTGCAAGGAAAACTGTAGAAAAATGAAAGAAATTTATGAAACCCTAATTTCTGGAGAGTAAAGCAGAGAGAATGCGAATGAGAAGAAAAATGAAATGAGAGTATGGGTTTATATAGAACGGAGTTTTTCTACCCGTTGGGATTGTAACGGCAGGCGTGAATGACGAAGCCAGCTGTTACGCAGTTTCTGACGCGTCTGTCACGTATTTCCGTGTTTGCTGCGCATCTGTTATGCGTTTGCGTGTCTGTCGCGACAGCTCAGTGACATGCTGTATTTTCCGCATTTGCCGCTACAACTGGTGACAGGCTGTGACGACAGGCTTGTCTGTTGGGCTTTTTGGGCTATTGTGAATATAGTGGGTTGGTTCATTCCTTCTCTTTGCTTCCTTTATTTCCTAAAAATAATTAAATAAATAAACTGAATTAAAATCTTATTTCCTAAAATAAATAAATAAATAAAAATCTTAATTCCTAATAAATAAATAAATAAAATAAAATAAAACTAAGTTAAATTAGGGGTACCTTGAGGGGCATCTCCTAAAGTAACTGCTTCCTGCATCCTTGGGGCTTTAATTTCTTGATAATGCTTGAGCCTCTGTCTGTTGACCTTGAATTGGTGCCCATCCTTCATTGATTTGATTATAATGGCGCCATGAGGGAAAACTTGGACAACTTGGAAAGGACCAGACCACTGAGATTTAAGCTTTCCTAGAAAAAACTTCAACCTAGAGTTGAACAACAACACCTGCTGCCCTGGGCAGAACTGTTGTGGCAGAAGCTTCCTGTCGTGCCACTTCTTGGTTTTGTCCTTGTAGATCTTGGCATTGTCATAGGCCATTGCTCGAATTTCCTCAATCTCATTCAAGTCTAGTAGCCTTTTCTGTCATGCCTTATCCCAGTCCATATTCACTGCCTTGATAGCTCAGTAAGCTTTGTGTTCTATCTCGACAGGTAGATGATAGGTTTTCCCATAAATGAGTCGATAGGGTGACATCCCCAATGGTGTCTTGAATGTTGTTCTGTAGGCCCATAGTGCATCATTTAGATGTAGAGACCAGTCCTTTCGAGTAGGTTTAACCATCTTCTCTAGGATGTTCTTTACTTCTCTGTTTGATATATCGGCCTGCCCATTGGTTTGAGGGTGGTATTCTATTGCAATTTGGTGATTCACTTCGTATTTCCTTAAAACGACAGCAATTACCCTATTGTCGAAATGTCTCCCATCATCGCTAATTATCGCCCTTGGGATGCCAAACCTTGAGAAGATATTCTTGTGAAGAAATCTTTGCACAGTCTTGGCATCGTTATTTGAGTGGCGATTGCTTCTACCCACTTTGACACATAGTCCACTGCCAGTAGAATGTACAAATTCCCACAAGAGGTTGGGAATGGACCCATGAAGTCGATTCCCCAAACATCGAAGATTTCGACCTCCAGTATGTTCTGTAGTGGCATCTCATGCCTTCTTGATATATTCCCAGTCTTTTGGCATTTTTCACAGCTCTTGTAAAAAGCTTGTGCATCCTTGAACAGTGTGGGCCAGTAGAGACCGGATTGCAAAACCTTGACAGCATTTTTATTTCCCCTTAGGTGTCCTCTATAAGAGGTAGCATGACAGTGGTGAAGCACTGCTTTCTGTTCGTCTTGTGGTATGCATCTCCTGATAATCTGATGTGCATAATGCTTGAAAAGAAGAGGGTTGTCCCAATAATAATGGTTTGCATCATTTTGGAACCTCTTCCTTACTTGGTAATTAAGCTCAGGAGGTAATAACCCACTTACAATGTAATTAACAATGTCAGCATACCAAGGGGTTTCAGAAAGCTTACCTGCCACCATGGCTGTCGCGGCTGTGCTGGTGGCAGCAAACAACTGCTCATCTGGGAAGGTTTCCAGTATGTTGGTCTTGTCTAGTGATTGATTTCTTCCCATCTCTAGCCTTGACAAGTGGTCTGCTACTTGGTTCTCTATTCACTTTTTATCCTTGATGTCAATGTCAAATTCTTGCAGCAGCAGAATCCAACGTATCAATCTAGGTTTTGCATCTTTTTTGTGAACAGATACTTTAGTGCTGAATGGTCTGTATGGACCACCACTTTCGTTCCAAGTATATACGGACGAAACTTGTCGATTGAAAACACCACTGCTAGAAGTTCCTTCTCTGTCGTAGTGTAGTTGATTTGGGCATCATTCATCGTTTTGCTGGCATAATAAATCACATGGAAGAGCTTATCCTTCCTCTGCCCCGACAGCAAAATCAGTGGTGTCACACATTATCTCAAATGGCAAACTCCAGTCTGGTGGCTGTACGATTGGGGCTGTTACCAGCTTCTCCTTTAAAATTCTGAATGCTTCAGTACATTCAGTGTTAAAGTTAAAGAGGCGATTCTGTTCCAACAGGTGGCAAAAGGGCTTGGTAATCTTCAAAAAAATTGCTATAAATCTTCGATAAAACCCTGCATGCCCTAAGAAAATTCGAATCCCTTTGACTGTGGTGGGTGGCGACAGCTTTTCGATAACCTCTATTTTGGCTCTATCCACCTCTATTTCGCGGCAGCTCACCTTGTGGCCCAGTACTATGCCTTCGTCAACCATAAAATGACATTTTTCCTAGTTTAAAACCAAGTTCGCCTCTTCGCATCTCTCAAGAACCTTCTGTAAATTGCCTAAACAATCCTCGAAGCTGTCTCTAAAGACGGAAAAGTCGTCCATGAAAATCTCTAGGAAATCCTCCATGTCAGAGAATATTGCCATCATGCACCGTTGAAAGGTTGTTGGTGCATTGCAGAGCCCAAATGGCATTCTTCGAAAGGCATAGGTGCCGTACGGGCATGTGAAGGTGGTTTTCTCTTGGTCCTCCAGTGAGATTGCTATTTGGTTATAACCTGAGTAACCATCAAGAAAACAGTAGTAAGGTTCCCCGCTAATCTATCTAGCATTTGATCGATAAAGGGTAAGGGGAAGTGGTCCTTTCGGGTAGCTTTATTAAGCTTCCGGTAGTCCATACAAACCCTCCAACCGGTCACAGTCCTGGTTGGGATTAATTCGTTTTCTTCGTTCGTTACTACGGTTATGCCTCCCTTTTTAGGCACACATTGCACCGGGCTCACCCACTTGCTATCCGAGATGGCGTATATTATTCCGACATCAAGCCACTTGATAATTTCTTTCCACACCACCTCTCTCATAGCCTCGTTCAGCCGTCTCTGGGCATCGATAGTCAGCTTATGATCATCTTCCAAGAGTATCTTGTGCATGCATAATGCCGGACTGATACCTTGGATATCAGCTATAGTCCATCTGATGGCCTTTTTATGCTGTTGTAGCATTTTGATCAGTCGATGTTCCTGTTCCTGCGTCAACTTGGAAGAGATGATTATGGGCAACCTATCATTTAAACCAAGAAAAAACATATTTAAGCTTCCCTGGCAGGGGTTTAAGATCTAGAACAAGTGGTTGTTCAATGGAAGGCTTTTGGATTACATGTTCACTCGAGGTATAATTTAAAGGCTCGAAGAACTTACCTAGACGTGTGCCTATCAAATTTACCTCCTCAAGACCTTCAATGTCGGATGTTTCCGTGTCTGAGGGGTTATTGTCGTCGTTGATGCCGTGACAGTCTTCAGGGTGATTGCGGTGGCAGTGACCAAACTTTCTGTCGTGGCAGTTCGACCTAATGCAGGGTTGGTCACGGACTACCTCTAAGATTGCTTTGCACTCTTCCTCTGCATCAGCTTGTTTTATTGCTTGGAGAACATTGAGTTTGATTTGCTGATCATTCACTCTCATCGTCAGTTCTCCTTTCTCGACATCGATAATGGTTCTGCTTGTGGATAGGAAGGATTGCCCCAGGATGATCGGTGCGTTTTCATCTGCTTCACAATCTAAAACAAGAAAGTCAACAGGAAATTGAACTTATCCACTCTTACCAGAATATCTTCGATCTTCCCTTCTAGTTATACGTAAGAGCGGTCTGCCAGCTGCAGCATGACTGTCGTGGGCCTTGCTTGTCCAATACCTAGTTTCTGAAATACATATTTGGGCATTATATTTATGCTAGCACCAAGATCACAAAGTGCCTTACCCACGAACTTATTGCCAATTATACATGGTATGATGAAGCTCTCAGGGTCCTTCTTCTTTTGGGGTGGATGCTTATGCAAGATTGTCATGCATCCTTCTGTCATCTTTACTGTTTCAAATTCCCCAAGTTTGGACCTTTTGGACATTGCGTCCTTGAGAAACTTAGTATAACCGTGCATCTGCTTGATGGCCTCTAGCAGCAGTATGTTAATATGTACTTGCTTAAAAATATCATAAATTTTCTAAAGTGGTACTCCTGTTTCTGTAACTGTTGTGGAAAAAGGGGTGGAGGAAGATGATCTTTAAGGCGTCCTTCACATGGAATCCAGATCTGAGGAGGCTTAAATTCTTCAGCATCTTTTGTATGCTCCTCTGTCCCTTCTACTATCATGGTGGGTGTGTCGACAACAGGTTGTTTTTCCTCTGCTGGGGCAGTGTTCACGACAGGTGTCTCTAGGGTCGGATCCTCACTCGGTATGTCTTTTATCTTTAGCCCTTGTAATTGTTTCTCACTCCTCGTTGTAATTGCTTTGCACTGCTCATGTGTGGGTTTTCCAGTGACCTATGTATCAATAGGGAATCCTCCGTTTTGCCTCGGTTTGATATACTGTGAAACTTGGCTCATATGTGTCTCTAGAGATTTTAGGGTAGCCTCATGGTTTGTCATCCTCATCTCTGTCTTGTCCATGAATGATTCAGTTTTCTTGACAAAGTGATCCATGTTCGCCATGTATACTCTCGTTTGTGACATAAATGTCGCCAAGGTTTGTTCCAGTATACTAGGTGTTGTTGCCGGTTGCTGCTGCTGTCGCGACAGAATTCTGGGTACTCCTTGGTTCTAGTTGTTCTGCACTGGAGGATTTAGTGCATTGTTCGGATTGCTCCCGGAAAATTTAGGATCCTTCCTCCAATTGGAATTGTAATTGTTGGAATCATAATTTCTAGGCTTGTTATAGTTCCCAACATACATCCATTCTTCCAGCTGTAAAGGACAATCTTCTGAATTGTGGTTCCCACTACAGGTTTCACACACCTCTTCTACAGAATATACAGCTTTAGAATCTTTCCGCTGTAGATTTTCGACTATCTTTGTGAGGTATGCAACCTTTGATTTAACCGAGTTATCAGCTTCATACTCCTTTACAGATATTCCTTGTTTTCCTCCTCTTCGAGCTGTAGAGAATTGCTCATCGTTCTTCGCTAACTTTTTCAACACGAGCATTGCCTCGTCTGGTTCCTTATCCAGTAATATCCCATTTGCTGCTGAATCTATTCTCAGTCGAGTATGTGCATTGGCAGCGTTGTAGAACTTGAGGACATGATTCTACATAGGGAATCCATGCATTGGGCAATTTCGTAAGAGAGTTGTAAATCTGTCCCATGCCTCGTGCATTGGTTCGTCATCTTCCTGTTGAAAAGTAGCAATCTCGTTACGCAATCTTTCAGATAGATGAGAAGGATTAAAACGAGTAAGGAATTCACGAAAGAGATATGCCTAAGTTCTTATTGAACCTGGCGTTAATTTGTTCCACCAAGTTTTAGCTCTATCTCTCAATGAGTGAGGAAATAGCCAGAGCCTCAGTACTTCCGGACTTATCCCTGGCAGTCTGAACGATCCACAGATTTCTTGGAATGTTTTAAGATGTTCTCGTGCATCCTCAGTAGCAGAACCACTAAATTGACCAGCGGAATTGATCATACTGAACATGACATGTTTCAATTCGATGTGTTTAGCTTCCACGTTTGGTAGGGTAGTTTCCAGTTCAACATGGTCATTGTCCATGTAGTCTCGACAGGTCTATCGTGCGGAAGCGGCAGCGGGCGGAGGTCGTTCGTTCTGGGCATCGTTAAGAGGATCAACAATAACCCTATAGTCATTGTTGTTGGGGTCATTTATCACATTGTCTTGCCTTCCGTTCACCATTGCTTCCAGTATCTCCTCAAGATAGTTGTTTCTTTCTATCAAGAGTCGGGCTTGGTTCCTGAGTTGGTACGTGCGTTCGATTTCTGGATCTAGTTCGTACTCAGGTTCTTTGCCTCGTCTCGATCTATGCATAAGCAAATAGAGAACCTTGTGAAAAGCACGGAGTAAATAACACCACTAAAAATAGAAAAATAAAAATAAAGTGCAATAATAAAAAAGGTAAAGGTATGTTGCCAGTCCCTAGCAACGGCGCCAAAAACTTGTTGTGTGTAAAAGAGTCCCATCGCAAATAGTGCAAGTGTACACGACGCAAGTAGTAAAGTGATACTTGAGTATCGTATATCGTCTCCGCGAGGACTAGAAATAACTCTATCCTTGAAATTCTGCACAAGAGAAAGAAAATAGTTTAATTGAATGTTGGAATAATCTCGAGCAAAAACTAAAATGAGAGATAAAGGAATCAGATTTAAGTAATATGCCGGTATTGAATTGCTTAGTAGTGCAGGCGTTGCATTGTTAGAGAAACTTTTGTCTTCTGTCGTTGTTCCTGTCGCGGCAGAGGTCTGTTGATGTCGCGGCAGCGATCAACAACTCTATACTTCAAGCTTGGCAAGAATCCCTATTATGACTTGTCCTATCCCTAAGCCCAAGTTCTGTTGATGAACACTTCTTGGATGATACCTCCCGGCGTGAATCGAAGGGTGAACACCAATGTCGTTGAATTCTTCTTTAGCCACTTAACCTTGTACTTATCCCTAAGCCAAGATGGTTTAACCATAAACTGGAAAACACGTATCTACTCTTTTCGTATGCTTGACTCTCCTGATATCAAACAAATGGATAACCTCACAATTTTCTCCCGATGCTCTTATGAGATATGAAAAACCAGAGTAAATAAACTTGAAGCTTTTATTACTTGACAGAAAATTACTAAAACAATAAAATCATTGCAACTACTTTACAGAACCAACCCTTAGCCCTAGGGGGAGTTTAGAACATGGTAGAGAAGGGAAAACGACAAGGGTTTAGGGGAAGACGACTAGGAATGAGATATCCTTCCCTAGGTCGAATTACATGCCTTTTATATAGGCCTTGGGTTCAAGTTTTCTAATATGGCAAGAATACAATTTCGAATTAAAGTGCAACTCTATTAAAGACTAAATCTTCTGAGTAGATGCCTTGAATTCGTCCTCTTTTCTTGCCTTGATTTTCTTCCTTGAACTTTGGGCTTGGCCTTCATTCATCTTCAGGGATCAAAAAAATATGGGAGTGGTCCACGACAGACCGGCTTGAAATCCTCTATCTATCGAGCTCCACTTCACTTTTCTACCTAAGCATTCTTCTGTCGTCAAGGCTGCCACGACAGAAGTCACGAAAGCATTTGCTTCTCGACTCCAGCTCTGCAATCCGCCTCTGCTCCTGTAACCCCCTCGTCCCGGTCTGGCCGGATGACCGGTCCGAGTGGGCCACACGGGGAAAACCGAAGCGAAACCCAAAGGGTTCCTCCTCGGTTAGCAACCCTAATTTTTTTTTCATTTTAATCTTGTCACATTCGAACCCCAAACCACATTCAAACACCCAAATTTTAATCTTGACTAGAGGCATATTAATTCCTATGTGTTTATCCCTTCCAAAAAGGCCAACAAGTCAAAACAGTGCAGATTTAAGCAGAAGTTTCGAAACCTTCACCAAGGGTTTCGAAACTTTTGCTGGCAGAAACCCCTGGAACCAATTTTCACCAAAGGTTTCGAAACCTTGGGGAAGGTTTCGGAACCTTTGACCATAGTTTCGAAACCTACCCCAAAGGTTTCGAAACTTTGGCTGGCAGAATGTCCTGGAACCAAAATTTCACCAAAGGTTTCGAAACCTTGGGGAAGGTTTCGGAACCTTTGACCATAGTTTCGAAACCTACCCCAAAGGTTTCGAAACTTTGGCTGGCAGTGACCCCTGGAACCAAAATTCTCTGCAAAGGTTTCGAAACCTTACCCATGGTTTCGAAACCTTAGTGCAGGGGATCACTTTCTGCTCAACCTAAGGACTACCTAACCATGAAAAACACCAAGATTCATGCTTAGACATACATAAAAGCTTACGAAGGACCAAAGGCATGTATTAACACTTGTAAGACTTGCACATACTAACATTTAAGCAACCATACATGAACCATAGATAGCAACCAAGAAATTAACAAGGCATCCATACTTAACATTCATACAAAGAGCATTTCATGCATATATGGACATACAAGCATTTAGGATTTCATGCCTTAGCAACCAAAACACGTAGACATTCATGGCATGTAACATAAGCAATATTTACAATCAGACAAGGCATCCACTAACCAAGCCAACAACGATACACATCAAAGCTCAAATCAATGACACCTATCCCATTGCTTAACTATTACATTAATTTACTCAAAACTCATACATTGAGCTCACCAAAAGCAACACTTGGAGACCTTCCCTTGCCCTTGCCACCCACAAGCTATTTATCTGCATTGTCGAACAAAAGAGAGCGTAAGCATGAAAGCTTAGTGAGGGTAAGCTCATAAAACAAACCTTCGACAATGCAGGGTCCAAGCACGAGCAATTATCATGATATTATACTTGATTTTACCTTCGATTTACATGAGCCATAAGTATAGGGATGCATGAACATACTACCAAAATCATGCCATGCTCAACAACTTAATAGTTCAACATACAATGATACATAACTCAATGTATTAGCCACATCATATATCGTTTCACATTGAAAGTCACATTTCATATTACATCAATACACATAACAATTCATATTATCATGTATGTATAATTTCACATTGGCATAAATATACTTTCTCTTATTGGCACCTAGCTATGACTCGAATACGCGGATAACATGTTGGAACGCATTTCCAACAACAACATTACCTCGGTGGGATTCCACTCATCACCGGTCCTTGCATGTGCAGGATTCCACTCATCGCCACATGCCCTACGGATGGGATTCCACTCATCATCACGTAGAAATATATAAAAGCTTCCGGTGGAATATTACATCACCGTACTCCTCCTTGGTGCCTTAACGCCACCAAGGCCACGTACGTTTTGACTCAATTTGTGTGCACACTCATCCTAATGATCGATCATTGTACCCAAGCATACTAGTGCCAATTAATCAAATTTCACAACCTTCGATGTTCAAGAGTCATAATTTGGCATCTTACATCACATTAAGCTCAACATCAATTATCTCAACAACATAATATCATAATGTCATGTTCAAGAGTAATAATATGGCATCTTACATCATATTAACTCAACATCATCATACACAATCACAATGCAAACCACATGCATAGCAATGCATCAAACCATGTCTCGACAACATATAACACATTATACATACCCAAATAATCATGAGGCATAACATCAATTAAAGAGATCATCCAATGTCTCTAACTAAAGCTTAGGATTAGGCTACCACCCTAATCCTAACTCTAGGTGAGTCTACCAATCTCAACCTAGTCCACATGCTCGAACCAATTGCTCAAAACCATTTAAAATATTTTAACCACTCACCTCTACTCCAAGCTCAACTACCAAGCAACCATGGTCTTCAATCTTTTTCCGGATTTGCTCCCGAGGCTTCACCAACCCAAAACCAAGCTTCTAGACATCTCAACACAAGTAAAACAACCACAAATCAATTCATCAATTAAAGTAGCAACCCGGAACGCTAATCAAACACCAAACTCAACATTTCAAACCATGAACAACCCCCAAAATCACCAAATCCGAGTAGCCCTTATACACAGCGCAAAACTTGTGATTTCAACACATTTAGCACATTCAAATGCTTCCAAACTAGCCCCCAACTATTACCCTAACACCAACCTTCAATTTCCAACACAAACCACCCCAAAATTCCCATTTTCGTACTCCAATCTTACCCAGCAGAAAATTCCATTTTCAAACACCCAAATGACATTTAAATGGTCCCAAATCATCCTCCTAACATACCCTAACCATCAGCCCTCTAATTACACCCTCAAACCCACCAAAAATGGCATTTTTGACAACTCAAAAATGGGTTTAAGAACCCACTTCGGAAATTCATTGAAAATTAACCAAATTAACATATAATGTGTATTTCAACTTCATTAAACAAAACCCCGACTCAATTTAACAAAACAAGATGAAAAAACCCATAAAAATCTAAACTTTTAATTCAAACCCTAATTTTCAAAAGTTCATATTTTTGAAATCTAAAACCATAGACAGATAGAGATTTAAGAGGAGAGTTTAAATATACGATTACCTTCAAAAATGCCCTCGAATTTGATGGAGAAATTGATGGAATTACAATTTGGATTTGGGAGGGTTTGTTAGGGTTTCCATGGTGAAGAAAGGAAAATGAGAAAGATGACTACATTTTTTTTTGTTCTCTTTTTACTTTTCAAAAAGGTGGTCTAGCTTTTTAAAACATTTAGGTTAAACTACCGCATTGGTCCCTCTTTTTTATTTCAAAACCCCATTAGCCCAAGTCAAGGTCCAATTGATTTAATTTTAATTTTACCGACTCGAACCACTAACCCGACTAACTCCTAGCCCCAAAACACGGGTGTTACAACTCTCCCCCACTTAAGGAAATTTCGTCCCCGAAATTCAACGATCACGGAGGGCCACTGAAACATGCACCTCCACGCTTTCCTCTCTCACCACAACCTACCAACCAACTCGAATGACTTACCATACAACACTTGCTATCTTACACTAAGATCTCAACTGATTCTTCAAGGCATGCCAATTTCAAATTCAACTCAATATTTTCGACAAACATAGCACGGAACAGATCTGTCTTACATCTCTGAATCATAGATACACAGAACACATCTCAAACCCCCTTTTCTAACCTGGTGGTAACCGCAACAAACACACAACAGAACTAGCCCGATTCATAATCTCATACAACACTGTTTGAACACTTGACTCATAACTTCCTCTAACTGACCATGACAAGTCGTCGTTAACCGGTCAAAATAAATATAAATAAATCCTCTTTCAAAAGTAAAGAAATTGAATAAGTATAGGGAAAGAGGGTCGATCCGCAGGGAGATTAGCTGAAATTGTTGACTTGAATTCGTTGAATCTGAAATCCCAGGAATATCTGAAAAAACAAATAAATAAAAGAAGGGGGTGATATGATTTGCGATGAAGTAATAAAAGAAATAGAGAAAAAAAAAACTAAAGATAGTAAGAAAAACCAAGGATGTAAATCAGCCTCGAACCAGCTCCTTCAATTCTTTCGATCATTGAAATAGATTTTTATTTCGGGGATCATATCGGTTACAGTCTGCGAGGCCCAACCCGTCGCAACTTGCTTCTCTCTCGAGTAACCAATCCTCCCAAGACTATCTTCGAAGGTTGATTCTTAAACAAATTAACCACGTCTATCGCCGTTAAAATATTTAGTTTTGAAAGCAGGAAAAGCCCGACTCAGAAATTGTCTTAAAAAAAATCGCTTCTGATTTTATCTTTCCTTAGCGGATTGCCGCTAAGAGTGTTCACAGGAAGTCGAAATTGCCACAGGCCGATCCTTCCTCCCAACTATGTTTTTAAACGATTCCATATCAACGAGCTCTTTTTGACTTGAAAAACGATTAAAAACTTTAGTAAGGCCGATTGCCAAACTATCTAAACAGAAAGATAAAAATGTATTCCCGAAAGAATTTAGGCAATGTTCAATTCTCACGATTAGAATTGATTTGGCTAGCTCTTGGCTCAAGAAATTTAGCTAAGCATGATATTAATTATCATACTTAACTTGATTTTTAGAAAAGTAATTAAATAGCATAAAATAAATGGAACAAGAAAATAAAGAAAAAAACTTTTATTAAAGCTAAAAACTATTTACAAAGGAAAAGCTAAAAAAACTCAAAGCTAAGAAGATGATCACTCAAATGATTGATTATCTAAGCCTTTACCAAGGGTGGTATTTATAAGCTTAGATTTACAAAGATAAGGTGATGAGATAATTTAAACTAATAAACAAAAGATAAAACATTTCAAATGTTTTGAAATTTAAATGCAGGAAATCTAATCGGATAAGCTGATAAGCTCTCTCAGAACGTTCCAGAAGCTTCTAGAAGTCACCACGTCATTGCCACGTCACTGCCACGTCAGATGCGTCGTGCCCGGTGTCGTGCCCATGATGCTAGTCATGAAAGAATTATAATAAAAACTGCAGAAATGCCCCATTTTCACTGCTATTTCCAGAATTGGATCTATGCACAAAATATAACGAAAACAACATGTATTAAGCAGCAAGAAGTCCCAATAGCTAGAAAAATAACAAATGAAATATGTCATATTTGAGCACTCATCAAATTCCCCCTCACTTGTCTCATACTTTTCCTCAAGTATGTTCGAAAAAATCATAAACCCAAGAATGCATTTCTCGACCATTACAAGCATCAAACATAATCATAAGAGTTCTAGCACGAAAGGAGGTTCATGAAAGAAACATAATTAAAACAAATAAATACAAGCAAAGAGCAGCCATTGTCCTTTTCAATTACCTATCAAGCATTAATCAAATCTTAGCCTAGTCTTAATCCTCACCAAGATACACTCAAGAGCACTCAAAGTGTTTTAAAGGTAAATTTGAAGCAGAAACACTCAAAGTCAATCATGAATAAAGGTTTCCATATGCTTGTAACAAGTTCAATTCTCCACTACTTTAATAGAATCGAGGTGCAAAAATCATTAGGTCTTTTATTCAAGGTGTAATGTGGGTTTAGAAAAGGGATAGAAAGATGGGAAGAAAAATAAAAGAGGATGATCAATGCAAGATATTTCAAACATTCAATAATGAAGACATTAAAAAGGGGTTAAAATGGGCAAGCAAACACATTTTTTTTTCGAAACTGTTTTTTTTTCTTTTCTTTTATTATTTTTTTCTTTCGAAGCAATTGCTCCTTTTTTATTCTGTTTTTTCTCATTTTTTTTCATTTTTTTTCGGAAAAATTCTGCCCTTATTCGAATTGCAGCCCCCTTTTTGTCTAGCAATATAGTTCTAGCATTTTATCAATTGAAATGGTTTAGTCAAAGAAATGGGGTTTAAGGCTAACAAAGGCTCACTAGGCGATGAGAAAGGGAAAAATAGAGTGAAAGGGAGAAAAAAGGTTAAAGCCTAATGCCTAAATCATTTTAAAGCACCTCGTTCTTATTATAGTCTCGAATTGTAAGCAAGCCACAAGTTCTAGATTCCTAAGTTCAAGATGACACTCTCAAGCAAGGAAACGAGCATAATATGAAGAATGCATGCTCAAGGCTCAAATCTTACCAAAATTGGGCTAATTTGATTAAGCTAGGCGAGAAATTTAATTAACACTGTCAAGAGTAATTAAAAGAGATGTTAAACTGCATATTACCCATATCATTTGATTATAAAAAATGTTCCAATTCAATCATTCCTAAGCACTAGAACAAGTACAATATGCAAGATAACATGTAATGGCAAGAAAAGTTCAACTCAAGTTTAATCAAAATCAAACATATTATCAAACAAGAATAGGACAAGTGGTAATTTACTACCCTCCCCCTCACTTAAGTGAATTGCCCCAATTCATAAAAATTAAGGAAATAAAAAGATAATAAGGGCAAAAGGTACTCCCCGTGAGTGATGAAATTGAGTCGATGGGAATGGTGCACTATGAGTGGCTCGGATCAGCGGCGACATAGGGCTTTGAATGGACTGTCGGATGTGCGAAAGAAGGTGCAGCGAAGGGTGGTTCAGCATTTTTGTTGGCACCCGTCGAATGGTTGCTGGTCGTCGGCCACCACGGTAGGGAGGAGGTGCGGAAGTCAGTTCGGAATCGCTGCTGATCGCCATAAATCGTGGCGATGCAAGACGCCACCGATGACCAACGACGGTTCTTGGGGAACCCGACGAGCCTGCTGTCGCGTGCGGGGCATGGTGGAAGTCGTATGAGTGGGGTTCTCGACGGGGGCTGGGGGCTTGCCGTCGTCGACCACCGCGGCGTGGAGGAGGTGTGGGGACATGGTGAATTGCGGCTGAGTGAAACAAATGGGTGTGTTTTGTTAGGGTTTGGTGGTTTTGTGGGAAAGAAAAAAAATGGGCAAAGAGGGGAAAATGAAGGGTGCAAAGGGCATGGGCTAAAGTGCTTCCTGTGTGAAAAGAAAAATCCTGCATAAAATTTATTAAGGTAATTAAAAAAAAGAAAGAAAATAAAAAATGAAACATAAATTAAATTATTAAAAAGGAAGAAAAAAATAACGAAAAATAAACCAATGGGTTGCCTCTCATTTAGCGCTTTGTTTAACGTCGTTTAGCTCGACGACCTTTAAATTTTTGGTTCTTTAAAAGTGGGTTTTCCTGGTAAAAAAAAACAAAATCAGTCAAATATGCCGAAATTAAATCTCCCCGGCAACGGCGCCAATTTTGACAAGTCGTCGTTAACCGGTCAAAATAAATATAAATAAATCCTCTTTCAAAAGTAAAGAAATTGAATAAGTATAGGGAAAGAGGGTCGATCCGCAGGGAGATTAGCTGGAATTGTTGACTTGAATTCGTTGAATCTGAAATCCCAGGAATATCTGAAAAAACAAATAAATAAAAGAAGGGGGTGATATGATTTGCGATGAAGTAATAAAAAAATAGAGAAAAAAAACTAAAGATAGTAAGAAAAACCAAGGATGTAAATCAGCCTCGAACCAGCTCCTTCAATTATTTCGATCATTGAAATAGATTTTTATTTCGGGGATCATATCGGTTACAGTCTGCGAGGCCCAACCCGTCGCAACTTGCTTCTCTCTCGAGTAACCAATCCTCCCAAGACTATCTTCGAAGGTTGATTCTTAAACAATTTAACCACGTCTATCGCCGTTAAAATATTTAGTTTTGAAAGCAGGAAAAGCCCGACTCAGAAATTGTCTTAAAAAAATCGCTTCTGATTTTATCTTTCCTTAGCGGACCGCCGCTAAGAGTGTTCACAGGAAGTCGAAATTGCCACAGGCCGATCCTTCCTCCCAACTATGTTTTTAAACGATTCCATATCAACGAGCTCTTTTTGACTTGAAAAACGATTAAAAAATTTAGTAAGGCCGATTGCCAAACTATCTAAACATAAAGATAAAAATGTATTCCCGAAAGAATTTAGGCAATGTTCAATTCTCACGATTAGAATTGATTTGGCTAGCTCTTGGCTCAAGAAATTTAGCTAAGCATGATATTAATTATCATACTTAACTTGATTTTTAGAAAAGTAATTAAATAGCATAAAATAAATGGAACAAGAAAATAAAGAAAAAAACTTTTATTAAAGCTAAAAACTATTTACAAAGGAAAAGCTAAAAAAACTCAAAGCTAAGAAGATGATCACTCAAATGATTGATTATCTAAGCCTTTACCAAGGGTGGTATTTATAGGCTTAGATTTACAAAGATAAGGTGATGAGATAATTTAAAATAATAAACAAAAGATAAAACAATTCAAATGTTTTGAAATTTAAATGCAGGAAATCTAATCGGATAAGCTGATAAGCTCTCTCAGAACGTTCCAGAAGCTTCTAGAAGTCACCACGTCACTGCCACGTCAGACGCGTCGTGCCCGGTGTCGTGCCCATGATGCTAGTCATGAAAGAATTATAATAAAAACTACAGAAATGCCCCATTTTCACTGCTATTTCCAGAATTGGATCTATGCACAAAATATAACGAAAACAACATGTATTAAGCAGCAAGAAGTCCCAATAGCTAGAAAAATAACAAATGAAATATGTCATATTTGAGCACTCATCAGACCATCTGACTTCAACCGGTAATCAAACACTATACAAATGTCTTCAAAAATAATCTAGTTGAAATCTCGAATCTCTATTACTTGCTTCTATTAAAAATCTTCCGCGAATGTAGCATCTAGAAGAAAACTGACGCTCGGTCTCAACACACTGACAATTCACGCACTTACTCTCATACAGAACCACATTTTTCATCAATTCAATCTAGAAGTATTCATCTTTAACCCGCAATACGTCTTCATACAACTCAGATGCAAATCAATCAAACTGTTGTGTGCTTCGGCCAACACAATACGCCTCAAAACACTAGGTCAATCGGTACAACTGTTCTGTCTCTGAAATGCAAAACTCTATCATCCCTGAGACTGTATTCTGAAGGTCTTCCTTCTACTATGCCTCGCATGTGAGGTGCCAAGAATCTGTCTTGCAACTGTTTCTCTTCAAGCATTGTGACTCAGAGTAGATTCAATGTGAAACGCGGCCACAAGAACACTGTCATTCGGTAACTGAATTCGGCAAATACAACTCGCAACTCAACTACCAAGCTGACAACAATTACAACTCGAAACATCGGTTACTACGTTGACTATCTTCGAATGGTATTCAATCTTGATATTTCAATCTTCAAGCAGTTCTAACACTCATGTTGTTCAAGTTTCATCCCTTCCTAAGTTGTCTAACAATTCAAGTTCTGCTAATATGTACGTACACATTGTGCATTTCTTTACTATACAAGCTTTGTCTCTAAGTCTTCGAAGCAAATACAACTGTAGTTAACTCTATGACTCATATCGGATAACTCTTCTCACAGTCTTTCAACTAACTCGTTGAACATATCAAAAATCATTTCGTCTTGCATAAGCACACAACCTAACTCTACATGTAACACATCAATATGGCTCACAATTTCTTTCTCTAACATAGGCTGATCAAGGTCGAAGTTTTCATCAAAGTTTATTCCGGTTTCTCAAGGGTCCAATGTCTCGCATCTAACCTCACAAACTGAACTTTCTTTTGTAGCAATCTATCAATGGAGCAACTATCTTCAAACACTATTTACAATTCTCTGAAAGTAACAATGCTAGACCTAGAACTATAGATATCTGTCACAGTCTTCAATTTCTTCCAACTCACATCTTCCTTTGTCTGTTCAAGATTTGTTCTAATACACTCTGCTAATTTTCATGTTCTAAGAGAACATCTTCATTATCTCGAAGTTCACGTTGTACAACTTGGTATACAATTGATTCTCTAATAGAATCTACCACACTAACTTCAAAACTTGCCATGATCTTCCTCGGTACTTAAATATACTCGCGTGACGTCTAGAAGAGCTACTACCACTGATCATGAAACTCAGAAAATTATTCTGCTCAACATCTCTATGAAGGTAACTAATACACTAGTCAAACAAAGCGGCATAACTCAGAGCTCAAGGCGATTACATCTTGCCCCTAAAGCTGTCTTTGGTACTTCAAATTTCTCACCTTCATCTGGTAGAAACGGATCTCAAATTAATCTTCAAATAGACTGAAGCACACACTAACTGATCAACAAATCACTGACACTTGTTTCGACTGTATGTAAACTGAACACATTCTCGTACTGTCACTCTTTCTTCTTAACAAATTACACTATAGAACTCTGAGATGATGCACTAGGCCTAATGAATCTAAGGTCTAACAAGTCTCGAAGCTAATTCTTCAACATTCTCAATTCTGTCGGAAACCATAAGATACAGAGCAAACTAAAACACGAGCAAACTCGGAGACGACATCAATAATAAACTCTTCTTCGTTGTTAGGAGACAAACTGGGCGTTTCTTCTAAACACTTCTAGGAAGAATCACAAACTATTTTAACATTCTGCGGTCTAATCTTCGTTCAAAAATCAAATCCATCACAATTGCTCAGCAAGTCTGTCAACTAAACTCAATTAACCTTTGATCTCTAAAACTGGATCAACATTCAATAAGAAGCTCACATCCTCACCTACCACTACAGTCACACAAAAATCTGCAATTTCAAGGCAACTCTCTCTTTGTCTCAACGTACACACTAACTATGTGCTCTTCAAGCTGAACCTTGTCAAAAGGTACATCAAAACCGTAGGAAGACGATCGCTTCACACCTACGAGAAACTAGTAACTCTAAACCACCAACAACATCTTCTGTACATCTTTCTGATCACTACTGTCTCCCAAAGAGGCTAGTCACATGTGTCCCTACATCTAAGGTCTCAACAAACTTATCTAATTTCTTACATGCTCACGCAAAAGGAGGTATTCGCAGAAATTGCAACTTCACATGTACACAACTGATAGTCTTCGGTCCTCTTGTTTTCAGACTGGTTCTTCAACAGAATCTGACTCTTCTAAACTGTTCTTAGAGCATCTCGTAACTTCAAGACTCAATTCTGATCGCACACAAACAGTCTTGCTGGACTTGTTCTACCCCTACCAAACAATCCTGAAGTCAAAGCTCAAGGCTCCCTTCTCGGCTCAACTATATCGGAAGTGACTTCATCTCTTCCGCTTGCTGGAAAACAACTCAACGTACACTGACTCAATCACACAAACTAGCTCCCACTCACGGACACTGACCGGCTGTCTTGCATTAAAATCATAGGCCAACCCCAACGGTCACCAACTAACACCTCACCAGGCATGTTCAACTTGCATACTTGCTAACAATGTACGGAGATACGGATTCAGAATCAACTGGAGGAAACAACTTGATACTGTACTAAGGGCTCATTCGATAAAACATTGACACCACTCTGACCCCCGCCCATAGGCCTTCACTTCTTCTTACTAACTAATGCCAGAGTTGATCACACCGTCCCTCATCCACAAGAATCAACCCATATACACACTGTCTCAAACGGACGAATTGTACCTCAATTCTGGTACAACCATACCTCTCTAACTGAGGTGATGGACTCCCTCAACCTAGTCCACCCTTTCAGAAACTACGACTTCTACTTACCGAAAAGCAATTAAATCAACAACAATATCAACAGTAAAACATACAAGATTGGGTTAGCAAGGCAAGGCTTCCAAGTGGCTCAAGTATGTTTCCCTCACTTAAAAATCTCTTTTTCGATGTAATAGTAGCAATGGGACTCTACTAAACACGTTTCAAACAAATCAACACACATACATGCTCAACCAAGCGTATAACAAGGCTTACTTGCTAAACAAGTAAACATATACGTACGATCAAACAACATACGTTCTCAATCAAACATCACATCATACACGGGTAACGAGCAACATGCTTTTAAACGAACAATCAACATACTTGTCATACAAGCAATCATACTTACAAAGCAAGCAAAAACCGTGCATATCAATTCAAAACTTAAACTTACCTCACTTACCTGCCCAAGGTCTCGGAAACCTTAGGCTCTGATACCAACAAATGTAACCCCCTCGTCCCGGTCTGGCGGATGACCGGTCCGAGTGGGCCACATGGGGAAAACCGAAGCGAAACCCAAAGGGTTCCTCCTCGGTTAGCAACCCTAAATTTTTTTTTCATTTTAATCTTATCACATTCGAACCCCAAACCACATTCAAACACCCAAATTTTAATCTTGACTAGAGGCATATTAATTCCTATGTGTTTATCCCTTCCAAAAAGGCCAACAAGTCAAAACAGTGCAGATTTAAGCAGAAGTTTCGAAACCTTCACCAAGGGTTTCGAAACTTTTGCTGGCAGAAACCCCTGGAACCAATTTTCACCAAAGGTTTCGAAACCTTGGGGAAGGTTTCGGAACCTTTGACCATAGTTTCGAAACCTACCCCAAAGGTTTCGAAACTTTGGCTGGCAGAATGTCCTGGAACTAAAATTTCACCAAAGGTTTCGAAACCTTGGGGAAGGTTTCGGAACCTTTGACCATAGTTTAGAAACCTACCCCAAAGGTTTCGAAACTTTGGCTGGCAGTGACCCCTGGAACCAAAATTCTCTGCAAAGGTTTCGAAACCTTACCCATGGTTTCGAAACCTTAGTGCAGGGGATCACTTTCTGCTCAACCTAAGGACTACCTAACCATGAAAAACACCAAGATTCATGCTTAGACATACATAAAAGCTTACGAAGGACCAAAGGCATGTATTAACACTTGTAAGACTTGCACATACTAACATTTAAGCAACCATACATGAACCATAGATAGCAACCAAGCAATTAACAAGGCATCCATACTTAACATTCATACAAAGAGCATTTCATGCATATATGGACATACAAGCATTTAGGATTTCATGCCTTAGCAACCAAAACACGTAGACATTCATGGCATGTAACATAAGCAATATTTACAATCAGACAAGACATCCACTAACCAAGCCAACAACGATACACATCAAAGCTCAAATCAATGACACATATCCCATTGCTTAACTATTACATTAATTTACTCAAAACTCATACATTGAGATCACCAAAAGCAACACTTGGAGACCTTCCCTTGCCCTTGCCACCCACAAGCTATTTATCTGCATTGTCGAACAAAAGAGAGCGTAAGCATGAAAGCTTAGTGAGGGTAAGCTCATAAAACAAACCTTCGACAATGCAGGGTCCAAGCACGAGCAATTATCATGATATTATACTTGATTTTACCTTCGATTTACATGAGCCATAAGTATAGGGATGCATGAACATACTACCAAAATCATGTCATGCTCAACAACTTAATAGTTCAACATACAATGATACATAACTCAATGTATTAGCCACATCATATATCGTTTCACATTGAAAGTCACATTTCATATTACATCGATACACATAACAATTCATATTATCATGTATGTATAATTTCACATTGGCATAAACATACTTTCTCTTATTGGCACCTAGCTATGACTCGAATACGCGGATAACATGTTGGAACGCATTTCCAACAACAACATTACCTCGGTGGGATTCCACTCATCACCGGTCCTTGCATGTGCGGGATTCCACTCATCGCCACATGCCCTACGGATGGGATTCCACTCATCATCACGTAGAAATATATAAAAGCTTCCGGTGGAATATTACATCACCGTACTCCTCCTTGGTGCCTTAACGCCACCAAGGCCACGTACGTTTTGACTCAATTTGTGTGCACACTCATCCTAATGATCGATCATTGTACCCAAGCATACTAGTGCCAATTAATCAAATTTCACAACCTTCGATGTTCAAGAGTCATAATATGGCATCTTACATCACATTAAGCTCAACATCAATTATCTCAACAACATAATATCATAATGTCATGTTCAAGAGTAATAATATGGCATCTTACATCATATTAACTCAACATCATCATACACAATCACAATGCAAACCACATGCATAGCAATGCATCAAACCATGTCTCGACAACATATAACACATTATACATACCCAAATAATCATGAGGCATAACATCAATTAAAGAGATCATCCAATGTCTCTAACTAAAGCTTAGGATTAGGCTACCACCCTAATCCTAACTCTAGGTGAGTCTACCAATCTCAACCTAGTCCATATGCTCGAACCAATTGCTCAAAACCATTTAAAATATTTTAACCACTCACCTCTACTCCAAGCTCAACTACCAAGCAACCATGGTCTTCAATCTTTTTCCGGATTTGCTCCCGAGGCTTCACCAACCCAAAACCAAGCTTCTAGACATCTCAACACAAGTAAAACAACCACAAATCAATTCATCAATTAAAGTAGCAACCCAGAACGCTAATCAAACACCAAACTCAACATTTCAAACCATGAACAACCCCCAAAATCACCAAAACCGAGCAGCCCTTATACACAGCCCAAAACTTGTGATTTCAACACATTTAGCACATTCAAATGCTTCCAAAACAACCCCCAACTATTACCCTAACACCAACCTTCAATTTCCAACACAAACCACCCCAAAATTCCCATTTTCGTACTCCAATCTTACCCAGCAGAAAATTCCATTTTCAAACACTCAAATGACATTTAAATGGTCCCAAATCATCCTCCTAACATACCCTAACCATCAGCCCTCTAATTACACCCTCAAACCCACCAAAAATGGCATTTTTGACAACTCAAAAATGGGTTTAAGAACCCACTTCGGAAATTCATTGAAAATTAACCAAATTAACATATAATGTGTATTTCAACTTCATTAAACAAAACCCCAACTCAATTTAACAAAACAAGATGAAAAAACCCATAAAAATCTAAACTTTTAATTCAAACCCTAATTTTCAAAAGTTCATATTTTTGAAATCTAAAACCATAGACAGATAGAGATTTAAGAGGAGAGTTTAAATATACGATTACCTTCAAAAATGCCCTCGAATTTGATGGAGAAATTGATGGAATTACAATTTGGGATTTGGGAGGGTTTGTTAGGGTTTCCATGGTGAAGAAAGGAAAATGAGAAAGATGACTACATTTTTTTTGTTCTCTTTTTACTTTTCAAAAAGGTGGTCTAGCTTTTTAAAACATTTAGGTTAAACTACCGCATTGGTCCCTCTCTTTTATTTCAAAACCCCATTAGCCCAAGTCAAGGTCCAATTGATTTAATTTTAATTTTACCGACTCGAACCACTAACCCGACTAACTCCTAGCCGCAAAATACGGGTGTTACAGCTCCTTTGCTGCCCTGGGTCTGTCTCAACAGATACATGCAAAAGTAACCAAAATCAGCAGCAACTGTGCCATTTTATCTAATTATGATGTATATGCAAAAATCTATCCTAAATGTAATGAATTATGCTTGAGTGCAGCAAAAATATGGGTAAATGAGGGGTAAAATATAGAACTTTTATGAACTCAACATTCTTAAAGTTGGAAAATTGTTTCGCGATTCCGGTAATGCTTTCGTTTTAAATTTTCGTTTAATTTTGGTTTGATCTTTAAAAATTTGCATGCTTTAAAATTTTTTGTTAGGGGTGTGTTGATCTTTAGAAATGTAGAAATGAATTTCTAAAAGTGTTTATATTAAAATTCAAGAATAAAAAATAGTTTATGTGGTTTTATTAAAAAAACTTAATGTTAGGGATTTAATTAGGAAAAATAATAATCCGTGGGTGGAAATAATAAAGGGGCTTGATTTATAAAAAAATATAAAAGGGTTTTTCTTGAAATTTAGTTTTAATAATAAAGTATGTTAAGTGATTTTTAAAAAAAAAAGTAAATAGAGATATTTTTTTAGAAAAAAGAAATAAGTAATAAGTTTTTCAAGAAAAGAAAATTAAAAAGGTTTTAAATAAAGATTTAGGGTTTAGGAGGTAATAAAGTTTTGAAAAAGCTTGAAGAGATATTTTTTCAAAAAGAATAAGATTTATTAATAAAGTCATATTTTTAAAAAAAGCTTTTAAAAAAATGAAAAAAAAAAGTTTTTTAAGGGAAATTCATTTTGAAATAAAAATATGAAAATAAAAATGTATAAAAAAAGGGGGTCTTGGTTTCTTTTTAAAAAGTAAAAAAAAAATAAAGGTTTTTCAAAAGAAATAATAAAAAGGGAAAAACACAAAAGATTTGCTTGCTTGTTTTTAAAAATAGGTTAAAACTTAGGACTAGGTTCTAAAGCTTAGATATAGACGTGTTTGTTAGAAAATTTACTTCACAAAAATAAAATACACTTGAGCAAACTTAAACCTTTAATTAGGAATAAAAGACTTAGGCGTTTTTTAGGTTTTTAAATAATCAAACTTGAAAAGTGAAATTTCCATGTTGTTTGAAAAGTGAAATTAATTTAATGCGATGTCTTATCAAACTTGAATGACAGGTTAGCGCCAGAAATGTTGGCGGTGATTAAAGTTCATCTCTCAGGCGATAAGGCTGTTAAAATAGTTTGATATTCATTAAACGGACAAATAAAGTCGAACCTTTGTGAACTTGCAAATTCCAGTTTTGAAAATGTTTTTAAAATCAATTAGGTACCAATTTTGGGCGTCGTGGGGTGCTAACCCTTCCCCACGCGTAACCGACCCCCGAACCTGTTTTCTAGTTTTCATAGACCAAAACCGTTGTTTTATTAAAACAAAACGTTCTATTAAAATAACCCTGTTTTAAAGTGATCCAATCACACTTTTCAAAAAGATTGGTGGTGACTCCGTGTTTTTAAAGTTTTCAAAAAAGTCGAAGCTCGAAAGGGTTGCGACAACTTGGCGAATCCTCTGGGGATGTGTTTTTGTTTTTGTATTAAAGAATAAAAACAAAAGAGGGTCATACCACAAATTGGTTTTAAATGGTTTTCAAAAAGGGTTTTTCTTAAAAATTAATGGAATTTGCAAGTTCACAATAGGTTCAATTTATTTGTTCTTTTAAATGAATATAACTCTATTTTACGCATTTAAGACTTAATTCCAAGCTCTATTTCCGAGCTTTGTCCCGTTCGTTTAAGTGGGGGGAACACGCTTTGCTCATGTAAGAATATTGATTCTTCGTATGAGCCTAGCAAGTACCTTCGAGACTCATTCCCTTGTCTTCGTAAGGATATTGGTTCTTCGAGAAGGCATCGGTGGTGAGTCCTCCTGAGTTGAACTCGATTCGTTTGAAGCTTGTAATGGGTGAGAATCTAGGGCCTTGCTACCCTTAGTAAGGGACAACAAGGACAACTTGGGTACCCTTTTAGAATCGAACCAAGTTTGACAATTTAGAGCCTACCCCAATAGAACCATGCGGAAAGCCTAGGGTGTTGAGTCTGGTCAGAGTCGTAAGAATAATTTGTGGAGACATGTCCTGGAATGTTGGAATGGCTGCCCAAAATTATCATGCAATTAAATTGTTTTGGATCTTGTAGGTTTTATTTCTGTTTTTTTTTTAAGTACTAACCTTTTTGTGTGAGAGTTTTGTTTTGTTTTTGTGGCATATTTATTTTTGCATGCATCCCATATCTAAGGGGATCGATTTTAAAGCATGTTGCTCAATCCGAGAAAGCTTTTGCCATGGATGGAAGGTACCTAAAGGGGGAAGACAACACGCAAACAATGAGAATTTGTCGAATGGTCACGCGGAGGAAACATCGAAGTATGCTCGCATCAGTACCAAGCAGAATACCAGAAGTCGCAAGAGCAATAGGACCACTTCGACGGTATAACCAAGTAGAGTTTGAAAAATGATCTTTGGTCTACTCAACTTAGGGGCAACGTCAAAAGGACCCAGGAGCGAGACGAGTTTGATAGAAGCATCACATTCTAAATTGGAGATGTAGCAAAGCCTGCGGCGTCAAGAAGCTACATTTCTTCGCCCCACGTCAGATCGAAAAGGTGGGATCAAGGCTTCAAAGGTTGATTAAAGAAAATGTGTGCTCAGACCAAGACGTATACGTAGGACCTTCGTCATCCAATGGAAGCTTCATCTAGAGCAACACCTTAATAGAATTGATGACCCTTTGTCTGCATTCATGCTTTTACTTCCATGCATTTGTTTTTTGTTTGTTTGCATTAAATAATATTTTAATCATTGCATTCATACATAATAAAAAGATTAATTTTGGAAATTCCATTTAAGTAGTAAAGATCCCGCGCAAACACGACTCGAGCCATCAACACTGTGGAAAGGTTGACAACTCTGGAAGCAAATTAGAAGAGCATCTATGATAAGCTTGAGAAAATGGTAAATGATATGAAGAAAGAGGTTGAGTTATCACACAGGAAAACAGTCAGCCAAATCGCAGCCATGTTTGGGTTCAAAGACCCAGAAGTGAGAGAAGACACCAACACTTTCCCGGAGATGGATTTTGTACATTCACGGATGAAAAATGAAGTGGTTTCGCCTAACGTCAAGATCTCACCCCACTTTGTAGAATTTTCTGCCCGTTGTTGAGTGTGTAAAAGTTCTATTATTTACACCCTTTTTAACCCATATTTCTGCTGCATTCAAGCATCATTGCATTGCATTTAGGTTAGTTTTTAGTAAAACATCACAAAAGGATTAAAAGCACGGATTCTACTGAAAGATGGCTATTTTTGCAGGTATCTGCCATAGTTGATATTGAAGGCAAGCACAGGGCAGAGAAGCAGGAAAGTTGAACTGGACAAGCAAACAAAGAAGACGAAGCTGCCATGGACATGTCGTGACAGCATGGTGACAGCAGACTTATGAAGAGGAAAAGCAAAGTGGACCTCGATAGATAGAGAAAAATCTGCTCGTCTGTCGTGTGAAAGCCATATATTTTTCCAAGCCCCGAATCAAAAGATATGTCAAGCCAAAGCTCAAGGAGAAGAAATTCCTAAAAGCAAGGATGCGGCTGGAAAGTAGGAGACTTTAGAGATTTAGTCTTTATTAGAATCTTACTTTTAATTAAAGTTGTAATCCTTGTTACCTTAGATAACTTGAGCCCAAAGCTTATATAAGGGCATAGATTTAACCTAGGAGATAGAACCGATTACCCCATAACCGAAACCAAAAACCCCTGCCGTCCACCCGTCACCGACATGTTCTAAATTCCCCCTAGGGCTACGGGTTGTTTTGTAAAGTAGTTGCAAGGGTTGTTTTGTTTTAGGATTTTTCAGTTCAATAAAATAAACTTCAAGTTCTCTTATTTTGGTTTTAACATCTTGCAAAAGCATCGGGAGAGCATTGTGAGGTTATCCATTTACTTAGCATCGGGAGAGTTAAGTATACAAAAGAAATAAGAGCGAGTTCTCTAGTTTATAGTTGAACCATCTCATGCCTAGGGATAGGGCGAGGTTAAGTGGCTAAGGAAGAATTCATACACATCGGTGTTCATCCTTCGATTCACGCCGGGAGGTATCATCAAAGACGTGTTCATCGACAGAGTTGGACCTAGGGATAGGCCAAGGCAGATCTGGGATTCTTTCCAAACTTGAAGTACGGAGTTGGTGTGTCTGCTGCCGCGACAGCCAACGGACAGCCGCCGCGACAGGTGCTGTCGGCGACGGGAGCGACGACAGAACTGGAGTTCCTAAGCAATTCAATACCTGCACTACCGAACAATTCAATACCAACCCATTCTCTCTATCTTGATATTCCAATCCTTTTATTTACGTTTTTATCTTATTATTCTCGTGACAACTCTTAATTATTTCCTCTACTTTCGTGCAGTAAACAAGGTGAAGCTATTAGCCCAATCCCTGTGGAGACGATATCCGATACTTAGTATCACTTTACTACTTGCGTCGTGTACACTTGCACTACAATTGCGATAGACTCTTTTACACGCAACAAGTTTTTGGCGCCGTTGCCGGGGATTGGCAACATAACTACATCTTTCTTTTATTGCACTTTGCGTTTTTATTTTTATTTTTATTTTTATTTTCGTTTTTATTTTTATTTTTCTTTAATTTTTCTTTTGTGTTTTCAACTCTCGCTTTTCACGAGGTTTTCTTGTTTATGCGCAGATCTAAAAGAGGTGAAGATCCTGAGTATAAATTAGATCCGGAGATCAAACGTTCCTTCAATCTCAAGAAACAACTTCGCCGCCTTTTAGACCGGAACGAATACCTCGAGGAACAGCTAGAGCAGATGGCACGTAATCAGCCTGTTGGTGACGGTGTACCACCTGTCGACGACCCGCCGAGGGCAGATGGACGACGGTCGTGTCGTGACTACATGCTGAATGACCATGTAGAGCTGGAAACCACACTGCCGGATATTGATGTTGATAACTTCGAACTTAAACCTGTCATGTTTAGTATGATCAACAACGCCGGGCAGTTCAGTGGTTCTGCGACAGAAGATGCTAGGGAGCATCTCAAAACGTTCCAGGAGATCTGTGGTTCGTTTAGACTGCCAGGAGTTAGTCCAGAGATACTGAGGCTTCGGTTATTCCCCCATTCATTAAGGGACAGAGCTAAAACTTGGTGGAATAAACTTACACCGGGTTCTATTATGACTTGGGCAGATCTAACTCGTGAATTTTTATCTCGTTTTAATCCTTCACATTTATCTGAGCGATTACGTAACGAAATTGCTACTTTTCAACAGGAAGATGACGAGCCGATGCACGAGGCCTGGGACAGATTTACTACTCTTCTTCGGAACTGCCCAATGCATGGATTCCTTGTCTGGAATCAGGTAACTAAGTTCTATAATGCTGCTAACTTACAAACTCGCATTCGCATTGATTCTGCAGCAAACGGGTTACTATTGGATAAAGATCCGGACGAGGCGTTGCAAGTTCTGAAAAATCTAGCCAAGAATGAGGAGCAGTTTCCGACAGCTAGAAGAAAGGGTAAACGGGTACTTGCTGTCAAGGACTATGAGGCCGACAGCACTATGAAATCACAGGTAGCATTCCTCACTAAAGCCATGAAACACTTATTGAATGAAGAGGAATTACGAGGATTTGCTGTCGAGGAAGTTTGTGCTATTTGTGAGGGAAATCATAGTAGGGATGAGTGCCCAATAAATATAGAAGAGGGAAAATATGTTGGAAATTACAAGCCAAATTATAACTCCAACAACTACAACCCTAATTGGAGGAAAGATCCCAAATTTTCCTGGAGTAATCCTAATAATGCTCTGAATCCGCAAGCATATAATCAGAATCAAGGGGGTCCTAGATTGTTGACGCGACAACAACTGCCGCCGCAGAACCTGCCGCAGCACCTGCCGCCGCAGCAGCAACAGCAGCCACCACCTGCCACGAGTAGTGTATTGGAACAGACTCTAGCCACCACCGCCGCAGCAGCAACAGCACCGACGACAGCGACTCCTCTGAATCCGATACATCTGATACTGAAGGTCAGGAGAAGGTAAACTGGTTAGACCATCGTCCAGGTAAGTTATTCGAACCCTTGAATTACACTTCGGATAACCATTTAATCCAAAAGCCTTCTACTGTTGAACCACCTGTCTTAGAACTTAAGCCCCTGCCAGGGCAGCTTAAATATGCTTATCTTGGTTGTGATGACACACTGCCCGTAATCATCTCTGCTAAGCTGTCGCAGGAACAGGAACGACAGCTGATCGACATGTTAAGGCAGCACAAAAAGGCGATTGGATGGACGATAGCAGATATACAGGGCATTAGTCCGGCGATATGCATGCACAAAATCCTCATAGAGGAAGATCATAAGCCGACGATTGATGCCCAAAGGCGGTTAAACCTTGCGATGAAGGAGGTAGTGCGTAAAGAGATAATTAAATGGTTAGATGTTGGTATTATTTACGCCATCTCCGACAGCAAATGGGTAAGCCCCGTGCAATGTGTTCCCAAGAAAGGAGGAATGACCGTGATAACCAACGAAAACAATGAGTTAATCTCAACCAGGACTGTGACCGGTTGGAGGGTTTGTGTGGACTATCGGAAGCTTAATAAATCTACCCGAAAAGACCACTTTCCTTTACCATTTATTGATCAAATGCTTGATAGATTAGCGGGTAAACCTTACTATTGTTTTCTTGATGGTTATTCAGGTTACAATCAAATTGCTATTGCACCAGAGGATCAAGAGAAAACGACTTTCACATGCCCCTACGGAACATACGCATTTAGGAGGATGACGTTCGGCCTCTGTAACGCACCTGCCACCTTCCAAAGGTGCATGATGGCTATATTCTCCGACATGGTAGAGGACTTCCTTGAGATTTTCATGGATGATTTTTCCGTCTTTGGAGACGATTTTGAAAGCTGCCTCGGCAATCTTCAAAAGGTACTTGAAAGATGTGAAAAAGCTAATCTTGTTCTAAATTGGGAAAAATGCCATTTTATGGTGGACGAAGGGATAGTCCTTGGCCATAAGATTAGCTGCCGTGGGATAGAAGTCGACAGGGCCAAGATAGAAGTCATAGAGAATCTGCCGCCGCCAACCACAGTCAAGGGCATTAGGAGTTTTTTAGGGCATGCGGGTTTCTATCGGAGATTCATCGCAAATTTCTCGAAAATCACGAAGCCCCTATACCACCTCTTAGAGCAGAACCGACCCTTTGACTTTAATGAGGAATGTACTGAAGCATTCAAGGTTCTGAAAGAAAAGCTAGTGACAGCCCCCATAGTACAGCCACCAGACTGGACACAACCGTTTGAGATCATGTGTGATGCTAGTGACTATGTTGTCGGGGCAGCACTTGGGCAGCGCAGAGATAAGCTGTTTCACGTCATATACTATGCCAGCAAGACGTTGAATGACGCCCAAGTGAACTACACCACCACAGAAAAGGAGCTGTTAGCTGTGGTGTTCTCCATCGACAAGTTTCGTTCTTACATACTTGGAACGAAAGTAATAATACACACCGACCATTCTGCCCTAAAATATTTGTTCGCAAAGAAGGATGCAAAGCCTAGGTTGATACGATGGATATTGCTATTACAAGAGTTCGACCTTGAAATCAAGGACAAAAAGGGGACAGAAAATCAGGTGGCAGACCACTTGTCGAGGTTGGAAAAGGGACAGAGTCTACCCATAGATGAGACAAACATACTGGAGACCTTCCCTGATGAGCAGCTCTTTGTTGCCGCAATCGCTGTCGCGACAGCCATAGCGGCAGGTAAGTCTTCTAACCTTCCCTGGTATGCTGATTTCGTTAATTTTATAGTTAGCGGAATATTACCTACTGATCTTAATTATCAAGCCAGGAAGAGGTTCCAAAATGATGTTAAACATTATTATTGGGACGAACCTCTTCTTTTCAAAATGTGCGCAGATCAGGTTATAAGGAGGTGTGTACCACAAGAAGAACAAGAAGACATTCTCCATCACTGTCATGCTTCACAATATGGAGGTCACTTAGGAGGCAATAAAACTGCTGCCAAGGTGCTGCAGTCAGGATTCTACTGGCCGACACTATATAAAGATGCACAGGAATTTTACAAAAACTGTGACAGGTGCCAGCGGACAGGTAACATCTCAAGGAGAAACGAGATGCCACTGTAGAATATTTTAGAAGTCGAGATCTTCGACGTTTGGGGGATTGATTTTATGGGACCTTTTCCATCTTCGTGTGGAAATCTTTACATCCTCCTAGCGGTGGACTATGTCTCCAAGTGGGTAGAAGCAATCGCAACTCAAAAGAATGATGCCAAAACGGTCCAAAAGTTTTTGCACAAAAACATCTTTTCTAGATTTGGCATCCCTAGAGCGATTATCAGTGATGAAGGGAGACATTTTGATAATAGGGTAATTGCTGCCGCCTTAAAGAAATATGGTGTTAAGCACAGGATTGCGACAGTATACCACCCACAGACCAATGGACAAGCTGAAATTTCCAATAGGGAAGTGAAGAACATTCTTGAGAAGATGGTTAAACCAACTAGGAAGGACTGGTCTTTACTTCTAAATGATGCATTATGGGCATACAAGACATCTTTCAAGACTCCATTGGGCATGTCTCCATACCGACTGATTTATTGGAAAACCTGTCACTTGCCTGTCGAGATCGAGCACAAAGCATATTGGGCAATTAAGGCAGTGAATATGGACTTGGACAAGGCCGGCCAGAAAAGGTTATTAGATCTAAACGAGATTGAAGAATTACGGACAATGGCCTACGACATCGCAAGGATTTACAAAGAAAAGACTAAGAAGTGGCACGACAAGAAACTGCTGCCACGACAGTTCTGCCCAGGGCAGCTTGTGTTGTTATTTAATTCTAGACTTAAACTCTTCCCAGGAAAGCTAAAGTCTAGATGGTCTGGCCCATTCCAAGTAATTCAAGTTTTTCCCCACGGTGCCATCACAATTCAATCATTAAAAGACGGGCACCAATTCAAAGTCAATGGACAGCGCCTCAAGCATTATCAGGGGACTGAAGCCCCAGGAATACAGGAAGTGGTTACTTTAGGAGATGCCCCACACGGCATCCCTAATTTAACCTAATTTTTCTTTTTATTTATTTTATTATTATTTATTAGGAATTAGGTTTATTTTATTTAAATAATGTTTTGTTTTTATAATTTCAGTTTTTAGGAAATAAAGAAGTCAAGAAGGAAAGAAGAAGTGGCCCAAGCCCACCGCCCATCCATCAGCCCAATAAAGCCCATTTATGGTAACCTGTCGTTTCGGCTGCCGCCGCAGACGGACTTGACAGGCTGTCAACAGACTGACATTGCAGACGCAGAAGCGTGCGGTAGACGCACAGCAGACGCATAAATGCGTGTCAGACGCGTCAGACACGCTACATCCAATCTGCCGCCCCGTTATTCCCGCCTGCCGTTGCGGCATTAAATGGGCAGATACCCGACCGCTATATAACCCCGTTTTCCCTTTCATTTTTCATCACTTCTGATTTTTCTCTCTTGCTTTCTCCTCTAGTTTTATTTGTTTTCTCTCTTCCACAGCCCTTGCAACTAAAATGTCGTTGAGACAAACCCGTCGTAACGCTGCCTCCGCTTCTTCTTCAGCAGCAGCATCACCCTTCGCAAAAAAGGAATTATGGGAGGAGCGTGGCTTCATATACAACAGAAACGCTCCCCATATGGGACTCCGGCCGTTCATTGTGAAGGCCATCACGGCACAGTTATGGGAAGACTTTGCCGAACAGCCGGCAGAGCTAAATGATACCTTGGTCCGGGAGTTTTACGAGGCCATAGACAGCAAAACGGCGACATCTGTCACCGTCCGAGGAGTGGAAGTACCCTTCACTACCAACAGCATCAATCATATGTTCGGCCTCTTCTTTGGCCCCGATGATGATGCTCACCAACAATTTCTCGACACCCTCGACGCTGCTGCCTATGATGCTGTCATGGTGGAGCTGACAGAGGCTGGTACATCATGGACTACTAGCAAGAAGAACCCCCACTCCGTCAATAGGGGCAGCTCCTCCCCGAGGCAAAACTTTGGAACGCTTTCATCAAAAAGCGTATCCTGCCCTCTTCCCACCACACGACAGTCAACCGACAGTGGTTGGCCCTTCAATGTGGGCAGATATATGAGGGACATCATCCTTGATTGTGCTTTTCGCTCTAACTTGCGCCTCTTCCTACCATTCACCATCACTTCCCTCTGCCGATGTGCTGCTGTACCCGAAGCACCTGCCGACAAACTATACCAAGGTCATGGCTGGACTGACAATAACATCGCCAGCCTCATAGAGGTCGTAGCTGCAACACCCATCAACGCCTTCGATCCAAATGCACCACCTGCAGACTCGGATGAGGAACCTGCCACCGAGCCTGCCCCTGAAGCTGCCACCGCCACCGCTCTGACAGACCAGCCGGCGCACATCCTTGCTGCAATCCTACGGGTAGAGGAGCGGCAAATGGGTTTGATGACTTTCATCCGCGATTTCACCAATGCAACGGTAACTTTCATTACTAATACTTTACATTATTCGGATGTCATCTTCCCTACCTTCCCCGCCCATTATTTCCATATCCCCTCCCCCACACCTACACCACCTGTCTCTCCCCATACACATTCTGCCGCTTCCACACCATCCCCTGCCCCGACGGCAGCAGGCAGCCCACCGGCAGACACCTCCCCTCGAGGAACCAAGAGACCTGCCACTGATGACAGCCCTCTTCTCCGGAGGAATTTGGAGAGGGATTTTACGCGGGTCAAGCGAATTAAGCACGTGGCAGACAAGAAACGACTGCCCAAAGCCAGCACCACCACTAGCAGCAGCTGGGACAGTGGCAGCAGTTCAGATGTCCAACTTGTAGAGCAGCCTGCCACAGCACCTGCCCCTGCACCTGCCCAGCCGCCTCCTCAGCCCAGACGCCGTCGGCAGATCCGTGTTAGAAGCAGCAGCGAGGACAACGACTAAAATTTAAGTTTTTTTTCCTCTTATTGCTGCCTGCCTTTATATTTTGTGATATACTTTTCCTTTCTTTTATTTTTCATGTCATTTTGCATTGAGGGCAATGCAACCCTTGAGTTTGGGGGTGGCAACCCTCCATCCTTAATGGAGTCTTTAGCACATCTCTTTATTATTTGTTGTGTCTTATTATTTATTTATTTTCTCTTAAAAAAATCAGAAAATTAAAACTGTTGGTTTAAAATTGTGAAGTTAACTTACCTGTCATGACGGCTCTGTCGTGGCAGCATCTTTAGGACAGGTTAAGGAAAAGTTTAGAGCCTTTCTATAGTTCTGAAAACTTAAACACTTTTGTGACTGTTATATTGCTTAGATTTCTTTTAGCCAAACTAGAATAGGAAGCTTAGAACTTGAATAGCCCCTAGAGGTGCCTAACACTGGCTCTAGGAAAGAAGTTTAGCAAAAGAAAATCAAAAACCTAGAGGTGCCCGAAACCGGCTCTAGGAAGCTAACTGGAGGTGCCCGAAACTGGCTCTAGAAAAATTTAGCTTGAAAATAGAAGAAAAAGAAGCATGAAAATGTGCCTTCTAAAAAAATAAACTTTGGCATAAAAATTCGAGTTAAGAAGTAGAATATTCTAGTGAAACTAAGAGAGTCTTAGCATATAACTGTTCACAAGCATGCACACACTACACGAGAGCTATAGGGAGATTCCGGACAGATCCTAACCTTTCCGACAGGTTACTGCCGCCATAGAGAATGAGCGACGGGTAAGGGACAGTTCACTGTTTGAAGGCCAACACAAAAATTTTCATTTTTCTTTTAAGTCTTCATCGCTTGAGGGCAAGCAAAAACTTGAGTTTGGGGGTGTGTTGAGTGTGTAAAAGTTCTATTATTTACACCCTTTTTAACCCATATTTCTGCTGCATTCAAGCATCATTGCATTGCATTTAGGTTAGTTTTTAGTAAAACATCACAAAAGGATTAAAAGCACGGATTCTACTGAAAGATGACTATTTTTGCAGGTATCTGCCATAGTTGATATTGAAGGCAGGCACAAGGCAGAGAAGCAGGAAAGCTGAACTGGACAAGCAGACAAAGAAGACGAAGCTGCCATGGACCTGTCGTGACAGCATGGTGACAACAGACTTATGAAGAGGAAAAGCAAAGTGGACCTCGATAGATAGAGAAAAATCTGCTCGTCTGTCGTGTGAAAGCCATATATTTTTCCAAGCCCCGGATCAAAAGATATGTCAAGCCAAAGCTCAAGGAGAAGAAATTCCTAAAAGCAAGGATGCGGCTGGAAAGTAGGAGACTTTAGAGATTTAGTCTTTATTAGAATCTTACTTTTAATTAAAGTTGTAATCCTTGTTACCTTAGATAACTTGAGCCCAAAGCTTATATAAGGGCATAGATTTAACCTAGGAGATAGAACCGATTACCCCATAACCGAAACCAAAAACCCCTGCCGTCCACCCGTCACCGACATGTTCTAAATTCCCCCTAGGGCTACGGGTTGTTTTGTAAAGTAGTTGCAAGGGTTGTTTTGTTTTAGGATTTTTCAGTTCAATAAAATAAACTTCAAGCTCTCTTATTTTGGTTTTAACATCTTGCAAAAGCATCGGGAGAGCATTGTGAGGTTATCCATTTACTTAGCATCGGGAGAGTTAAGTATACAAAAGAAATAAGAGCGAGTTCTCTAGTTCATAGTTGAACCATCTCGTGCCTAGGGATAGGGCGAGGTTAAGTGGCTAAGGAAGAATTCATACACATCGATATTCATCCTTCGATTCACGCCGGGAGGTATCATCAAAGACGTGTTCATCGACAGACTTGGACCTAGGGATAGGCCAAGGCAGATCTGGGATTCTTGCCAAACTTGAAGTACGGAGTTGGTGTGTCTGCTGCCGCGACAGCCAACGGACAGCCGCCGCGACAGGTGCTGTCGGCGACGGGAGCGACGACAGAACTGGAGTTCCTAAGCAATTCAATACCTGCACTACCGAACAATTCAATACCAGCCCATTCTCTCTATCTTGATATTCCAATCCTTTTATTTACGTTTTTATCTTATTATTCTCGTGACAACTCTTAATTATTTCCTCTACTTTCGTGCAGTAAACAAGGTGAAGCTATTAGCCCAATCCCTGTGGAGACGATATCCGATACTTAGTATCACTTTACTACTTGCGTTGTGTACACTTGCACTACAATTGCGATAGACTCTTTTACACGCAACACCCGTATTGGATTAAAGGACAATACTGATGAGGTTCGAAGCCACGAGGCGCCTAATCTCGATGAAGTAACTGACAAGGCAAAGGTCGAGAAGAAATGGGAAGACCGCTACAAGAAAGTGGTGGGAATGATTAAATCTTATCGAGAAGGAAGCATTTATGGTGGCATGGACGCTAGAGATTTGAGTCTAGTTTCTGACTTGGTGGTTCCTCAAAAGTTCAAGGCCCCTAGCTTTGAAAAGTATAATGGAACTACATGCCCATTAGCACACTTGACTATGTACTACCGAAAAATGTCACCGCATTTAGAAAATGAGAAGTTGCTGGTCCACTGTTTCCAAGATAGTTTATTTGGGTCTGCTATCCGATGGTATGCTCAACTGAGTCGGGTCAACTTACGCACTTGGAGAGATCTGTCGAAAGCCTTCCTCAAGCAGTATGAGTTTGTAACAGATATGGCCACAAGCAGGATTGTGCTATAGAATATGGAACAAAAGCCCAATGAGAGCTTCCGCCAGTATGCGCAGAGATGGCGAGATGTGGCAGCACAAGTTCAACCTCCACTGTCGGAAAATGGGGTTACTTCAATGTTTGTGAAGACTCTAAATGGACCTTTCTATGACTACATGTTAAATCTCGCCACCGACGATTTTGCAGATATGGTCATGAATGGAGAGTTGATGTTGGCAGCCATCAAAAGTGGAACACTCGAGAGAGAAGAAGATGGCGAAGGCGTTTAGAGTTTTGTCTCGAAGTCGAGGGAGGCAAGATTGGCCGGAATTCATGCTTTCCTAGAACAATGCTTAATTTTCTCTAGATGATTGGGGTCATTCTTAGAACCAACCCTTTTACTTTTGCCCGCGAGCATTAGGGATCTTTTGTAAGGGCTTCTATGTCAGTTTACTTGTTTAAAGATGCATTTTTTTCAAGTGGCAAACTGATGAGTGCTCAAATATGACATATTTCATTTGTTATTTTTCTAGCTATTGGGACTTCTTGTTGCTTAATCCATGTTGTTTTCGTTATATTTTGTGCAGGGACCCAATTCTGGAAATAGCAGTGAATGAGGCATTTCTGCAGTTTTTATTATAATTCTGTCATGACTGGCATCATGGGCACGACACCGGGCACGACGCGTCTGACGTGGCAGTGACGTGGCAATGACGTGGCGACTTCTAGAAGCTTCTGGAACGTTCTGGAAGATGTTATCAGCTTATCCGATTAGATTCCTGCATTTAAATTTCAAAACATTTGAATTGTTTTATCTTTTATTTATTATTTTAAATTATTTCATCACTTTATCTTTGTAAATCTAAGCCTATAAATACCACCCTTGGTAAAGGCTTAGATCATCATTCATTTTAGTTTTCATCTTCTAGCTTGAAACATTTTTAGTTTTAATAAAAGTTCTTTCACTTTATTTTCTTGTTTTATTTTTATGCTATTTAATTATTTTCCAAAAACCAAGTTAAGTATGATAATTAATATCATGCTTAACTAAATTTCTTGAGCCAAGAGCTAGCCAAATCAATTCTAATCGTGAGAATTGAACATTGCCTAAATTCTTTCGGGAATACATTTTTATCTTTCTGTTTAGATAGTTTGGCAATCGGCCTTACTAAAGTTTTTAATCGTTTTTCAAATCAAAAAGAGCTCGTTGATATGGAATCGTTCAAAGACATAGTTGGGAGGAAGGATCGGCCTGTGGCAATTTCGACTTCCTGTGAACACTCTTAGCGGCGGTCCGCTAAGGAAAGATAAAATCAGAAGCGATTCTTTTTAAGACAATTTCTGAGTCGGGCTTTTGCTGCTTTCAAAACTAAACACTTTAACGGCGATAGACGTGGCTAATTTGTTTAACAATCAACCTTCGAAGATAGTCTTGGGAGGATTGGTTACTCGAGAGAGAAGCAAGTTGCGACGGGTTGGGCCTCGCAGACTGTAACCGACATGATCCCCGAAATAAAAATCTATTTCAATGATCGAAGGAATTGACAAGGCTAGCTCGAGGCTAATTTGCACATTTGGCTTTTCTTATTATTTTTAATTCTAGCATTTTATTTTATTACTTCACCACAAATCATATCACCCCTTTTTTTTATTTCTTTGCTTTTTTAGATATTCCTGGGATTTCAGATTCAACAAATCCAAGTCAACAATTCCAGCTAATCTCTCTGCGGATCGACCCTCTTTCCCTATACTTATTCAAGTTCTTTATTTATTTATTGTTCAAAGAGGATTAATTTATATTTATTTTGACCGGTTAACGACGACTTGTCAAAATTGGCGCCGTTGCCGGGGAGATTTATTTTCGGCAATTTTTGACTGATTTGGTTTTATTTTTATGACCAGGAAGAATCCGGGTACTTTAGCTCCATATAACCCGGAAATTGAAGCAAGCGCTCGTAGAACTCACGGCGAAACACTTCGACGAAAGAAATAACAAAGCACACGACGACCCGAACAAGAATCCACCTCCGAATCTACACCAATCGAAGAACCTACACAGGAACCAGAAACAATGGCGGACCAAACGATTCGAGAGCTGAACGCAGCTCCTACTGTGCAACAACCCCTTTGCATCGCTTTTCCTCAAGGCGACACTCCCTTTCAGCTCAAAACGGGATTAATTCATCTACTCCCTACCTTTAACGGTTTGCCTACTGAAAGCCCACATAAGCATCTTGCCGAATTTCACATGGTGTGCAGCAGCATGAAACCGCAAGGAGTTTCAGAGGATCAGATAAAACTAAGGGCTTTTCCTTTTTCCTTAGCCGGAACGGCTAAAGAGTGGTTATTTTATTTACCTCCGAATTCTATTAATACATGGGCTGATCTTTCTCGTGTTTTCCTTGACAGGTATTTCCCTGCAACAAAAGCGACTGAACTTAGGCGAAGCATTTTGAGTATCCAACAAATGCACGACGAATCCCTATACGATTATTGGGAAAGATTCAAGAAGTTGTGCGCAAGCTGTCCGCAACATGGCCTATCCGAGCAAACACTCCTTCAATACCTCTATGAAGGAATGTTACCAATGGACAAAAAGATGGTAGATGCAGCAAGCGGTGGCGCGCTCGTTAACATGACTCTTACTGCATCGAGAACATTAATCTCCACAATGGCTGCAAACTCGCAGCAATTTGGTTCTACAAGTGAACCCAGCCGACGGGTTCACACAGTAAGCACAATTTCATTAGAGAATAAAATTGATAATTTGACTAATATTGTGTATTCTCTTGTTTCAGGGGAGATAAAAGCTACTAAGGTATGTGGAATATGCACTATGCCAGATCACGCAACCGACTTATGCTCATTGTTGCGAGATACGTCTGGTGCCCAAGTTAACGCCATACATAACTTTCCCGGACCTCCCCAAAGACCCTATAACCCACATAGCAATACATTCAATCCCGGTTGGAGAGATCACCCAAACTTGAGCTACGGTAATCAGAATCCGAATTACCAACCTAGGCAACAACCTCCCTACCAAAACCAAGCACCCCAAAAATCCTCGCTTGAGTCTATTGTTGAGAGATTGGCAGTTTCGCAGGAAAAATTCCAAACCCAAACATCGACAAACAAATAAGCCAACTAGCTCAAGCCGTTAGCCGCATAGAATCCCAGGGAAAGTTACCATCACAAATTGAAACCAACCCAAGGGAAAACGTTAGTGCAATAACTTTGCGTAGTGGAACAGTGATAACGCCTAAACCGCCCAAGCAAGATGAGCAGAAATCCGACGAGCAAGGCAGCTCTTCAAAGGACCAGAACGAAAAGTCTCCACCCATTGCAGGTAACTCTAAATCAAATATTTCTGTTTCTACTTACGAACCTGTTCCTCCTTTTCCAGGTAGATTGGCGAAACGAGATAAAAAGGAGGAAGAGAAGGAAATTTTGGATATATTCAAAAAAGTGGAAATCAACATTCCACTTTTGGATGTTATTCGGAAGGTCCCTAAGTACGCAAATTTTTTTAAAGATCTATGCACAAACTGAAGGCGATTGTCTGGGAATGAAAAAGTTAACCTTGGTGAGAACGTTTCGGCTATTCTTCAAAGACCATTGCCGCCAAAGTACAAGGATCAAGGTATGTTTGCAATTCCTTGTAAAATTGGGAATGTTGGGATAAAAAGAGCGATGTGCGATTTAGGCGCGTCTATCAACGTCATGCCGTTAAGCGTCTACAACAAAATTTCGACTGAACCTTTGAAGGAAATGCGAGTGACGGTTCAACTAGCTGATCGTTCAGTTATCTACCCCGAGGGAGTACTAGAAAACGTGTTGGTACAGGTAAAAAATCTTATTTTCCCTGCTGATTTTTATATAATTGACATGGAAAATGATCGCAGTAACAACAGATCCGAAATCTTGCTTGGCCGACCTTTCCTATCAACCGCGCATACAAAGATCGGTGTCCGCGACGGCATCTTAACTATGGAATTTGATGGGGAAGTAGTTAAATTTGATATGTATAAAGCTATGAAGTATCCTGATTCGGTCGCAAGTTTAAATTTCGTTGATATTATAGATCCGTTAGCTGATGATTTGATCGAAACTGATTTGTGTTATGACTTTTGTAGGGAATTCGTGGTTCTCGACGATGAAAATATAGGCGAAATCATTTCAACTCTTTCTTCCCTTTATGATTTTCGATTAATTCCAACTCGATCTAAACATTTTCTCTCAATTTTGCAGGAACCGAAGCCGAAGTTGGAGCAATTTAATTTTATATTTTTAGGCGACAACCAAACTTTGCCAAACATCATCTTGAGTAAGTTGTCGTCTTGGGAAGGAGGTAGAAGCTTAGCTGTTGTTTTGCGCACAAAAAGAAAGATGAAGAAAGGCGTTAAAACGACGAGAGATGGACATTACCGTTTGTTTGAAGAACTTGCTTTTGAAGAACAAAAAATTTAGCAAAGGTCGTCGAGCTAAACGACGTTAAACAAAGCGCTAAATGGGAGGCAACTCATTCTTTTTTATTTTCGTTAATTTTAATTTCCTTTCTTTTTATATTTTATTTATTTTCCTTTATTTTTCTTTTTCTAATTACCTTAATAATTTTTCTGTAGGATTTTTTTTCACACAGCAAGAACTCTTCGATCATAAGCTGTAGTCCCATTGAAAGTGGTGCACGATAGCAAAATCCCTTTCCACTTAATGGCGCATGATAGCAAACCCTTTCCAACCATTTTCAAAACCCATTGACCGGTTGCTTAGGAATAAAATAAAGTAAGAATTGTTTTCAATTCCTTTCTTTATTTTCCCCCCTTTGAAACCTTTCCCCTTTTCCCTTTCTTTCTTTCCCGCAAAACCACCAAATCCCTAAAACACAACTCACTCAGCCGCCATGCCCTGCACCACGGAAAGCCCCCATTCCTACGGCTTCCACAACACCTCCGCCTTCACCCCCAACCATCGTCCGTCGTTCGCGTCTCTCCAACAACACAGCCGATTCAGCCACGCCGACTCCACCATGCCCCACACCTCCTCCTCGCCGTGGTGGCCGACGACCAGCAACCATTCGACGGGTGCCCAAAAAAAAATGCTGAACCACCCTTCGTTGCACCCTCTTTCGCACATCCGGTAGCTCCGTTCAAAGCCCTCTGCCGCCGCTGATCCGAGCCACTCATAGTGCACCATTGCCATTGACTCACTCTACATTCACGGGGAGTATCTTTTGCCCTTATTTTCTCTTTATTTCTTTAATTTTTATGAATTGGGGCAATTCATTTAAGTGAGGGGGAGGGTAAATTACCACTTGTCTACTTGTTTGATAATATGTTTTGATTTTGATTAAACCTTAAGATGATTTTTTTCTTGCCATTACTTGTTGTCCAGCATGTTGTACTTGTTCTAGCGCTTAGGAATGATTGAATTGGAGCATTTTGATAATCAAATGATATGGGTAATCTACAGCTTGACATTTTCTTTTAATTACTCTTGATTGTGTTGATTAGATTTCTCGCTTAGCTTAATCAAACTTAGCCCAATTTTGTGAGACTTTGAGCCTTGAGCATGCATTCTTCATATTATGCTCATTTCTTTTGCTTGAGAGTGTCATCTTGAATTTTAGGAATCTAGAACTTGTGACTTGCTTACGATTCGAGACTACACTAAGAACGAGGTGCTTTAAAATGATTTAGGCATTAGGCTTTAAACCTTTTCCCTCCCTTTCATTTTAATTTACCCTTTTCTCATCGCCTAGTGAGCCTTTGTTAGCCTTACACCCCATTTCCTTGCTTAACCACTTTTTAATTGATCAAATGCTAGAAACTATATTACTAGGCAAATAAGGAGCTGCAATTCGAATAAAGGGCATAATTCTTCGAAATGAAAAAAAAAGAAAAAAAACAGAATAAAGGAAGCAATTGCTTCGGAAAAAAAAAGAATAAAAAACAGTTTCGAAAAGAAGAAAAGAAAAAAAAGAAAGAAAGAAAAATGTGTGTTTTGCTTGCCCATTTTTAGCTCCTTTTTAATGTCTTCACTGCTGAATGTTTGAAATATCTTGCATTGATCATCTTCTTTTGCCTTTTCTTTCCATCTTTCTATCCTTTTTTCTAAACCCACATTACACCTTGAACAAAGACCTAATGATTTTTGCACCTCGATTCTATTAAAGTAGTGGAGAATTGAACTTGTTACAAGCATATGGAAACCTTTATTCATGATTGACTTTGAGTGTTTCTGCTTCACTTTTACCTATAAACACTTTGAGTGCTCTTGAGTGTACCTTGGTGAGGATTAAGACTAGGTTAGAATTTGATTAATGCTTGATAGGTAATTGAAAGGGACAAGGGTTGCTCTTTGCTTGTATCTATTTGGTTTTAATTATGTTTCTTTCATGAACCTCCTTTCGTGCTAGAACTCTTATGATTATGTTTGATGCTTGTAATGGTTGAGAAATGCATTCTTGGGTTTATGATTTTTTCGGACATACTTGAGGACAAGTATGAGACAAGTGAGGGGGAATTTGATGAGCGCTCAAATATGACATATTTCATTTGTTATTTTTCTAGCTATTGGGACTTCTTGCTGCTTAATCCATGTTGTTTTCGTTATATTTTGTGCAGGGACCCAATTCTGGAAATAGCAGTGAAAATGAGGCATTTCTGCAGTTTTTATTATAATTCTGTCATGACTGGCATCATGGGCACGACACCGGGCACGACGCGTCTGACGTGGCAGTGACGTGGCAATGACGTGGCGACTTCTAGAAACTTCTGGAACGTTCTGGAAGATGTTATCAGCTTATCCGATTAGATTCCTGCATTTAAATTTCAAAACATTTGAATTGTTTTATCTTTTATTTATTATTTTAAATTATTTCATCACTTTATCTTTGTAAATCTAAGCCTATAAATACCACCCTTGGTAAAGGCTTAGATCATCATTCATTTTAGTTTTCATCTTCTAGCTTGAAACATTTTTAGTTTTAATAAAAGTTCTTTCACTTTATTTTCTTGTTTTATTTTTATGCTATTTAATTATTTTCCAAAAACCAAGTTAAGTATGATAATTAATATCATGCTTAACTAAATTTCTTGAGCCAAGAGCTAGCCAAATCAATTCTAATCGTGAGAATTGAACATTGCCTAAATTCTTTCGGGAATACATTTTTATCTTTCTGTTTAGATAGTTTGGCAATCGGCCTTACTAAAGTTTTTAATCGTTTTTCAAATCAAAAAGAGCTCGTTGATATGGAATCGTTTAAAGACATAGTTGGGAGGAAGGATCGGCCTGTGGCAATTTCGACTTCCTGTGAACACTCTTAGCGGCAGTCCGCTAAGGAAAGATAAAATCAGAAGCGATTCTTTTTAAGACAATTTCTGAGTCGGGCTTTTCCTGCTTTCAAAACTAAACACTTTAACGGCGATAGACGTGGCTAATTTGTTTAAGAATCAACCTTCAAAGATAATCTTGGGAGGATTGGTTACTCGAGAGAGAAGCAAGTTGCGACGGGTTGGGCCTCGCAGACTGTAACCGATATGATCCCCGAAATAAAAGTCTATTTCAATGATCGAAGGAATTGACAAGACTAGCTCGAGGCTAATTTGCACATTTGGCTTTTCTTATTATTTTTAATTCTAGCATTTTATTTTATTACTTCACCACAAATCATATCACTCCCTTCTTTTATTTCTTTGCTTTTTCAGATATTCCTGGGATTTCAGATTCAACAAATCCAAGTCAACAATTCCAGCTAATCTCCCTGCGGATCGACCCTCTTTCCCTATACTTATTCAAGTTCTTTATTTATTTATTGTTGAAAGAGGATTAATTTATATTTATTTTGACCGGTTAACGACGACTTGTCACAAACATTTCTCATTTTTGTTTCATTCTTTTCTCTTCTTTTCATTCTTCATCTATTTTTTCAAGCATACATCTTCTTTACAGAGTCCCTATTATTGATTGTATGAATGATTCTTGAATCTAATCCTGAGATAGAGGGGCAAAATGTGTGTTTAGGTTTAATGTACATATTTGAGTGAATTTTCCTCTCAGACATTGTTGTTAGGGTCCTTGAATGAAGTGATAACTCTAAAACATCTACCAATTGAAGACTGCTTCCCTTCAATGGTATTTGTGTGTGAAATGACATTTGGCATTCCTTCATTTCCCTTCACAAATAAGAAAAATCCATTTGTTGTCCCTCTTTGAGCCTGATATTATTTTTCTTATGATTTAACCCTAACTAAGGATCACTCCCCACACCAAGGGCAAAGAAAATGAAAAGTTGTTTGAAAGAAACATGTTATATTAGTTGAATGTCCTAAAATGTAAATGAAAAGGACACAAAAGGGGAAAAAAATAAGACAAAACAAGACAAAATAAAAGAAGAAAAAGAAGGAAAAGAAAAAGAAGAGAGAAGAGAAGAGGAGAGGAGAAGAAAAAGAAAAATAAATGTAGAAAAAGGAAAGTTGAAGAGTGAAGGAAAATTTGAAACAAATCATTCAAATAAGACATGTAAAGGAAATGAACTCTAGGGTGAAAACCCAAAATGGGCAGTCTAGAGTGATCCAAAGAATAAAATAAGAAGGACAGAGATTTCATCAGGAAAGTTGATCCTTGGTTTAATCACCCTTAAAATATGAATTTGAGACTTTATATCCTTTCTTTGACAACCCGAGCCTAGCCCACATTACAAGCCTTGAAAGACCATTTGAATCACATATGAATATTTGAGAAAAGGAGTTCGTCTTCAAAATACATTCCGCCTAATTGAGTTAACCTTTCTTTAGGGACCTCGAGCTTCTAATGTTTGATTGAGATTAGAAAAGTGGGAAAATTTAAATTTGGGGAGTGTGTGAGTAAAAGAGAGCCACCAAAAAGTGGGGCACTATCCGGTTGATGGATTCTTGAATCATTCATGCTTTGAATTTTGGGGCATCTGACTTTGCCCTATTCTTGTGTTTGCCATGACCATTTTTTAAGATCCCCATTTTTAGCCTTTTCTTGCATTTGTTATGACTTTTTCCTTTGAACTATCATTTCTAGCCTTTTCTTGCATCTTACAAGTAGGTTGACATAGATTTCTTGGTATTGATCTCAACTGTAGGAGACCATGAATGAATGTCTCCATCACTTCAGAAAATAATTGAACCTCAGTTTGAATGGGGACATCGCCTTACATGAGAAGGTAAAAGGAAGAAGCACATGCGTTGAAGAGTTTGAAGCGGGTCGTGTTGTCAAGAAAGATTCACATATAAGATGAAAAAGCTCAGAAGCATGAAAAGATATAGAATTGCACCTGATAAGCAAATGATGCCATCAGATTTGGGCAGTCTACAGGCCCTCTGTATTAATAGGCATGAGAAGAAGAGATTAAAGCTCCAACATCATTCGAAGATATTCAAGGTGGAAATAAGCTTTCACATGCAAGCAATTCAAGATGTCCTGCAGGGGGAAGAATTTGAGAATTCACAAGAAGCATTGAAGATGCTTGATAAGGGGCATATGAAGCCTTGAAGCTTTTAAGACCACACAAGGAAGCCTTTCACTCAACATTGATGTATCAACCACATTGATAGTAGATCTTGCAACATTTTCCTACGAGAATCGAATGTTTTCGATGAAGCAAAGAGATATAAAGAATGAGAATAACGAAATTATGGCAGTTGAAGAAATATGTCTTTCCAACCATGAGTACAAGATCACTGGATTAAGTGAGTAAAATTGCAAAAGTCAAATGTTTTCCATGAGTCGAAGGAATATAACTGCTTATTTGGATTGAGCGAGCAAACGTGTGGGAAAAATAAATCTGAGAAAAAGAATTCAAAAGGCAAAAGAATCGAAACATGCATTCATGTTTTAGACATCCCTAGGGGCATGCACATCATAATTGCATTGTATATCGCATTTTTAGGTACACGAATGACCTTTTAGCAAAAGATTCGCCTATCCATTTAGTCGCAAAGAGAATGGAGTTCGCTTATTCATTTAATCATAATGAGGATGAAATTTTTCAGAAGATTCGCTTATCCGTTCAGGCGTAAAGAGAATGGAGTTTGCTTATTCATCCAAGCATAAGGAGGATGAATTTTTTCCCCAGAAGATTCGCTTATCCGTTCAGGCGTAAGGAGAATGAAATTTGCTTATTCATCCAAGCATAAAGAGGATGAAATTTTTTTCAGAAGATTCGCTTATCCATTTAGGCGTAAGGAGAATGGAGGTTGCTTATTCATCCAAGCATAAGGAGGATGCAGTTTTTTAGAAGATTCGCTTATCCGTTCAGGCGTAAGGAGAATGGAGTTTACTTATTCATCCAAGCATAAGAAGGATGAATTTTTTTTAGAAGATTCGATTATCCGTTCAGGCGTAAGGAGAATAGAGTTCGCTTATTCATCCAAGCATAAGGTGGATGAAATTTTTCAGACGATTCACCTATCCATTTGGGAGGAAAGAGAATGTTTGCTTATTCATTCGAGCATGAGAAGGATGCAATCTTTTGGAGTTTGCTTATTCATCTAAGCATAAGGAGGATGAAATCTTTTAAGGTTTTGCTTATTCATCCAAGCATGAGGATGATGAAATCTTTTGGAGTTTGCTTATTCATCTAAGCATAAGGAGGATGAAATATGTTAAAGCTCGTTTTCTTATTCATCCAAGCATAAGGAGGATGAAATCTTTTGAAGTCTGTTTACTTATTCATCCGAGTATAAGGAGGATGAAATCTTTTGAAGTCTGTTTACTTATTCATCTGAGTATAAGGAGGATGAAACCTTTTGAGGTTTTTCTTATTCATCCAAGCATAAGAAGGATGAATTTTTTTTTTGCTTATTCATCTAAGCATAAGGAGGATGAAATCTTTGGAAGCATGTTCGCTTATTCATCAAAGCACAAGGGGTGGAATTTTTAGAAGAATCCGCCTATTTGTTTGAGCATTTGGGAGAATAGAACTTAGCTCAACAATTCGGGCATTTGGGAAATAGAACCCATCTTAGCTATTCAAGCGTAAGGAGAATAGAATCAACCTATCTGTTTGAGCATGGAACCCAGCTCAACAATTCATGCATTTGGGAGAATAGAACCCAACTCAGCTATTCGAGAATAAGGAGAATAGAATCAGCTTATCCATTCGAGCGTTTAGAGAATGAAATCCGCTCATCTATTCGGGCATCTAGAGAATATAACATGCCTATCCGTTCGGATAACAGGAAAATGGAGCCACCAGAAAATTGGTAAAAACCAGTGTCTTTTGATCTTTGCTTTATCCCTGTTGCACAGAGATAAGCAAAGAGGGGCAATTGTTGTCACTAGATTTTCACCCACCATTATTAAACATTTAAAATAAAAAAATTATCTTAAAATAATAATAAAGGCCCATTCTAAATAACCCAAAAACCCATATCTAAAAACCCAATTTTGAAACTCATTTCAAAAGAATTAAAAAAAAATAAAGCCCACCTTGAAATACAAGCCCATCTTTTAAAAAGGAAAAAGGAAAAAAGAGAAAATATGATAATAATTAAAATAAATAATAATGGTGGAAATAAATAAAATGAAAACCAAAAAATAATAAATGTAAAAAAACAGAAAAAACCAGCAAAAAAGCAATATAAAAAATATAAAAAAAGAAAAAAAGGAGCAAGCCCGCGCATGGGGCTGGGCATCCCAAACCCTCTTTGATGCGGCTGATGATGGTCGACTGCCGTCCCTGGGTCACGGCCGGCGATGCCATTGGTACTGGCAGGTCCACCTCACTGCCGCCGACCTAATGGTGTCGACGCCGCTCGATTGGATCGCATGTGGTCGCCAGAATCTGCAAAAAAACTGAACAAGATGGTGAAACCCTAGGCAATTTTGGAAAATTCTAAGAAATTCTCTAAAGATTCTCAAGAGTTTCTGGAAATTTTGGAGTTGAAGTTCGAGTTTGGAGGCAACTTTCCGGAGGCAATTAGGAGCATTTCGAGAAGTTCATATTCGAGTTTTTCGTTCGCCGTTTCGGTTGTGTTCTTGAATTTTGAAAATCGTTTCGCGATTCCGGTAATGCTTTCGTTTTAAATTTTCGTTTAATTTTGGTTTGATCTTTAAAAATTTGCATGCTTTAAAAAATGTTTTTAGGAGTGTTTTGATCTTTAGAAATGTAGAAATGAATTTCTAAAAGTGTTTATTTTAAAATGCAAGAATAAAAAATAGTTAATATGGTTTTATTAAAAAAAACTTAAATTTGGGGAGTTAATTAGGAAAAATAATAATGCATGGGTGAAAATAATAAAGGGGCTTGATTCATAAAAAATAATAAATTGGTTTTTTTTTTAATTTAGTTTTAATAATAAAGTAGGTTAAGTCATTCTTTAAAAAAGAAAAAGTAAATAAAGATGTTTTTTTAGAAAAAAAGAAATAAGTAATAAGTTTTTTTATTAAAAGAAAATTAAAAAAGTTTTAAATGAAGGTTTAAGGTTTTTGGAGGAAATAAAGTTTTAAAAAAGCTTGAAGAGATTTTTTTATAAAAATAAGGTTTATTAATAAAGTCATATTTTTTAAGAAAAGCTTTTAAAAAAAGTTTTTAGAAGGAAATTCATTTTGAAATAAAAATATAAAAAAAGTGAAAAACATGAAAAATAAAAAGGCTAAAAATGTAAAAAAAAAAAGGTCTTGGCTTTTTAAAAAAATATATAAAAAGTAAAAAAAATGTTTTTCAAAAGAAATGATAAAAAGGAAAAAAAACACAAAAGAATTGCTTGCTTGTTTTTAGAAATAAGTTAAAACTTAGGACTAAGTTCTAAAGCTTAGATAGAGACGTGTTTGTTAGAAAATTTACTTCACAAAAATAAAATACACTTAAGCAAACTTAAACCTTTAATTAGGAATAAAAAACTTAGACGTTTTTTAGGTTTTTAAATAATCGAACTTAGAATTAATATAAAATGCTTAACGCACCAAATTTCCATGTTGTTTGAAAAGTGAAATTAATTTAATGTGGTGTCTTATCAAACGGGAATGACGGGTTAGCGCCAGAAATGTTGGCGGTGATTAAAGTTCATCTCCGGGCGATAAGGCCGTTAAAATAGTTTGATATTTATTAAACGGACAAATAAAGTCGAACCTTTGTGAACTTGCAAATTCTAGTTTTTTGGTTTTCATAGATCAAACCCGTTGTTTTATTAAAATAAAACGTTTTATTAAAATAACCATGTTTTAAAGTGATCCAATCACACTTTTCAGAAAGATTGGTGGCGACTCTGAGTTTTTAAAGTTTTCAAAAAAGTCGAAGCTCGAAAGGGTTGCGACACCTGGCACTAGTTTTGTTATGAGTAGAATCCAATCTTGTTCTAGTATAAAGATTGTGGAATAGAAACCTTTTGTAGTGTGTCCGCAATGGCAATCGCAATAGTCATCGTTAGCCACCGTTCGCCGATGAGATTTTTTCCGTCGCGCCTCCGTCCCTGCATGATATTCTCCTCAAACATCTCTGATGATGAGAGAAATGAGAGAAAGTGACCAAATCTTAGTAGAACTTCCCTTATATCCAAATCTTTTTTCGTTTTCTATTTTGATTGGTTCAACAAAGTTTTCCAGATACCCTGCCTAACCATATAAGCTTAAGTTTTTGCCTATAAACAAGAGTAAAACAAATATTGCTTACATTCGAACTTTACATTCTACTGCATTTGCTTTGGTCTTTAAATATGTACTTGGATCCGACCCTCTAAAACTTGGAGTGATTAGTTCTAATTCTACAGATAAAAGAAGGCAAAGGCACGTCAAAAGAAGTCTTTTTTTAATAGTTTAAAGGTGAAATCTTTTTAAAGTAAAGTCTCGATCATATTTCCTTGTTAAAAAGGAAAAGTGATGCCCCACAAAATCAAAATCAGGCAACAACAAGAATAAAAAAAATGTGATAGATATATTCACGAATTACTGTAACTACTTTCCCCTTGCCTGTTGCAATCACAAAGGCAGTTCATCAAAAATAAGGCACGCTTAAGAATCTTATATTGAACATATTAAAAGCTAAAAGTTGTAGATAAAAAGTATTCAAGGTGAAAAAAAATATTCATACATGATTTACTTATGTTGCTCTCAATTGAATTCGAATATGAAAATAGAGCTCTCAAAATGCCGCAAATCAGTTTCAACAAACGAAAAATCTCACAACTTTCTTGATATTCTCAGTTCCAATTTTACACTTAAAAATGACCCTAAACTAGCTTTGATAGTTAGGGCCAGAGTATGAAACAGAGATCTTCAGAAATAGTGTTTCCTTCTCACAAACTCGGTGGAAAACTAGCTGATACAACACGAGTACAACAATTTAATTTGGACCAAAAGAACCAAGTACATAATAGAAGTTATCCATCCACATCCGCTAAAGAGATCGAGCACAAGAGGGAACTTGTACAAGTCCAAAACAAATGATACTGCCAACATATTTTTTACTAGATCATGAAGAATGCATATCCCACAAAATCATTGATAGATACTTATCCAAAATGAATGGTATTGCCTGTGGATTCTCAACCAGATTGTGATAGAACACATACTCTGCCTCATAGTCATGCAACCGTAGCTCGGACTTATGGTTAGTATGATAGTGATGCTTGGCAGAAGTTGATTTGCCAAAGCCAAATTTTACTAATTTCATCTCACATTCCAGAGGAATAATGGAACATAGAACCATAGTGAGTAGACCGCCATTCTTCCAATCCCGTAGAGATGAAGGTGCGATGGAGACAATCTCACCGGTGAACGGTGGCAGCGGCTGAAATGTCAAAATCAACATAGAAACATGCCAAGGCAGTAGCTGTCGCGACAGACCAAAGGGAAGGTTGAAGGACCCAATAGCGCATCACCTGAAGAAACAAAAGGACCCCCAGGAGGGAAGTACAAGCCAAATTACCTCAGGAAGTGGTTATGTCTGGGTGATGCACCCAAATGCACTCCCAACATAACTTAATTTTTTATTATAATCTTTTTATTTTTATTTTTATGCATTAGGATTAGATTAGTTTCCAGATTTTTATTTTTCAGAAGATATTTAATTAATTTTATTTTTATTTTTATTTCAGGATTAGGAAAAAAAGAGCCGAATCAAGAAGGAGGCCCATCGAGGAGCCCGCCCACCATCCCGCCGAGACAATCCAGGGCAGCTCAACGCAGAAACGTGTAACGTCTAGTTGACCGCAAACGGCTACGAAAATAACGAGCAAAAATCTCCTAACGTGCGTGAGACAACTAGACCGTTAGACATTTAATGTTGCCACGACGCCTCTCGGCAACCTCTATTTAAACCCTTCTCACTTCATTCATTTACTTTACTTTCACCTTCTTGCTATCTATTTCTTGCATCCACTGCTCTCACCTATTTTTCTTTTCATAATTTCAATAAACATCAACCGTCTCACATGGCTTACTCATCGACACCTAAACCCACCTTCAAACGCTTCTGTTCCCGCACAGATGAAAGGAGATACCGAACTCAGTTCGCAAAACAGAACATATGGGAGGAGCAAGGCTTTCACTATACTCGACAGACAGGAGATCTCAGCCTAGAACCAAATCTGTTCGAAACCATCCACAGCAAGGGATGGGAAATCTTCGCACGACAGCCAAAGATAGCCAACATCACCTTGGTTAGGGAGTTCTATGTGCACCATCCCCGCCCTGAGATGTCGTTCGTGTTCGTCCGAGGGGAACCTGTCAAGCTTAACGTTGTCATCATCAACAGCTTCTATGGCTTTGATATGCACGATTGTAAAGTGTCCACAAGTTCTATATTTCATGCACATTCCATCTCACATTATTGATGTTTTTAAGCACATCTTAGGTATAATTAGAACCATGCATTACATTTTACAGTATTTCTTTGCTCTGCCATGTTTTTATAGATTATCTTTTATTTGGTGATGAAAGGATATTGTTTTAGTGTATTTTTGGTTTTAAGTACTAGAGGCTGACAGAGGGAAAGAGAAGCTGAGGATGTGATGCTGAAGCAGCGAACCAGGGAGCTATACTGATGTAGTTCAAGACAGAAATAGTAGCTGCCACCGCCCACCTTGTTGCCCACGGCAGCAGACTATGGAGTTGGAGAACCGAAGTGCAATTTGTAGAGCAGAAAATCCTGATTCTATCGATGCCATTCACTCGATTTTTCAACGTCTGTAGCAGCGGGCAGAGCTGCTAAAGTGAAGTATCGAGATTGCTTGCGGGACAAGACAACGTGATAATGTCCACATTCAACTCAAAGAAGTCAAAGTTTAAAGTCACATTTAATGTGGAAAGCTACTTTGAAGACTTCTACTTCAAGAAGGACTAGACCTAGCTAATGTCTGTAAATACTCATTATAATTCTAATTCAAATCAACTTAGGTTTTTTTTAGGCATAGCTTAGGTTTTCTTGCCACCGACATGTTCTAAATCTCTCTTGAGTTTGGGGGTTATGTTATAATTAGTTGTGAGAACGATTATTTAAGTTTCAAAGCTTGTTTTGCAATAAAATACTCTCAAGTTTGCTTAATTCATGTGCTTCACTTCTTCAATTAGTTCCAAAAGTCCAGTTGAGTAAATCCATTAGTTGGGCACGAGAGTGTCAAACTCGCGAAAGAATTAAGCACGGTCTCATCATGACGAGATGTTGACTAATTCGGCTTAGACATAAGTTAGAATTTCAGCAGGTAAAAGGAGCAACCAAACGTTGACTGCCTATGCTAGGTTTACTCTGAGATTGCTAGGTATTGCCTACATCACGCAGTAACAGAATCCTAGCCTAGACATAGGTAGGATCACTTCAGAATTGCTTCGCTGAACTTGGAGTATCTGCCAGACTTGCCGCCGGGACTTCTCTCCATCTCACCTGTCGAGACAACAAAAGTTGCAAGAGCAGAGTTCCACCGTGACATCAAAGGTTGCCCTCAATCCGCCATTACCCGTCGAGGCAGCAGATCGTGGCAGCGCAAAACAACTTTACCTCTCCTTTAAAAAAATATTGTTATGAGTGTTTTGATCTTTAGAAATGTAGAAATAAATTTCTAAAAGTGTTTATATTAAAATGCAAGAATAAAAAATAGTTAATGTGGTTTTATTAAAAAACTTAATGTTAGGGATTTAATTAGGAAAAATAATAATGCATGGGTGTAAATAATAAAGGGGCTTGATTTATACAAAAATAATAATAAAAGGGTTTTCTTGAAATTTAGTTTTAATAATAAAGTAGTTTTAATGTTAGGGATTTAGTTTTGTTATGAGTAGAATCCGGTCTTGTTCCAATATAAAGATCATGGAAAAGAAACCTTTTGTAGTGTGTCCGCAATGGCAATCGCAATAGTCATCGTTAGCCATCGTTCGCCGGCAAGATTTTTGCCGCCGCGCCTCTGTCCCTGCAAGACCGTCGTTTCTCGTCGTTCGCGCAACAAAGGAAGCCCCCTCTTCTGATGAAGTAAAAAAGCTACCAAACAAAAGACTCCTATGGTGAGGTAAGTAAGGCCGACCTTGAATCGTCTCATCCATCCATGATATTCTCCTCAAACATCTCTGATGATGAGAGAAATGAGAGAAAGTGACAAAATCTTAGTATAACTTCCCTTATATCCAAATCTTTTTTGTTTTCTATTTTGATTGGTCTTTAAATATATACTTAGATCCGACCCTCTAAAACCTAGAGTCGATTAGTTTTAATTCTACAGATAAAAGAAGGTAAAGGCACGTCAAAAGCAGTGTTTTTTTAATAGTCTAAAAGTGAAGTCTTTTTAAAAGCAAAGTCTCGATCATATTTCCTTGTTAAAACGGAAAAACAATGCCCCACAAAAATCAAAATCAGGCAACGACAAGAATTAAAAAAATGTGATAGATATATTCACGAATTACTGTAACTGCTTTCCCCTTGCCTGTTGCAATCACAAAGGCAGTTCATCAAAAATAAGGCACGCTTAAGAATCTTATATTGAACATATTAAAAGCTAAAAGTTGTAGATAAAAGTATTCAAGGTGAAAAAAATATACATACATGATTTACTTATGTTGCTCTCAATTGAATTCGAATATGAAAATAGAGCTCTCAAAATGCCGCAAATCAGTTTCAACAAACGAAAAATCAATTAAGTACCAATTTTTATTTTTATTTTAGGATTAGGAATAAAAGAGTCGAATTAAGAAGGATGCCCAGTAAGGAGCCCGCCCCCATCCCACCGAGACAACCCAGGGCAGCCCAACACAGAAACGCGTAACGTCTAGTTGACCGCAAACGGCTACGAAAATAACGAGCAAAAATCTCGTAACAAGCGCGAGACAACTAGACTGTTAGACATTTAGTGCCGCCACGACACCTCTCGGCAACCTCTGTTTAAACCCTTCTCACTTCATTCATTTACTTTACTTTCACCTTCTTGCTATCTATTTCTTGCATCCACTGATCTCACCTATTTTTCATTTTAGAATTTCAGTAAACATCAACCGTCTCACATGGCTTACTCATCGACACCTAAACCCACCTTCCAACGCTTCTGCTCCCGCGCAGATGAACTGAGATACCGAACTCAGTTCACAAAACAGAACATATGGGAAGAGCAAGGCTTTCATTATACTCGGCAGACATGAGATCTTAGCCTAGAACCAAATTTGTTCGAAACCATCCACAACAAGGGATGGGAAATCTTCGCACGACAACCAGAGATAGCCAACATCACCTTGGTTAGGAAGTTCTATGCCCACCATCCCCGCCCTGAGATGTCGTTCGTGTTCGTCTGAGGGGAACCTGCCAAGCTCAACGCTATCGTCATCAACAGCTTCTATGGCCTGGATATGCACGACTGTAAAGTGTCCACAAGTTCTATATTTCATGCACATTCCATCTCACATTATTGTTATTTTTAAGCATATCTTAGGCATAATTAGAATCACCCATTGCATTTTACAGTATTTCTCTACTCTGTCATGTTTTTATAGATTATCTTTTATTTGGTGATGAAAGGATAATGTTTTAGTGTATTTTTGGTTTTACGTACTAGAGGCTGACAGAGGAAAAGAGAAGCTGAGGCAACGAACCAGGGAGCTGTACTGATGCAGTTCAAGACAGAAACATTAGCTGTCGTCGCCCACCTTGGTGCCCACGGCAGTAGACTATGGAGTTGGAGAACCGGAGTGCGATTTGTAGAGCAGAAAATCTTGATTCTATCGATGCCATCCACTCGATTTTTCGACGTCTGTAGACGCGGGCAGAGCCGCCGAAGTGAAATCTTGAGATTTCTTGCGGGACAAGGCAACGTGATAAAGTCCACATTCAACTTAAAGAAGTCACAGTTTAAAGTCACATTTAATGTGGAAAGCTACTTTGAAGACTTCTACTTCAAGAGGGACTAGACCTAGCTAATGTCTATAAATACTCATTGTAATTCTAATTCAAATCAACTTAGGTTTTCTTTAGGCATAGCTTCGGTTTTCTTGCCACCGACATGTTCAAAATCTCTCTTGGGTTTGGGGTTATGTTATAATTAGTTGTGAGAACGGTTGTTTAAGTTTTAAAGCTTGTTTTGCAATAAAATACTCTCAAGTTTGCTTAATTCACGTGCTTCACTTCTTCAATTAGTTCCAAAAGTCCAGTTGAGGAAATCCATTTTTCGGGCATGAGAGTGTCAAACTCACGAAAGAATTAAGCACAATCTCATCATGACGAGGTGTTGACTAATTCGGCTTAGACATAAGTTAGAATTTCAGCGGCTAAAAGGAGAAACCAAACGTTGACTGCCTGTGTTAGGTTTACTCTAAGATTGCTAGGTATTGCCTACATCACGCAGTAACAGAATCCTAGCCTAGACATAGGTAGGATCACTTCAGAATTGCTTCGCCGAACTTGGAGTATCTGCCAGACTTGTCGTCGGGACTTTTTAAAAATATAAAAAGGTGAAAAACATGAAAATAAAAAAAGGCTAAAAATGTAAAAAAATCTTGACTTTTTAAAAAAATATATAAAAAGTATAAAAAAATAAAAGTTTTTCAAAAGAAATAATAAAAAGGGGAAAACACAAAAGAATTGCTTGCTTGTTTTTAGAAATAGTTAATAACTTAAGACTAGGCTCTAAAGCTTAGATAGATACGTGTTTGTTAGAAAATTTACTTCACAAAAATAAAATACACTTAAGCAAACTTAGAATTAATATAAAATGCTTAATGCGCTAAATTTCATGTTGTTTGAAAAGTGAAATTAATTTAATGCGGTATTTTATCAAACGAGAATGACGGGTTAGTGCCAGAAATGTTGGCGGTGATTAAAGTTCATCTCTTGGGCGATAAGGCCATTAAAATAGTTTGATATTCATTAAACGGACAAATAAAGTTGAACCTTTGTGAACTTGCAAATTCCAGTTTTGAAAACGTTTTTAAAATTAAGGGTAAACTACATAAATGACCACCATACTATTGCAAAAGTCTCGATTTGACCACCTTACTTTTTTCGAAGCAATTAAACCATCATACTATTAAATTGAGTGCAATTTGACCACCAGCCATTAGAGGTTAACGACAGGGTGATGTGGCAGTTAAAAAAATAAGGGTATAATTACACATTTGGTCCTTATTATTTACACATTCTTTTAATTTAGTCCTAATTTTAAATTAATAAAATAAATTAATTATTTAATTAAGTGGTGACACGTGTAACTACCTTATTGGAGGGATTTAATTATTTATATTTGATTAAATAAATTTATTTTCATCCTCCACCTAATTAAAGGAAGAAAATGACAAAAATTACAAATGCAATTAGAGAGAATCAAACTTGTGTCACCCAGCAACAAGGAGTATTAGCTTACCACCACACCAAATGTTGTATTATGATCCAATTCCTGGCAAAAATTACAAATACATTTACTCGATGACCTTCTCTTTGAAGCTCTTTGGCCGTGACTAGCCTTGCAAAGCCAACGCCGACGACCGCTACTTTATAAGCTTCTCTCATTTTATCATTTTTCTTCAAGCCTTACTGAAGTTTTTATATGTCGGGATCATGCAGAAGTGGTTATTGTGGTATGGACTTAATCTCTTCTACACAGTAGCCAAAATAATAGTGATATGACGGAGTTCAACTTTGCTTGTAAATACTGCAGATACTTGTTTGCTGTGATAATGTGTATTACTAACCTGCTCCTGTAGAATCAGATTTTCTTTTGATGAATTAGTATGAAATAGTCTGCAAGGAAATGCTTAAGATGCATGGAAGATGGAACTTTTAACCAAATTCCTCTTTAGTCGTTTGCAAGACTTTGTTGGGAAAGAAGTTTACGTATTAGAATAAAATACACTGTGAGATGATATAAGCTCGCTGACTAAGATATAAAAAAAAGCTTAGATAGAAAAAAAAAGGCTAAAAATGTATAAAAAAAAGTAAAAAAAAAGTTTTTTAGAGGGAAATTCAATTTGAAATAAAAATATAAAAAAAATAAAAAAAGGCTAAAAATGTAAAAAAGAGGTCTTGGCTTTTTAAGAAAAATATAAAAAGTAAAAAAGAAGAAGAAATAAATGTTTTTCAAAAGAAATGATAAAAGGAAAAAAAACACAAAAGAATTGCTTGCTTGTTTTTAGAAATAAGTTAACACTTAGGACTAGGTTCTAAAGCTTAGATAGAAGCGTGTTTATTAGAAAATTTACTTCACAAAAATAGAATACACTTAAGCAAACTTAAACATTTAATTAGGAATAAAACACTTAGACGTTTTTTTAGGTTTTTAATAATTGAACTTAGAATTAATATAAAATGCTTAACGCACCAAATTTTCATGTTGTTTGAAAAGTGAAATTAATTTAATGCGGTGTCTTAACCAAACGGGAATGACGAGTTAGTGCCAAAAATGTTGGCGGTGATTAAAGTTCATCTCCCGGGCGATAAGGCCGTTAAAATAGTTTGACATTTATTAAACGGGCAAATAAAGTCGAACCTTTGTGAACTTGCAAATTCTAGTTTTCTAGTTTTCATAGACCAAAACCGTTGTTTTATTAAAACAAAACGTTTTATTAAGATAACCATGTTTTAAAGTGATCCAATCACACTTTTCAAAAAGATTGGTGGCTACTCCGGGTTTTAAAAGTTTTCAAAAAAGTTGAAGCTCAAAAGGGTTGCGACACCGGGCACTAGTTTTGTTATGAGTAGAATTCGGTCTTGTTCCAGTATAAAGATTGTGGAATAGAAACCTTTTGTAGTGTGTCTACAATGGCAATCGCAATAATCATCGTTAGCCACCGTTCTCCGATGAGATATTTTTCGTCGCGCCTCCGTCCCTGCATAATATTCTCCTCAAACATCTCTGATGACGAGAGAAATGAGAGAAAGTGACAAAATCTTAGTAGAACTTCTCTTATATCCAAATCTGTTTTCGTTTTCTATTTTGATTGGTTCAACCAAGTTTTCCGGATACCCTGCCTAACAATATAAGCTTAAGTTTTTGCCTATAAACAAGAGTAAAACAAATATTGCTTACATTTGAATTTTACATTCTACTGCATTTGCTTTGGTCTTTAATTGAGTCGATTAGTTCTAATTCTATAGATAAAAGAAGGCAAAGGCACGTCAAAAGAAGTCTTTTTTTAATAGTCTAAAGGTGAAGTTTTTTTAAAGTAAAGTCTCGATAATATTTCCTTGTTAAAACGGAAAAGCAATGCCCCACAATAATCAAAATCAGGCAACGACTAGAATACAAAAATGTGATAGATATATTCACGAATTACTGTAACTGCTTTCCCCTTGCCTGTTGCAATCACAAAGGCAGTTCATCAAAAATAAGGCACGCTTAAGAATCTTATATTGAACATATTAAAAGCTAAAAGTTGTAGATAAAAAGTATTCAAGGTGAAAAAAAATATACATACATGATTTACTTATGTTGCTCTCAATTGAATTCGAATATGAAAATAGAGCTCTCAAAATGCCACAAATCGGTTTCAACAAACGAAAAATCAATTAGGTACCAATTTTGGGCGTCGTGGAGTGCTAACCCTTCCCCACGCATAACCGACCCCTAACTTGTTTTCTGGTTTTCATAGACCAAAACCGTTGTTTTATTAAAACAAAACGTTTTATTAAAATAACCATGTTTTAAAGTGATCCAATCACACTTTTCAAAAAGATTGGTGGCGACTCCGAATTTTTAAAGTTTTCAAAAAAGTCGAAGTTTGAAAGGGTTGCGACCACTAGTTTTGTTATGAGTAGAATCCGATCTTGTTCCAGTATAAAGATTGTGGAATAGAAACCTTTTGTAGTGTGTCCGCAATGGCAATCGCAATAGTCATCGTTAGCCACCGTTCACCAACGATATTTTTGCCGCCGCGCCTCCGTCCCTGCATGACATTCTCCTCAAACATCTCTAATGATGAGAGAAATGAGAGAAAGTGACAAAATCTTAGTAGAACTTCCCTTATATCCAAATCTATTTTCATTTTCGATTTTGATTGGTTCAACAAAGTTTTCCAGATAGCATGCCTAACCATATAAGCTTAAGTTTTTGCCTATAAACAAGAGTAAAAGAAATATTGCTTACATTCGAACTTTACATTCTACTGCATTTGCTTTGTTCTTTAAATATATACTTGGATCCGACCCTCTAAAACTTGGAGTCTATTAGTTCTAATTCTACAGATAAAAGAAGACAAGGGCACGTCAAAAGAAGTCTTTTTTTAATAATCTAAAGGTGAAGTCTTTTTAAAGCAAAGTCTCGATCATATTTCCTTGTTAAAACGGAAAAGCAATGCCCCACAAAATTCAAAATCAGGCAACGACAAGAATAAAAAAAATGTGATAGATATATTCAAGAATTATTGTAACTGCTTTCCCCTTGCCTGTTGCAATCACAAAGGCAGTTCATAAAAAATAAAACACGCTTAAGAATCTTATATTGAACATATTAAAAGCTAAAAGTTGTAGATAAAAGTATTTGATAAGTATTTATTTTGGTTATTTTTTAGTCCTTATTTTGATCGAATATATGTTTGAAGGACTTAATTGAGCTGTTTTTATGTTGTTCTCGTGCAGGTTACGTAATGCTGGAAATAAGTTGGAATGCTGCAAAAAATACTGGAGTCGTGGGCAGATTCATGGGCATGAACCAGAGCATGAATGCTGACTGGGCGCCACGTCATCACCTTCTAGAAGATATCGTCAGCAACGCAGATAGCTTATCAGTCCACTTATCAGATAGCCTATCATCCGGATTTTTATTTTAAAATTCAAAACCTGGATATTTATCTTATGTAATTTAATTTAAATTTAGGATTTATCATCTTAGGTTTTTAGGGTTTTTCAACTACTATAAATACCCCACTTTGGGGGTGAATTAAATCATCAATCATTTTCCATTATTCTCTTCTTCGTTGAGATTAATAAAGAGTTCTCCATTTTTCCATTTCATTTTTCTCCATTTTTTTCTTTGTTTAATTAAGTATAGTTTTTTCACCAACCATGCTTAACTAAATTCCCTTTAGCCAAAACCAACGCCAAACCCGACAAACCTCGTGAGATTAGGAAAATACTTCAATCCTTCAACAACTCCTTTTTAGATTCTCTGTAAAATTGATTAGGCAAGGGCTTCTCCAGCACTAACTCAGATTTGAGTTAGCATCGATTGTCGTGGCTAATTCACTAAAGTTTGACTTCAAGGATTGCCCTGGGAGTCGAATTTACCTGTAGATTGTTGTAACACCCGTGTTTTGGGCCTAAGAGTTAGCCGGGTTTTAGTTCGAGTCAAATAAAACTTAATTAAAACATTTCAACTTCAAATAATGGTGTATTTGAACTTTAGTAAAAAGGGGAGGGACTTATATTGGAAATTACCCAAAACTATTAAAAAAGGATGACAACTTTTATAGTTGTCATCTTCTTCCTCCTTTGCACATTTGAAAGCCCCCATCATTTCTAAAACCTCTCAAAACCCTAGCTCCTATTCCATCAATTTGCTACTCGATTTCAACCCCGTTTTAAGAGGTAATTACATTTTCTTAATCTCCTTTTCAATCTCTATCTATCTTTTGTTTTAGATTTCAAAAATATGGTGTTTTGGAAATTAGGGTTTATGATAAGATTTGGGTTTTTAAAGGGGTTTTTCGATTTGTTTTGATAAATCATGTTGGGGTTTTACTTAAGCATGATGAAATACACCATATACATTAATTTGGTTGAGTTTTGATAAAAATTCGTAGTGGTTCTTTAGGGCAAGTTTTAAGGTGTTAAAACTTGAGTTTTTGGTGGGTTTTGTGTTGAATTTGATGGGCTGTTGGTCTACCTATGGTATGAGAGTGTTTTGGGATGATTTGGAAGCCTTTTGGATGTTTGGAAATTGAATTTTCAGCCTTGAGTTGTGGGAGTCCGAAAATGGGATTTTTAGAGATGTTATGTGGTTTGGAAATCGTGGAATTTGGGTTGTGTTAGCAAGTATGTTGATGATTGAGTTTAGCATTGAATTGGGAAGTAATATGTATGTTTTGTTTGGTTAGAAGCAAGTGGAAGCGCGGAAGAGGCTTTGGGACCGAATCCGGGTTCGTAGGGAGTTTGGTTCGAATTGCTAAGGAAGGGCGGTGAGTGGTTCAACTTGTTTTTAAGTTTGGCTCGAGCATGTGTAGTGTGTGTGTGTAAAGTGTTCTTGGTAGGCCACTTCCATTTAATTCAAGTTGATAGTTTAGCTTTGATATCCTCAAATGCTTTGTGCTTACTAGTTGTGCTCTTGATTTGTGGTTGATTGATACATGTATATATATCATGATGAGTAGATATGTGATGAGCATGTATTGTGGTTGATGATGGTTAAATATGATGTGGGTACGATAATTGGCACTAAAAATTACCGGTTGTAAATGATTGATCATTAGGATAGTGTGCACACAAATTGAGTCAAAACGTACGTGGCATTGATGGCGTTAAGTCATCAAGGAGGAGTACGGTGATGTAACATTCCACCGGAAGCTATTCATATATTTCTACGGGATGATGAGTGGAATCCCATCCGTAGGGCATGTGGCGATGAGTGGAATCCCGCACATGCAAGGTCCGGTGATGAGTGGAATCCCACCGAGGTAAAGTGTTGTCAAGGTTTAAATCCGCACAATCGGGGTAATTAAAGTGGCCAATTAAACTTAAATCATGAAATGTGATATATGATGGTGTTATGTGAGTGTGATATATGGTATTGATGCATGTTGATGATATTGATGATCAAGCTTATTAGGATTGAGAGACCATATATGCCACTTGAAAGACTAGCTAAGTCTACTTGATATTATGCCTATGTTTGATGTATGTAGACTAGGATTATCATGCTTGGACCCTGCATTGTTGTTGTTTTCGTTTTAGAGCACCCTCACTAAGCTTATAGCTTACGCTCTCTATGTTCAACAATGCAGATCATTAGCGTGGCGTTAGCTCGAGGCAAGGCAAGAAGGGCTTTCCAAGTTGTTGCTCAAGTATGGTTAATTTTGTAGTAGTTAAGCAATGTGGCAATAGGGTGTTTGTTCGAGCCTTGTATGACTCTTTTGATGATTTTGTTTCGGATTGATATTTTGGATTGTAAAGCATGTAATGCTATGTTGATTGATGGTGTGTGATGGCATGTCTAGGATGCTTAGGTTGCTTTATGTTTGAGTGTAAACCTCTTGTGTTGTTTTGTGCCTTTTGGGCTCTTGAGCTCCATATATGTCTCTAAATGCTGAATTTTACCCCTTTGATGGAATGCCATGTTTCAAATGTTTGATTTATGTTAGATGCTTCCTATGGCTCATGTATGCTTGTTGAAATGGTCATATGTGCGGGTCTTGTGGGTGTTGATGCATGCTTTTGATCCTTCTTACGCTCCTATGCATGTCCATGTATGATTTTGGGGTTTTGCAAGGTTAGGAAGTCCTTAGGTTGAGCAGAATGTGATCCCCTGCACTAAGGTTTCGAAACCATGAGTAAGGTTTCGAAACCTTTGCAGAGGATTTGGTTCCAGGGCATTCTGCCAACCAAAAGTTTCGAAACCTTTGGGTAGGTTTCGAAACTTTGGTCAAAGGTTCCGAAACCTTCCCCAAGGTTTCGAAACCTTTGGAGAATTTTGGTTCCAGGGCATTCTGCCAACCAAAAGTTTCGAAACCTTTGGGTAGGTTTCGAAACTTTGGTCAAAGGTTCCGAAACCTTCCCCAAGGTTTCGAAACCTTTGGAGAATTTTGGTCCCAGGGGTTTCTGCCAGCAAAAAGTTTCGAAACCCTTCCCCAAGGTTTCGAAACTTCTGCTTAGTATTGCACTGTTTTGAGTTATTGGCCTGTTCAAAGAGAAAAATACATAGGATTTAATATGCCTTTAGTTAAGATTAAAATTTGGGCGTTTGTTTGTGGTTGGGGGTTCAAAATGACGAGTTTAAAATGAAAAAAAATTTGGGTTGCTAACCGAGGAGGAACTCCTTTGGGTTTCGCTTCGGTTTTCCCCGTGTGGCCCACTCGGACCGGTCATCCGGCCAGACCGGGACGAGGGGGTTACATTTGTTGGTATCAGAGCCTGAGGTTACCGAGACCTCGGGCAGGTAAGTGAGGTGAGATTAATGTGTTAAATGCTTGTGCTGCTTGATGCATGATTTGCCATGAATCCTTGATGCTGATTGATCGTATGATGTTTGGAATGCTCGAACTGTTGTGTCTAGTATAGAGTGAGTGCCCATTGCTACTATTACTTAATTTAAAAAGATTTTTGAAAAAGGAATACTTGAGCACTATTGGACCCTTGCTTTGACTAACGTAATCCTTATCTGTTTCTTGTTGTAGTTTTACCTTGCTAGTTGAACCATGAGACCACGTGGGAGGCCTAGGATGGTTCGACCGGAACCACGGGCAGAGGCTCCGAGAGTTGAGCCAGTTGTGAGAGTTGAGGCTCAAGTGGGAGAGCCAATGGTTGGAGTTGGAGCTCCTCCACCACCACCACCTCCTCCACCGGGAGTGGGAGGCGAGGCTGGACCGGGAGGAATGGGACCACAAGGAGGCCAAGGTGGCCAAGGACCGGCCGGGATTGACTTAGCTCCGTTGGTTCAGGCAATAGCCGGGGCGTTCCAGGCTGCAGTAGCTGGAGGTCAAGCAGCTCATCATCAGGGTGAGGGCACCGGATTACCATTAGAGAGACTTCGGGGCCTTGGGGCCGAAGAGTTTAGAGGTGCTACTCCGGAGAGGTCAGAGATGTGGTTTGAGAAGACCGTCCGTATTCTTGCTCAGATTGGATGTACTGGTGAGCGCAAGTTGGGATGTGTTGAGTCTTTGCTTCAGGGTGATGCCTACACCTGGTGGGTCACCGTTACTTCGGGGATGGATGAGACCGAGATCACTTGGGAGTTCTTTGAGACAGCTTTCCGGAAGAAGTATTTGGGTCCGCGAAACCTCGATGAGAGGAAGAGAGAGTTTATGGCATTGCTTCAGGGGAGTATGTCCGTGACTGATTATGAGATCCGATTTGTCAGACTGAGTCAGTATGCACCTAAGCTTGTACCTACTGAGGTGGAGCGTTGTAACCGCTTCCGATATGGGCTGAGTGAGGAGATCAAGACTTATACTCTAGCTTCAGATTACACTGATTTTGATGTCTTGGTCTCGAGGGCCAAGGACTTGGAGCACAGTCTGAGTTTGACCAGGCGGTCAGGTGGATCTAGTTCAGGTAAGAGGTCCAGCAACTTTGATAGAGGTGATGCCAAGAGGCATCGAGACAACCGGCATCAGTTTGATCATAGGCGTGGTGGCGGTAACCACGGTAGGGGCCATCAGGGTCAGAGAGCTGGTGGGAAGTTGCCCACATGTGCTACTTGCGGGAGGAACCACACCGGTGAGTGTTGGGGAAATTATCATTCCTGTTGGAGTTGTGGTGCTAGAGACCACATTAGGCGTGACTGTCCACATCAGGTGGGACAGGCACCAGCTCAGGCTCCTGCTAGAGCCAATGATGTTCAGAGAGGCCGCGGGCGCGGTAGGGGAAACTTCCAACCAAGGAACGATGGTCAGAGGAACATAGCTCATGTTGTTGCAGTCCAGCCGGAGGGCGGAGGACAGGCTAGGGTTTATGCTCAGCGCGGGGAGCAGCATGACACCGATGTGATCGCAGGTAACTTCTCGATACAGTCTTTGGGTTTGCTTTATTTGATTGACTCTGGGTCTACACATTCCTACATATTGAATGAGCATGCACGATCCTTGAATTTGCCTTGTGAGTTGTTAGAGGTAGGAATTAGTGTTACTAGTTCCTTTGGGGACACAGTAGTGGTTAGGAAGATGTACCGAAGGTGTCCGTTGATGGTTCAGGGACATGTGTTTCCAGTGGATATGATGGAGCTTCCCTTCTATGGTTTTGATGTAATTCTGGGTATGGACTGGCTCACGGAGCATAGAGCTAGGATAGACTTTGAAACTAAACGGATTTCTTTGAAGCTCACAGATGATTATGAGATTGTAGTGGTGGGTGAGAATGTGAAGTTCTTGTCCAATGTGGTTTCAGTGTTAGAGGCTAAGAGGTTAGTGGAGTTGGGGTGTGAAACATACTTAGCGTATGTAATGAACCCTAACATGAGTGAGGTTAGACCTCAGGACATCCGGACAGTATGTGATTTTCCTAGTGTGTTTCCGGAAGAATTGCCAGGGTTACCACCGGACAGAGAGGTAGAGTTCAGCATTGAGACTCATTCTGATTCAGCTCCTGTTTCGATTGCTCCGTATCGTATGGCACCGAAAGAATTGAAAGAGTTGAAGACTCAGTTGCAAGAATTGACAGATAGAGGTTTTATTAGGCCTAGTTCTTCACCTTGGGGTGCACCAGTATTGTTTGTGAAGAAGAAAGATGGGAGTATGAGAATGTGCATAGATTATAGACAGTTAAATCAGTTGACAGTGAAGAACAAATATCCGTTGCCTAGAATTGATGACTTGTTTGATCAGTTGAGAGGGGCGTCTGTCTTTTCGAAGATTGATTTGAGATCAGGTTACTACCAGCTAAAGGTTAGAGAGGTTGATGTACCGAAGACGGCCTTTAGGACTAGGTACGGTCATTATGAGTTTTTAGTCATGCCCTTTGGGTTGACTAATGCACCGGCAGCTTTCATGGACATGATGAATAGGATTTTTCATCAGTATCTAGATCAGTTTGTAGTTGTGTTTATTGATGACATCTTGGTGTATTCGCGAACTGAAGAAGACCATGACCGACATTTGAGACTTGTTTTGAAGACTTTGCTAGATCATCAGTTGTATGCGAAGCTCAGCAAGTGTGAATTCTGGATCCGGGAAGTAGTCTTCTTAGGACATGTAGTGTCAGCTGAAGGCATTAGAGTTGATCCGAAGAAGATTGAAGCCATTGTTGAGTGGAAGCAACCGAAGTCAGTGGCGGAAGTACGTAGCTTCCTAGGCTTAGCCGGATACTATAGGAGGTTTGTAGAGGGTTTCTCTAAGCTAGCTGCTCCTTTGACACAGTTACTTCAGAAGAGTGTTCAGTTTGAGTGGACAGATGCAAGACAGAGAGCCTTTGAGAAATTGAAAGAAGCTTTGACCCAAGCTCCGATTTTGATTCAGCCTGAGTCCGGGAAGGACTATGTGATTTATAGTGATGCCTCGTATGTAGGGTTAGGATGTGTTCTGATGCAAGACCGAAGAGTAGTGGCTTATGCCTCAAGACAGTTGAAGACTCATGAGCGCAACTATCCGACCCATGACATAGAGTTAGCGGCAGTTGTGTTTGCTTTGAAGATTTGGAGACATTATTTGTATGGTGAGAAATGCACAGTATACACCGATCACAAGAGTTTGAAGTACATTATGACTCAGCGAGATTTGAATCTCAGACAGCGTAGGTGGTTAGAGTTGCTAAAAGACTATGATCTTACTATTGAGTACCATCCGGGTAAGGCCAATGTAGTGGCCGATGCATTGAGTAGAAAGATGGCTGTAGACTTGAGAGCTATGTTTGCTAGATTGAGTTTGTCCGGAGATGGTGGCTTGGTAGCCGAGCTTCAGGTTAGACCTACTCTAGGTCAGTTGATTCGAGAGAAACAGCTCTTAGATAGATCTTTGGCACCTCACGTGCAAGATATAGCCGAAGGTAGATCTTCAGATTACAGCTTCAACACTGATGGGGTTCTGTGTTTCAAAGATAGAATAGTTGTGCCAGAAGACAGTGACTTGAGACGTACGATCTTGACTGAAGCCCACAATAGTCCATTTGCTATGCATCCTGGAAGTACGAAGATGTACCGTGATTTGAAGAATGAGTACTTTTGGGTTGGCTTGAAGAGAGATGTGGCCGACTTTGTGAGTAAGTTCTTAGTGTGTCAGAGGGTGAAGGTGGAACATCAGGTTCCCTCAGGTTTGTTACAGCCGTTGAGGATTCCGGAATGGAAGTGGGAGAACATCACTATGGATTTTGTTACGGGCTTGCCTTTGACTCCTACGAAGAAAAACTCAGTTTGGGTGATAGTAGATCGTTTTACGAAGTGTGCTCACTTCTTGGCAGTCAACACTACTTACACCCTAAATAGATTGGCTGATTTGTACATTGGTGAGATTGTGAGGCTACATGGTGTGCCGAAGTCCATTGTGTCAGATAGAGATCCGCGGTTTACTTCTAGATTTTGGGAGTGTCTGCATACAGCTTTGGGTACCCGTTTGAACTTCAGCACTTCTTATCATCCTCAGTCAGATGGTCAGTCAGAGAGGGTTATTCAGATATTAGAGGACATGTTGCGTTGTTGTATCATTGACTTTCAGGGTACTTGGGAGAAGCATCTGCCTCTAGTAGAGTTTGCGTACAATAACAGTTTTCAGTCGAGCATTCAGATGGCTCCATATGAGGCCTTGTATGGCCGGAAGTGTAGAACTCCTGTGTGTTGGGCCGAGGTAGGACAGAAACTGTTACCTATGCCGGATTTGCTCATGGGGACAACCGAAAAGGTAAAATTGATTTGTGATCGTTTGAAGGCTGCTTCGGATAGGCAGAAGTCCTATGCCGATTTGAAGAGGAAGGAAGTTGAGTTCTCAGTGGGTGAGAAGGTATTCTTGAAAGTGTCTCCGTGGGAGAAAGTGATGAGATTTGGCCGAAAAGGGAAATTGAGTCCGAGGAACATAGGACCGTATGAGATTGTGAAGAGGGTTGGTCCCGTTGCTTATCAGTTGCGTTTGCCATCCGAGCTTGAGAAGATACATGATGTGTTCCATGTGTCGATGCTTCGCAAGTATAGGTCCGATCCATCACATGTTATACCCGTAGAAGAAATTGAATTGAATCCGGATTTGACTTATGAAGAAGAGCCAGTGGAGATCTTAGCTTCTGACAGTAAAGTGTTGAGAGGTAGATCGATTGAGTTAGTAAAGGTGCGGTGGCAACGTAGAGGTGTGGACGAGGCCACTTGGGAGAGGAAGGAGGATATGGAAAGGCAGTTTCCGTATCTCTTTCAGTCAGGTAATTTCGGGGACGAAATTCCTTAAGTGGGAGAGAGTTGTAACACCCGTGTTTTGGGCCTAGGAGTTAGCCGGGTTTTAGTTCGAGTCAAATAAAACTTAATTAAAACATTTCAACTTCAAATAATGGTGTATTTGAACTTTAGTAAAAAGGGGAGGGACTTATGTTGGAAATTACCCAAAACTTTTAAAAAAGGATGACAACTTTTATAGTTGTCATCTTCTTCCTCCTTTGCACATTTGAAAGCCCCCACCATTTCTAAAACCTCTCAAAACCCTATCTCCTATTCCATCAATTTGCTACTCGATTTCAACCCCGTTTTAAGAGGTAATTACATTTTCTTAATCTCTTTTTCAATCTATATCTATCATTTGTTTTAGATTTCAAAAATATGGTGTTTTGGAAATTAGGGTTTATGATAAGATTTGGGTTTTTAAAGGGGTTTTTCGATTTGTTTTGATAAATCATGTTGGGGTTTTGCTTAAGCATGATGAAATACACCATATACTTTAATTTGGTTGAGTTTTGATAAAAATTCGTAGTGGTTCTTTAGGGCAAGTTTTAAGGTGTTAAAACTTGAGTTTTTGGTGGGTTTTGTGTTGAATTTGATGGGCTGTTGGTCTACCTATGGTATGAGAGTGTTTTGGGATGATTTGGAAGCCTTTTGGATGTTTGGAAATTGAATTTTCAGCCTTGAGTTGTGGGAGTCCGAAAATGGGATTTTTAGAGATGTTATGTGGTTTGGAAATCGTGGAATTTGGGTTGTGTTAGCAAGTATGTTGATGATTGAGTTTAGCATTGAATTGGGAAGTAATATGTATGTTTTGTTTGGTTAGAAGCAAGTGGAAGCGCGGAAGAGGCTTTGGGACCGAATCCGGGTTCGTAGGGAGTTTGGTTCGAATTGCTAAGGAAGGGCGGTGAGTGGTTCAACTTGTTTTTAAGTTTGGCTCGAGCATGTGTAGTGTGTGTGTGTAAAGTGTGCTTGGTAGGCCACTTCCATTTAATTCAAGTTGATAGTTTAGCTTTGATATCCTCAAATGCTTTGTGCTTACTAGTTGTGCTCTTGATTTGTGGTTGATTGATACATGTATATATATCATGATGAGTAGATATGTGATGAGCATGTATTGTGGTTGATGATGGTTAAATATGATGTGGGTACGATAATTGGCACTAAAAATTACCGGTTGTAAATGATCGATCATTAGGATAGTGTGCACACAAATTGAGTCAAAACGTATGTGGCCTTGATGGCGTTAAGTCATCAAGGAGGAGTACGGTGATGTAACATTCCACCGGAAGCTATTCATATATTTCTACGGGATGATGAGTGGAATCCCATCCGTAGGGCATGTGGCGATGAGTGGAATCCCGCACATGCAAGGTCCGGTGATGAGTGGAATCCCACCGAGGTAAAGTGTTGTCAAGGTTTAAATCCGCACAATCGGGGTAATTAAAGTGGCCAATTAAACTTAAATCATGAAATGTGATATATGATGGTGTTATGTGAGTGTGATATATGGTATTGATGTATGTTGATGATATTGATGATCAAGCTTGTTAGGATTGAGAGACCATATATGCCACTTGAAAGACTAGCTAAGTCTACTTGATATTATGCCTATGTTTGATGTATGTAGACTAGGATTATCATGCTTGGACCCTGCATTGTTGTTGTTTTCGTTTTAGAGCACCCTCACTAAGCTTATAGCTTACGCTCTCTATGTTCAACAATGCAGATCATTAGCGTGGCGTTAGCTCGAGGCAAGGCAAGAAGGGCTTTCCAAGTTGTTGCTCAAGTATGGTTAATTTTGTAGTAGTTAAGCAATGTGGCAATAGGGTGTTTGTTCGAGCCTTGTATGACTCTTTTGATGATGTTGTTTCGGATTGATATTTTGGATTGTAAAGCATGTAATGCTATGTTGATTGATGGTGTGTGATGGCATGTCTAGGATGCTTAGGTTGCTTTATGTTTGAGTGCAAACCTCTTGTGTTGTTTTGTGCCTTTTGGGCTCTTGAGCTCCATATATGTCTCTAAATGCTGAATTTTACCCCTTTGATGGAATGCCATGTTTCAAATGTTTGATTTATGTTAGATGCTTCCTATGGCTCATGTATGCTTGTTGAAATGGTCATATGTGCGGGTCTTGTGGGTGTTGATGCATGCTTTTGATCCTTCTTACGCTCCTATGCATGTCCATGTATGATTTTGGGGTTTTGCAAGGTTAGAAAGTCCTTAGGTTGAGCAGAACTTGATCCCATGCACTAAGGTTTCGAAACCATGAGTAAGGTTTTGAAACCTTTGCAGAGGATTTGGTTCCAGGGCATTCTGCCAACCAAAAGTTTCGAAACCTTTGGGTAGGTTTCGAAACTTTGGTCAAAGGTTCCGAAACCTTCCCCAAGGTTTCGAAACCTTTGGAGAATTTTGGTTCCAGGGCATTCTGCCAACCAAAAGTTTCGAAACCTTTGGGTAGGTTTCGAAACTTTGGTCAAAGGTTCCGAAACCTTCCCCAAGGTTTCGAAACCTTTGGAGAATTTTGGTCCCAGGGGTTTCTGCTAGCAAAAAGTTTCGAAACCCTTCCCCAAGGTTTCGAAACTTCTGCTTAGTATTGCACTGTTTTGAGTTATTGGCCTGTTCAAAGAGAAAAATACATAGGATTTAATATGCCTTTAGTTAAGATTAAAATTTGGGCGTTTGTTTGTGGTTGGGGGTTCAAAATGACGAGTTTAAAATGAAAAAAATTTTAGGGTTGCTAACCGAGGAGGAACTCCTTTGGGTTTCGCTTCGGTTTTCCCCGTGTGGCCCACTCGGACCGGTCATCCGGCCAGACCGGGACGAGGGGGTTACATTTGTAACCTGCAGGAAAGTCGAAGAAAAATCAACTTCAGTGATCGAAGATGTCGTGGCAAAGCGTGGCTTGAGGCTATTTTAATCTATAATTCATTCTCAATATTTATTTTTACGTTCTTATTATTTTTCTCATTCAAATCACTATTCTAAAATCCCCTTTTATTTTCTATAAGTTATTGGTCTAAATCAGAAGAAAGGTGTTAGAGTTCCTATTCCTTGCGGATCGACCCTTACTCTCGCTATATTAACTTAGATCTTATTTATTTTGAGTTTAAGGTTTTATTTTTGACATTATACGACGCGTGTCAGTATTCAAGGTGAAAAAAATATATACATACATGATTTACTTATGTTGCTCTCAATTGAATTCGAATATGAAAATAGAGCTCTCAAAATGCCGCAAATCAGTTTCAACAAACGAAAAATCTCACAACTTTCTTGATATTCTCAGTTCCAATTTTACACTTAAAAATTACCCTAAACTAGCTCTGGTAGTTCGGGCCAGAGTATGAAACAGAGATCTTCAGAAATAGTGTTTCCTGGAAAACTAGCTGATACAACACGAGTACAGCAATTTAATTTGGACCAAAAGAACCAAGTACATAATAGAAGTTATCCATCCACATTCGCTAAAGAGATCGAGCACAAGAGGGAACCTGTACAAGTCCAAAACAAATGATACTGCCAACAAATTCTTTACTAGATCATGATAGAATGCATATCCCGAATAGATACTTATCCAAAATGAATGGTATTGACTGTGGATTCTTAACCAGATTGTGATAGAACACATACTCTGCCTCATAGTCATGCAACCGTAGCTCGGACTTCTGGTTAGTATGATAGTGATGCTTGGCAGAAGTTGATTTGCCAAAGCTAAATTTTACTAATTTAGGGTTTTTTATATATATTTTAAATTGATCTTAATATTTGATCCAATTATTTTTAAAAATAAGTAAAACTAGCATTGTCTCATTATATCATGCTAGAAAGAACATGCTTGATGATGTTATCACGTGTCTTGTAAATAATATTATTCATAAACATATGTAACATAAACTGTAAGCAAAGCAACTGACTATGAGTTGCAGGTTCAGTCATGAGATTCAGACAGCCGTAGTAGAAACTATATATGTATGAATAACAATTGGACTTCTAACATTATGAATGCCATCTGACCATGTCAACGAGGCGGTCGCCATTGATTCTGCACCTAAAGCCTTTCCCTTAACAGTCACATTGTAGGACTTCTTCTCCTTTAAAGTCTTGAAAGATAGAACTTGCGGGATCACTTTGACTTCAAGTTTGGAGTCGGAAGTGATTGTTGCATTGTAAGTAGATGTTGCTACGCCAACATTTGTGACTGTTCTTTGGAAATTGACTGTGAATGATTCCTCTTCTGTGACTGCAGCTGTAAGAGTAGGATAATTGAAGTCTCTTGGCTGTGTATTACTAGAATTTTTGGGACAAGAGCTGTTAGTTCCTGAGATGGCTCGGATGTTTTCTTCACTGTATCCAATACTGCATAAGAACCTTATGTTGTCGCCTTCAGCAATGTCGTATACAAGTCCAGGATTGATGGCTTTTACAGGGTTGACATGTCCGGATCCATAACCAAATTCGGCATCCGGAGTTTTTGATGGATCCATCGGGGATGCTATTGCGAACAGGAAAAAGAAAACAACGGTAAGATTGAAATAACAAGAGATTTTTTTTGCATTTTAAGATTACCTGTAGTCATCAGAGCAGATTTGACGGCTGAGGGAGACCAGTCAGGGTGAAATGTTTTAACATATGCAGCCACAGCAGCAACATGAGGGCAAGACATGGAGGTTCCTGATAGTATATTGTATTTAGCTCGCCTTTTCTCTGTTGCAGTTTCTGAAGGTGGAGTAACTGGGGAAAATGCAGCCAAAATATTCACTCCTGGTGCACTTATATCAGGCTGCATCGCATTTAGAGAAAAGAAGCTAAGCAAAAGGAAAAAAGAGAGAAGTTTCGGAGAGATAAGTGTGTGTTTATAGGAGAAATGCATGCCTTTAGAATGTCTGCCACAATGCTATTAGGGCCCCTTGAAGAGAATTCAGCAACTACAGGAGCCCAAGAATCTTCAATTGTTTCACTTTTTAATAAATCTGCTACAGGTTGTCTGTGACACAAAGACAAAAGGAATCAGTTTCCGTTCCCCTAACAAATCACTTTAAAGAGAAATTTACATACTTGGTGGAATTCAGGTAGGACTTGAGTGAATCATAGTCGTTGGTGCTTAAAGCTGAAGCAGGCAATGGGACAACAAATGAAATATTCCGGAGTGAAGTTTGTACAATTGATCCTAATGCACCAGAATCATAAGCTTCGGCTAGACCTTTCATTCCATCGCATAAAACAATCTTATTCTTTACCAATCTTCTGTTCAAGCAACCGATCACGCATACCCTGGAAAAACACCACCAAATGTTAAGCATTTTGCTTATTCTAAATATTTGTAAAAGAAAATACAAGTTGTCAATGGAACTAACTGAGCCCTCAACACATCGCACTCAGTTGATGCTTGCAGCCCATAAACCAACGGAACCTTTGTTCTGTTAATACTGAAAGAGTTTACTGAAAGTCCCTGCTTGCAAAGAGGAAACCAGAAAACTATGTTATTTCGATTTGTTTCTTTTTCAAAAGAAGTTAAAAGTATGATATTAGTAAATATTAAACCCTTACGGTTAGTGTCTTCCCATTCCCAAGAACAACCCTGTCAATGAAAAAGCGATCTGTTGTGCTAGCAGCAACAGTAAGTATCCATGGCGCTACACTGGCCACCGATTTTCGCCCACTCATACCAACATTGCCTGCAGATTGCACTACAAGTATTCCTTTCTCAGCAGCATGAAATGCACCAATGGCTACAGGGTCCCTGTAAAACTCAGGTGCAGCGGGTGGTCCCAATGAAACTGTCAAAAGATCAACTCCATCAGCAATGGCATCATCAAAGGCTGCCAAGATGTTTTCCGAAGTACACCCATCGGCACTGCAAACTTTATATGCAGCTATCCTTGCAGATGGAACCCCTCCTCTTGCAGTGCCCTCAGCAAGTCCATAGAAACTAGCATTTTGTATGTGGTTCCCGGCTGCTGTGGATGCTGTATGTGATCCATGACCCTCTGTATCCCTGGCAGAATCTCCAATGTAATCTCTAGCTCCAATAAGCTTCCTGTTAGATGAATACTAATTTTCTTTAGTAAACTACAAGTACGAGAGAGAATCAAGGATTTGAATTGCGGAATATGTTTACTTGTTACAAGTGAAGTTTTGGCCACCGTTACAAGATCCCTTCCACTTTTTGGGAGGAGGACCGAAGCCTTCATCGCTAAAGCTGTCCGACTCAGGCCAGATTCCACTATCAATGACACCGATAACAACATTGCTCTCGGCAGTAGCATTGCGTTTAGCAGTTTGATTGAATCCCATGAAATCCCATGATCTAGTTGTTTGAAGGTGATATACTTGATTTGGAAAAACCGAAACTACTCCTTTAAAACCTGCATATAATTGAAGTGGTGGAAATGTATCATCAATATGCAGTTGAGTGAAAAAAGAGAGCTTTTAATACCACTTACTTGCAAGTTTCTTTGCCTCTTCATCAGTGAGCTTAACAGCAAATCCATTGAAGCTCCTTCTGTAACTTCTGATTAAGTATTTTTCCACCGAACTGGAGAGAGGCAAAACATCAGATTTCCGGATAATGGTTGTTATTCCCTCAAACTAAATCGAAAAGCGGTCCATGACATGTTTTGTCCCTAGTACTAAAAGGGAGCTAAACACTTGTACTTTCTGACAATAAAATCAATAATGATAAGAAAAAGAAAATTTTGATCATCATATCAAAATCCTAATCCTACCTCTGTTTAAGAAGTGCTTGAAGCAAACTGAAATGATGAGATGTTGGAGTGTAGTCTCCATCAGGAAGTGATCCCAAGTATGCAATGTAAATCTGCATCATCGCACTCCGGATGAACATCATTATTCATTAACAAGCTGTTACTAAAATGATAAGAAATTCATTTGAAAGATGCAAAAGCAAAAGAAAAAATACTTGCCTTTCTATCTTCCTCAAAAGCAGCAGACGAAAAGCTTATGCAAAGCATGAGAATGGCAGAAATGTGAAGAAACAACAGGAAACTTGAGTTTGTCATATTTCTTCTCTTTGTTTGATTACGCATGAACAGAAATCATATGTGGCATTTTATAGTGGATTCAAAAATATTGATAAGAAACAACAGAAATATTGAATCTCCTATCATATCCTATTAGCTCTTTCATATTTTCCTTTGAATGCCCACATCAAACTAGGAATATCTGTCAATTGTATCCATACCATAAATGATTGTGATTATAGCCATTTCATGATATATTGTTCACTGTTTTATGCGATTTGCACCATTTATTATTCCTAAAATAACTTTTCAGAATAAGGAATCAATTTATAACTTGATGAGATTGGGATTTAAGCACATCTTCTTGTGATTTCCTCTGCTGAAATCTGGGGTTGTTGCTGCATTAGCTTAAATTCCATCCTTTGCGAAGATCTCAATTCTAGTTAATGCTGCATCATTATATGCTCACACTCAGGCACCAAAGTAGGATTTTATGTCAGGGTGAAATCTTTTAGGGAGTTGTATGGTAATTTGAAACTTCCAGTGGTGCAGTGCCCCTCGGTCCATCCTTGCTCACTCTAATGTATTGATTTGAGATCCAGAATTGTTGTTGTCGTTTAATTCCTAAAACCAAAAACATTGTATTGTTTACTAGGAAAATAAAGTTTTATCTTTGCATCATACTCCTCTACATTGCCAGAATGAATATATTTCTACCCTTTTCTCTTGGAAAAATAACTGAAACTAGCTTTGTCTCAATATATATTTCTGCAAATGAATGATAAAGAAATACACAAATTGATTAGTCTCGATCTATTTAGCTGGTGTTATATGACAACGAGAAGTATAACAATCGCGTAATAAAAGAGACCATGATGCGATCGACCTTGTAATAAATATGGATATTATGCATTGAGACGACATTAAGCAATATCAAAAGCATGATTCTGGAATTTTGTTGGCTGTGTTAACATTTGATGAATGCATGCCTATGTTACTAATACCATGCTAAAAAGTGTATGAAGCATAATCCCGATTAGTGTGTGCCTTGCCTTACATGTTGCTTGTTGGTAAAATCGGGCTAAAAAAGTAATGAATGAAATGAAATATGTTCGGCATTGTGTATATGATACGACAATGTATAAATCTTTCGATTTTTTGTTTCACCTTGAGATTTGTAATTTGGTTATGAATAAGTGTTGCATTAAGTGATATCGAAGCCTAGACTTAGTCGATTCTAGGTTATCCCAATCTGTTTTTAAAGTGTACTCTCCTTACATGAAATTCTGATGCTATTATTCCCTCTCCGATCTGATAAGTTAAATGTGTTTGTTTGAACAGCTAAGCCATCCAATAAGAAATCCCGACAAGTCTCCCGGAGTTTCCATTCTGCGAGTTTGTATTACCATGGAAAATCTTATATCCAAACAAGAAGCAGACGAAGTGAGAGTTCATACAATTGGTTCATACATCGTTGTATAGTCCATGATGTGAGTAAAAGATTTCCGATACGAATATAGTGATTATGGGGAAATGAAGCAATGATAATGCATTATAAAGAACAAGAGGTTTAGCTTTGATTTGTAAAAGGATTATGGGTTTAGCAAACTCAAATTATTTTGATGATATACTGCTCATTTACAAGAGTAAACATATACATATACATATATATGTATATATAACATAAACTGGAAGCAACTGACTATCAGCTGCAGGTGCAGTCATGAGATTCAGACAGCCCTAGTAGCACTTTCATATGTATGAATAACAATTGGACTTCTAACATTATGAATGCCATCTGACCATGTCAACGAAGCAGACACCTTTGAAGCTTCACCCAAAGCTTTTCCCTTAACAGTCACATTGTAGGACTTCTTCTCCCTTAACGTCTTGAAAGATAGAACTTGCGGGATCACTTTTACAACAAGTTTGGAGTCGGAAGAGATTGTTGCATTGTAAGTAGATGTTGCTACGCCAACATTTGTGACTGTTCTTTGGAAATTGACTGTGAATGAATCATCTACTTTGACTGCAGCTGTAAGAGTAGGATAGTTTAAGTCTCTTGGCAGCATTTTACTAGAATTTTTAGGACAAGAGCTGTTAGTTCCTGAGATCGCTCGGATGTTGTCTTTACTGTATCCAATACTGCATAAGAACCTTATGTTGTCGCCTTCAGCATTATCATATACAAGTCCAGGATTGATGGCTTTTACAGGGTTGACATGTCCAGATCCATAACCAAATTCGGCATCAGGAGTTTTTGATGGATCCATCGGGGATGCTATTGCGAACAGGAGAAAGAAAACAACGGTAAGATCGAAATAACAAGCTAACAAACTTGAGATTTTTTTTGCATTTAAAGATTACCAGTAGTGATAAGAGCAGATTTGATGGCTGAGGGAGACCAGTCAGGGTGAAATGTTTTAACATATGCAGCCACAGCAGCAACATGAGGGCAAGACATGGAGGTTCCTGATAGTACATTGTATTTAACCCGCCTTTTGTCTGTTGCAGTTGATGAAGGTGGAGTAACTGGGGAAAATGCAGCCAAAATATTCACTCCTGGTGCACTTATATCAGGCTGCATCGCATTTAAAGAAAAGAAGCTAAGCAAAAAGAAAAAAGAGAGAAGTTTCCAAGAGATAACTGTGGGTTTATTGGAGAAATGCATGCCTTTAGAATGTCTGCCACAATGCGATTAGGGCCCCTTGAAGAGAATTCAGCAACTACAGGAGCCCAAGAATCTTCAACTGTTTCACTTTTTAATAAATCTGCTACAGCCTTTCTGTGACACAAAGACAAAAGGAATCAGTTTCCATTTGCCTAACATATCACTTTAAAGAAAAATTTACATACTTGTTGGATTTCAGGTAGTAGGACTTGAGTGATTCGTAGTCGTGTGCCCTTAAAGCTGAAGCAGGCAACGGGACAACAACTGAAAGATTTTGGAATGAAGTTTGTACAATTGATCCTAATGCACCAGCATCATGAGCTTCATCTAGACCGTCCATGTCATCGCATAAAACAATCTTATTCTTTATCAAACTTCTGTTCAAGCAACCGCTGTAGCATAACCTGGAAAAACACCAACAAATATTATACATTTTGCTTATTCTAATTCTTTGTAAATGAAAATGCAACTTGTCAATGGAACCAACCGAGCACTACTCTCATCGCAATCAGATGTTGCTTGCAGCCCATAAACCAACGGAACCTTTGTTCTGTTAAGACTGAAAGAGTTTACTGAAAATCCCTGCTTGCAAAGAGGAAACCATTACTCTTAACAAGAAAAACTATGTTATTTCGATTCAGATCTTTTTCAAAAGAAGTAGAAAGTATGATATTAATAATTATGGAACAGAAGTATGCTTCTTACGGTTAGTGTCTTCCCACTCCCAAGAACAACCTTGTCAATGAAAAAACGATCTGTTGTGCTAGCAGCAACGGTAAGTATCCATGGTGCTACACTCGCCACCGTTTGTCTCCCATTTATACCACTATTGCCTGCAGATTGCACGACAACTATTCCCTTCTCAGCAGCATGAAAAGCACCAATGGCTACAGGGTCCATGTAAAACTCGGATGAATCAGCTGCTCCTAATGAAACTGTCAACACATCAACTCCATCAGCAATGGCATCATCAAAGCCTGCCAAGATGTTTTCCGAAGTACACCCTTCGGCACTGCAAACTTTATATGCAGCTATCCTTGCTGATGGAACCCCTCCTCTTGCAGTGCCTTCGGCAAGACCATAGAAACTAGCATTTCCTATGTGGTTCCCGGCTGCTGTGGACGCTGTATGTGATCCATGACCCTCTGTATCCCTGGCAGAATTTGTGACGTAAACTCGAGCTCCGATAAGCTTGCTGTAAGAAAAATACTAATTTTCGTTAGTAAACTACAAGTGTGAGAGAGAATCAAGTATTTGAATAGCGGTCAAAATTGTGAATAGAAAGCAATTTATCCAAAAAAAAATTGTGAATATGTTTACTTGTTACAAGTGAAGTTTTGGCCACCCTTACAAGTCCCCTTCCACTTTTTGGGAGGAGGGCTGAAGCCTTCATCATTGAAGCTGTCCGACTCAGGCCAGATTCCAGTATCAATGACACCGATAACAACATTGCTTTCGGAAGTAGCATTGCGTTTAACAGTTTGATTGAATCCCATGAAATCCCATGATCTTGTTGTTTGAAGGTGATAAACTTGATTTGGAAAAACCGAAACCACTCCTTTAAAGCCTGTATTTAATTGAAATGGTGAAAATGTATAATCAATAGGCAAATGAGTGGAAAAAAAAAAGAGCTTTTGATACCACTTACTTGCAAGTTTCTTTGCCTCTTCATCAGTGAGCTTAACAGCAAATCCATTGAAGCTCCTTCTGTAACTTCTGATTAAGTATTTTTCAACCGAACTGGGGAGAGGCAGAACATCAGATTTCTGAATAATGGTTGTTATTCCTTCTAACTAAATCGAAAAGCGGTCCATGACATGTTTGCTTCCTACTACTAAAAGGGAACTAAACACTTGGTCACGTTTCGGTATTAAATTTCGGTTTAATTCCGTGTGAGCCGTTATTCAATCTCGGGCTCTTTCCTTTGGCTTAGTCATCAGAGGATGACCTCTAATAGCTTTGTACTTCTTGAAAGAAAACCAATAGTGTAAGGAAAAGAAAATTGCTTCATCATATCAAAAATACTAATCCTACCTTTGTTTAAAAAGTGCTTGAAGCAAACTGAAATGATGAGATGTTGGAATGTAGTCTCCATCAGGAAGTGATCCCAAGTAGGCAATGTAAATCTGCATAATCGCACTCCGGATTAACACAGTTAATGATCTGTCACTAAAATGATAAGAAATTCATTTGAAAAATGCAAAAGCAAAAGAAAAATACTTGCCTTTCTATGTTCCTCAACAGCAGCAGAGGAAAAGCTTATGCAAAGCATGAAAATGACAGAAATGTGAAGAAACAACAGGAAACCTGAGTTTGTCATATTTCTTTTCTCTTTGTTTGAGTATGCATGAACAGAAATCATAACTGGCATTTTATAGTGGATTCAAAATTATTGAATCTCCTATCATATCCTTTGTATAGCCGGTGCAATCTAGTAATATCTGTCAATTATATTCATACCATAAATGGTTGTCATTTGTAACCATTTCAGGATATATTATTCACTATTTTATGAGATTTGCAGTATTTATTACTCCTAATATAACTTTTCAGAATAAGGAATCAATTCATAACTTGTTGAAATTGGGATTTAAGCACATCTTCTTGTGATTTCCTCTTCTGAAATCTGGGGTTGTTACTGCATTAACTGATATTCCTAAACTAAATGACAATTTGAAATTTCGAGGGGTGCGACTGCACTCCCAATGCCCCTGGGTCTATCCTTGCTACACTAATGTATTGATTTGTGATCCAGAATTGATGTTGTACTTTAATTACAAAACAAAAACACTGTATTGTTTACTAGGATAATAATTTCTTAAGTTTTATCTTTGCATCATACTCCTCTACATCGCCGGAATGAATTTCTTTCTACCCGCATCTCTTGGTAAAATAACTAAAACTAGCTTTGTCTGAATATATATATATATATATATATATATATATATATATATATATATATATTTCTAAGAATGAATGATACAAAAATACACAAATTTGTTTCGTCTCGATCTAACTAGTTGTTGTTATATGGTAAGGACAAGTATAACAATCGCGTAATAAAAGAGATCTTGATACGACATGAAGAAATATTAGAAGCATGATTATGGAATTTTGTTGGTTGTGTTAACATTTGATGAATGCCAGCCTATGTTTACTAATACCATGCTAAAAAGAGTATGCAGCATAATTAGTGTGTGTCTTGACTTACATTACATGTTGCCTATGTGCCTGGTCGAACATGGTGTGTGGATCCGAGAGTAGCATGGCGATGCACATCTTTTTTCATTAAATAGTATTTCCTTGAAGTTTTTCTGTGTCCTGAGCTTCAATTACATTAACTTGATTCGGTTGCTTCGCTTTCTCATTAGTCTTTTGATTGAGAAAATCGCAGAGCCACGATACACACTGATCTTGTTGTTCGCGCAAAGGCATTGGGGGTTGATGTCAAGGTAGTGCACAAAGCATCCGTGATGAATGCAATTGGAATTTGCGGATTGCAGCTATAGGAGATGGTTTCGATACCATTTTTTTTACCGAAACATGGAGGCCTGATAGCTTTTATGAACCACCGAGGTTCATGACAATAAACACCGCCATCGATCAGCTCTTGTAGGCTTAGCAAAAGCATGGTAAATCTGGTGAGTACGGAAATATGACCCTCCATCGATCCTAAAAGCATATGAACAGAGGGATGTGAAGTAACATTTTTGCTAAGCATGTTGTATTTATTTATGCATTTCCTTGCAGTATACGATGAAGACACAGATTGTGTTCGGTTTGCTCAGCTTGGAAGCGAGGATCAGATGATAGTCGCAGGCACGATGAGACAACTACGACGGTTGATTTCGCCTAGCATCTGCATTTCCTGGTCATAGTAGCCAAGAGTTTAGGGACCAATTTAAAATGTTCGCATAACTCAAAAATAAATAAATGAAGTGCTTGGGGGGTTTTTACATGCATTTATGAAGTTTATTTGTGGATGCTATTTATTTCTATTTTTTAAAATACAAAATAAAATGGTGCTAGATACGCGCCTAACCGAGCGCGTGAAGGACGGTAGGACCAAAGGGAGAGTTAAAAGAAGTTGCAGTAGACAATGGAAGAAGCAGAACGAAATATAAAGATTAGATTACGAGATTATGTAAAAGATAAAGAAAGAAAGTTTAAAAAAACAAAAGCTCCCATTGTTTGTTTATTGAAATCAATGGCATTTTCAGCTATGGCTACTTCTTGTTCATCACTTCCTCTGTCTCATCTTCAGCTTCAATCATCTTCTACCTTATCTAAACCATACCCTTTTCTCTTCTTCTCTTCTTCTTCTTCTTCTTCTCGTCAAAGTCGAAGCAGCACTCGTTTTCGTCGTGTTCTAGCTGTCTTGAACACTGCTCTAGACTCGAACAATGGGGCAGCCATTGCTACTGAATCCGAGGAGCCTTCTTCTTCCTACGGTAGACGGTACTTCCCTTTGGCTGCTGTCGTTGGCCAGGTTTCTTTTCATCTCTTTCTCTATCTCCATTGTTACTTGTGGAATTTGAAGGAAAAGAAAAGCTTTGGTCTTGGTTTTGAAAAAATGGGTCTTTTAAAGTTCACTGCAAAGTTCTCATTTTTATGGCTTAATTATGTTGAATTTCAGTTTAGAGGCATGGGTTTGAATCAAGTAAAGGAGTTGGATTCCTATGCTTATCTGATGCTTGCTTTGATTAACTGTTGTGACATAGGATGCCATTAAAACTGCACTTTTGCTTGGGGCTATTGATCGTGAGATTGGAGGGATTGCTATCTCTGGGAGGCGTGGAACAGCCAAGACTGTAATGGCACGTGGGTTGCACGCGATTTTGCCTCCCATTGATGTAGTTGTTGGTTCAATGGCAAATGCAGACCCAGCCTGCCCAGAAGAGTATGAACACTGAACTTTTACCTCTTATTATGTATATATATGTATATATTGAGCTTTCCTCATATAGAACATCGGTTTGTGCTATATATTACTTTCTTTTTCCCTCTAATTCTTGTTGTTGTAGTTCCTTTTGAGAACATATCAGTATTCCTTTGAGTATTAATATGTGTTCCGGGGCTCGAACCGTAAAACTTTTGCCTAAAGCTGATAGGTTGCACCTTTTATATGATAAGATAATGGATATGAGAGCTAACTGATTCTGCAATAGTTACATTACTTTCTAGATAGTGACCTGGTTTTCATAACCTCTGAAGGTGGGAAGATGGTTTAGCTCAGCGAGCCGAATATGATTCTGATGGCAATGTCAAGACTCAAGTTGTCCGGTCTCCTTTTGTTCAGGTAGATTTCATGCTACAAAGCCTTTGTTATCGAGTTTGGTTTGTTGTCTTAATGCCCCTTTCATCACTCTTGCTCCAGATTCCACTTGGAGTCACAGAGGACAGACTCATTGGATCTGTCGATGTTGAGGAGTCTGTGAAAACGGGTACAACTGTTTTCCAACCCGGCCTTTTAGCAGAAGCACATAGAGGTGTATTATACGTTGATGAAATCAATCTTCTGGATGATGGCATTAGTAATTTGCTTCTCAATGTGCTGACCGAAGGAGTTAATATTGTCGAAAGAGAGGGAATCAGCTTCAAGCACCCTTGTAAACCGCTTTTAATTGCCACTTATAATCCTGAAGAAGGCACTGTACGGGAACATTTATTAGATCGAATCGCAATTAACTTGAGGTATAAAGCTTGTTTTGTAGATGATGGAATTAGTTTCTTAGCTTCTACGTATCTATTCCCATACTATAAACGGCACACTTCCTTTGCAGTGCAGATCTTCCAATGAACTTTGAAGATCGTGTTGCGGCAGTTGGTATTGCAACAGAATTTCAGGAAGCTAGCAATAAAGTTTTTGAAATGGTTAAGGAAGAAACTGAGTATGCGAAGACTCAGGTAACTATGCATTCAGCTTCATGTTTTCAATCAAATCGTACTGCTAATTGAATTTTCTTACACGATTCTAAGCTTTGTTGATTTGATGTGGATCTGTGTTTTTGTTATTTAGAAAGATGACTCTTATGCATTTTTTTCTCAGATCATTTTAGCAAGAGAGTATTTGAAGGACGTCACAATTGGCCGGGAACAACTAAAGTACCTCGTTATGGAATCCCTTCGAGGTGGTTGCCAGGTGCTAAGATCGAATCCTAGTTTCTTACATTTCATGCACCATTCAAAGTGTTCCTCTTTTAAATATAATGTTGATAGATTGTAAGATATTATTTTAATCATGCTATGGGGAAATAATTATGTACTCAGACAATTTACAGGGACACAGAGCTGAGCTATATGCTGCCAGGGTTGCAAAGTGCTTGGCTGCTTTGGAAGGACGGGAGAGAGTTGGTGTAGATGACCTGAAAAAAGCTGTTAAGTATTCTTACTATGATTTTGCAAAATACATGTTCCATTTCCTATTTTTATCCAACTTTCGAGCATATTTCTGGTTCAGACTACATGGTATTTATGGTGTCATTGCAGGTTTAGTTGAATTGTCTGCTAATCACTGGTTATATATGTGCACAAGTATATTAGTTCTATTTCAGAAAATAATATATACACTTATAACCCTTTCTCCTCATCCTTCTGTATATTCTTTTGGCCGATGGTTGGGGAGAAGTATTGAACCTGTTGACATAGCTACCGCCTACCAGGATTTGTCGGCATCATGAAAGCAGAAGATTAGAAAACTTGCAAATAAATTTGTGCTGATACATTATATAATACAGGTGGAGCTTGTCATACTCCCTCGTTCGATTACCAATGAGAACCCACCAGATCAACAAAATCAACAGCCGCCGCCTCCACCTCCACCTTCACAGAATGAAGAATCCGGGGAAGAGCAGAATGAGGAGGAAGAAGATCAAGAGGTATATTGTCATTTAAGAACTAAACTCTGCTGTTCCTTGATAGATGTCGTCATTCCTTTATTGTTGTTTATAGTCAACTAAAATATGCCAAAAGTCCTTATCTAGGATTTTGCTATCATCTATTCATCAAATAATTTACTGATGAAAATAAAGTTTAACTGAAACTGCGAGGCTTTGTTTACAACAGGATGAAAGTGATCAGGAGAAGGAGCAACAGGAGCAATTACCTGAAGAGTTTATCTTTGATGCAGAAGGGGGGTTGGTGGATGAGAAACTACTTTTCTTTGCACAACAAGCACAGAGGCGGCGGGGGAAAGCTGGAAGAGCCAAGAATGTAATATTCTCCGAGGATAGAGGCCGATATATTAAACCAATGCTCCCAAAGGTTAGCTTTGTCTCTTTCTCAAAATGTTATATTCTCCGAGGATAGAGGTTGGTTGATATTTTTGAAGTATATAATGACCATCAATATAAAATATTTTGCAAACTAAAATTCCAACATGTTCTTTATACCTCCAATGAAGTGTATTACATTTCTTGTACTCCCTGTTAAAACCTACCCTTGTGTATAAGTTATGAAATCTCAATGAAAATTAGCAATCTTCTTCACTCTTTCAAATCGTCTGTACATTATTTCTGCCCGATCTTAACTTCATTTTTTGAATAAGCTATGTTGTTTTTACTGCAGGGCCCTGTAAAGAGACTAGCTGTTGATGCAACACTTAGAGCTGCTGCGCCGTATCAAAAGTTGCGTGGAGAAAACTGACATGAGGGCTAAAAGAATGGCAAGAAAAGCAGGAGCATTGGTATCCATGAACTACTTTTGTTTACATCTATTATTAACTTTATTTATATATCTAGCAATAAAATACTTGCTACTAGTTCCTTTTATTTCAGCGTACCTCACCGTTATGATAGTAAATACTCCTACAGGAGTTTGGTTGATGTTAATTTCTGGACTTCCATTGGCATGAATTTATCACTAGAGTGAAATTGATATGTAAATATTGTTCGAACAAACTGTTTTAACTGGGATCTCTCAAGAGAGTAAAAAAAATTCAAGTACTGATAATACTTGTGCTTGGGGTTCATACATATATATTTCTTGCCAGGTAATATTTGTGGTTGATGCAAGTGGGAGCATGGCATTGAACCGAATGCAAAATGCTAAAGGCACTGCACTTAAGTTGCTGGCCGAGAGTTATACAAGCAGAGATCAGGTAAACAAGAGACGGTTTTGTTCTGTGCTTTTAAGCATACAAACCTTGCTAGTTCTTAACTGTTCAGCAAAAACAAAACAACTAAAGCTGATGGAATGAAACCATCATGAATATTTCTGGGTAATAATTTGTCTCTTTTTGCTTGGAATGTTGAATAGGTTTCTATTATACCTTTCCGTGGAGATGCAGCGGAAGTCCTGCTGCCTCCTTCGAGATCGATTGCAATGGCAAGAAAACGTCTTGAGAGACTTCCGTGTGGTGGTGGCTCTCCCCTAGCTCATGGTTTAAGCATGGTATGCATATATAGTGAATCCCTCAATGTGGCACGGATTTTTCTGAAACGATCATTTTTAACCTGTTAATGATATACATTGATACATATTGAATGCCCTTTCCATATTATTCTACGTTGAGTTTCGATCTCATGGCATAGGTTTTGTGGGAGTTACAGTCCATGAGATCAAAATTCTTTTGCATCTGCTATCTGTCATTGTGACTTATAGTTAAATGCAAACTAACAGTTCCCTTTTCTAATTACTTCATCAACTTTATATTATCAGGCAGTCATGGTCGGGGTTAAATGCAGAGAAAAGTGGTGATGTGGGACGCGTGATGATTGTCGCAATTACCGATGGAAGAGCCAACATATCACTGAAACGGTCCACCGATCCGGAAGCTGCTGCTTCTGATGCCCCTAGACCCTCGGCACAAGAGTTGAAGGTAAATCTTGGCATTATATCCAAGGATAATATCATTATGACTGTTAAAAGCATGCTAATATGCTATTGAGCCAAATATAATAATAACAATTTCCGGCCTTCACTGGACAGTGGATATGCTATATCAAAATATTATTCTGAACCCTCCATTTGTTAGCAGTAGGGTGGAAATATAGACATCAAGTTTCTGGAATGCTATCTGGGTTTTATTTGACAAAATGATTTCCGTATGATTTGTGTGAATAAATATTGCAGGATGAGATTCTTGAAGTGTCCGGGAAAATATACAAAGCAGGAATGTCTCTTCTTGTCATCGACACCGAAAACAAGTTTGTTTCGACTGGTTTCGCCAAGGAAATCGCCCGAGTAGCTCAAGGTGCATCGATAGAAACATTTATTCGTTTTTATGCATATGGATTGCAATGAAATAGTGTCTCATTGATTTAATCTTGCAGGGAAGTATTACTATTTGCCAAATGCTTCAGATGCTGTCATCTCAGCTCCAACTAAGGAAGCACTATCAGCTTTGAAAAGTTCGTGATTTCGAAGAATTATCGACTCTCACCATCTCAACGATGCTTATAATCTAACCCAATTGTGAGATATTATACTAGTTTCCTTCTGGAACCAGACCCGAAACACTCATTGAATCATGTCACATCTGCATTTTTGTGTTCCTCTACCTGTTCTAAATTGGTTTATGTTGATATGTGTGTATATATACCCTTTTTTCTATCATGATTTTTTCTTGATCTATTGAGCAATAAACAATAAAGAACCTCAGTACTTGTCCGACACATATTTAGATACGAGTACGAGGATATGATCCTTTAAACATTAACGAGAAATCATCATGCATATGGCTTAAATTAATTTATGCTCCCTTGACCTTTCACTCAACAAAGCATTATATTCCTCGCTCCGGCTGTTATATTTCTCGCCCAGGTTCTTGAAAGCTTCTCTTTTCTCATCAGCGACACCCTTTTTCACTGCTGTTGTCGCCATCTTCGTCTTCTCTAAACGAAGCTTCAGGGCTTTGATTTGCTTTTTAAGCTCCTGGATCTTTACTGCTTTCTCCACATGCTGCTTCTGTAGTGTTTCCAACTCTGATGCTGATTTCACTGAAGCTCTCAAAGTGTTTTAGTTTGGTGTAAATAAATATGCTGGGGTTATGCATTGTTTTAAGTTTTAAATTTTAAATTTCAGTTCTTATGTTTTAATTTTGTGACATTGAGTCTACGTACTAATTTTTATTAGGAAAAAAAACTGATATAAGTGCAAAATATCATGTTAGTCCCTACATTTACAAATTATATCAATTTGACCCTTTTTATAGTTGCTATGCCAGCAATTATTAACGGTGAAATTAGATGGAGATTAGTAGGACCAAGATTTTCAACTAAAATAATACATGGACTAAATGCCGTAAAATTAAAATATAAGACTAAACTCTAATCTTTGAAATAGTACATGAAGTCTTGACATTTTTAAACCCATAAAAACTAAGGGAAAATATAAAGAATTGAGTACCTGGAGAATTGTAGGAGCTGGCGTTGCCACTACCTTCCATGATGTTTACTAGTACTTCCTGAAGGAATATATATGTTAAATATCATGTCGAGTGTTTTGGTATATTTGAAGGATCATATTCGACAATTTACTGTGTTAGCAAGAAGAAATAGATATAGCAGTTGAGAAAGGGAAAATTACCTCAAAAACTAAAGCTGTGGAGACAAAATTAGAGAAAGTGTTGTTGAATAAGGTATTATATTTATGAGCGTATCTATCAAACATAAATATGCATGCATGTCACCAACGTGTCAAGGTGCATTTATGAATAAACTCAGCAAACCCAAGCAACTTCAGCCTCTTGTATTTTGCCCACAGGGAGACTGCAGTCTGCACTCTGCAGTTGGTGTAACAATGGAACAACCTGTCCACAATTGGAAGCTGACACCAACACATGACAAAGAAGGAGGTTTCAAGATTGTGTAATAAAAAAGCTTCCTTAGGCTTAAGCATATGGAGACACTAGGAAAAGGAAGAACAAGGATCATATAACCATATGATTATATATAGAATCAAACTTTTCAAAACCAAAAATCCACTCCATTTATAACAGATGGATTCGATTCGAAATTCATTGGACGGCGGACGAAGTACACGTCCTTAATTTAAGTCCACACGTCCTCAAACTATGACACTCATTCTAAATTGGCCCCTAAATTTTTAAACATTTCAGTTTCATCCTCAAACTATAACTCTCATTCTAAATTGGTCCTCAAACTTTTTGAACATTCTAAAATCATCCCCAAATTATCAATATATGCTAATCATATCTTATGTTTATAGAAACCCGTTATAAAAACTGTTAATTGTCATGAAAAACTTATGTGTATTGTGTAATAATATGATGTGGTATAAACGAAGATTTGAGGATTGAATTAGAATGTTCAAAAAGTTTGAGGATCAATTTAGAATGAGAGTCATAGTTTGAGGATAAAATTAAAATGTTTAAAAGTTTAGAGATCAATTTAAAATAAACGGCATAATTTGAGGACGTGTGGTGCAATTAACTCATTATTTAAAGCTAGTAACAAGGAAGGTTTGTTTGCACAAAGAATGAGCAATAATGTAATATGGACATGCCTCTTATTTCGCCCTTTCTATTTCAGTCCAACAAAACAGAAGCTCCTTTCCTTTCTTCATCACCATTTCAATTTCCTTGTGGTTTTCAACCAAAGAAATGGGAAATGAGAAGAAAACCCAAGCTGGGGTTTGGCCAAAAGTTAAGCCTTTCATCAATGGTGGTACATCTGGCATGCTTGCCACTTGTGTCATCCAACCCATTGACATGATCAAGGTTTTTTTTCTTTTCATTTTTGGGTTGTTTTTTGTTTTTTAAGATCTGGGTTTTGCTTGGATTTGTTTTTATTAATTAATGGTTGTTTGGAGTAGGTGAGAATCCAACTTGGTCAGGGTTCAGCAGCATCTGTCACCAAGAACATGCTTCAAAGTGAAGGCATTGGTGCCTTTTACAAGGTTGTTTTTTTTTTCACAATTTCATTCAAGTTTTAATTTTTTCTGTTCTTTTCAGTCTTCTGATTCATGTTTATATGATTGTTCCAACGTTTTCAAGCATTAGATTTTGTTGAAATCTGTTTCCCAGAAGATTGGAATTCAGTACTGTTTGAATTGGATGTGATATGCTGCTTGTTTCTGGATTTGTAGTCTATTCTCAGTTTTTCACAATTCGAGAATGTTGTTAGATTTTCTCGGTTGAATCCGGATGGTATTTATTGTGTTAATCGGATATTCGGATTCGGACATGAGTGTCCGATATAGGTATATGTAATATGTCCCATTCATAGAGTCTTTCTCAACGAGTTGGTCTCACTTGTGTTATTTTGGGCAGGGGCTATCAGCTGGACTGCTCAGGCAAGCTACATACACTACTGCTCGACTTGGATCATTCAAGTGAGTCTCTATGAATAGGACAGATTCTCGTTTTCTTCCGAGGTTAAACTCGGATTATCATCGTCGATTCCAGTTTAGCTTTTGATCGTGTTAAGATTGTTTGTTCTGCAGAATGTTGACAACCAAAGCAATTGAAGCCAATGACGGGAAGCCCCTTCCTCTATATCAGAAGGCATTATGTGGTCTGACTGCCGGTGCCATCGGAGCCTGCTTCGGCAGCCCTGCAGATTTGGCGCTTATCCGTATGCAAGCTGATGCCACTCTACCAGCTGCTCAGCGCCGAAACTACTTGAATGCATTCCATGCTCTCTATCGTATTGTTGGAGACAAAGGGGTTCTGGCACTTTGGAAAGGTGCCGGTCCAACCGTAGTCCGAGCAATGGCATTGAACATGGGAATGCTCGCCTCGTATGATCAAAGCGTCGAGTTCTTCAAGGATTCCCTCGGCTTAGATGAAGCCTCAACTGTGGTAGGTAAGAGTGAAATATTTCGCCGTATGTTCTTGGTTTAGTCCGAAGCAGAATCATAGTGTACGAGTATATGACTCTCGATGAATGCTCTTCGTTTTTACTTTGTCTCAGGTGCGAGTGCGGTTTCGGGTTTCTTTGCTTCGGCTTGCAGTTTACCATTTGATTACGTGAAAACACAAATCCAGAAAATGCAACCTGATGCCGAGGGTAAGTATCCATACACTGGCTCATTAGACTGCACCATGAAGACCCTCAAGTCCGGTGGACCATTGAAATTCTACACCGGATTCCCCGTATATTGTGTTAGAATTGCTCCTCATGTCAGGTATGTATGTTATACACTTGTCATACTCGATTCTCGATTCAAGATTCAACTTTAAACCGAAAGAATCGAAGGAGTTCCGAATTATCTCTGACGACACTGAATCTGAAATGTTCTGTAATGCAGATGACCTGGATTTTCCTCAACCAGATTCAGAAGATAGAGGGGGAAATGGGGTTGTAGAGATCTCAACAATGGAGAATTAAAATCGATGCATCGAAATAAAAGTTCGATTTTCTTTTTCGGGTTTATAGGCATTTTTTCTCGGGTTCAGGCAATTTCATACCGCCTCAAAAGCCAAACAATTTTGTTTAACAAATTTTGACCGAACTAATCTCAACAAAATTACATTTTTTCTAACAAAATAAAGGAATTTAAAGGCACAAAATAACCTATTCAGCATGTATTAATTCCATCCTTGCAATCTTTGGTTAAACTATAAAAGGTTTTTTTTTTGATAAAAAAAAGCTAAAGGGTCAAATTTGCCCCTGTAGTAATCCGAAATCAGCAATGTTGCCCCTAATTTTTTTTCCGTAATTTTGCCCTCAAAGTCAGTCAATTGTAGAATGTTCCCCTTTGACTGATTTTGACCGTTAAATGCTGACGTGGCAGTTAACGGTGCTGACGGGGCAATTTTACCCTCGAAGTCATTCATGCAATTTTGTCCTCGAAGTCATTAATTGCAACATTTTTATCCATGGTTTATTTAGTTTTTGAATAAAATTGGATAAATAATTTGGGTTTTTTCGAGTTGAACTTTAACAAACAAAATATATGAAAAATCGATTAACAAATTGATGTAAATATCCTTTGAGTCCCTAGTAATTTTAAAAATAAGCAAAATGAGAACTCTCACAAAAAAATCAAAATATTATTCATTTTTTAAAAAAATCTATAAACTTAATAAAAATAAATACAATATTCAAAAAAATTATTGAAATAAACCAACGAGAAGCGTGTTAATTGAACGGTGAACGCGAACTATGCTATTCGAACGATGTTCGATTGACACACTTACCGATGATGGGTTGTTAGGAAAAATGTACAATGATCTCAGAAAACGACATTAGTGGTGTTCGGTAAAAATGGCATGGGAGATAAATACAAGGATATCCAGAAGATAAAGCATAATTCAACCTGAGCCACATGATTCGAGTTCATCGTACATTTTTTCCTAACAACCCATCATCGGTAAGTGTGTCAATCGAACATCGTTCGAATAGCATAGTTCGCGTTCACCGTTCAATTAACACGCTTCTCGTTGGTTTATTTCAATAATTTTTTTAATATTGTATTTATTTTTATTAAGTTTATAGATTTTTTTAAAAAATTGAATAATATTTTGATTTTTTGTGATAGTTCTCATTTTGCTTATTTTTAAAATTACTAGGGACTCAAAGGATATTTACATCAATTTGTTAATCGATTTTTTATGTATTCTGTTTGTTAAAGTTCAACTCGAAAAAACCTAAATTATTTATCCAATTTTATTCAAAAACTAAATAAACCAAGGGTAAAAGTGTTGCAATTAATGACTTCGAGGGCAAAATTGCATGAATGACTTAGAGGGTAAAATTGCCCCGTCAGCACCGTTAACTGCCACGTCAGCATTTAACGGTCAAAATCGATCAAAGGGGAACATTCTACAATTGACTGACTTTGAGGGCAAAATTACGGGGAAAAAAATTAGGGGCAACATTGTTGATTTCGGATTACTACAGGGGCAAATTTGACCCTTTAGCCTAAAAAAACTATAAAAGGTTTCTACACAGATCTTCGACAGGTAAAGTACCTTGGTATCCACGGCAACTCTCATGTATCCATCGAGCTCGACCGGTTTCCCATTGTTCAGCATCGTCGTCTCGTTGTACCACTCGCTCATGTCACTCCATAGTTCCTTATATATAATCATCAAGCAAATGGACCTTGTAATGAGACCTCAAGTTATTGAAGTAATTGTAAAACGGCTCGTTCATCGCGAACTAAAGGTTCCTCCATGGCTGAACCATTTCTTTAACCTTCATGAGAATTGCATCAGGGGACGTAATGGTATCCAAGTGCAACCAAAGCTGTTTGCTCCATGCTTTTCCCATCGAATCACATGCAGTGTGTCGAAATCGCAGTCCATCCGACCGCTGATCTCGGTCACAATATTCATCAATCACTTCGATTTCCATATTGCATGCCAAGGCATGTGAATGTACTTACCTGCTTGCCCCTAGCATACTCAAGACCAATAGTTTTCCGGCTCCGGACCGTCAAACTGCCTCCATATGGTTGTGCTCTTATCTTTCTTGAGTTGCATTGGTGTAACTTTATAGGTCTTTACCCTCTTCACCGGCACTTTTCGTTATGTCCCTTATCCCATTGCTTCCAATCTCTCAAGAACTCGATCTCCCCCATGACATACATCATATCCTTAAGATGCTCGAAATCGAAATAAAACCGATAATCCTTTCCCACCTCGTCTTTTTTGCTCAAACGGTAAGTAGCCGATAAACATAAGCTCAAATCCATCACAAATGTCCTATTCAAATACATGGCTAAGCTTCCCTTAAACCACACAGGAAACTCCACAAGTAATGATTCATTCCCTTGCAGTAGTCCCCTTCCCTTGCATAATACAGATAACTCCCTTTCCTAAAGTTCATTTCCAAACCCAAAGTCGGAATCGTATCGTTTATCTCTTCATCCCATATCGCCGGTGCAAGCTTTGGCTTCCGATTCCCATCGCCACTCCTCGTATGGATCACCTTATAGGTACAATTCTCATTGATCCCGAACTAGAGCCTCCTAAAATCCGTATACTTTCTCCAAGACTTCTCTTTTTTGTTCCAAAACCTCCAAAAAAAACATCACATTCATCCAGTTTCGTCCGATTGACCGTAATGAAGCATAATCATTTGAATTTCAATTATCATTGAATTTCAATTGTTGGTATCTTATCATTAGTTATCCTTGATTTAAATTCTTTATTTTTAAATTATTTAACTTTATCTCCTTTTGTCGATAATGTAATTCGGTTGGGTTCTTCCTATATAAACCCTTCAACCATGTACAATAAATATCATTCAATTCACTTTCTACATTACTTCTTTATGGTAATCAAAGTCCAACCTTCTCACGAATAAAATACCATTTTTTTCTCTCATCCACAAATGGCTCATTCCATTGTTAACGCAGACAACTCAACACCCACAACCCATGTTGTTCAATTCAATCCCCTCGCCCAACTACCAATAAAACTTATTGGCAGCCAAAACTTCACCATTTGGAAAGTTCAAATTGAAATGTTAATGCATGGCCACAATTTATTTGGTTATCTTGATGGCACAACAACCGCACCATCTACAACACTCATCGTCGTTGAAAATCAAACCACTCCAAACTCAACTTATTAAACTTGGTTTTGTCAAGACAAACTAATTCAAAATGGCATTTTAACTTCCGTTGAACCTACTCTTGCCTCTACCGTAGCAATCGCATTTAATGATCATAAAACATGACAATCATTATATACAGCTTTTGCCAATAAATCTCAAACTCGGATTCTTAGCCTTCAAGATAAACTTGCCCATCTCACCAAAGATGTAAGACATATCGATGATTACCTGCGTGAAATTCGTTTGATTGCCGATGAGCTTGCCATTGCAAGTGAACCAATCTCCAACACTCGTCTTATTGTTCAGATACTACAAGGTCTTGGTCCTGAGTATAAACATATCTTTGCCGCTATCAGATCCCGTGAAACCCCAATAACTTATGAAGAGCTTTATGAACAACTCCTTGATCATGAAATCTTTCTGCAACATGAAGACAACAAGAACATGCTGGTAACACATGTTACTGCTAATGTTGCTCAAAACTCATCATTCACACCATCACACTATGATAGTAATCGTCGACAGAATTCCAACAACTACAATGGGCGCACTCAACAACAACAACAACGATCTACCAACATTGTTTACGTTCAAATATGCAGTAGACTTAGTCATTCTGCTTGTGTATGTCGTACCATGTCTGGTAATCATATTCAAGCAAGAGCCAATTTTGCCGCTCGCTCTCAAAGTTCTTAAGCACCTTGGATAATAGATACTCATGTCACTCACCATATGACCTCTGATGTTCAAAGTCTGAACACTGTAGAGGACTACCATGGTTCTAAAGAAATCATCATGGGCAATGGTAACACTGTTCCGATTTCGCACACTGGTAATGTTACACTAAATGCATCAAATAAAAAATTTTAACTTCACCAGACACTTTGCTCACCTACCATTAAAACTAATCTTATCTCTGTTTCTCGTTTTTGCCTTGATAATAACACATCTATTTTTTTTCTTTTTCTTATCTTGTGAAGGATCTGACTACGGGGCGCCATTGCTTCACGGATGGACTAGAGACGGACTATACCAATGGTTGCCAAACAGTATCTCTGATACACTAAAATGCAATTTTATTGTCTCATATTATCTTTGGCATCAACGTTTGGGTCACCCGCATCATCGCACCCTCAATAAGACTTTAAATTTGTTTTCGATTCTAATTTCTAATTCTCAAAAACAATTTAGGCTAAAGGGGTACTTTTGCCCCCAAGTTCGACCCAAATATGCAATGTCGCCCCTCACCGAAAAACGCACTCAATGTGCCCCTTATGTTTGAAAAATCGATCAATTCCGACCCTTGACTAACATTGACTAACGTTCCCATCAATTCCTGGGTGACGGGCTGTTAACTCCTGCACGGTCAGCTATCCTTGCCAGCTGGCTTGCCGTGTCATGCGCTGACGTGGAAAAAAAGCTTATGTGGCTAAGGGTTTAGGGTTTAGGGTTCATTATCTGCTGCTAGGTAATGTTTGATTCATTTTCTTTTTTTCCCTTCAAATTAATCAATTGTTTAGGGTTTAGGGTTCATTATCTGCTGCTAGTATTGCCTCCTTGCCTTGATTGATGATCTGGGTCGTACCCTTTATCACTGTGTTCCCAAACTCATCAATGACTTGCCCTACGTTCCCTAACGAGCCCTGAGCTACCTCGATTTCTTTTTTGAGACCCACCCTAAATTCTTCGAGATCACGGCGGTAGGTTTCGATTACGGATTCGGATCTGGTTGCTATCGTTTTGAACAGCCCGCCGAAGCTCCAGCCGGTAGGATTAGGGTCGGAATCGGACAGTTTGGGGGAGGAATCAAGGGTGGAGTATTCGGCTTTGGGGGTATCGGATTCGGGTTGGAGTTGGGGTTTAGGAGGATCTGGGTCATCGGCGAAAACTGATTTGAAGAAATCCATGGTGAGAAATTAGGGTTCACTGTGTTGAGAATTGACTGGGATTTGGGGATGCGGAAATGAAAATTATGGAAAATTTTCTGAAATTCTGATATGATAAAGAAACGAAGGGTGTGAAGCGGGGATATATATAAAGAAAATATTAATATGATATAATAATATAATATTTTTATTATTTTTTTAAAAAAAATTGCCACGTAAGCTTTTTTTCCACGTCTGCGCGTGACACGGCAAGCCAGCTGGCAAGGATAGCTGACCGTGCAGGAGTTAACGGCCTGTCACCCCGGAATTGACGGGAACGTTAGTCAACGTTAGTCAAGGGTCGGAATTGATCGATTTTTCAAACATAAGGGGCACATTGAGTGCATTTTTCGGCGAGGGGCGACATTGCATATTTGGGTCGAACTTGGGGGTAAAAGTACCCCTTTAGCCAACAATTTATTTGTCATTCTTGTCAAACTAATAAAAGTCACCGGCAACATTTTTCAAAAAGATCTTTGCCAAGTGAAAAACCTTTACAATTAATTTACAGTGACTTATGGGGATCATCTCATATTTTATCTATTGACAATAAAAGATACTATGTTTTATATGTTGACCAATTTTCTAAATATATGTGGTTGTTTACCTTAAAATCAAAAATGAAGTTTTACACACTTTCAAAACATTGCATACTAAACTTGAGCGTCAGTTCAAAACTAAAATTATGTCATTATATACTGATAGTGGTGGAGAATTTCAAAGCCTTCAATCTTATCTTCACTCTCATGGTATAGAACACTTGATATCTACTCCATACACACCACAAAGGGTAGCATTAGTTGAAAGACGACATAAACATATTCTTAAAATTGCTCGCACATTATTACATCAAGCATCTTTATCATCACTGTTTTGGACTTATGCATGTCATCAAGATGTATATTTAATTAATCGAATGTCTACCCTCACTCTACAACATCACTCTCCCTTTGAAATTTTATTTCAAAATTATCAAATGTTGAGTCTATTAAAGTGTTTGGGTGTCTTTGATTCCCTTGGATTAAATCATATGTCAAAAATAAGCTTCAATCACGTTCTACACCTGCGTCTACCTGAATTTTTCAACCAAATTTTATAGTCATCAATGTTTTGATCTATATACCTGTAAAATCTCTCTCACGAGATGTTTGGTTTTTCTAAAATAATTTTCCCTTTCAAGATATTTTTTCAAAATTTAAAGAAGCTACTACCTCATGGGACACAATCTCATTTGAAAACATTCCAGCAACTCATCCCATTATTGATCTCACTCATATTTCGTCTTCATATCTCCCACCATCACGTATACAACTGCCCACTCGATCATTGGCTTCAGTCTCGACACCTTCCGTGCGCAGCAGCACCCCTCTTCAATCAGGTACTTTATCTCCTTCTCATAACCCTACTCGACATAACACCACCACATCTTCTTCTCCACAATTAACCTCCCCTAATACCATAAATACTACAGCATATCTAATCCTCACTTGCAAACGCCATCACCAACATCAACCTCTTTTATTATTTTTCCCCCACTCTTCTCCTTCTACTACTACACCAATAATCCCCTCTTCTCACATTCCAACACCCCACCTATGCTTACCACCACAAATTCTTGTCACCCAATGGTCACTCGATCAAAAACCAATAGCCTCAAACCTCGTCAATATCAAACCACCACCATAAAATCTGACTTTATACCTCGTTCACGTAAACAAGCCAAGCTAATTCCCTACTGAAATTCAGCCATGCAAATTGAAATTGATGCTCTTATGCGTAATTAGACTTGGAACTTGGTCCCAAATGATTCCTCCAAGAATCTGGTAGACTGTAAGTGGTTATTTCATATAAAACATAATTCGGATGGTTCTATTGAAAGATACAAAGCTCGTCTTGTTGTTAAAGGGTTTACTCAACATCTTGGTTTTGATTAGGGGTGATAATGAGCCTGATCGGCTCGCGAGCTACTCGGGCTCAGCTCGAGTGAGCTCGACTCGGGCTCGGGTTCGGCTCGAAACCTTAACAAGCCGAGCCGAGCCTACCCAGGCTCGGCTCGGAAAGCTCGTGAACAGGCTCGGAATCTACACATGCACTAAAATAAATTATGTGTTTGTACTTTCTTTTATTAGTTGATTGTTCTTTGATTTTGTATTTTCTTTAATTATGTGTTTGTATTATAAGAATATTTATTGATTAATTGGATTAATCGAATTGTTGGCACTTTTTTCCCCTTTCCGGTCATTGAATTTCGTTTTAGTGTTGGTTATGAAAGGGATTTTTAACGAATATTTTTTATAAAAAACTATACCAAAATTTTTCATTTCGAGTCGAGCCGAGCCTGACGAGCTTCGAGCCCGAGCCGAGCCTGACGAGCTTCGAGCCCGAGCCGAGCCGAGCCGAGCCCAATAGAATTATTTTCGAGTCGAGCTCGAGCCTAAAATTCCGAGCTCGGCGAGCCTCGAGCCAAGCCCAATTACACTGTTTCCGAGCTGAGCCCGAGCCTAGCCAGGCTCGGGCTCAGCTCGGCTCGTTATCACCCCTAGTCTTGATTATCATAGCACTTTCAGTCATGTGGTTAAGCCTTCCATTGTCCGCCTTGTTTTGACAATTGTCACGCAGAATAATGGGCTGATTAATCAATTGGATATCAATAATGCATTTTTACAGGGTCACCTTATAGAGGATGTTTATATGCGACAACCACTTGAATTTGAGGATGTCAATTTACCAACACATATATGCAAGTTGAATAAGGCCATCTAAGGATTAAAACAAGCACCATGTGCTTGGTATCATGAGCTCAAAATATTTCTTTTTTCTTTGGGATTTGTGCGATCTCAATTCGATTCTTCTTTATTTATTCTTCACATTTCTGAATGCACAATTTATATATTGATGTATGTTGACGACATAATGGTGACTGGAAATATTCCCGACAGAGTTCGTCGTATTATTGATGATATGTCAAATAGGTTTTCTTTGAAGGGCATGGGTTCTATTCGTTACTTCCTTGGTGTTGAGATACTGCCACATTCTGATGGTTTTTTCTTGTGTCAGTATAAATATATCATGGATTTGTTACGAGAAGTTAACATGGGCAATTGTAAGGGCGTGGCTACTCCGATGACAGTTTCTACTATTTTTGAACCTTCTTTTGAAGATGTTTCAGTTGACGGTTCTCTTTATCGTCGCATTATAGGCAAGTTACACTATTTAGCTTTTACTTGTCCAGACATTGTCTTTTTCGTCAATCGTCTTTCTTAGGTCATGCACCAACCTACCATGTCTCATTGGGTGGCTCTTAAATGCATTCTACGGTATCTTCAACATACTGCTACCTTCGGCCTTCGAATTTCTTGCCATATTGATCATCATTTAATTGCATACTCTGACTCTAATTGGGTTGGTGATCCAACTGATCGCACATCTACTACTGGTTATGTTGTCTACCTAGGCTCTACTCCTATTTCATGGTCTTCAAAAAAAATAACGTTCTGTTTCACGCTCTTCTACCGAAGCAGAGTATCGTGTCGTTGTTGCAACAGTCTCTGAGGTCAATTGGCTCACCAACTTGCTATCTGAATTGTGAGCTCCACTTTCGGGCATTCCGACAATCTTCTGTGATAATGTTAGTACCACTTTTATTTGTGCCAATCCAGTCTTTCATAGTCGAATGAAACATGTTGCTATTGATTTTCATTTTGTCCGTGAACAAGTTGAGAAAGGCATTCTTAAAGTTTTACATCTTCATGTCGTGGACCAAGTTGTTGATCTATTAACCAAGCCGTTACCACCCGTTACATTTCATCGCCACTTTCTCAAGTTGGGCGTTGTTGACTCCATTTTCAACTTGCGGGGCATAATGAAGCATAATCATTTTAATTTTAATTATCATTTGAATTTCAATTGTTGTTATCTTATCATTAGTTATCATTGATTTAAATTCTTTATCTCTTTTTGTTGATACTCCAAGAACACAATAGACTTGAAGGTTTTCAAAGTGAATTTCTTGACTTCGAGTACAACTCGCGGATCCGAGCAATTCACAGCTTTTAAGTCCTTGCAATCATATTTTAATCATGGATTCGATATTTTCTCTTCAGATTTTTCGATCACGGTTTCAGCAATGGGATTGGATGCCAAAGCAGGGGCTATTGCAGCCGAAACAGGGGGCTTTGCAGATAAAGCCAGGGCCATTGCCGCCGAAGCAGGGGACATTTCTTAAGCTAAATGTTTTGAGTTGAAGCAAAAAATGAGAGTTGTTGGCTGTTGCAGAATAAGTAGTTTGCATTTCACTTCTTTCGTAATGCATTGAAAATCTGAAATATCAAATCTTTTATCACTCTACTCGTGATTCAATGTTTATTCGTGTAGAATATGTATATTTAATTTCTAATCATTGTTGGTATAGAAAAAAGGGTTCAGCTTGCTTAACCTTACATACAAAGTAAAGGGTGTAATATTCATATCAAATTTATATAACAGAATGGTCTCTAGGAGGGGATGGAGGAAGAGCTCCACTAAACATCCCTTTCCAATCAATCTCGCCGCAGGCATACTTGTTGAGCCACCTTCGGAAACCGACCACAAAGGCATCAGACTTTGTAGGCACGAAACAAGCTTTTTTCCAATTGGTAACCCCAATTTCCATTATCTTACGCTCCTACATTGAGAACAAAAAAGGTTCCATTAGAGTGTTAGACACGGGTATGTGTTTGATGCAATTGTGTTCGATTTTATCTCCGTCCGTACCAATATCTAAATATACTTCAAGTAGAGATGCAAGATACGAATACTTCAAGAAAAAATAACATAATATTTTGAATGAAACTCATAAACAAGCCAGATAGAAAGGAATCACCTCAATATGAAGAAGATACAAATCAGAGTCAAAAAACAGATTCGATCGAATGTGAAACATCCATCTCGGAACAATTTTGTCAATCCAAACACCAAAGTTTCTTGGGAAGGTCCAAATCACCCTGCTATTACCTGGACTAACCGGAACACACATAAAAATCAAAGAAAGTCTTTGATTTGGTGGTGGTGCCTTCACAAATTACTGTGTATGAGTAAAAAACCACTGGGAAAACATAAAATAGTTAAACCAGCTGTTCTGATCTGAACCTTTTGGAATTCAGAAGATGTTGCAGGTCCATTTCCTTGATCAACCTCGGGATTGGTATCAGCATCGGCCTAAGCATGAAAGATGCAAGGTGCAATAAAGTATGAACTGGTCCCGTCCTGCGTTCCGGTGTAACCATTTATGACCAACTTCTTGATTTGCATCTCATATGGTCTGCCCCCTTCCCTATCAACCTTCACTGAGAACCAGAATGTACAATTTTAGATGCATGAATTCCATATCACGAAATACATGAAGAACTTCTTACCCTTAGGTTCTCGTACTCGTCCTAGTCCGTAATGTGCACACGGAATCTGAGCAGGATCCATAAGATTTTCAATCAAGATGTCATACCTGAAAACACAAAGTGTCTTGAACAATTTTCAGCCAACATTGATGATTTTACGCCTTGCATGTTACTCGGACTCTTCAAGAAACTTTCAACAAATAAGATGAGCTGCATACCCATAAGGAATCTCTTTGTTTGCCATCGCCTTTAAAAAAAAGGAGACATGGAATGTTAAGTATAGCTCATATACTGTACAAGTACAGATGTTGGAGTGGAGCGGGAGTGAGTGAGCGAAGCCCCCGTAATATGGTACGGGGTATCTTTGTAATTGTACCGGGTAAGGTTACTTAAGTGGAAATCTATTTTAAGTAGGAGATTTTATTGAATAAGGTTTTTTGTTGATCATGTATTCGGATCTATAAATAGATGTATTATTTGTAACCTAAGGACCATCGATTGAATAAGAAAACAGCCACTTTTTGCTCCTTGAGGACGTAAGTACACTGCTGAACCTCGTTAAGGGTCTGTTTGTTTCCCTGTAATTAGTTTTCCTGAAAACGTTTTCATAACTTTCCGCTGTTTGGTTCATGGAAAATGAAAAAGTCAACGGAAAATCAATTACAGTCAATGAAAAACAGACCTTGTTTTAGTGTAAAATGACTTACCCATTGATTTTCGGTAAGTCGCTTTCCTTCCTCTCATTCTCTCTACAAATACTAACCTAAACCGTAAACCTTAAAACTTAAACACTAAATACTAACATAAAAACTAAACCCTAAATACTAACATAAAAACTAAACCCTAAACCTTAAATCCTAAACCATGAACCCTAAACCCTAAACCCTAAACATTAAAACCCTAAACCTTAAAGCATAAACATTAAATCCCAAACCCCAAACCCCAAACATTAACCAATAAATATTAAACCATAAACATTAAAACCCTTAAACCCTAAATGTTAAACCATAAACACTAACATAACCCTAAACCATAAACATTGATCCATAAACACAAAACCCTAAAACAAAACCTTAAACCCTAAATGTTAAACCATAAACACTAAATGCTAACATAAACACTAACATAAACCTTAAACCCTAAATGTTAAACTATATATATTAAACCCCAAACACTAACATAAACCCTTACCCTAAACACTAACCCATAAAACATAAATGCTAGCATAAACATTAAATCATAAACAATAAACACTAACATAAACACTAAACCATAAACAATAAACATCAACATAAACCATAATCCCTAAATACTAATATAAACAATAAACCATAAAACCTAAACACTAAACCTTAACATAAACCCTAAACTTTAAATGTTAAACCTTGAACACTAACATAAACCCTAAACAATAAACATTAACCCCTAAATCTTAAATGCTAACATAAACCCTGAACCTTAAACACTAAGCACTAACATAAACCTTAAACTCTAAATGATAACCTAAACCCTAAACACTAAAAATCTAAACACTAAACTATAAACACTAACATAACACTAACCCATAAATGATAAGCCCTAAACACTAACCATAGACTCTAAATGCTACCATAAACCCTAATCACTAAACCATAATCCTTAAATGTTACCATAAAACCTTAAATCCTAAACCCTAAATGTTATCATAAAACTTTAAATCATAAACCTTAAACTCTAACCACCAACCTAAACCCTAAACCTTAAACACTAACATAAACCATAAACATAAATCTGAACCCTAAATCTATACCTTAAATACTAATCCCTAAATGCTACCATAAACACTAAATACTAGTCTAAACCATAAATAATACCCTAAACCCTAACCTAAACATTAAACCATGTTTTGATTGGAACTTGTTTTTACCATTATCGATGTTTGTTTGTGGATTGTTTATGAAATTTTCAGGAAACTCTACCAAACAGTGTAAAATGAATTGTACAACATCATCCAAACACCGGAAAATGGTTTCTGCAATTAGTTTTCCAACAACTGTAGTTCATTTTCCAGAATTCATTTTCCAGAAACAATTTTCAGTGAAACAAACAGACCCTAAATTTCTTGTGTTCTTGTTTGTTTGATTTTCTTTTGTGCACAACAAAGAAGGGGGTTTTTGTTCTTTACAATATCTTTGTATTGAGGATCGGCATTTGGCCAAACCCACACAATATCATGCTGCACCGTGCAGCCACACAAGCTTTCTTGAATGTATGCACCTGCAAACTCGAAAGCAAAGTTAAATAAAACTTACCCCTTTTCCAATAACATCACACGAGATTACTGAACATGAACTGTGATATAAAGTCAACATTGTACGAAGAAAAACAGTATGTATACACACACACTATGTTAACTGAACTCGAGTGATCAGTGAAGAATGTATATATATAGGTATAAACAGAGGTTGGACTTAAGTACTGTAGAGGAAAACAAATTTTCATGTAGCCTAGTTTCTAAATGCTCATTTGGTTAGTCTGATTGACAAGAAACTTTTAGCAAGGTCTTGTTTTCGAGTTTTGTGGATGGAGAAAGCAGTGCTGGAAAAGCTTTGCCATTAGCTGTTCCCAGATCTTGATGGCTTAACAGCGAACCTAAAATCTTAGGCTCTACTAATAAATATTGAAAAAATTGAATTTTAAGACTAGACGAGTAATAATTAATATTGAGAAAAATAAATTATAAAAGTAGACATCTAATAATAAATATTGAGAAAAAAATTTTGAGCCCCTCGTAACAAATATTGGAAAATATTAGACCCCTCATCACAATTGTTAAAAAAATAAATTTTAAGAATAGATCAATAATAACAAGAATTAAAAAAATTGGACCATAATAATAAATAGGGTAAACTATCTGTTTGACCACCAATCTATTGGGAAAGTTTTAAAATGACCACCATAGAAAAAATGCGTCATTTGACTACCCAAACTATTAAAATGGGATCAATTTGACCACCTGCCGTTAAGAGGGTCATGAGGTGAACATTAAATGGAGTTAAGTAAAAATATTTTGAGTTAGTGAGTTATATTTTATAATTTAAATTTTATTTGAAAATTTTTCGAGTCGAATTGTTCGAGTTTTTGTTAAAATTTAATTGTATGTATTTATAATGTTATGGTACTAATTAGTTCCAATTTAATCGGTCTCTATAACCATATAATATACATGTATATATTTATTCGTATTTTTTTATATGTGATATATATTTCAAACAAAATTGAGAGACTCGACTTGAACTTAAAAAAATTGATCCACTAATTATTAAAATTTTCGAGTTATTTGAATCTTTATTTTAAAACTCAAACTTTATTTAAATTTTTTTCGAGCCGAGTTAAGACGACCGACTATTTTAGCATAGTCGAGTCAAATAATTCAAATTTTTTAGTCGAATCGAGTTTGACACATCCCTACCCTCGTGGACGGGCCTGGCGACAGGAGTCCACCACGGCTTGACTCCTCGGCGCCCACTCGGCTAACGGACAGCAAGGCCTTAGACAAAAAAATAGATTAAGTTTTAACTTAAATATTTGCTTAGAATTTTAAAAAAAAAAATAGCAACAAGAACAAACAAAAAGAAGATATTAAACACGATGAACATGAACTGAAAGCAAAGGGGTTACCGGAGGTCCATCGGAGGGAGCTTGAGGAATGATTTTGCAGTCGCCATTACCGGCGAAGCAGCAGCCATGGTAAACACACTGCAATCTGCCCCATTGATCGATTCTCCCCTCGGACAAAGGAGCCAATCTATGGGAACAAATATCATCAAACACCTTCCATTCATTCTCATTCCTATCCCACCACACCACAAGATCAAGCCCCAATACCCTCTTCGCATGCGGCTTCGTTTTATCCGAATCACACACCGGCATCACCGGGTACCAATGTGAATACCAATCGAACTCCTCTTTCCCACCGTCAACCTCAACTTCCGGCTGCGGTGGCTCGATGGGTTCCACTGTTAATGATGGGGAAGATGGCGAGGTTGTAAACAACCTGGATTTCGATGGATTTCTGTGAAGTGGGGTGAAAGATGAAGTGAACCCAGATTTCAACATAAAGTTGTGAAAGATGGGTTTATGAAACTGGGTTTTACTAGTTAAAATGTATGGTGCTGAAACAATGGCGGAAGAAGCTCTCCATGGCTGCTGATTTTCCTTTGTTTGTTTGTTTGTTTGTTTTCTTTAAAGTCCAATTTTAGCTCACAAGCTTGAGTAAAGAGGGAAGAAAGAAGAGTTAAAGAACTCGTAGCTGAGAGTGTTGAGCGTGTAAGCAAGTGAAACGAGTACTGAGTTGACTAGGAATTGGCTTGTGAGCTTTGCATGGTTAAAAATGAAGGGAACGAGTCGTGAGTTAACAAGCCCGTCCCAGGCGAATAAGGACGCCTGCGCAGGACCCACCACTTATACTAGAAACAAATAAAGAACCGTTAATGGTCGACTAATTGGATGGAATCTCTCCGTACCCTTATTTATCTTTTACGCCCAAAATTAAGTTTAGGGTTTAAGTTTTAGAGTTTTAAATTAAGATTTATAGTTAGGGTTTAAGAATTTTAGAGTTAATGTATTTTTTAAGGTATAGTGTGTAGGGTTTAAGATTTAAAATTTAATGTTAGAGCTTAGAATTTAATTTTGTAGTATTTTTTAATTTTGGCCCATAAATATGGGCACTGAAAAGGGGCAAAAGATTTTTATCCCGACTAATTCGGATCGAATTTTGCGGAGACTTATTATTAGGACGACACTTCTTACTTAATTTGCTCCAATCATAATATCATAATTCAAATTTCTGACATTGTTTAAATGACCTGTTTAAAATTTAATTATGCATCAGTGGAACTGGAACCCACCACCCTAATTAGAACTGTTTAAAATTTATTTTTTTAAGAGTTAAATTTTTTCAATACTTGTTATTAAGGTTTAAATTTTTTTTCAATATGTATTATTAGGAGCATACTTTTAAAATTTAATTTTTTTTCATTATTTATACTTTTAAATTTAAAAAAAAAATCTAATATTTGTTATTAGAGACACAATATTTCTAATATTTTTTATTAAAAACATACTATTGAAATTTAATTTTTTTAATACTTATTATTAGAAATCTAATTTTTAAATTTGAACTATAATAAACGAACGGGCCTTTGAGTTAACTAGGGTCTAGGAATTGGCCTAAGAAAACAGCTTGTGAGCTTTGTGTGGATAAGAATGAAGGGGACGAGTGATGAGTTGACTAGGAGTGGGACTAGGAACAGTTATGAGCTTGCGTGGCTCGAATTGAAGGGTAAAAGCTTCAATCTTCATTTACTAGTCTCTTGAGTTTTTCTTTCATTTAGCCTTTGGATTTTTCTAATATCATTCATTATGGATTTTAACTTTTATAATATAAATTAAATAAAGGGGACTAATATTTGATACACTGCCAGTGTAAAAAAAATTTACACAAGCATGCTTATTTTCAAGCCTAAATTTAAAACCTAAAATTATAATCTTAAAACCCTAAAAATCTAACCCCAAGTCTCAAACCCCAAACCCTAAATTATAACCATAATTCTTAAATTCTAAATCATACAACCTAAAGCCCTAACCTCTAAACCCTAAACTAAACCCCTAAACCCTTAAATAAACCTGCTTGTGGAAACTTTATTTTACACTGTCAGTGTATAGGATATTAATTCTTAAATAAAGGGTAATTGTTCTATACACAAGTGCTTGTGGAAATTTTTTTACACAAGCGCCTTAATTTTAGGGGTTAGGGACTCCATTTAGGGTTTAAAATTTAGGGGTATAAGTGTAGTACTTTTGAATTTAGAGATTGTTGATAGAATTTTGAGTTTATGGTTAAAATTTAGGGTTTATAGGTTGAAACCTAGATCCCTACCCATATTACCCTAAAACTAAACCCTAACCCTAAACCCTAAATTCTAAACTCTAAACATGAACCCTAAACTCTAAACCTTTACACTAAAACCCCTAGACACTAAGCCCTAAACCCTAACCCTAAACCCTATAATTGAGGCGCTTGTGGAAACAAAAAATTTACACCGCCAGTGTATAGGATATTAATCCTTAAATAAATAGAGAAAGAATGAGTTAGTTGAATTTATAAATATTTTTTATTATTCAAGTTTTTACTAGTCAAAATGAATTTATAAAATATGACTCGAGTCGAACCAAATATTCATGTGTTTATTCATGTGTCTATTCTAAAGTCATCGAAGACCGTGTAATTTAAATTTAGTTAAAATATATTTAAAATAATTACTTAGCTAAAAATCATAACAATGGAGATTCACTAATTGGCCTAATGCCTAAGAATGTTCATCTTGCCTCATTTTGTATGATTAGAATTTCGATATGAAAATGTAATACATCTCTATTTAATCAAATAAATCAGAACAATGTTTGAATTTTTTTTATTATTCAAAGTTTACAAATTAAAATTTGGCTCGAACTAAAAATTCCAATTAAAATTTTAAATTAACTTGATTAAATTAAAATTAAAAACTTAATTTATTTTAATCGAATCAAATTTTGTTCGTTACAAACTGATTGAAAGCTTGAAAGCTGATACGTGAATTATTGGCTAAAAAAACCATGGCTATGTGCCCTAAACAGTTGAGAATACATTGGGACATGCAAGTGAAGCAAAAGCAGAGCAACTCAAGGATGAAGAAGCATCGGCTGGTTTATTTTGGGGTAAAGTACATCATCAGTCATATAACTATTATTACTTTTCTATTCTGGTCATCAAATTAATTTTTCTGTAAATTTGTTCACTAATGTTATATATATTATAATTTTTCTAATCTGGCTATCAAATAATCATATGCCATCATTTTATTGGTAAAAAAAAATAAAGAAAATATGATAATGACACATATCCAGGTTCCATGATTCCATCCCCTCAAACTCATTCCTATTTTCCTTAACTTTTTACTAATAAGATAATGACACGCATTGCCATCTCTTATGATATTTATTAAATTATTTGAAATTAAAATAATGATAAAATTGAAATAATTTATAAATATTGAAGTTTAAATTAATAGGATATATAAGTTTCGAGAACTATTTTTTTACTATACTATATCATACATCATTTTTGATATTTTTATTTACCAAATTTATATAAAAATAGTTCAGTGATCAAAATCGAAAAACACAAATATTAAATAACCGGGCTCAAGTAGCTTAATCTTACATACAAAGTACAGGGCTTGATATTCACATCAGATTTACACAACGGCGTGGTTATAGTCATGGTAATGGAAAGTCTTGTAGATGAAATGAGCCAACCATCTTGAAGCTGCAAAGCAAATGATAGCCATTGATACGATCGCTGTTCTAGCCATCATCGACATCATGTTCTGCTTCATTGCAGCAACGATCCCGATGGAAATAACCGATACAATTTGCAGCAATACTTCGAGCGCATTGAGGCCTTTATACGCAGTTTTGCAACTCTTGCAGTTCACCACATGAGTCCAGTACCTGCAGAATTCCGAATGGAAGTCTATTTTGTAGCTTGTGTTTCTCAGGCCAAAAGTATGGGATGCGTGTACATGTTCGATATGGATATGCTCATTCTTTTACAATTCGGAGGGATATATCTCCGTACTTATATTCGGATATATGCGTAATGCGGGTATTGGATACAAGTACTAGTGAAGAGTCGGAGCAATATAACAAAGTTACTAAATTTACCTGTCCATCAGCTGTTCTCTAGGAGGAGATGGAGGAAGAGCTCCACTAAACTTCCCTTTCCAATCAATCTCGCCACCGGCATACTTGTTGAACCACCTTCGGAAACCGACCACTAAGGCATCCGACTTTGTAGGCACAAAACAAGCTTTTTGCCAGTTGGTAGACCCGATTTCCATTATCTTACGCTCCTACATTGAGAAATAAAAAGGTTTCGATTAAGAGTGTCACATGTTCGATGTGTATCCCTATAATCATATCGTTAATCATAGATATCCAACACGAATACTTCATGAAGAACAAGGAGTTGGAACAACATAATACTTTGAATGAAACTCGTCACCGAGGTAGACATAAAGGGATCACCTCAACATGAAGAAGATACAAATCAGAATCAAGAATCAGGTTTTGTCCAATGTGAAACATCCATCTTGGAACAATTCTGTCGATCCAAACACCAAAGTTTCTCGGGAAAGTCCAAATCAATCTGCTATTACCAGGACTAACTGGAACACACATAAAAATCAAAGAAAGTCTTCGATTCGGCGTTGGTGCCTGCACAGCAAGGAAATTCTGCAGTTGTATAATATGCTACAACAGACATGACAGTCTCCCGGTTCAACCAGCCGATCCGGTCCAGGTTTTTAATGGCTGATAAATTGTCAATAACAACATAGTGAAGTGAACATAGAACCTTTTGGGATTCAGAAGATGCTGCAGATCCATTTCCTTGATCAGCCTCGGAATCAGTATCGGCATCAGAACCAGCGAAAGCATGAAAGATGCAAGGTGCAAAGAAGTACATATTGCTCCCGTCCTGCTTTGCGGCATAACCATTTATGTCCAACTTCTTGACTCGCATATCAAGTGGTCTGCCCCCTTCTCTGTCAACCTTCACTGCGAACCAAAACGTACAGTTTTAGAAGCACAAATTCTGTGTCTCGAAATTCATCGATAACTTCTTACCGGTAGGGGTCCGAGTGCGCATTAGTCCGTAATGCGCATATGGAACATGAGCAGGATCCATAAGATTTTCAACCAACACATCATACCTGAAACATTCAAAGTTAGTTTCCTGAACATCGATGATTTTACGTCCCATGTTACTCCGAGTCTCAGTTTTCATGTTCAACACATATTCCATAACTTTTCTACAAAGAAGAGGAGCAATGGAAGTTGCATACCCGTAAGGAATATCTCTGTTTCCCATCAACTTAGTATATGAAGGATCATCCAATACAGGAAAGTGAGGGGGCTTTTTCCTCGTTATAATATCTTTGTATTGAGGATCAGCATTTGGCCAAACCCACACAATATCATGCTGCACCGTGCTCGGATAAACAGCCACACATGCTTTCTTGAATGTATGCACCTGCAAATTCGAAAGCAAAGTTAAATAAGAGCTACACAGCACACAAATTTGCTCAACATAAACTATGATACAAATTCAACATTGTAAGAAGAGAGACAGTGTGTGTATATATATATATGGGTAAACTACATCCAAGTTCACTTAATCAGGGATAAACCGGGGTGCTAAATTTTGAATTCTCATATATTTTATGCACTTTTTTTGTAGTTTTTTTATTATTGATCTAAGTTTGCACCCCTGAAATTTTATAATTCCGTGCCTCTTAAATTTTTAATATCGCACTTTGACAGTTCGCACCCCTGACATTTCTGAGTCCGTTAAAAGTTACAAATATGTCACTTTTCTTTTAAGAGTTACAAACAAGTCACTCAATTAAAAAATTGTTAGAAACATGTCATTCCACTTACAAACATACAAATTAAAAAATTGTTACAAACATATCACTCAATTAATATATTGTTGTAAACACGACACTTTTCTTGTGGAATGGTATATTAACGTTTTTAGTCTCAAAACTTATACAGACTATCAATTTGATACTAATTTGAAACAAATCAATAAATTTAACTCTTAATATTTAAAATTTTATTATTTAATCTTTATTCATCTCCTAAATTGCTTGTACTTATCCCAGAAATGGTATATTACTCCCTTGTTACTTTACTATAATAACAATTTAACTACTTATTAACAAATTTTAGTTATGGAACTACTGATTTGATCTGGTGAGTTTGCTTACTTTCACATTACCACGATAAAAAAAAAAAACTATGTTAACTGAACCAAGTGGTGGATATGAATTGAAAGCAAAGGGGTTACCGGTGGTCCATCGGGGGGTGCTTGAGGAATAATTTTGCAGTCACCATTACCGCCAAAGCACCAGCCATGGTAAACACACTGCAATCTGCCCCATTGATCGATTCTTCCCTCGGACAAAGGAGCCAATCTATGAGGACAAGTATCATCAAACACCTTCCATTCATTCTCATTCCTATCCCACCACACCACAAGATCAAGCCCCAATATCCTCTTCGCCTGCGGCTTCGTTTTATCCAGATCACACACCGGCATCACCGGGTACCACTGTGAGAACCAATCGAATCTCTCTTCCCCACTGTCGACCTCAACTTCCGGCAGAGGCGGCTCGACGGATTTCGTCGTTGGGGACGATGATAAGGTCGTAAACAACCTGGATTTCGATGGGTTTTTATGAAGAGGATTGAACCCGGGTTTTGATGGGAAACTGTGAAAGATGGGCTTGTGAAACTGGGTTTTGCTTGATGGAATGTATGGTGCAGGGGCGACGGCGGAAGAAGCTCTGAGAAGTACATCCATGGCTGCCGGTTTTCTTTGGTTTAAACTCTTACTAGTTGACAAGAACAAAGATTAAGCAGAGAGGAAAGAACTTGAGGCTGGGAAAGGTTGGGCGTGTAAGCAAATGAAATATACTAGGGGATCTAGCTAATACAGCACTGAGCTTTGTGAGGCTGAGAATGAATTCGTCATTCATTTGGAATATAAATGGACTTAATCTCGTCTATGTACGTGGTTTTACATAAATTCATGTAATTAGTATGGGTAAACTACAATAGAAGTCACTCAATTATGAACAAAATTACATTTGGGTCACTTAATTATTAAAAGTTGTATTTGGGTCATTCAATTATGGGTAAGGTTACATTTGGGTCCTTTAGTTATGGGTAAGTTTACATTTGGGTAAATCAATTATTAAAGGTTACATTTGGGTCACTCAATTATGGTAAGGTTACATTTGGGTCACCCTTCATATTTAAAAAATATATCAATTTAGTCATTTTTTATTCCAAATCACTTGTATACCCTCGTTAACACTAGATCACTTCATTTGAAATTAGAATTATTAATTAATCTAATACACAAATTGATATATTTGAAATCATTAATTGAGTCCAGGGGTACTTTTGCCCCGGAGTTCGAACCAAAAAATCAATTTCGCCCCTCGCCAAAAAACAAACCTAATGTGGCCTCCCAGTCTACGGAATCGATCAAAATGATCATTTGACCGACGTTGACCAGTATAGTGCTGTCGTGGTAGATAACGGCGATGATGCGACGGTCCACGAAGCTAATGTGGCAGTACACTTGGAATGAGGACGTGGCAGAAGAGGCTGAATTGATTATTTTAATCGAATTCGAGGGCATAATTAATTTTCTACCGAGTTCAGGGGAATAATTAATTTTAATTAAAAGGTCGATAACATATTTTAGTTAAAAATAAGAATTTAGGAAATTATTAAAATTTTGGAAATATTAAAACTGGATAAATATTTTATTTAAATTTTAAGTTAATTTAATCAATTTATTTTAGTTTTTGAATAAAATTAGATAAATAATTTAGGTTTTCGAGTTAAATTTTTACAAATATAATATATGAAAAATTGATTAACAAATTAGTGTAAATATTCTTTGGGTCCCTGATAATTTTAAAAATAAGCAAAGTGGAGACTCTCACAAAAAAATATTTTTTATTTTTTTATAAAAATTCATAAAGTTAATAAAAATAAATAAAATATTCAAAACCATATTGAAACTAAAAGTTGTATAAAAATTCAAAATGTATTAGAAATTATAAAATGATAAAATTTAAATATAAAAACAATAAAAATGTTTATAAAGTAGTAAAAAATAAACATTTTCATAGAAAAAGACTTCCAACTTTCAATAGTTTGAGTATTACCATTCGTTAAAAAAATTCAGTGGAATCATTTTTGTATTAGAGTAACAATCAAATTTAAATTTTCTTTCGCTTTTCTACATCAAATTGATTCTCATTAGGGATGTTCAAAAATACCCGACCCAGATGATCGACTCGTCGACTCGATCAAAAAAATCCGAGTAATTTTAAACTTTTCTTCACCTCCCGGGTCGGGTACCCGACCCTCCATTTCCCAGGTCAGTCCCGAATCATAAAATTTAAATATAAAAACTTAATAAAAATGTTTATAAAGTAGTAAAAATTAAACATTTTCATAGAAAAAGACTTCCAACTTTCAATAGTTTGAGTATTATCATTCGTTAAAAAAATTCAGTGGAATCATTTTTGTATTAGAGTAACAATAAAATTTAAATTTTCTTTCGCTTTTCTACATCAAATTGATTCTTATTAGGGGTGTTCAAAAATACCTGGCCTAGATGATCGACTCGCCAACTCGATCAAAAAAATCCGAGTAATTTTAAACTTTTCTTCACCTCCCGGGTCGGGTACCCGACCCTCCATTTCCCAAGTCAGTCCCGAGTCACAAAATTTTAAATTTTTGGGTACCCGAGTACCCGAATATATTTCAAATTAGATTTTTTATATTTAATAAATACATATTTTATATTAAAATAATAAAACATCTTAAAATATTTTTATATTTAATAAATACATAATTTTATATTAAACTAAAAATACATATTTTTATATTTAAAAAATACATGTTTTTATATTCGGTTACCCGATTACCCGATTTTATAGGTACGTACCCGACCAACACGGATTGGGACACGAGTCGGTCGAATACTACCCAAAAATTCGAGTACTCGGATTTGAACACTCCTAATACTCATTAATATTTGATGTAGAAAAATGAAAGAAAAGTTTGGTTTTATCACTACTTTAATACAAAGATGTTTCAATTGAAAATATGTTCAAAGAACATTAGTACGCTTAGCATAACGAGAAACAGTAGAAGACTTATCCGATGGTTTGTAAATATTTTTAAATTTTGATTTTTTATATTTATACTTTTTGATATTTTTAATTTTAATATTTTTTCTTAATTTTTTAATCCATTATAATGTTTTTACTTTTTTGATGTTTTTTCTTAATTTTTTTAATTCATTAATATTTTTAATTTTTTAGCTTAAAGATTAAGTAAGTTATCGAATTTTCAATTAAAATCAGTTATGCCCCTGAATTCGGTAAAAAAAATTAATTATGCCCTCGAATCAGTTCAAATAATCATTTCTACCCCTATGTCATGTCATCATCCCACGTGTACTGCCACGTCAGTATCGTGAACCGCTATGTCATCACTGTTAACTGTCACGCCAGCACTATAATGATAAACGTCGGTCAAAGGATCAATTTGATCGATTTCACAAACTAGAGGGGTACATTAGGTGCGTTTTTCGGCGAAGAGTGAAATTGATTTTTTGGGGTCAAACTCATGGGCAAAAAAACCCTTTAGTCATTTTTAAATATAAAGGGTGACCCAAATGTAATCTTATCCATAATTGAGTGATTCAAGTGTAATTTTTAATAACTGGGTGACCCAGATATAACTTTTAATAATTGAATGACTTAAATATAACCTTACTCATAATTGAGTGACTTCTATATAGTTTACCCAATAATATTTAGGTAAACTGTCTATTTGTCTGGTACCTTATCTATTCCCTTATTTATGTTATAATCAACCAGTTTTTGCTAGGTAAAATAGTATTGAATATTACGTTTTATTTTTATTTTAATACATTTCGTTAAAAGTTAAATATAAAACATGTTATTTTTTTTATTAGGGGTAATAAAAATAACACGTCATTATACAATGAAGTGAGGATAATTTTATAATAAATGTCATATACCACAATATACCTCTAATATAATCAACATGTTTAGTCGCTTATGATCTTGGTCTAAGCTGTATTATTTCTTTCACGTTAAGAAAATACATGACTTTAAAATTTAAGTTTAACGTGAAAAAATTGATAATTGAGTTTAACTAAATCAAAAATTGGCACGTTATTAAAAAAAATCTACTGACAAAGCCGAAGCGTATACACCTCTGATAGGGAAGTTCTCTGGTTAATACTTAATAGGCCCAAGACAATAGCTCACTAACGAGGGTCTCTCAATCCGTTTCGTGTTTTCACGCATCTATCTAAGGATGGACTGAGGGTTGCTGACGCGGCAGTTGTCACTCTTAAAATTTTAAAATTTTTATACGATTTAAAATTTTTTTATTAAAAATTTATTTTCACCCCTTAAATCTTTATAAATTTGTATTCTTAAAAATTTAAAGTTTATCCTCACTAATTTAAAGTCTTGTATCTGTCCCTGCATCCATCTATTTATCTATATATACCTATAATGATGGAGCCATGATTCTAATTCGAAGGAGTAAAATATAATTTAAAAAAAAGGTTGGGGGACAATAGTACTTCCTTCCCAATGTAAAGTCGGTTCCCTCCCTTATATATACTTAAAGTTTTCGTAATCTATAACTTATACAATTTTCAACTATAATTTTTTATCCGTAATTTTTTTCCGATTAAATTTTCACAAAAAATCTATATGTTTTTTATATGCGATTTTATTGTCAAGAGAAAGTATGAGATATAAAAAAAATAATGGTGAAATTCCATTGAATCTGACGAAAATTTTATTATTTTTCCTTTGAAAAATAAATCCCTAAAATTGTGATATGAAATGAACAAATAAAACAATTGTTTGCATCATCTAAGTTTTGAAAAGAATACCTAAGATCATCTTCTCTATTCACACTAAAAAGAATGAACTACTTGTAAAAATATATGTATTTGTATGCATCAAAACACTCTTCAATGCTGACTTTTCTGCAATAAATTTCCTTTCTTCAGAATAGGTAAACTTTGGGTTCTCATCCCTTCACTCATAGCAGCTTCCGGCCCGGATGGTTTCGGATTTAGGCCGCTGGCATATCGAGCAGAAAAGTACGATTTCGTATGGCCATTACTTCTCGGAGATAAGTTAACTCGTTCCAATGCCCTGAATTGGAGCTCCGATGGAAAATCCCTAACACAACCAATCCGTGGACCTGCCCCTGTAGTCCATTTGCATGACAATTGCTTGCCCAATTGATATGATTTCATCCCTTTCTTAGAGTTAATCCTTTGGAGGATCGATTCTGCAGCAATGGCTTCGACATTATGATTGGTTCCATCGATCTTCTTGTCTCGAACCATTGGATTCGAATGATTCGAATCTTGGTGTGAAGCAATGGCATCCTCAAATGACTCAGTTTTTACTGCTACTTCAAGGGCTGCACCTGCACCAGTCTCTTCTTCCATTGAATCAACTAAATTTCGGGTCGAATCTTTGATACAGATTTCTTCAGCCTCTAAGCTGTCTTCAGACGATGAATTGCTTCGAATATGGTTACTTGTTCTATGGAAGCTTTCTTCGTCATCAACCGGTGCCATCTGAATATAACAAAAACGGAAGCATTATCTGTCAGCCATTGGTTCCATTTGCAGAAAACAATATGAAATCATAGGAAGACATTTTATTTTTACCTTGACATCGGTAAGATCGACATTGTTCTCCTTTAGAAACGATATGAAGTCGTTGAAGTTCTCTTCGGTAGGACGATAATGACCACTGTGAGGCCAAACCGCCTGTTTCAACACGAGAACATGCGACGGAACATGCCTTAGACATAAGTAATTTGAGAAAAACGAAGAAACAGAATAAGTATCCTTTAGAGAAACTAGAAAAGATGTGAAAGAGTACCTTAAGGACACCATTGTCAACAACTAATCTACCGGCAGCAATCGTGGCACCACCGGCCAAGAAGCTAGAATGTTGAAATGTACCCTTCTTCTTCATGCCGACATACAAGATCTTCGATGTGCTGAGGACAAAAATCCACTTCAAATCACTGTTTTCTCCGGTTGTTTGAACAAGCTCCCCCGTTTGCCTGTATATGAACTTCCCATCTTCCACAACAATCTCATAGGGCTTCCTTACGAAAATCGTTTCGGTTAACATAACTCTAGTCTCAGTTAGCCTATGTTACTCGATTCGGGTGTGCCTGTCGAGTATGAATATGTGCTAAACACTACCGGACCGAGAAATAAAGACCCACCGGACCAAGATATTTGATGCATTGTTGTTGAAGCTTTGATCGAGGACATCTTTCGATATTCACTTCTCTACCATCCCCTATATCCAACCTGCATATCCGAAACAAGCATTTCGTATTTCAGTTTCGATTTCACAAATCCTGCAAAGAATTGAAGAAAATTACCAGTAAAAGAAGGGTTCTTGACACTCAGAATGGAGCCATTGATTGTAATAAAAGTGCAAATTATGTCCATATCTATGCCTTGGATCAATCTGAATAACACAAAGAAAATCTCAAATCAGTAACAAATAATGAACAACAATGGCAGAGCTACATTTGTGCACACTGCAGAATTCAACTTACAGCTTCAAGCCAGTGTTGTAAAGCAAGCTTTCGAGCTTTGTCGTTCTTTAATAAACCTTTCCCGACTTTCGCAGCTCTCGTTCGAGCCCTCGACCACCGCGAAACAGCGGTTTCGTGCTTATCTATGTCGAAAAACGATACGGAACTCCTTTTCAGCTCAGCAAAATCCAAGAGCTTCCACCTACATTACAATGTACAATCTATGTTACTCGAACTCGGGTGTATATTCGTGTCCAAATTTATCGAAATTAACATACCAGCTCTGCTCAACAAGGACTGCACAATCTGCTAGCCTTCTCCTGGTCCTGAAGCTCTTGTAAACCTTCTGCAACCTTACTGCTGCCTCCATTTGTGGGTTGTTTGGATCTGAAATCTGGGATTTTCTTGGGGATTCCGGGAAAACATCTGGGGATTGAATGTCCATTCCTTTGAAGCTAACAGATCCTTCCAATATCATCTTCCCGGAACCTAATGATTGTAGAATGGTGGGCTCTGAATCTGAGATTTTGAAACTGATGGATCTAAGTGCCGTTTTGATTCCTTCATCTCCAAAACTAATGGATTTCACAGTGATTGATTCTGAGCCGCCATTGTCGATTTCGGTGCTGCTGCTGCATTTAGCAAATGGCCAGGAAAAACCAACACCCATTTCTGTCAAACAAACTGAATTCAGATCAAATTTCAAAAGCGTGTTCAATCAAAAACACCAAATAAAGAACTCTGGATATGCCAAAACTATCAAGTAAAAGCAATTCCCAGAAGGAAAGAAAATAAAAAATCAGCATTTGGGGACAAAGAACATTACTTGAACTGTATAAAACCTGGGAATGAAATGCAAATGAGAATGAAAAGGTGGGATGCCGTGGGATTAATGCTTGAGTTTTGATATTTCTCCTTCACTTTGCTCTCTGTTTGTTTCTCAGGAAAATGAAACCTGCCAGTGATAAGTTGTACCTGGGGATTGCTTATATAATGGTGTGTTCATAATATTATTAAGAGCCCAATACAGCGTTGTTATCATTAATTAAAAATGAAAGCTTTAAAAAGTGGTGGTTGAAACTTGAAACTTCCATGCATGAGTAGCTTTCATGGGGGAGATGATCCACTAGCTGACTTGGAAATCTCAGAAAAAGGGTTTGAATCCAGATGGTTTTTAATTTTTTTTAAAAATTAAACTTTAAACTCTAAATATAACCTATATATTTTAAATGTCCGCTCTAAACTCTAAATTTAATATTAAATAATTTTTTTTTGTTAAATATCTCTTAATAATAGTAATGTATTTTGGAACTCAACAAATGATATCAGTAGAAAAGTAGATAATGTTCATCTTAAAAAATTCGGGTTCAATCGCTCTGTCTACAAAGTGTTTGTGCATTGTCAAAAAATTAAGAATATATATGAACAAATATTACCTTGTAATTACCTTTAGACTATTTAATAAAAAGTAATCTATTTGAAAGCACGAATGGAGTCATTTCTAGGGATGTAAAAATAAGTAATCGGTTGGGTTTCAGGTCGGGCTCTGTCAGGTTGGGTCAAATCGGATACATGTCATTTTAGGTCGTTTTTTTGTTTTGACTCGATTCGGGTCGAGTTTGGGTTCATTTCAGGCCGGGTTCATTTCAGGTTAGATTCATTTCAGTTCGGGTCAAAACAGTTAATTGACGGGTTAATTCAGGTTCAGATTGACTTCAGGTCGGGTAATTTCAGGTCGGTTTCATTTCAGGTCGGGTTAATTTGAGTTTAGGTCGATAGACTTTAGGTTGGTCATTCATTTCGAGCTAATTATTCAACGCCCTTGACGAATGACAAACATGAATCACATTAAAAAGAAATATTAGGCAGTAGTAGAATGAACAAAAACATCATCAAATGATTCATTTGTAAAATATTAGAGTAAATTACAAAAATAATGAGGGTCAATTTGTACTAAATTTAAAGTTTAGGGACTAAAATGAACAAAAATATCAGCAAATGATTCATATCTAAGATATTGGAGTAAATTACAAAAATTACAAAAATAATAAGGGTCAATTTGTATTAAATTTAAAGTTTAGGGACTAGAATGAACAAAAATACCAGCAAATGATTCATATCTAAGATATTGGAGTAAATTATAAAAATTATAAAATAATAAGGGTAAATTTTGGTGAAAAATAAAATTTTAAGAACTAATATGAATAAAAATATCATCATATTAAAATCACGTGACTAAATTGCAAAAAAAAAAGGTCAGGTCAATTTGGAATAAGAATATAGTTAGCCTTTACAATCATATTGAAGCCCGTCGAATATGTATCAAATAATCATCCCTTATTACGACTATACTATTTACTGACCTAATATACTCGATCCGTATAGTTTACTTAATGATAAAAATGTATTAATTTAATTATATTGTACATAATGATTATGCTTAAACATGGAAGGTATTATACATGTATTTTGAAGTATAGACAATTTCTGCTGTACACACAGCCATATACTCCCCATTTATAGTACACAAGGTTCTTCATTATTCAAACTGTCCTATGATCTTATAAATCCATATCTTTCTTTTCTTTCTATTGTTCATTAATTTTTTATATAATTTATGTGTTCAATAATTTGGGGATAATGCGAATGGGGGAGAATATTTTGAATATAGGGGATGTCAGGTGTATTTAGGTTTCTACGTTACTTTAGAGAACATCACTTGCAGGTGGCGTTATAAGTGTTTTATATAAATTTTTTTTAACATAAAGTGTTCACATGCATGATAACTTTAGAAAAAAAAATTATTAAAAAAATGAGAGAGCGCCAGCTTTAGAGAAAAAGTTATTAAAAAATATGGAGTACGTCACCTGCATGTGGCGTCATGGGTGTTTTTTTATAATTTTTTAAGCTAAAGTGTTTATGTGCATGATAGTTTTAGAAAAAATTATTAATAAAAATGAGAGGATGCCACCTGCAGGTGGCGTCTTTGGAGAAAAAATTATTAAAAAATAGAGGACGCAAATATATTGACGTAAAACTCCAAAAATCCTCCAACATCTCCTATATTTCAAATATAATCCCAAAATTTGTCAATAAATAATTGGGTTATTATTCCGTTTCAAAAAAAAATAACTGAGTTATTATTTTATGGAAAAAATATTCCACGCAAGTATGTTTTATTTTACTTTAAATTCACTGATCTTAAATCTTAATCCTTAAACGCTAAAACATAAATTTTAACCATTTATTTTAAAATATAACCCATTAAATTTTAATTATTTAACTAAATCTTTAAACCTTAAATTAAATTCGTACGAGGAAAACAAATTTTCCGCGGTGCATGCTCATTATTATTATTATTATTATTATTATTATTATTATTATTATTATTTGATATATTGACAGCGTAATTTTTGGAACACAAAATATGTACGTATAAATTCTAAAATGTAAGTGCGTTAAAATCTAAACCCCTAAATCATAAGTTTTAAATTAAACTCTTAAACCTTAAAATAAATATGCTTGTATAAACTGGAATGGACACTGACAATGTGTCAAATGATTTTACCAATAATAATAATAATAATAATAATAATAATAATAATAATAATAATAATAAAATAGACTATAAATGTAGTCTTATTTTTTGTATCTCAAAATACCCACCAAAACAAATCTAGTCATTAATTCTTCGTATTTTGTTAGCTCATATAAGAATAGACATTGGTCTGCCCTTAGTTTAATGATAAAATTGAAGTATAATTTTTTTTTGATAAATATAATATGTATAAATAACATATATGAATCTTTAATATAAATTTTACTGTATTTTAAATCTCATCATATGTAACTCGGATTTATTTATTTATTTATTCTTGAATGGAGTAACTCGGATTTATATATTTGGGGTTAATGCAAATGGTAAAAATAAAATAAATAGAAGAAGATTCACATGGAAGAAAGCACCGTCATGAAAATGTGTTCGAACAAATAGTCAAGCCCTCCATGTACTTTACACTTCATTACTTGAATTGCATACACACACGCGCACGCGTAGCCCAAAAATTCAACACACTATTAATCTATTCTAACAAAGCAAAAAACAAGAATAAGAGTACTGATTATTGTCAAAAAAAAAATAAGAGTACTAATTAAAATATGGGTAAACTACCCTCGTGGTCACTAAATTATTGGTTCATTCATGTTTTGACCATTGAATTAAAATTATTGGTTCAAATTCAAAGTTGGATACCTCTCATTGAATCCGATAGTAATTTGCCTGTTAGATGGATTGATAGTCTTATTTTGGCCCCTTCGGCCTTCAAAGATGTTTTTATACAGTGACATAGCTTTTGCGGATGTCATTTATCGATAATTTTATTTTCTTATCCCTAATAGCTCTTGATTTGACTATGGTTGAATCAAGTTGTGAAAGTGTTTTAATGAGGCTTAATTTTTTTTAAAAAAAAGAATTGTCAATTAAGTCACTAAATTTTCGATTTGATTTCAACCAAACCATCCATCGTTAACGTGACAATTAATTTTTTTTTGTATAAAAACACATTTGGTTCTCATTAATTATACATTTTAACTAAAATTAGAACCAAAATGATAGGATGCATAAATATCGAGTACCAAATGTGTTATTATATAAATTTACTTAGCTGCCACATCAACAATTACGTCAACAGTTAACGGTCGATTGTTTAGTTGAAATCGATCGAAAGTTCAGCGACTTAATTGATCAAATTTTTAACTCAGTTGTCAGAATAAACCTAAGCCAATAATTAAATGACTTTGGGAGTAGTTGATCCCAAAAACATTGTGTCGGAAAGTAGCATGTACGGTACATTATACAGCCTACGTAGAAGACATAATTCAAACCTTTTTGTACTATAATATCAACCCCTTAAAAAAACAAATATATATTGGTCGGATAGGTGGATCTGGTCGGGTTGAAATCAGATAATATAATAAAAAAAATTAAGGCTCAACATTGATATATATAATCGAACTCACTAAATAATAATAACTATAATATATATTATAATTAAGTTTGTTTGTTTGTTTAATTATAATTGTTGATGATTTTGTAGCCTTTTTGAGAAAAGTATGTGAAAATTGAAATGTTGATCGATAGTTGATTCAACCTCCAACAATCAGTATTGTAATTTTATGTACTAATACAAATTTCTTATGATATGAGTTTGAACTCTGAACAGAAATATTGTGTGTTTGGTTTTACGGTGGTAGAATTGATTTTGGATCAACGTGATTTTATAGAATTAATTTTGTGTAAAATTGATTTTAAATTAATGTGATTTATGTTTGTGAGTTTTTTTTCTTCTTAAAAATCACTATTGTATAAAAATAGAGTGTAAAAATCACGGCAAAACGCAAAAGTTACTTCTACCTTACTTCTCCCAAAAATAACGTTTGGAGTCCAAAATCGATTTTATATTTTTAGATCCAAACATATGGGCACGACATTCGAGCGTTCGAGGCCAAAAATCCCGTAAAACGGAATTTTAGGTCTCCAAACACACACTAGGTTCACCTTGGCGAGCCCTTCCAACATTTTCATAAGGACTATGGGGTACTCCAAATTATTAAATAGAGATGTATTATCTTCAAAGATAAATGTCAAGATTCGAACTCATATAAAATAGAACAAAATAAGTGTTATTAATCACTTAGTCAACTAGTAAATTTCTCCGTTAACACCCTCAATGAAAATATAGAAATAAAATCGTGGGACTTAAACTGAATACAAACACTTGGAAAATATAATATTAATATTGTTAAAATTTTAATAGGTTATTATCTGTCCATTTATACACATATATAGTGTTTTAAATTAGTTGAATAATTAGGATTAAATATGGCATAAAGCTAAAAAAATATCTTTAACGTTTGACTAAATAATTATTTAGACCCCTATTTTTTTAAGAGCAGTTTAACATTCAACGTTTTATTTTGAGTCAAAATGACCCATTTGCGGATGAAAACGATCAGACAAATTGTAACACCCAGGTTTGGGGGTCGAGAGAAAATAATATTTAAATAATGGTTTGGGTTTCAATTTCATAACTAAAATAATATTTTATTATTTTGGGCTTCATATATTCGAAGCAAACAATTATGTTGGATTTAAAATTGTTTTGAAAATCAAATCCCATGAATTTTAGAATAAATGAGATTTGCCATCTCATCAATGGCAAAGTTGTAATATTGGGGATTTTTGAAATAGCCCAATAAAATAAAAGAAAAATGAAACCCCATTTCACCATCTTTTCCCCCTTTCTTTTCTTTCAAAACGTGAACCTTCCCCCTCCTCCCCTTTGTGCTTTTCCATCAAATCTTGCCTTCATTTTTGGAGCTCTTGCAAAGGTAACAACAAATTCTTCTTGTCCTCAACTTCCTCTTTCTTCCCATACTTTTAGTTTTCATTAAAATTCATTATTTAAAGTTTTGTGTTTTTGGATTTTTGAAGAGAAAGGTGAAAACTTTACCATCCATTGCTTGAGCTTTTGATTCCTTGTTAATAGATAAGTTAATATTAACCCAAGAGGTCCAACATACTAGATTTTTACATTGTTTTAAAATGGATTCTCGGATTTGAGTTTTGAAGGGTTCTTGGAAGGGTTTTAGGGTTAATTGTGGGTGTGTTTGATGTTGGAAATTGGGGGTTGATGGTTATACTATGGTTGAGTAGTGTTTTGAACATGTTTAAGAGTGCTTTGGATGACTACATTGCTGATTTTTGATGGGTCTTTGTGGAAGTACGAAAATGAAAAATTGAAGAATGAACTTGGCTTTGAATTGTGAGAATTGTAGTGGACTTGTGTGTTGGTGTTAAACTTTGGGTTTGTGGCTGATTTCGAGGTTAATATATTGTTTTTGAATGGTTAGAAGCAAGGGAAATCAATGGGGAAGCTTCGGGCTCGATTCCGGAAACTTAGATGCTTGGTTGGCTTGTCGGCTTGTGCTAATGAAGTGGTCGGTGAATGGTTACTGTTTTTAAATGACTTTCAAATATTGGTTCAAGCATGTGAACCTAGGATGGGCTTGGTAAACCCACCTAGAGTTGAGATTAGAGTGGTAGCCTAATCTCAAGCTTAGTTTAGGAAACCTTTGGTTGAACTCCTAATTGCTTATTATGCCTCATGTCTAATTGTGTTTGTGTTGGCTATGTATAATGTGTTATGCATGTTGTTGAGGCTTGATATGATGCGTTGATATATGCATGTGGTTTGGTTTATGAATCATGCATGATAGTGATCATGGTGAGTACGTGCTAAGCCCGGAAGTTATGTTGAGTTGATGTTGTGAAAGGTTATGGAATTTGATTAATATTGGCACTAGTATGCTTGGGTACAATGATCGATCATTAGGATGAGTGTGCACACGAGAGTCAAAGTCGCGCGTGGCCTTGGTGGCGTTAAGCCACCAAGGAGGAGTACGGTGATGTAATATTCCACCGAAAATGTTTATATTTTAGTCGGTGATGAGTGAAATCCCATCGACGGGGCGTAAGGATGAGTGGAATCCCCTCCGCGAGAACCGGTGATGAGTGTAATCCCATCGCAGGTAATGGTTATGTTGAAAATGCGTTCCAACATGTTATCCGCGTATTCGAGTCATAGCTAGGTGCCAATATGAGATTGTACATGTATGCCAATATGATATGAAATGTGATTTCTATCATGAATCAATATATGTTGTGGCTAATACATTGAGTTATGTATCATTGTATGTTGAGCTTATGAGTTGTTGAGCATGTCATAATGTTGAATGTATGTTCACGCATTATGTATATTTGGCTCTTGAGATCGGAGGTAAGATCATGCATTCCATCATGGTAGTTGCTCGTGCTTGGACCCTGCATTGTCGAAGGTTTGTTTTATGAGCTTACCCTCACTAAATTTTTATGCTTACTCTCCTTTTTGTTCGACAATGCAGATCAATAGCTTGTGGGTGGCAAGGGCAAGGAAAGGTCTCCAAGTGTTGCTTTTGGTTAGTTCAAGTATGAACTTTAAATTGTAAATTGTAATAGTCAAGCAATGGGATAGGTGTTGTTGATGTGAATGCTTTGTTGCATGTTGATGTTGGTTTGGCCTTTGGATGCTTCGTTTGATTTGTAAACCTTGTTTATGTTGCATGTCTTAAATGATTATATGTTTTGTTGGCTAAGGCATGTAACCTTAAAAGCTATGCACGCTCTCTTGTGGTGAATGTATGATCTCTTGTTTAAATGTTCTACCTTATATTCGTATGTGTGTTGAGTGTGGTTGCAATAGGGTGTATGCCTCTAGAACATGCTTGTAAGGGTTTTGTGCTCCTTAGAGTTGTTTAGGGCTTTTGTGGTTGGTTGGAGGTGTTTAAAGTTGGCTTTGAGGAATTGCAAACAGCCAGTGTTTCGATACGAGCTGGGTTGTTTCGAAACGGGTATGGCTTCAGGGACCCCGTATCAGAACTCGTTTCGATACGGTTTGGCCACTGTGAACCCCTGTTTCGAAACAAGTTTCGGAACACTTTGGCTACTGGAAATCTGAGAGTTTGTCGATATGTTGGGGTTTCGAAACGGGTCAAAGTGTTTCGGAACGGTCAATATCTCGTTGACCACGAGAAGTTGACCGTTGAGGGTGTTTCGGAACGGTTGACCTCCGTTCCGATACGGCCTTCTCGTGTGGACTTGGGGCCGTTGACCAAGTCAAGGTGTTTCGATACATCTTAAGGGTGTTTCAAAATGGCCTGCCTAATAATATAAAATTAGACTGTTTACTTGCTGTTTTGTGTCCAGTCGCATGTCCTTCTCGAATTATTTCTCTGTTGTGTTAACATAGGATTTAAATGTGCCTGTAGAGAAGATTAAATTAAAAAAAAATTAGGGTTGCTAACCGAGGTGGAATCCTTAGCGGGTTTCGCATCGGTTTTCCCCGTGTAGCCTACTCGAACCGGTCAGCCGACCAGACCGGGGCGAGGGGGTTACATTTGTTGGTATCAGAGCCTAAGGTTTCCGAGACCTTGGGCAGGTAAGTGAGGTAAGTTAAGTTGTTGTGTTAAAATTGCACGGTGTTTGCTTGCCATGTAAGCATGTTGCTTGTTATTCGAGTATGCTGTAATGAATGATTGTTTGATTGTGAACGTATGTTGCTTGAAGCATGTTGAGTAGAGTCCCATTGTTGTTTTGATCCGTTAGGCTTGCTTGATTTGATAGTATCACAAAACAGACTAAACTTGATGGATTTTTTTTAAATACAAATGGTTAAATTTATTGAATTATTTTGAATTAAGATCAAATTGATAGAATGTATAAGTTTTGGAAACTAAATATGCTAATAAAAAATATCAAAATAGTGGATGAAATTAAAGTTTGAATACTAAAATGGGAGCAAAAATTCTTTAGGTGTTAACCTTGGAGAAAGAGTCTAGTTCAAGTACCAATTTGGGAGCAAAAATTCTTTAGATACCAATTTTGAGAGAATGAGTTTAGTTCAAGTATCAAATGTATATTTAAGCCAAAATAAAACAAAGACCATATATACTCTCGAAAGTCAAAATGATGAGAACCAATGTGGTTATGCAAAAAATAAAGTTAACTAAAGGTAGTCGTATCTTTTGAAAATAGAGACGGAGTTATAATTAGTGGTTGGGAGGGAAAATATAAATACTTAAAAAATAGAAGACAAATGTATACTTAATCCATTTTTTTAATTTTTTCCCTACATTACAAAGGTAAAAGAAAAATGGGTATTCAGGGGCATAGGCCCCTCTGAGGGGCTTAATGTCTGTTTCTACCCGAATTTTTTAAACTTTCATATATATATATATATATATATATATATATATATATATATATATATATAAATTTACACCTCTCAAAATTTTATAATTTTACATTTTCTCCGTAATTCTTTAACAGTTCACATTCCTCGTATATGATTTTATATCCGGTTTCACCGCGGAGAATTAAAATGGTAGTGGTGGTAGCTGAGCTTAGTTGTTAGTAAGTAGTAAAAAAGATACGCGTTTTGCTAATTGTCTCGTGTGGGTGGTGACTGACTGCTGCTGCTATGCACCGCCCAATCGCCGCGCCAAACAACGCTGGAACAAAGCCCGTAGTAAAAGGAAACAAAATGTCAGCGACTGACTATGTTGACGTTGCTGGATTTGCTTTCGGGGGTTCAACTTTTTAAGCTCACGCCATTGATGCAATCGCAAACTTCCACATTGCACCACGTGTTTGATGAAATGCCAGAAAAAAAATGAGATGACGGTGTGAAAAAAGAACTTCAATAAAAATACGGTAAACTACAATGAAAGTCACTCAATTTGTGTCACCTAATTATTAAAAGTTATATTTGAGTTATTCAATTATAAGTAAGATTATATTTGGGTCACCCAAATATTAAAAGTTACATTTTGGTCACTCGATTATAGGTAAAGTTAACATTTGGGCCACCCTTCATACTTAAAAAATATATCAATTTAGTCATTTTTTCTTCCAAATTACTTGTATACCCTCGTTAACACTAGAATACTTCATTTGAAATCATTAATTAATTATATACACAAACTAATACATACTTTTTAAATATGAAAGGTGACACAAATGTAACATTAGCCATAATTAAGTGATCCAAGTATAACTTTTTAATAATTGAGTGACCCAAATATAACTTAGCCTATAATTAATTGACTTTTGTTGTAATTCACCCAAAATACGGTAAAATAGGCTTTTCGACACCCAATTTCAAATTTAAATGACTGAATATCTTTATTAGTATCTGATTTGGTTTTATGTATAAGGTATAATATTAAAGAAGGTTAATTATATAAATTATCACTGGACTTTATTTTTAGATTTATTTTGGTCATTAAAGTTTTAAAATGTTCAATTTACTCATTTAACTTTAGACATTGAATGTTTTTAGTCACTTCGCCGTTAAATAATTAACGCCATTATGACATAATATACGACACTAAAACGACGTCGTTTTAAAATCTATATAAAAGTTAAAGTTTTTTTATTTTTTCTCTTTCCCTCTTTTATTTTCTCTTATTTTCGTTTCGTACAAGTTAATATTAAGCTTTGGGCCTCCTGCTTTTAAGCATGTAAATGAACTGAACAAACACGAATAAGGGTATGTTCATGTTTGTTCGTTTAATTTTAACTGAATAAATGAACGAGCACGAACAACTAAACGGACATAATTTCTTGTTCGTGTTCATTTGTTAAGAAATGTAGCTTGTTCGTGTTCGTTCGTTAAAATGATAAACGAACACAGACGAACGAACATAAAAGGACATATGTGAATAAATCTAAACGAACACAAACGAATGAATATATGTGAATAAATTTAATTTTTAAATATAATATTTTTATTATGAAAAATAATATATATATATATATATATGAATATATGTGAATAAATTTAAACGAACATAAACGAACAGATTATCGAATGTTCACGAACATAAATAAACGAACGAACCTTTGTTTGTGTTCGTTCATTTAATTAAACGAATAGAAAACTTCGTTCATGTTTGTTCGTTTAATAAATAAACAAATATAAACGAATTTTCCGCCGCACGTTTCACAAACAGTTTGCTAAACGTTTGGTTCGTTTACTGCCTAACCTGCTTTGCTGGCCTGTTCTGCTGATATAATGCTTACTGAATCTTGACCCGTGCATTCATTAACATCGTCGTCTGCTTTCATGGGATCAAAAGAATCCATGCGATCAGTTTTCCCAATATTCGTCCTATCAATTGGAACTTGAATCCTTAATTCCTATTCGCCCCGAAACCCTCAGTTTCCTTCTCATGATTAGGGTGTGCATTCGGTTAATCGACTGAATTGAATTATCCAAAATTTATTAATTATTTTTTTATTTTAAATGATAATCGAACCGAACTTTTATAAAAAAATTTAACCGAACCGAAAAAAGTTTGGTTAATTCAGTCGGTTTTTGAATTAACCTAAATTTGTTATAATTTTTTGGTAAATTACACGAATGATCACTAAACTATTCTAAAATGATCTTTTTAGTCATTAAGCTTTCAGAAGTTACAAAACAATCATTAAACTTGTCGAACTATTACAAAATGGCCATTGGCTCATTGCACGTTATAAATTATTGATAAATTTTGAAAACTTTAATGACCATTTTGTAATCAATCAATAAATTTAATGATCATTTTGTGTTAATTAAATAAAGTTTAATGACTGTTTTATAATATATTAAAAAAATTAATGATTATTTTATAAAATTTAAAAGTTTAGAGACCAAAAATAAATATATGTAATATTTAGTATATAATAATTTTGGTTAATTTGGTTAACTAACTGGTTTCAAATCAAAATAACCGATAACCAAAATGTAAAAAAAAATATTAACTGTTAACCGATCTTGCCTAAAATTAACTGACCAAATTAACCGAAAAATTCAATTTGATCGATTAGTTCGGTTAAAACCGAATAATGCACAGCACGAGTCATGGCACTAAATAATCTCATGAACAGCGAATTCCTGCATTTAGCTTTTCATTTCATCATTAATTTTATTGGATTATTTCACAAGATCTCAGTAACAGTGAAATTCCTGCTATAACATTTTGAATCCTGATTTAAAAAGCCTTTTTAGAGAAATAAATTATTTTTTCTTTCTTTTATCTGAATCGTCAGTTTAGCATATACTTTTACTTTTTTTTCTAACATTGTGGTTTTCTATATTTTTTTACCATTTTTATGCTAATAACAGTTTTGAAAACAATGACGAAAGAAATTGAAACCCTGAAAGAAAAAAAGACATTTTTTTTGAAATAATAATGTTGGCTATGTTAGAAGAACAAAGGTCCAAAGGCAATACAATAAGCAAAAGACAACACACCTGAACCACATAAAAGCAAAGTCAAAAGAAAATAAGCAATAGTAAAGAAAGCAAAGTCAAAAGAAAGACAAATCTTATGCTGGTGACTTCTACCTCCAATTGAAAATGATTTTAGTTCTCTACATTTTAAATTTTTATCAATTTGACTGTAAACATACATGATCGAAAATTTGTATATAACCCCATATCTGATGATGCAATGCTAAGCTTCTTCAAATTAAATTGTCATGAGGAAAAATGGTCAAAATGGAAAATATAACAAGGTGGGTCGGGTTGCACTTTTGAATCACTGAGGTAGAATATTCTATATAACCACACCAGCAGATTATCCGAGGGAAGGGAGACGAGAGAGGGATTTTAAAGATTAAAAATATAATATATAAAATTCAGTGAGTAAATTGAATGTTTTGAAAGTTTACTGACCGAAATAGGTCTGAAAGCAAAGTTCAGTGATGATTTATGTCACTTACTCTATTAAAAAATATTTTTATCATTTGATTGAATTGATAATTTTGTCTTTTAGTTTTTATACGACATATACACTGATATAATAGTGTCATATTGACATATGTGTTGACTTTACAGAATAACACATCGGTCAAAAAATAATTTTATAAAATTGTATAAAATATGAATTATTTTTTGATGACGTGTCATTTTGTCAAGTCATTTTAAATTGCTTATCGTTAGTTGACTGACAGTTTTCATGCACGAAGGGACTATTTTGACCCAAAATAAAACGTTGAGGGTTAAAATACTTTAAAAAAATATTCCAAAATCACTATTTAGTCAAACAATGTGATATTTTTTAGCAATATTCCTATGTAAAAATACACACTTATGACAATGTATGTTTTATTTTTAGTTCTTATTAAATTCATGCCTATTTTATAAATAAAATTGTTCGAAATTGATCTTCTAAAAACAATATTTTTTTTCATTTTGACCATTCTAGAGACTATTTTAAATTATGCTAATTAATTTTACTTATCCTTAATACCATGGAGATTGCTTTATTTTATTTTATTCATTTCTAATAATAGTAATAATAGAGGAAAATTTTGATACACAAGCCTACATATACACTATAAAATTCAAATTTTAAATTCCTAATTCTAACCCTAAAAACCTAAACTCAAACTCCTAAAATCTAAACTCTAAATTCTAAACCTTAAACTTCTAAACTAAATCTCTAACCCTTAAACTTAAAAAATTCGTATAAATTAATATTCACATGAGCTGTGTCTCAAAAAAATTTCCATAATAATAACAATATGATTAGTCCTGCATCAGCTGGATGCATAGGCACATGAAAATTACAATTATTTTAACAAAATAATGACAAGGTTCAAAGATTTTCCAGCAGTTCTACACTTTCTAAACTGGCTTTGTTTTTAACCTCGCTGCTCTGTATTTTTATTTTTATTTTTTACTTTTAGGGTTAATAAAAAATCTTTTTTTTAATATTCCAAATATCCACTAAAGCAAGTCGGAGTAATTAATCTTTAACATTCTGTTGGCCCATATTGAGTATAAACGCTGATCACAAGTTTTAAAAATGTTTCATGATCCACCCATAATTTCAACGTTCAAAGCACAAGCAGAGGAGATTGTCAATAAGCAAAAGCAATAGTAAATTGCCAACAGAAAAGCAGGGTTCATAAAGCTCGAAAAAAAAGGCAAGGACTACAATGGTGCATATCCAGGGTTCTTGGATCGTCAAAACGATATACATTCTAAAGCTATCGCCATTCTTCGAAAGCATATCGGAGAAGCTAATGCTTATGGAGATCGGTGGTTGAATCACATCGACCGTTAAAAGCCACGTATGGTATGGAACTTGAATTCACATCGAATCATCAGAGTCATCCGACTCGGATCCGTCAGGCTCCCCAGCGTTGCCACCAGTATCTGGAACTTCAAGCTTTGCGGCAGCTGTGGGTGGAGCTTTCTTACTCGTGTTACGAGCATTCTCATCACCAGCTTCACCTTGGCCGTTGACATCAGCATGTAAACCATGATTAAGACATAAAAACAACCATATCAAGAATACACAAATCATGCAATCTAGAACTCAAGACTGGACCAAACTATACGATTTGGTTTCTTAACCTTATCCGATCTGCAACAACGCTGAAATGAGATGTTTCAAAGATAATAAGAACTAAAGAATGCAGCAATTTCCCAAAGATAATAATAACTAAAGAAATGATACTGAAACTAGATGTATCAAAAGGATATCAAGATTTTCAACTGTCCCTCCAGACATGATGTTCACCAAGTCTTTTTCAACTCGCTGTACAAGCTCCGGCTGCAATGATAGACGCGGTCAAAGCGTAGTTGTTTCTTAGCTCTTACCAAAATATGGTAGCTACATATAATATGAAGTTATAACTCAAAAGGATATTGGAAATATGAGGTTATGTTTGTATTCTACATAGTCCGAGACAGTTTTCTTTTTCTAAAGTGCATGAATAAAAGGACTTTAGCGAAAAGCAAGTGTATTGATACATTTAGATCTGGCTCCCTTCGGAATCTTCGCTTCCGAGCATCCCTCATTGGAGGGTTTAGACCATGTCTGTATTCCACTACATCCGGAGAAGCTTCTCCGGACTCTCTGACCAAAATCATCTATAACAATGACGACAGTTAATATGACCGTACCAAAAAGTGAAGCCATCATGCATGACTGCATCCAAATAAAACAAAAAATAGCAAGTACCGTACTTGACCAATATCAGATGTTTTAACTAATGCATTGTCATCGTAAGTTTTGTACGATTCAACAACACAAGGTAGATCTAAGAGTGATGCGGGGAAACGTTCATTGCCAAGGACAAATGTGCCGGTCCGCCCATCTTCTGAAAAGTAATGAGAATCTTAATGTTCATAAATATCCTATGATTCCAACAAATAACATCGATGATGTGAATAATAGACGTGCAATCTTTACTTTTGGTAAACACTTATCACTCAACACATCTCAACCTCACTAGATAAATCCTAAACCCTATTTCTCCAAGTGTATAACCAAGTGAAATCCTCACCAGAAAATTCCAAATCCAGTGATTTGTCCTCGGAAGACGAAGCATTTTCACTTAAAAGGAGATTTATGCGCTCGGCAACAGAAGGTGGAACTCTAAGAACGAATTGCTCATCCATGCCTGCTAAATGAAATGAAACATAGGAAATAAGAAAGATCAACATATTCCAAGTCAACCATCAATATCGAAACTAATGCTAAACCTAGAAACACAATACACCATACAATCATAACAATTAAGGTAGAGGCGTCAAGCTAATCACACAACTTCAAAACCAAGATCATCCGAAAAGTTCTATAAGCTAAACAATAGGTTTTCAGCAATCTGTAAAATTATAGGATGCTCTTCTCATTCCAAAGACAAATCTGCCCGTCTCGAATGACAGACGGAAAATCGTACAAATCGGCAAAGGTCATCCATCATCCATTTTAGTATCATCTTTAGATCAACAAAGTCATTCCGAGATCCTAACACCGAAACTGCATTCTTCAAAATTCTGTGCTACTCAGCAACATAAGCCTCTATATGGGGATATGTGAATCAATTACGAGATTGCAACTTCAAATCAACAAAAATTCTTTTTTCCCTGTTCATATTTCCACAATTTACATGAACAATACTAGCGTTTTCAACGATGAAAGCACCGAAACTGCATTCTTCAAACCAATTCGGTAACAAAAAAATGAAAATTGAGTAATTGATTAAGGCAATAGTTATGGAAAGGCACTTGAATATCATAAGGGATTAAAAGCAGAAAAATTGAAATACCCAATCCGGTTGGAGCCTTGTACCCGCGATTCTCACCCCCTTATTCCACGAAAAACACCGCAGAGAGAAAATTGTCTGTTAATGTTTAAAGAGAGAAGTAAAAAAGATCCAAAATTTAACATAAACAATCAATACCCAGAAGCGAAATCTAAAAATTAAGCGAAGAAGAGTTGAGAAATCCAGCAAGCAAGATGGCGATGAATTGCTAAACTAGAAAATTGATTTTTCCATATAAATATATTCTATTTACATGCTTACTGCTTAGTAAAAAAATATTTTTTAACATCTGTCAAAAGAATAAAAATAAAAACTATTTTTAATCGTTTTTATAATTATCGATTTACGATCTATTAATTACTTATTTTGAATTGAATATTATAAAAAAATATTATGTTGTAATTCGTTACTTTCTCAACTTAATTTACCTCGCATAACATACGATTCGAATCTTTCTTTTACTTAGACTTAACATCTATCTAATTTTATGTTCATAAAAAAACATATATCTCATTTATGCTAGAACAACAAATAATTAGGGGTAAATTATATTAAATACCATTAAACTTTTGGGCGTATATCGGTTCTATTACTAAACTAAAAATAATATTATTTTAAAATTAAATTTTAGTTTATGTTTGGCTAAAGGGATTATTTTGCTTTTGAGTTTGAACTAAATTAACAATGTTACCCTTCGTGTGAAAATACGTTCAATTAGGTCCTCTAGTTTGCACATTACATCAAATTAGCCACTCACCCACATTGACCGTTATAGTTAGGGATGTAAAAACAGGTAATCGGATGGGTTTCAGGTCGGGTACTGTCAGGTCGGGTAAAATCGGGTACAGGTCATTTCAGGTCATTTTTTTATTTTGACTCGACTCGGGTCGGGTGCGGGTCCATTTCAGGTCGGGTCCATTTCAGATCGGGTCCATTTCAGGTCGGGTCCATTTCAGGTCGGGTCCATTTCAGGTCGGGTCAAAACGGGTCGGGTCTGAAGCAGATAATTGACAGGTTAAATCGGGTTCGGATACACTTCAGGTCGGGTCCATTTCAGGTCGGGTCCATTTCAGGTCGGGTCCGTTTCAGGTCGGGTCTATTTCAGGTCGGGTCCATTTCAGGTCGGGTTCATTTCAGGTCGGTTGCATTTCAGGTCGGGTGCATTTCAGGTCGGGTAGTTTCAGGTCGGGTAATTCAGGTCGGGGTATTTTTAGGATTGAAATTCGTATTGAGTTTGAGTTCGGTACAACCGTATAAGTAGTCGATAGACTTTAGGTTGGCCTTCGTCAATCGTCATTGATTTGGAGTTAATTATTTAAAGTCATATCAAATTAAAATTATAAAACATTGGAGTAATTAAAAAATACTGAAAATGGGTCAATTTGGATTAAAAATAAATTTTCACGGATTATAATGAACAAAAATGTCAAATTAAATTTATAAAACATTAGACAAATTTAAAAGAAAACAATGAAAATGAGTCAATTTGGAATAAAAAAATTTTTTTGGAGACTATAATGAACAAAAATATCAAATTAAAAGTATAAAAATTAGAGTAATTAAAAAAACAATAAGTAGATGTCAATTTAGAATAAAAATAAAGTTTTATGGTCTAGAATGAACAAAATTTCAAATTAAAATTATAAAACATGATGAATTAAAATATATATAGGGGCCAATATGGAATTAAAATAAAGTTAAGGGACTAGAATGAAGAAAATATCAAATTAAAATAATAAAACATTTGACAAATTAAAAAAATAAATGTGGGTCAATTTGGAATAAAAATAAAGTATGAGGGTCTAGAAGATGAAAATATCAAATTAAAATTATAAAACATTGGACGAATTAAAAAAAAACAATGAATAGGGGTCAATTTGGAATTGAAATAAAGTTAAAGGGACTAGAATGAACAAAGTACAAATTAAAATTATAAAACATCAGACGAAATAAAAAATAATAAATAAGGGTCAATTTGGAATTAAACTAAAGTTTAGGGGACTAGAATGAATAAAATATCAAATTAAAATTATAAAACATCGGAATAATTTAAAAAATAAAAAAATGGTCAATTTGGAATACAAATACAATTTTAAAGATTAAAATGAACAAAATGTCAAGTAAAATTATATATTATTGGACTATTTAAAAAAACAATTAGTAGGGGTTAATTTGGAATAGAAATGAAGTTTTAAGGGCTATAATGAATAGAAATATCAAATTAAAATTATAAAATATTGGACGATTCAAGGTTTAGGGTTTAGGTTTTAGGGAAATTTTATTAATGGTTTAGAATTCATACATAGATAGATACATATATACTTGCATACATTATGATTTAGGGTATATGGTGTAGGGTTTAGGGAAATTCATCAAGGGTTTAGGGTTCATACATAGATAAGTACATATATACATACATACATTAGGGTTTATGATTTTTAGCGTTTATGGTTCTAGATTAAGAGAAAATTTATTAACGGTTTAGGGTTGACACATTTACCCCTAAACCTTAAACTAATCTCATAAACCCAAATCTTATAATCAACCCTTAAATCTTATAATCACTAATAATTATAGTACAAGCATAATCCCCTAATCCTTAAACTAATCTCATAACCCCAAATAATTAAATTGACACATTTACCCCTAAACGCCAAACATGAATATCTAAATCTTACAGACACTATTCACTAATAATTAGAGTGCAAGCCTAATCACATAATCCCTAAACTAATCTCATAGCCCCAAACAATCAACTTGACACACTTACCCTTAAACCCTAAACATAAACCCATAAATCTAACAAACAAAATAAATTGAAACATAAAAGGACAAATCTAAAAATAAATTAAAACTAAATTATTAATTAGAGCCCAAATCACAAATGAATAAAATTATTAAACCTAATTACTTACCAAATCTTTATACGAGGACCAAATCAAATTTAAAGCAAACCAAAAAGTTTAATAGTTAATTAATTTATGAAGCATGGCCTAATTAAATAAAATTTAAAGAAACTAAACCAAAAGTTAAGATTAAAAAAATAAACTAAAATCTAAACTCTAACCATCTAATTAAGGAAGGACCTAAAAAATAATTAACCCCTAAATAAAAAAAATCTCACTTCCACTCTTAATTTGATTTTATATTGGCGGCAAATCCCCCCACCCACCCACCCCACATTTGATCCAGCGGCAAAATCAAAATCCCCCCGCCACCCCACATTTGATCTAGCGGCAAAACAAAATCCCCCACTTTGATCTACCCGCAAAATCAAATTTCCCTCCCCTAATTTTCTATCAATCAAAAAAACTTCCCCCATTAATTCAAAAAAATATTCTCCTAAACTAAAAAAATATTTTTTTATTATTTTAATAGTTATAATTAAATTTTTTAATAAAAGATTTTTTAAATTTAATGATCACAATTAATAAATTAATTTAAATAACTTATTTTAAATTCATCCATCACAACTTATTAATTTAATAAAACTTTTAAATTTTTAATATTTTTAATAAAATAAATTTAAATATGTTAATTTCTATTAAACTTCACAAATAATTTATATTAAACGAGTTAGTATTAAATTAATTTAATAAATTATTACTTTACATTTATCAACACTTTAAATTTATAAAATCATAGACTTCTTCAACTATATATCAGGTAAATATCAAGTCAGATCAATATCAGTTCAGGTTAAAATAGGTCGGGTTCAAAGCAGGTCGGGTCAATTAACAGGTCGGGTTCAAAACAGGTCGGGTCCAAAACAGGTCGGGTTCAAAACAGGTCGGGTTCAAAACAAGTCGGGTCCAAAATAGGTCGGGTTCAAAACAGGTCGGGTAATATCGGATATCGGGTCAATTCAGTCGGGTAAAATCGGTTATCTGCCAGGTCGGCTTCGGGTTCGGGTTCGTTTCAGTCGGGCGCAGGTCGGGTTTCAGGTCCACAGTAACAGGTCCAATTCGGGTTCGGGTCGTTTTCAGTCGGACGCAGGTCGGGTTCGGTCACAACAGTAACCAATCGAATTCAGGTTCGGGTCAACAACAGTCGGTTACAGATCGGGTTCGGGTCATTAAATTTTCAGGTCAAATCAGGTTCTGACTCGAGTAAGTTTCAGTCGAGTTTTCAGGTCGGGTCAGCTTTTTACATCCCTAGTTATAGTGCTGATGTGGCATTTAACGGTGCTAACATAGCAGTTAACTATGCTAACGTGGCAATGCATGTGTGATGATGACGTGATAAAGGGGCTGAATTAATTTTTTAAAACGAATTTGAGGCTATAATTAAATTTTTGGTCGAGTTTAGGGACAAAGTTCATTTCATTGAAATTTTGATGACTTATTTAATATTTAAGCTAAAAAATAAGAAATTATTAAAATTTTAAAAATAGATAAATAATTCGTTTAAATTTTAAGTTAATTTAATCGATTAATTTAATTTTTCAATAAAATTAGATAAATAATTAGTTTCTCAAGTTAAACTTTTATAAATGAAATATATGAAAATCGATTAAAAATTGATGAAAATATCTTTTAGATTACTGGTAATTTTAAAATAAGCAAAGTGAGAACTCTTACAAAAAATCAAAATATTTTTTAATTTAAAAAAACTCATAAACTTAATAAAAATAAATAAAATATTTTAAAAATTATTATAAAAAATTAAAATGTAATAGAGATTAATATGATAAATTAAAATAGAAATTAAAAATGTTTATAAAGTATTAAAAATCGAACACTTTCATCGAAAATGTCTTTGACTTCGTCAATCTGAGTATTAGCATTCGTTGAACAAATTTTTGATAGAATCAACATTGTATTAAAGTAACAATAAAACTCAATTTCTTTCGCTTTTTTTACATCAAAATGATGCTCATTAATATTTGACGTAGAAAAACAAATAATTTTTTATATACTTTAATACAAGGATAATTTCATTAAAAATATTCTCAAAGATATTAGTAGGCTTAGCATAGTTAGAAACAGTTGAAGAATGAAACTTTTTCGATAGTTTATAAATATTTTAAAACTTTGAGTTTTTATATTTATAAATTTTCATATTTTCAATTTTATGTTTTTTACTTATTTTTTAAATTTATTATAGTATTTTTATTTTTTTAATATTTTATGAGTATTTAATTATTATTAAAATATTTTTATTTTTTATTAATTTATTTTTTTGGCTTAAAATTTAAGTAGGTTATAGAACTTTCAATTAAAATGAATTATGTCTCTGAACTCGATAAAAAATTCAATTATGCCCTCAAATTCGGTTTAAAAATTTAATTCAATCATTCTGTCACGTCATCATCACGCATGCACTGTCACATCAACACCGTGAACCGCCACACCAGCATAGTTGACTGTCACATCAACATTGTAACAGTTAACGTTGATCAATGGGCTAATTTGTTGCAATGTGCAAACTGAATGACCTAATTAAACGTGTTTCCGCACGAAGGGTGACATTGTTAATTTAGGTCGTACTCGGGGGCAAAATAACTCATTTAGCCTGTATGTTACAATTATATGACTAGACTGTTAAGATCCATTTACTTCATCACAAGTCAACCACTAAAATTCATCCACCTCATTGATTTTAGTAGTCCAATAATATAATTGAAGTTTAAGCTAAATTAGTCAACTTACATAAAAACTTCGGGCTGAAGTGGATAAATGTTTGAGTAAAGTACGCAAATGGTCATTAAACTATACCTGAAAAAGTTAAATAGTAACTAAACTTTTAAAAATTACAAAATGACAATTAAATTTTATGTTTTGTTACAAAATGATAATTGTGTCGTTAAGGAGGCAACATGGTTGTTAAAATTTTTTGTATAATAGCATGTTTAGTCCTCTATAGTTACACATTCAATCAATTTAGTCATAATTCAAATAAATACATTTAACCTTCAATTTTTACACATTGTTATAATAACATGATACAAAGTCCTACTAATCTCAACTTTAACAAAATAATGTGTCATTCCACCTATGATCATCTCTTAGTAAATAATGAATTTAATCAAACTTTGAAAATAAAACTCGATTCAATTTATATAAAAGTTTGAGCTCTAAATTTTTGGTAAACTCGAACTTAAACTTCTTACGGTTTGGATTTAACTAGTTCCAACTATAACCCTAACTCTATATTTCAAATTTAAAATTCTAAAATGAAGTTTCAACGAATTTTTTTTGAATAATTTATGCATGTGTTTGTTTATTTATATTACTTAAATGGAATGACTTGAAACATCGGCTGTTGAATTTTATATGGGTTTGTGAGTAAAGTTAGGAAAAAACACAACATTTTGCATATCATGACTAAATTATAACAATGTGTAAAAATTTAGGGTTAAGTTGAAATAATTTCAAAATATTAAGGTTTAATTTTTTTTAGAATTAGGACTAAATTATAACAATGTATAAAAACTGAGGGTTAAATTTATTCAATTTATTCGAATTATGACTAAATTGATTGAATGTGTAACTATAAAGGACTAAACATGCTATTATACAAAAAATTTTAACAGCCATGTTACCTCTTTAATGGCACAATTACCATTTTGTAACAAAACATAAAATTTAATTGTCATTTTGTAGTTTTTGAAAGTTTGATTACTATTTTATTTTTATCTTTTTTGGTATAGTTTAGTAACCATTTGTGTACTTTACCCTAAATATTTTTGAAAGTGATAAAATACAAGAGTTGTGGTTGGAAAACCAAATTGAATAAAATACAAAATTAAGAGACTAAACGAGGTGTCGGATTTATGTATGTGTTAGCACGAATATGTTAAAAAATGCATTTAGATAGAAAAAGACAAATATTGGTCAATTGTATGGAAAATGTTCTCAGCATCCTTCTACAGATCTCTCGACTCTCAAAAACTAATTAAAATCAATGAAAATAAATAAATGAAGAGTCGACATTGTCTGCTGGAAATGGTACATATGCCTCTTAACGGAGTGTTGCCGCCGGCTCTTCGGCCATGGAAGCTCAAGCATGATTCAAGGAAGCAACTCTTACCATGGATTCTCATCAGTGATCGGTCTTATAAAATGGCTTCGCTGCCACCCACCATTGTGAACTACAAATCTTAAACCTTAAAATTTGAAAAATCCCGTTGACAGGGACCAGCTGCTGGAGACTCGTCGATTAGATGACGGTTTGTTTTAAAGGAAGTAGTCAGGCGTCCTCCGGGTCACATCTGGCTCTCCTCTCCTCGGAGCTGGCTCAAACTGCTTGAACAGAATAGTTGTTAATGCTTATGTAAACATGTACATACGAGTGTTTATACATATGCACAACGTAAATAGCTCGATCTGGATGCAGGGTGGAATGTATATGCAAGAGAACAACTTTACCTGAATGAATGTATGACCCTGGCAGTCGTCAACTTCCAAGATGGAAGCCATGTTTCCACATCGATAACAATAATTAGGAGCGCTAAATATAGTAACAACCTTTTGTTCCTGTGGAAGAAATGATACCAGTTACACAAATCTCGATATCGGATATCATGATGAAGGATCGAATCAGGTGAAGTACTTACATGACCCCAATTGTATCCTTCCATGACCAGCTGATGAGCCCTAGCAATCAGCTTCAAATTGTTTGTATGGTTAAATTGCTCGGATATGTCCTGAAGACATCGTTGAAGTTATGAGGGAAGATAAAAATATGTCTTTGACCATTTCCGAGAAATAGAGAGGATTAAAAAACAAAACAAAAAAAAAGGAAAGCAAAAAGTATTATACTTGGCCAAAGGTATATCCAGCACCCCTTGGAGAAATACCCCAACCGCAACGATCATCAGGGTCAGACCACAAAAGATCGCACATGGGACCCTCATGAGGGACTTCTTGAACACGGTCAAAGTTGCGTATACTATCCAGTGTTTCAATGGATGGAGACAACCCACCATGGAGACAGAAAATTTCAGATTCAACCTTCAAAACAGAAGAAACCCAGCAGTTAAGAACCATTAATAAAAACCACAGAAAAAATAATTGCTGTGACAGATTTCTGGTGTTAAAACTAACAAACTAAATCAAAAGTTGGAGCAACATCATTAACCCAGCTTAGGTCAAACATAATATACGTAAATATACCACTTTATAAAAGTTTTGCATCTCGTTGAGAACATTGCGGAAATAGAAACAATCAACCGGTGACGGTCCGTGGTACAGAGTGTCTAACCACTAAAAGCACACCCTAACAACCTAATCTTAAGTATCTACACAATATAAAACATTACAGAAGGTCATTCGAAACAAGACTAAACAATAAATACTAACCAATGCTGTTAGTGGAAAATAATCAAACAGATCAGTAAAGATCTTCCAAACGTTGGCACTGCCATACCTGAAGATGGAGAAGAAAAAAACCTTCAAATACCAAAAAAAAAATAATTACAGAGAAGCTTGCTACTACTAATAATAATAACCATAGGACCAGTGTGTGTATACATAATAGTGTAACAGAGAATGTAGTTCTATTAAAATGTTTTTGTAGAAGTAATCCACTTTTAGTTTCAGAACAACAATGACATGTTAAGAAAATTCTGTTTGCTGGCACCAAAAACTCCAGAACCCTTTAAATTAGGTAATTGCATGCAAAACAAGCCTGTTTACATATTATATCCCATTGCTCCACCAATAATATTGGCAAAATGGCATAACCTACTTTCAGATTCGACGTTTAAGCTAGTTCATTGCCCACTTGTCTCATTAAATAATGGACATGCCACCCTATCAAAGCTTACATGAAACTTCCTTTGTGTTAAAAATGAATAAAATGTCATACATCTAAACCAAACTAATACTACTTTAAATAATTCTCACGTATTATTGATGAAAAGATAGAACAGGGAGGAAAGATCACAAGGAATAGTTTGCATTCGAAATAAAGAAAGTCCAACCACAATCTAAACTTTCAAAATTGATGTATATTGGCATTGGCAATAATAAACCTATACAAAGATTCTAAGATACTCACTTCCTTAGGCACTCATCATAAAACCCATACACTTGAGTAATCTGCATTTTAAACAAAAACAATTATCAGATTTTAAATTATATATATCTTACCGGATAAACAAGTTTCAAAGAACAGATAATGATGATGACAATTTATTTTTCCTACACACATAACAGTTTATAAAAAGAACATTGACAAATTATTCCTGATTAATAAGCTCTCACAAGCAATTGAAGACTGAAATCACGAACAATCATTTAGAAATAAAGCATACCTGACGGCTCTCATGATTTCCCCTCAAGATAGTTATCCGTTGGGGGTACCGCACTTTGAGTGCTACCAAAAGCTGAACAAAATTCAATCACACGTAAATCATGAGTTACATCCACAACCAAACATAATTGACTATAATTAATTAAGGCCGATGTGAAACATAACCAAGAAAAGGGTTGATATGCTTAGGTTTCATACGCAGAACTATTACTAGTAAAAAGAACATAAACAGGGAAAAGAAAAACTAAACAGTCCAGGTGAAACATCTAAAAAGCTGGAAATCAAAGATAGAAACTCATACTTACTGTTACGGTTTCAACTGAATAGTAACCACGATCAACATAATCTCCCATGAACAAGTAATTTGTATCTGGACACTGTTCAGAAAATTTGCAGCAAAACTAAATGTTAAAAATAAAAAATCACTAAAACATAGTGCCAGTTCATTTAACCCAATCCCACAAAATATGGAAATCTATTGCACATAATTAGAATTGGATGCGCATGATACTTGTTATTGTGATATATGAATGTCTGTTGAAGACCAGACAGAACAATATACTGCATGCATTGCAAATAGTTCCCCACAGTTAGCATCACATTTAAACCACGGCTCCACAACCTAAACCAGAAAAATTACCTTCCCTCCAATTCGAAAAAGCTCTGCAAGATCATGAAACTGCCCATGAATATCACCACATATTGTAACAGGACTCTTAACAGGCTGTCTTGCACCAAACACAAAAACATTCAAATCATAATCAGTCTATCAACCATAGAGCAAACCGATTATTCTTTTTGCACCTTATCAGTCATCATATAAAGAAGGCAGAAAAACAAAACTTTATCAGAATAAGAAAATAGAAAAAATAAATATGTACTAGACCAACTAATTTTAACCATATATTTAAGGGAAAATGTATTAGGAAACTCAAATGTGGAAAACATTATCTTGAGATAGAACTAATAGAAACAGAATAAAAGTGAGTGTTGGCAGGTAGTGGATGATAAGGCACACCTGAACATTGCTTTCATCCATCAGTATCTCCTTAGCCTTATCGCATAACACCCTAACCTGATTCATAAAGACATTCAGAATAAGATCAGGTAACAGTAACTTCAAAAGAAAACTTATTATCACTTACAAGAGGGGTGAGTAACAACGAGTTCTAGTAAGCAATAATTCTCTTAGCATAAGGAAATGTTAAGTCCACTTCACTGCTAAATATATTAAGAAGATCAAGCATTGATAATATTATTACACTCTACCATGAAGTTCCCCCACACTTCCGTCACAACATGTAGAAAAAGACACATAAATTTTCTTCTTTTCTTGATTGTTAATGCATCTGAGTTATGAAGTAAAGATAAAAGATTGAAGAAGCAAAAAAGAAGCCCACAACCATGTCTGTTGCCTTTCAAAGTGTATGCATAGGCACAATAGGCATGTGAGTCGATAAAGGTTTTCTTTCAGATTGAAGAAAACTATCCAAATAAGATGCAAGTTAGAAGCAAGCAAGAAAGAAATTCATAACAATCCAAATTATTGCACCTTGTCCTTTTAAGACCACCCAATTTGTGCCAAAATGGCTACTTTTGGAGGTAGATAAGCAAGGATGACCAAATATATCAAAAGACACAGCTGATAACCACGAACTTGCATTTGTCAATGCAATTAAGTGCAAGTCTCAAAACCAATTTCTTAGCTAATTGTCAACAGCTACTACTACTACTAAACCTCCAATAACAATACTTTTATCTAGGGCGATGGAAGAAACAAGAATAAAGAAATCAAATTACTACTACAAATACTAAACCTCCAATTCCGGAAAACTGTACATTCGTCTAGGGAAATGAAAACCAAGCAAGAACACGGAGAAACATAATGGATCAGTTAAAGAAAGGAAATAAAAAATTTGAGTCCAAAAGGATCCAATATCTAGAAAATAAAATAGATCTGATCCAACATCCAGAAAATACTAAAGCAAAAATGGATCGGTAGCAAAAAAGAGACTGAGATCAAGAAATGAAACAATAAATTCCAAACAGATCCGTTTTCAACCAATTAGAATGTGAAAAGTGAACAACCAATACCTCTTGCTCCGATAAGGGCTTGCACTGCATCAGCTGCGCAATCTGCTCGTCAAGGTTCCCATGCGAGTTAGAATCCACCGAAGACCCCATCTTCCTTCTACTCTAACCCTAGATTCCGAAATTTCCCCCAAAATTAGTATAAAATCTAAAGAGGTTTTCTACTTTTCTGGGGAAAAAGAAATGAAGCGTAGGTGAAGAGCCCAATGCTTTTTGTTTGAGAGAGACGGGGCTCTTTGCTTTTCTCTCTTTTTTGTTTCCAATACTTTCTTGGGTAAAGTAAACAAATGGGTCACTAAACTATCTATATAAATACAAAATGATAATTAAATTTTTAAATATTACACAATAGGTGTTAAATTTTAGTTTTTGTTATAAAATAGTCACTAAGCCATTAACTATCGTTAATTGAGTGACGTGACGGTTACAAAAATTTGAATAATATAATATTTAATTTTCCATATTGACACATTTAATCAATTTGTTCCTAATTTAACCATATTATTGATGTCTAAATTGATTGAATGTGTAAATATTGAGGATTAAATATGTTATATAAATTTTTGTAAGTGTCATGTCTCTCAGTTAACGACAATTAACAGTCCAGTGACCATTTTATAATAAAAATTAAAATTTAATGAGCATTATATAATTTTTGAAAGCTTGGTGACCATTTTATACTTTTAGGGATAATTTAGTGACCATCTTATATGTACTTACCCTACTGGCATTTACTTCTTTATTTATTTCTTGAGAGTTCATTGGTTAATTATTACACATTTGTATAATAATAATTAAATTAAATATTATAGTTTTTTATAATTTATTGTCAAAATAGTTTTTAAATTTTATAACAGCAACTAGTTTGTTGGATAAAGAAAATAAAATTATAATAAGAAATCACAAAAACAAGAGTAGATTGGTCACATTAATCGATTTAGTGGCTAACGATACTTAGGGTCCATTTGATTCTAGAGAATAGAGTCTGTTTTCGTTTTTATTTTTTTGAAAATTAGTAAATAATTTTTTAAAAAATAAAAACAAATAAGTGAAAATTTGAAAACATAAAAAAGATGTTTTTGTTGTGAATAAAATAAAGAAGAACAATAATAAGAATGGAAGAACAAAGAGATGAAAGAAAGAGGGAGATTTATATTATTCTTGTAACCCTCTCGTCCCGGTCCGGACGCTTGACCGGTCCGAGTGGGTCACACGGGGAAAACTGAAGCGAAACCCGTTAAGGTTCCACCTCGGTTAGCAACCCTAAAAAAATTTCTTTTTGTTTAATCTTCTCTAAAGGCACGTTTGCAATCCTATGTGATCACGACAGTGGAATAAATCAAGAATGACATGCGACCGGACTCAAATCAACAAGTAAACATCCAAATTTTAAGTTATTAAGCAGGTTGTTTCGAAACACACAAGAGGTGTATCGAAACGCCTTAACTTGGTCAACGGCCCAAAGACCACACGAGAAGGTCGTATTGGAACGGAGGTCAACCGTTCCGAAACACCCCCAACGGTCAACTTCTCGTGGTCAACGACATATTGACCGTTTCGAAACACTAAAGCTCGTTTCGATACGTTAATTTATCGTCAATTTCTCAGAATTCCAGTAGCAAAAATGTATCGAAACGGCCCCTAGGTGTATCGAAACGCCCGACCGAAAACAAAGGGACCATATCGAAACGGGGTTGACCGTTTCGAAACGCCCTCTGTCAACAAACTGGTTTTAGCTGGTTTATGGCACATGGATGTCCCTAAACCTCCTCTAAAACCTCAAACAACACAGTAACATCAAACCTAAGGCAAACCCAACATAACAAGCATGCTTAACACATCAAACACAACAAGGCTAAACATTAAAGGAACCAACATCATAAGAACCATACATCCATGCATAACATTTAAAAGGTAATAAGCTTCAACAAGGCCAACACTTAGGCAAAATAAGATAGGTAAAGCCCAACATGGTTTACAAGCAACATGGCATTCAAATCCAAACCATCAAAGCATATAAAAGGAGTCTAGCATGCTCCTAACAACAACATCAACACACTTCAAAAGCATCATAACACGAATACATGTCCCATTGCTTGACCATTACATTATAACTAAAAACCATACTTGATAGCTAGGCTTAGCACCACAAAGCACACACACTTGGAGGCCCCTTCTTGCACAAGCAACCCACGAGCTAATAATCTGTAATGTCGAACAAGAAAGAGAGCGTAAGCATAAAGCTTAGTGAGGGTAAGCTCAATTAAAACAAACATCGACAATGCAGGGTCCAAGCACGATCTCAACCGAGGTAAATGCATGATCTTACCTTCGACCCTCAAGAGCCAAAATGTCAATGATGCATGAACAATATCCAATAGAATGCCATGCTCAACAAACTCATTTCACAACATATGTAAGCATATACATTCATCCCATTAGGAAACACATTCCACATCACATTGATACACATATCAATTTATATTGACACCTAGCTATGACTCGAATACGCGGATAAACACGTTGAAACTCATATCCAACAACCACTTTACCTCACGGTGGGATTACACTCATCACCAGTCTCGCGGAGGGGATTCCACTCATCCTCACGCCTCGTCGATGGGATTCCACTCATCATCGACTAACATATATAACAATTTACGGGCGAACCCATACTCCTCTTTGGTGACTCAACGCCACCAAGGCCACACGCGAATTTGACTCATGTGTGCACACTAACATCCTAATAATCGATCATTTGTACCCAAGCATACTAGTGCCAACATTTACTCAATCCGCAACTTCAATTTAAAACCAATTCCGTGCTTAGCACGTACTCAACATGATCACAATTATGAACAATTCACATGCATATCACAATGCATCACAACCATGCCTCATTACACATGTATAACACATTATACATAAATCATCATATCATAAGCATCACGAGGCATAAACATCAAGTAAAAGTTCAACCAATGTCTCTAGTTTAAGCTTAGGATTAGGCTACCACCCTAATCCTAACTCTAGGTGGGTCTACCAAGCCCGACCTAGTCCACATGCTCGAACCAAACACTTAGAAAACACTTGAAAACATCAACCACTCACCTTCACTTCCAAGCTCAACTACCAAGCAAGCAATCACCTTCAAGCTTCCGGATTCACCCCCGATGCTTCACCAACACAAGCTCTTGCCTCTAAACAACCTCAACACAATCCAAACAACTTCAAATCAGCCCAAGCATCAAAGTAACTAACTTGGAATGCAATTCAAACATCGAATACAACATTTCAAGCCATAAACAAACCCCAAATTTACTAAACTCGAGCAGCCCATAAACCTTGATCAAAACTCATATTCCTAACACCTTTAATACCCCAAACGATTCCAAAACAACCCCCAACTATAGTACTAACCTCAGCCCACAAATTCCAACCTAAAACAACCCTAAAAACCACCCTAAAACCCTTCAAAAACCCATTGGAAACCCAAATCCGGGAATGTGTTTAAAACCTTGTAAAATTTATATATGTTGAACCATTTGACTCATAGACTTCATATCTAACAACATTAAATCGAAATTTTAAGTTAAACACCATAAAGCTACTATTTTTAATTAAATCCTCTAAAAACTCAAATTTCAAAACCTTGATGAAAATGAAAACTATTTGTACTTTCAAGTAGAGGAAGATGAGAGCAAGATGGGGATATGTTTACCTTTCAAAACCGAGTTGAAATGAGGAAGCAATGTGATAGAATAGTGAACTACAATGGAGGGGGAAGTTTGTCGTGGGTTTTAGTTTGAGAGAGGGAGAAGATGAGTGAAATTTTGGTATTTTAGTTGTATTGTTTTATTTTTAAAACCAAAAGACCCATTTACCCTTAATGAATAGGGAAAATATCAATAGTATGAAATCCATGGCTTTTGGGCTTGATTTAAAATAAGTCCAACATAAAATCATTTGTTTTGAAAATACGAAGCCTAAAAGATTATTTTAATTATAAAACTGAACCCGAAATAATATTAAAATATTATCTTCACCCGACCCCTAAACTCGGGTGTTACAATTCTCAAATATAGACTTATATACAATACCTTCATCAAGTCATCTATTTATAGGCATAAGAAGTGCATATTACATTGAACTCTAATTAAATGAGATAATATTCCTAATGATAAAGTAAATCAATCTCCTTAGATAAAGTTCTAATCATGATAGACATCCACATAGATAAATATTCATAACACTCCCCTTGGATGTCTATGTAGATAATGTGCCTCATTAAAACATTACTAAGATAAAAATCTAGTGGGAAAAAATTCTTTAGTGAAGAAAAAAGAGTACACACATCTTTGATACGCATAACATGGTGTCTCATTAAAAACCTTACGAGGAAAACACATTGAGACAAAACCTCGGTCAAGGGAAAAAGAGTGCAACGCGTATTTACTCCCCCTCATGAAAACACTACTAAAGATCTTTGAATCTTCATAATTCAAGCTTGAATACTATTTTCTAAAAGATAGCGGGGGATGAACTTTGGAGTAATATTTTCCATGATGTATCCACCTTCCATTATCTCTACACAAGATAGCATTTGTATCATATCTTGTGAAAGTAAATCACATATCTTTTGGATATGTTGGGTCAATGGTTTTAGCCAAACACATTTTGCTTGCCTTGTGCATAACAATTATTTCTACAAGATTTGAGGATGCATCGACGAATGTTTGAAGATCTAAATGTAATGATCTTTGTATATTCATAGATATTTCTTGACCAACTAATATATAGTGCTTCAAGACCAAGAAAAGATATAATTATCTTTATTCACATCCAACAATCTTACAACTATTGGGATACTCAATAGATATGCTCTATTCATATTGGATCTTCTTTAAGATTCTTTCAGCTTATGTCTATTCATAGATAAAAATAAATATATAAAAATGCTCGATCTTCAGGTCGAGATAAACTTGATGTCAAGATTCAAGTACTTGTATTGAAAGTACTTCATGAGTTTCCAATTTGAAGCTCTTTAGAAGTTCTAAAATTATCATAATGGATCTTGATTCAAACTCCTTTATAAAATACATAAGGAAATCTGATCATTCTTATAGTATTTTCTCAATTAGTATTCACTAAGGCGATTATATCAAATGCGCCAAAATATTCATGAGACATGTCTAAATAAATTTCCTCGGAAATTTCTAAATGCTTCTAGCATTTTAAATCCTTCAAGGATAAATATGGATCCACAAATAATTAGACGCATGCAAAAAATTTCATAACTGTCAAAGTAATTGCATCCACCATGAAGTAATTAAAACTTTTCATAAATCATAGTTCAAGTCATATTTATGACTACTTTTTTGTGCCTCACTTTCATCACACCTTTAGGTGTTTGGATTGCTGGTCCAAATACTTCTATTTTAGAAGTTCAAAGCGTCTTTCAACATCTGCTAATTCAATATCTATACTTTTGGATAGATTTTATACAAAATCCTCGATTTCTTTCTTCACTTCTATAGAAGTATTTTATGTAAAATTGTTGTCGACATCTTTCCAATTTTCTGGTTCCATTCTCGTAATGACATAACTCATCGAGATCTCTTCAAGATTTTAATCTTTATTACAGGTACCTGAAACTCTTCAAGAGTTTTATTATTGGGTATGTCATGGGTCTCTTTAGGAGCACCTGCCTCCAATATATGATCATATCATATTATTTTCCATTTACGAGAATTTTGATCATTGAAACCATTTCAACTATCATGCTTCAAGCATGATTTACATCCACTTGCTCTAACATTTAATTTAAATTTAGAGCATTTCAGCTGGTATATGAGATTTAATTACTCTCATTGGGTCAGTAAATATGTCTGGCAATTGACATGAAATAACATGAATTATCTTATGAACATTTTTTCATATTCGAGGATCTAGATAATGATAATTCATTTCCTTTTTTTATCCAGCTGATTATTCTCTCCCCAGATGTTGAGAAAAATCATATAATAAATGATTCTCCAATTAACGTTTAGAATTTAAACATAAAAGAAGACTCATACTCAATATATATTCTCAACCTTTTTTACTAGCCCATTTTGTGCGTTATGGTGGAGAAATTCAATTATACATCGCACATTCAAAAATTCAAAAATAGAAAATATGACTTCTGACCAAAAGTCAAATCATAATGGAGAGTTTATTATAACTCGTTGGCTTGATGCGATAAGTGTTGCTATATGGAAATACATTATAAATAATAAATGTTTTGTTCTCACAATTTAGCTATTAAATAGGAGGCATCCAATTAAAATTTTGTTAAACTGTATTTTTCATAATCAATAGGCTTTGTAACAACCGATATAGCCTAAAATATAAACCCACAAGCTTTTGCAAAACGAATAGTCTAATTGCATAATCTGAATCCTTTTAGAATCAATCTCACAAACTTCTGGTTGTAAGTTGATAAAACAATGTAGATGCATCTGCTAAAATCATATAAAACTTTCCATATTTGTGGATATATGGGCTCATATTTCGTTCAGATATACAAGACTTGCAGTCTCAACTTCAGCACAAGAACTTCAAGTTCTAATTCTTTTGGTAAGTGGGATCAACTATATCCTTTGAGAACAAACAACACAAGAACTTCAAATTCTTTTAGTAAGTGAAATTTAATCAATTTCATTAAGCAACACAAGAACTTCATGTTTTTTAATAAGTGGAATTTAATTAATTCCTTTGAGAATAAGCTCCACAAGAACTACATGTTCTTTTAATACATGTGCATGTAAATCTCAATAATTTCTACACCATTATTGATAAGGGTAGTTTTTATTCCTTCCATAATATAATCTCACATTCACTTCAGGGAATGGAGTAGAGCCAGTGGGCCTTTGAAACCTTTTTCACATATCCTTATCACAGAGAACAAAGATTTAATCATCGTACGCGACATTGTTAAACATGTCCACAAGGTTCTTTAAAAACCTCATTTGAGACCAGTAGTCTCGTAGAACAGGATGTCCAATCAATATACTTGGATTATATTGAAATTATGTCTCTAATTAAATAATGATTTACCATGTTTGCATTCGCTTCAGGGAATGAAACAGTTCCAGTAATTGCATGGAATAAACATCATGCTTGCATTCACTTCAAAGAATTCCCCATCATTGATAATCGCATGGAATAAACATCATGCTTTGCATTCACTTCAGGGAATGCCTCCCATAAATTTTTTTGGATCAAGACGAATTTTCGTAACTTGAAATTGGGAGAAGTCTATGGTCGAGTTTTTCGAGGAAGAAGAAATATTACTTTCGAGCAAATATAGACTTTATAATAATCTTCTTGTAAATTCAAAATCATCATGATTTATCGCTCTATAAAATAATAATATAAAGAATACAAATAAAATCAGAATTTACCGATATTAATTTTTCTCTCGAGGACAATGGAGATATAAATAACCATGACAGCTCCTCACAATCTCTTTATGTCATATCTCTTTCCAAGTCGTTTAAAGACATGTAAAACTTAAAACACGGTTAAAATATCAATTCTCAACGATAAAATGATATATATATAAAAAATAGGATCCATAATTGCAATTCATATGATTAGATTTTTTATTAGCAAAATCATGTTAATAGACTGCATGTTATTTCCCACCTGAGATGATCCGTAAATGAACGAATCATACCTGAATGCCGTCACTATTAACTTAAATAAAAAAATAGTTAAACCCTTAATCAAAATTATTAAAACAAGACAATAGTCAAATAATAGATCAAGATATATTAACCTTAATTTAAGAAGGATAAATAAAACATACCAAAATTTCTAAGATATTAAATCCGTCCTGATTGGTGTAATTTTTTTAAATAGACATCGCTTTTTCATGTCGTTTAAACATATCATGTGAAACTCAAAAATATGATTAAAAATATCAATTCTTATCAATTAAATTTTAAATAACAAATAAATAACTATATGTTTTCAATCGTTTGTTATTAAGCAAACTAACAAATAAGTGACTTTTTTAATCTCAAAATCAATTTTGATTTTGTTATAAAATAAATATAAATAATAGATGACATACCTCATATGGAAGATAGGGGCAAACGCTTATGGTAGAAGACATAAATACTATTTGTTGTCTTTGTATGTTTTTCTGCAATGACGCACGTGTTCATGAGGCAATCCTTTTTGGTATTAGACGGATGAAGATAAGTTTTAAGGTTATCTTCAGATTAGAAAGAATTTTGTAGAGAAGCGCGTTGATAACGTGTTGTGAATAAAATAAAAAAGAACAATAATAAGAACAAAGAAGAAAAATGGAAGAACAAAGAGATGAAAGAAATATGGAGATTTGTATTATTCTCAAATATAAACTTATATACAATAACTTCATCAAGTCATCTATTTATAGGCATAAGAAGTACATATTACATTGAACTCTAATTAAATGAGATAATATTCATAATGATAAAGTAAATCAATCTCCTTAGATAAAGTTCTAATCATGATAGACATCCACATAGATAAATATTCATAACAGTTTTCATTGTTTTCTTTAAAAATATTTTGGGAAGGTGAAAAATATGAAAACAAAGATTTTTTTTTTTAATTTTAACTTCATTTTAATGTTCGAATCTTTCTAATGTCATTTTCTTAAACTTTGGTTTATTTACTTATATTTTATTATTTATTATAATGATAATATTTTTAACTATATTTTATTTTAATTATTTATTCATTATTTTTTATTTCTGTTTTGAAAAACTAGATACCAAACACATTTTCACTGTTTTTTATTTTTTAAAATAAATTTTCACCCCTATCAACCAAGCATGACTTTTTTAATTTAAAAAAAATAAAAAGTAAAAAATATTTTTTGAAAATAAAAAAAAAATATTTTTTAAAACCAAACAAATTGTCTAATCTAACATAAAAATGTGTATTACCTCTTTATTCAATCAAAAATAATGGAGTAAAATAGAATGTTACATTGAAAATGTCAAAAAAAAAAAAACTAACCTCTAACGCGTTACTACAAAAGTAAGAGTAATCTTTACTTGCATAAATTTAAACATGAGATTATTGCAGTCATATTGGTGTTGAAAATATATTTTATGATTTATGGGTTTTTTTTTATGATTCATAGTGGACAGTGACAAACTAATGAGTAACCAACGAAGTTTCATTTGAATAAATTTCAAGGCATGAATTTTGCATAGAAATCGTCGTATAATTCTACCGATTTTTCATTAAAGTCATGCATCTTGAAGTTGTATAATTTTGTCAACTTTCGCTTTTACTATAGCAATAACAATAGATCGTAAAAAAAGACAAGAACCATAAATCTTAAAATAGAAAAATAAATCACAATATTATAAAAATTTAGCTTGTAGCATGAGAATAAGTGATACAATAGCTTTGAGTTCTCCATAAGGTGGATGAAGTTCTTGAACTAAAAACATAATTAAAGATAAAATATTAAGAGAAATTAAGATTTTTTAAGTACGGATTTTGGCGTAATGACCAATCCCAAGGTAACAAAGTATGTGAAAGCTAAGTATAATATTGAGGAATTGGAGAAAATCCATAATTTCTTTGTCATGTTCTTAAATCATGCCCGTAATAGAGGTTTATATAAAGGGGCGGACCTCAACTTTATTTATAAAAAGGTCATCTAAAATGGCTAAATCTATAAGGTTAATAATGAGTTAAATATTTTTAAGAGATTAAATAACAATTTTACTATCAAATAATTTATTTAATTTTTAAAATTTTAGAGCCGTAGTCTTCACCGGTCTCTTCTACTTTTTGCCCATGTTTGTAAATATATTTGAGTGGGGGCATAAGCCCCACCCGTTACTAAGGTAATTTCGACCGCATTCATAAAAAAGTTCAGTCGGAGAGGGTTTACCTCGAGTAGGATAATGCTTCCCTTAACGTCAACATTTAACGATATTAAGATTCGACCCGTTGTAAAAACACAAAAATAAAATTCATATAGACATTAAACATTTTAAAAGTACATGTATCACACTAGCAGATTTAACAAACTTAAAGGGTCATTTGTGACATTATCCCAAACTTCCAATGCACCACCCACCACTCAGACTCTGTCATACGAGTCGGAAAATTTATCCTCCTGGGCCCCACCGTTACCTTTACAGTTGCACAAATAAACAACGAGCTTACAAAATTCAAATACATTAATTTTAAATTTCATCCTTCTATTTTATAAATTTTTAAAAATAATCCAATTATCAATAAGCCTATGAACTTAAACTATTTTTATTTATATATCACACACAAATTGTTGGATTATTAGTTTATATAATTTATAATTAAACTATTGTTTTTATATTAATGATTCGAATAAAAAACCAATTCCCCGGGTTTCGTAAAATAAAAGGATGGAAATCATAATTAAACCAAATAAAATCATGACTACTGTTTTAAATAATAATATTAATAATATAATAAATTTAGAAGGGACGTCACACCACTAACACTAAACATTACTACACACTCAAAAAAAAGTAGACTACATCAATGGCCACAAAACTATTGTCTTGATTCTATCTTGACCACTGGTTTTTCAATTTTGCTAATTAAACCACCTAACTATTTATAATTATTTATAAGTTCCATCGTTACGCGGCAATGTTTTGATGTACGGTAAAAATCCAAAGAGAAACTCCCAAAGCTTTAGCCAACTCAATTCCCGCCCACTTCTTTCCCTTTCCTCCATAACTCTTTTCTGCACCACTGCTAGTGGAGTTCCCTACACGTGTCAGGAAAAACAATAACAAACCGAGATATTTTCGATCCTATCCTATTTATTGTGATCAATGCATTTATTAAGTTTAGTACATTATACGTGTAAAAAGATAATATCATTTTGACTGCTGATATAATTTTTCGGACCGTTCTGATGGTCCCGACCTGAATTTACTTTTTTTGAATTAAACTTGATTCATAATTTTTTTTTGGTATAATTATGGACATTTGATCCAATTCATTTAAATCAACTTTTAAGGAGACTCATTATAAATGTGATCCTTTTAATTTATTTTTCTCAATTCACGACGTTGAGATTAAGACATTTCTGACAAAAAGCATAATGGGTATTATTTTTATTAATTAGGGTGAATAAAGAGATGGTGTAAATGTAACCTGTGGTGGTAGATGGGGTGGTGGGGGCAACTCTGGGATGCCCTTCAGTCAGCTTTCGGTACCCTTCAAATAGCTTTGCTTCCCGGGAATTGGGTGCCAAGTGCAGCAGGGCTGAATTCACACCACAAAAACACAAAAAATTGATTAAAAGAACTTATAAAAAATGTGGTAGATGTATTTGTTTACATAGAGTCATAGATCTATTTCATAATTAATGTAGAAGGTCTTGAACTATTGGCGATCGAATCTGAGATGGACCGAAAATGGGTTGAAATATAGTCGTACTTCTTAAAAGTTTATATATCTTAATATAAAATTTTGAGTTCGTCCTTGAACGTTGAGGCCCTTACCATCTCAATCAATAGTTTGTTAGTAGGTGGATGCAATTAAACTTGAAAGCTCTCACACTAATTATGATTAGGGACGGGAAGAATTTTAGACCGACCCGAAAATAATTATCTTAAATTCAAATTTATACATCTTAAAAAACTCTTGCCTGACCCGAAAATTATATAGTTTAATCCGGATTTAAATTGACTTGACCCGAATTTAAACAAACAAATCGATCCAAAGTCGAGTCGAAATCCGGTAGGGCCAGGTGAAATATCCATCCATAATTATGATTATGGTTTGTTTTAAAACATTTATTATATGATATTTGAATGTTTAATATATAGGGACTAAAACTATAATTAGACCCTTAACAAAACAATTAAAAGAAAGCAGAGTTGTAGCTTTATTTTTTTCAACTTACAGATGCAATCCGTCATGTTAACAGTGGCACGGCAGCTGGAGGGAAGAGCGGCGGCGAGCGTGGCGTTGATCTTGAGCCCGAGGCTGGGATCATCTCCGTCTTTGATCAGCACACACAGGCATTTCCTGCTCTTGTCCACCACCTGTTTCAGCCCGCTGCAACAGTCTATGGTCGGCGCTTTCGCCTCGCCGTCGACGTAGGGGATGCACGGAGCCAGCCCCATTAGCTGGTTCGAACACTCAGCTTTGTCTTGGTTGACATCGGAGCTGGCGAAACCGAGTAGCAACAGGAGGAAGATGGACCCGAGTGTGGAAGCTTGAGGTTTGGACTCCATTGTTGTTGTTTCTTTTCTCACCGACGATTGAGGAAGAAAGGAAAGGGAAAGTGACCAAAATATATGAAAATTATGACTGATGCAGAGCTGTTTATGGAGCTTGTCAATACACCGTACTGTCATTCTTTTTTGGTGATATACATATTCGATTCATATTTTTAGTGCGAGACTGACGCTCCTAACAATGTTGTTTTTAAAGATTAAACTAGTGTTTTCTCTTTCAGAGTACAATATGTATTACCAATTCACCAACACTCAATGTAAAATAACTTTAGTTTTATGAGTTACGGGTTTAGTTAAGGTTTAAAGTTTAGAAGTTTAGATTTTAGGGTTTAGAATTTGAGATTAGTATTTAAAATTTAAGTATAAAATTTAAAGTTTAAGGTTTAATTTTTAGGGGTTAAAGTTAAGAATTTTAAATTTTATAGTATAAATATGTAGGTTTGTGTAAAATAATTTTTACACATATCATGTATCAAAATTTTGCCCTATAAAAATATTGTATCAACAAGAATAAAATTATATAAATCAATGTTAATAAAAAAGAATTGAAACACATTGAGAATTTGAGATATTTGAAATACAAAATTTTAAAGTTTATAGATTTAATTTAAGGTTTAGAGTTTATGGATTACAGTTAAAATTTATAGATTATAGTTTAGAAATTAGTATTTAAGGATTAAGGCTTAAGTTTTGTGGTAATATGTTAGAGATTTAAATTTTATGATAATATAATAAACACACCCTTACAAATATATAAAAATTTGATATTCAATCTATTAATTAACTAGTTACGAGCATTTGGTGTTCCTCGTTAATTTTTTCCTCTATTGTTTCTTCATGTGTTTGCTGCTTTTTCTGGTTCTTTGTTTGCTTTGTTTTATTTTTATTTTTGTTATCTATTATGTTTTGTTTGCTGGATTGTTTTGACTCTTTCTCTATAATTTTTTTCTTGTCGAATGAATGTCGGTTTTACAATTCAAAAAAAATTGACTAGTTCGAATATAAATATGTTATTTTTATTTGATTTTAAATTCTGACATTACACAATATCACGTTAAAAAAATAACTAAAACATGGTCAAAGCACGACAAAAATCGCATTATAAGTAGATAATAGTAACGTAGTCTGTTGATTTTCTAATTTGACAAAAATCAAATTCAAAACACAAGGTAAAATTGTGAAATTAAACCAGGAAAATTTCTAATACATAATGTATAACAAAAACAATAATAACATCAAAAGGAAATCTAGCAAAATAATCGAAGATCTCACACGACAAATCAATGGCTGCAGCATACACCGGCCGAGCATCGAGGCAAAAGATGCATGTCTAGGCACAAAACTATATAAGGGTGGGAAGGGACAATCGTCTTCTTTCTCTTTTAATTTTTTTTATTTTTATCTTTATATTTAAATTTTTTAAAAAAATTAATTTTTTATGAATTTGTTCATTACTTTCAAACACTTATAGTTTACCACCAACCCTAAATTTTAACTTCGTTGTAACACCCGTGTTTTGGGCCTAAGAGTTAACCGGGTTATAGTTCGAGTCAAATAAAATTTAATTAAAACAATCCAACTTCAAATAATGACCTAATTGAGCTTTAATAAGAAGGGAGGGACCTATGTTGCAATTTGACCCAAATTTAAAAAGCAAGACAACTTTATAGAAAAGTTGTCTTCCCTTTTCCCATTTACCATTTCCAAAACGTTGGAAACCCTCCCCACCATTTTCAAGCTTCTTCAAACTTTGGGTTACTATTCCATTCGATTCCAACCTCGTTTTAAGGTGTTTTTCAAAGGTAAATACGTTTTCTTAATCTCCTCTTTATCCCCTATCCAACCATTGTCTTAGATTTCAAAAATATGGGGTTTTGGAAACTAGGGTTTATATTAAAGTTTGGGTTTTTAAGGGGGTTTTCCAATTGGTTTTGATAAATTGAGTTGGGTTTTAGTTAATCTTGTTAAAAAGTGTAACATATATCAATTTGGTTGAATTTGGATGAAAATTCGTAGTGGGTCCTTAGGGCAAATTTTAAGGTATTAAAACTTGGGTTTTTGGTGGGTTTAATGTTGAAATTGAAGGGCTGATGGTCTACCTATGTTAGGAGGGTGATTTGGGATGTTCTGGAAGTCATTTGGGTGTTTGGAAATGGGTGTTTCAGCCAAGGGTTGTTGGAGTACGAAAATTGGGTTTTTGAGATATTAGGTGGTTTGAGAAATTGTGGAAATTGGGTTGTGTTTGCAAAGTAAGTTGATGGTTGAGTTAGCATTGATATGGGAAGTAATGTATGTGTTTTGTTTGACTAGAAGCAAGAGGAAACGTTGAGGAGGCTTTGGGACCGAATCCGGGTTCGTAGGAGGATTGGTTCGAATTGCTAAGGAAGGGCGGTGAGTGGTCTTAACTTGTTTTAAAGTTTGGTTCGGGCATGAGTAGTGTGTGTGTGTAAAGTGTGCTTGGTAGGCCACTTCCTTATAACCCAAGTAGTTAATTTAGTCTTGTTTTCCTTAAATGCCAATGTGCTTAATGACTATGCTCTTGTACTTGTGATTATATGGTGCATGTATATATATCATGATGTGGATATATGTGATGAGCATGAGTGTGGTTGATGATATGTGATTGATGATGATAATTGGCACTAAAATAATTACCGGTTGTAAATGATCGATCATTAGGATAGTGTGCACACAAATTGAGTCAAAACGTACGTGGCCTTGATGGCGTTAAGTCATCAAGGAGGAGTACGGTGATGTAACATTCCACCGGAAGCTTTAATTTATTTCTACGGGATGATGAGTGGAATCCCATCCGTAGGGCATGTGGCGATGAGTGGAATCCCGCACATGCAAGGTCCGGTGATGAGTGAAATCCCACCGAGGTAAAGTGTTATTGAGGTTTAAATCCGCACAATCGGGGTAATTAAAGTGGCCAATTAAACTTGTTCATGTATTGTGATATATGATGGTGATATGTGATTGTGGTAAATGGTGTTGTTGCATGATGTGGATGTTGATGTTTAAACTTGATAGGATTGAGAGACCATATATGCCACTTGAAAGACTAGCTAGGTCTACTTGATTTATGCCTATTCTTGATGTATGTAAGACTAGGATTAACATGCTTGAACCCTACATTGTTGATGTTTTTCATTTTCGAGCACCCTCACTAAGCTTATAGCTTACGCTCTCAATGTTTAACAATGCAAATCCTTAGCGTGGTGTTAGCTCGAAGCAAGGCAAGAAGGGCTTTCCAAGTTGTTGCTCAAGTATGGTTAATTTTGTAGTAGTTAAGCAATGTGACAATAGGGTGTGTTTTGTATGAGCCTTGTATGACCCTTTCAAATAATGTTGTTTTGGATTGATTATGGATTGTAAGCATGTAGTACTTTGATGAATGTTGGTGTGTATGATGGCATGCTTTAGGATGTTTTAGGTTGCCTTATGCTGAGTGCAAACCTCTTTTGATTGACTTGTGGCTTTATGACCATTTGAGCCTTTGAGTATGCACAATATGGCCTAAATTGCTCTCTCATTAGAATGTTATGTATGAATGCCTCAATTCATGTATGGTTGATTCCTTTGGCTTGAATATGTGTGCTTGCATGATGGTATATGCTTAGGTGAGTCGAGAAATGCATTTAGAGTCGTATTGGGGTCGTTTAAGTTGGAATTGAAGGAATTGCAGTGCAGGGCGTATCGATACGCCTCAGGCCGTATCGATACGGACTTGCCCAAATGCCAGAAATTTTGCCTGGCGTACCGATACCCTAAGGGTATCGATACCCCCCAAAGTTACTGTAATTTGGAAATTGGAGTAAGAGTAGGGCGTACCGATACGGGGCTCCCGAGTATCGGTACGGGTCTACCCTGTTGACCAAGTAGGGTTGACCGAGAAGGGCGTATCGATACGCTCAAGGGCTGTATCGATACGGACTTCTCGTGGTTGACTTCTTGGGTTGACCTGGTCAGGGCGTATCGATACCCCTAGCTAGGGTACCGATACGGTCTGCCCTGTAAGATTAAAAAAGGACTGTTTATGCATGGCCGTGGTTCGAATGTGTTTTCCTTTGTATGTTTCCGCTGTTGTGAATCGCATAGGATTTAACAATCCTCTAGATAAGACTAAAATGAAAAAAATATAGGGTTGCTAACCGAAGGGAACCTTCACGGGTTTCACTCGGTTTTCCCCGTGTGGCCCACTCGGACCGGTCATCCGGCCAAACCGGGACGAGGGGGTTACATTTGTTGGTATTAGAGCCTGAGGTTACCGAGACCTCGGGCAGGTAAGTGAGGTAAGTTTAAGGTGTTAAGTGCTTACGTTGTTCGATGCATGTTTTGCCATGAATCCTTGATGTTTGATTGATCGTATGATGTTTTGAATGCATGAACTGTCGTGTCTGGTGTAGAGTGTGTGCCCATTGCTACTATTACTTAATTCAAAAATATTTTTGGAAAGAGGAATACTTGAGCACTATTGGACCCTTGCTTTGGCTAACGTAATCCTATTTGTTTGTTGTTGTAGTTTAAACCTTGCTAGCTAAAACATGAGACCACGTGGGAGGCCTAGGATGGTTCGACCGGAACCACGGGCAGAGGCTCCGAGAGTTGAGCCAGTAGTGAGAGTTGAGGCTCAAGTGGGAGAGCCTGTGGTTGGAGTTGGAGCTCCTCCACCACCTCCACCACCACCACCTCCCCCACCCGGAGTAGGAGGTGAGGCTGGGGCCGAAGGAGAGGGACCACAAGGACCGGCCGGGATTGACTTAGCTTCGTTAGTTCAGGCAATAGCCGGGGCATTTCAGGCTGCAGTAGCCGGGGGTCAGGCAGCTTATCATCAGGGTGAGGGCACCGGATTGCCATTAGAGAGACTTCGGGGCCTTGGGGCCGAAGAGTTTAGAGGTGCTACTCCGGAGAGGTCAGAGTTGTGGTTTGAGAAGACCGTTCGTATTCTTGCTCAGATGGGATGTACTGGTGAGCGTAAGTTGGGATGTGTTGAGTCTCTGCTTCAGGGTGATGCCTACACCTGGTGGGTCACCGTTACTTCGGGGATGGATGAGACCGAGATCACTTGGGAGTTCTTTGAGACAGCTTTCCGGAAGAGGTATTTGGGTCCGCGATACCTCGATGAGAGGAAGAGGGAGTTTATGGCATTGCTTCAGTGGAGTATGTCCGTGACCGATTATGAGATCCGATTTGTCAGATTGAGCCAGTATGCACCTGAGCTTGTACCTACTGAGGTGGAGCGTTGTAACCGCTTCCGTTATGGGCTGAATGAGGAGATCAAGACCTATACTCTAGCTTCAGATTACACTGATTTTGATGTCTTGGTCGCGAGGGCCAAGGACTTGGAGCACAGTTTGAGTTTGACCAGGCGATCATGTGGATCTAGTTCGGGTAAAAGGTCCAACAACTTTGATAGAGGTGATGCCAAGAGGCATCGGGACAACAGGTATCAGTATGATCATAGGCGTGGTGGCGGTAACCACGGTAGGGGCCATTAGGGTCAGAGAGCTGGTGGGAAGTTGCCCACATGTGCTACTTGCGGGAGGAACCACACCGGTGAGTGTTGGGGGAATTACCATTCTTGTTGGAGTTGTGGTGCTAGAGACCACATTAGGCGTGACTGTCCACATCAGGTGGGGCAGACACCAGCTCAGGCTCCTGCTCGAGCCAATGACTTTCAGAGAGGCCGCGGGCGCGGTAGAGGAAACTTCCAGCCGAGGAATGATAGTCAGAGGAACATAGCACATGTAGTTGTAGTTCAGCCAGAGGGCGGAGGTCAGGCCAGAGTTTATGCTCAGCGGGGAGATCAGCATGACACCGATATTGAGTGAGCATGCACGGTCTTTGAATTTGCCTTGTGAGATGTTAGAGGTAGGAGTTAGTGTTACTAGTTCCTTTGGGGACACGATAGTAGTTAGGAAGATGTACCGAAGGTGTCCGTTGATGGTTCAGGGGCATGTGTTTCCAGTGGATATGATGGAACTTCCTTTCTATGGTTTTGATGTGATTCTGGGTATGGATTGGCTCACGGAGCATAGAGCTAGGATAGATTTTGAAACTAAGCGGATTTCTTTGAAGCTCACAGATGATTATGAGATCGTAGTGGTGGGTGAGAACGTGAAGTTCTTGTTCAATGTGGTTTCAGTGTTAGAGGCTAAGAGGTTAGTTGAGTTGGGGTGTGAAGCATACTTAGCGTATGTGATGAACCCTAACATGAGTGAGTTTAGACCTCAGGACATCCGGACAGTATGTGATTTTCTTAGCGTGTTTCCGGAAGAATTGCCAGGGTTACCACCGGACAGAGAGGTAGAGTTCAGCATTGAGACTTATTCTGATTCAGCTCCTGTTTCGATTGCTCCGTATCGTATGGCACCGAAAGAATTGAAAGAGTTGAAGACTCAGTTGCAAGAATTGACAGATAAAGGTTTTATTCGACCTAGTTCTTCACCTTGGGGTGCACCAGTTTTATTTGTGAAGAAGAAAGATGGAAGCATGAGAATGTGTATAGATTATAGGCAGTTAAATCAGTTGACAGTGAAGAACAAATATCCGTTGCCTAGAATTGATGACTTGTTTGACCAGTTGAGAGGAGCATTTGTCTTTTCGAAGATTGATTTGAGATCGGGTTATTACCAGCTAAAGGTAAGAGAGGTCGATGTACCGAAGACAGCCTTTAGGACTAGGTATGGTCATTATGAGTTTTTAGTCATGCCATTTGGGTTGACTAATGCACCGGCAGCTTTCATGGACATGATGAATAGGATCTTCTATCAGTATCTAGATCAGTTTGTGGTTGTATTTATTGATGACATCTTGGTGTATTCGCGAACTGAAGAAGACCATGACCGACACTTGAGAATTGTTTTGAAGACTTTGCTAGATCACCAGTTGTATGTGAAGCTCAGCAAGTGTGAATTCTGGATCCGAGAGGTAGTCTTCTTAGGACATGTAGTGTCAGCCGATGGGATTAGAGTTGATCCGAAGAAGATTGAAGCCATTGTTGAGTGGAAGCAACCGAAGTCTGTGACAGAGGTACGTAGCTTCCTAGGCTTAGCCGGATACTATAGGAGGTTTGTAGAGGGTTTCTCTAAATTAACCGCTCCATTGACACAATTACTTCAGAAGAGTGTTCAGTTTGAGTGGAAAGATGCAAGGCAGAGAGCCTTTGAGAAATTGAAAGAAGCTTTGACCCAAGCGCCGATTTTGATTCAGCCTGAGTCCGGGAAGGACTATGTAGTTTACAGTGATGCTTCTTATGTAGGGCTAGGATGTGTACTTATGCAAGACAAGAGAGTAGTGGCTTATGCCTCAAGACAGTTGAAGACTCATGAGCGCAACTATCCGACCCACGACATAGAGTTAGCTGCAGTTGTGTTTGCTCTGAAGATTTGGAGGCATTATTTGTATGGTGAGAAATGCACAGTATACACCGACCACAAGAGTTTGAAGTACATTATGACTCAGCGAGATTTGAATCTCAGACAACGTAGGTGGTTAGAGCTGCTAAAAGACTACGATCTTACTATTGAGTACCATCCGGGTAAGGCCAATGTAGTGGCCGATGCATTGAGTAGGAAGGTGGCCGTGGACTTGAGAGCTATGTTTGCTAGATTGAGTTTGTCCGGAGATGGTGGCTTGGTAGCCGAGCTTCAGGTTAGACCTACTCTAGGTCAGATGATTAGAGAGAAACAACTATTAGATAGATCTTTGGCACCTCACGTGCAAGATATAGCTGAGAGTAGATCTTCAGACTACAGTTTCAGCACTGATGGGGTTTTATGTTACAAAGATAGAATAGTTGTGCCAGAAGACAGTGATTTGAGACGTACAATTTTGACTGAAGCCCACAGTAGTCCGTTTGCTATGCATCTTGGAAGTACGAAGATGTACCGTGATTTGAAGAATGAGTACTTTTGGGTTGGCTTGAAGAGATATGTAGCCGACTTTGTGAGTAAGTGCTTAGTGTGTCAGAGAGTGAAGGCGGAACATCAGGTTCCCTCAGGTTTGTTACAGTCATTGAGAATTCCGAAATGAAAGTGGGAGAACATCACCATGAATTTTGTTTCGGGTTTGCCTTTGACTCCTACGAAGAAGAACTCAGTTTGGGTGATAGTGGATCGCTTTACGAAGTGTGCTCACTTCTTGGCAGTCAACACTACCTACACTTTAGATAGATTAGCCGACTTGTACATTGGTGAGATTGTGAGGCTACATGGTGTGCCGAAGTCCATTGTATCAGATAGAGATCCGCGGTTTACTTCTAGATTTTGGGAGTGTCTGCACACAGCTTTGGGTACCCGGTTGAACTTCAGCACTTCTTATCATCCTCAGTCAGATGGTCAGTCAGAGAGGGTTATTCAGATTTTAGAGGATATGTTACGCTGTTGTATCATAGACTTTCAGGGTACTTGGGAGAAGCATTTGCCTCTAGTAGAGTTTGCGTACAATAACAGTTTTCAGTCGAGCATTCAGATGGCTCCGTATGAGGCCTTGTATGGCCGGAAGTGTAGAACTCCAGTGTGTTGGGCCGAGGTAGGGCATAAATTGTTACCTATGCCGGATTTGCTCAAGGGGACAACCGACAAGGTAAAATTGATTTGTGAGAGGTTGAAGGCTGCTTCGGATAGGCAGAAGTCCTATGCCGATTTGAAGAGAAAGGAAGTTGAGTTCTCAGTGGGTGAGAAGGTATTCTTGAAGGTGTCTCTGTGGAAAAAGGTGATGAGATTTGGCCGAAAAGGGAAGTTGAGTCCGAGGTACATAGGACCGTATGAGATTGTGAAGAGGGTTGGTCTGGTTGCTTATCAGTTGCGTTTGCCATCCGAGCTTGAGAAGATACATGATGTGTTCCATGTGTCGATGCTTCGCAAGTATAGGTCCGATCCATCACATGTTATGCTCGTAGAAGAAATTGAATTGAATCCGGATTTGACTTATGAAGAAGAGCCAGTGGAGATCTTAGCTTCTGACAGTAAAGTGTTGAGGGGTAGATCGATTGAGTTAGTAAAGGTGCGGTGGCAACGTAGAGGTGTGGACGAGGCCACTTGGGAGAGGAAGGAGGATATGGAAAGGCAGTTTCCGTATCTCTTTCAGTCAGGTAATTTCGGGGACGAAATTCCTTAAGTGGGAGAGAGTTGTAACACCCGTGTTTTGGGCCTAGGAGTTAACCGGGTTATAGTTTGAGTCAAATAAAATTTAATTAAAACAATCCAACTTCAAATAATGACCTAATTGAGCTTTAATAAGAAGGGAGGGACCTATGTTGCAATTTGACCCAAATTTAAAAAGCAAGACAACTTTATAGAAAAGTTGTCTTCCCTTTTCCCATTTACCATTTCCAAAACGTTGGAAACCCTCCCCACCATTTTCAAGCTTCTTCAAACTTTGGGTTACTATTCCATTCGATTCCAACCTCGTTTTAAGGTGTTTTTCAAAGGTAAATACGTTTTCTTAATCTCCTCTTTATCCCCTATCCAACCATTGTCTTAGATTTCAAAAATATGGGGTTTTGGAAACTAGGGTTTATATTAAAGTTTGGGTTTTTAAGGGGGTTTTCCAATTGGTTTTGATAAATTGAGTTGGGGTTGTAGTTAATCTTGTTAAAAAGTGTAACATATATCAATTTAGTTGAATTTGGATGAAAATTCGTAGTGGGTCCTTAGGGCAAATTTTAAGGTATTAAAACTTGGGTTTTTGGTGGGTTTAATGTTGAAATTGAAGGGCTGATGGTCTACCTATGTTAGGAGGGTGATTTGGGATGTTTTGGAAGTCATTTGGGTGTTTGGAAATGGGTGTTTCAACCAAGGGTTGTTGGAGTACGAAAATTGGGTTTTTGAGATATTAGGTGGTTTGGGAAATTGTGGAAATTGGGTTGTGTTTGAAAAGTAAGTTGATGGTTGAGTTAGCATTGAATTGGGAAGTAATGTATGTGTTTTGTTTGACTAGAAGCAAGAGGAAACGTTGAGGAGGCTTTGGGACCGAATCCGGGTTCGTAGGAGGATTGGTTCGAATTGCTAAGGAAGGGCGGTGAGTGGTCTTAACTTGTTTTAAAGTTTGGTTCGAGCATGAGTAGTGTGTGTGTGTGTAAAGTGTGCTTGGTAGGCCACTTCCTTATAACCCAAGTAGTTAATTTAGTCTTATTTTCCTTAAATGCCAATGTGCTTAATGACTATGCTCTTGTACTTGTGATTATATGGTGCATGTATATATATCATGATGTGGATATATGTGATGAGCATGAGTGTGGTTGATGATATGTGATTGATGATGATAATTGGCACTAAAATAATTACCGGTTGTAAATGATCGATCATTAGGATAGTGTGCACACAAATTGAGTCAAAACGTACGTGGCCTTGATGGCGTTAAGTCATCAAGGAGGAGTACGGTGATGTAACATTCCACCGGAAGCTTTAATTTATTTCTACGAGATGATGAGTGGAATCCCATCCGTAAGGCATGTGGCGATGAGTGGAATTCCGCACATGTAAGGTCCGGTGATGAGTGAAATCCCACCGAGGTAAAGTGTTATTGAGGTTTAAATCCGCACAATCGGGGTAATTAAAGTGGCCAATTAAACTTGTTCATGTATTGTGATATATGATGATGATATGTGATTGTGGTATATGGTGTTGTTGCATGATGTGAATGTTGATGTTTAAACTTGATAGGATTGAGAGACCATATATGCCACTTGAAAGACTAGGTAGATCTACTTGATTTTATGCCTATTCTTGATGTATGTAAGACTAGGATTAACATGCTTGAACCCTGCATTGTTGATGTTTTTCGTTTTCGAGCACCCTCACTAAGCTTATAGCTTACGCTCTCAATGTTCAACAATGCAAATCCTTAGCGTGGTGTTAGCTCAGAGCAAGGCAGGAAGGGTTTTCCAAGTTGTTGCTCAAGTATGGTTAATTTTGTAGTAGTTAAGCAATGTGACAATAGGGTGTGTTTTGTATGAGCCTTGTATGACCCTTTCAAATAATGTTGTTTTGGATTGATTATGGATTGTAAGCATGTAGTACTTTGATGAATGTTGGTGCGTATGATGGCATGCTTTAGGATGTTTTAGGTTGCCTTATGCTGAGTGCAAACCTCTTTTGATTGACTTGTGGCTTTATGACCATTTGAGCCTTTGAGTATGCACAATATGGCCTAAATTGCTCTCTCATTAGAATGTTATGTATGAATGCCTCAATTCATGTATGGTTGATTCTTTTGGCTTGAATATGTGTGCTTGCATGATGGTATATGCTTAGGTGAGTCGAGAAATGCATTTAGAGTCGTATTGGGATCGTTTAAGTTAGAATTGGAGGAATTGCAGTGCAGGGCGTATCGATACGCCTCAGGCCGTATCGATACGGACTTGCCCAAATGCCAGAAATTTTGCCTGGCGTACCGATACCCTAAGGGTATCAATACCCCCCAAAGTTACTGTAATTTGGAAATTGGAGTGAGAGTAAGGCGTACCGATACGGGGCTCCCGAGTATCGGTACGAGTCTACCCTGTTGACCAAGTAGGGTTGACCGAGAATGGCGTATCGGTACGCTCAAGGGCTGTATCGATACGGACTTCTCGTGGTTGACTTCTTGGGTTGACCTGGTCAGGGCGTATCGATACCCCTAGCTAGGGTACCGATACGGTCTGCCCTGTAAGATTAAAAAAGGACTGTTTATGCATGGCCGTGGTTCGAATGTGTTTTCCTTTGTATGTTTCCGCTGTTGTGAATCGCTTAGGATTTTACCATCCTCTAGACAAGACTAAAATGAAAAAAAAATATAGGGTTGCTAACCGAAGGGAACCTTCACGGGTTTCACTCGGTTTTCCCCGTGTGGCCCACTCAGACCGGTCATCCGGCCAGACCGAGACGAGGGGTTACATTTGTTGGTATCAGAGCCTGAGGTTACCGAGACCTCGGGCAGGTAAGTGAGGTAAGTTTTTTTTTTAAATAAAGTTATCTTAATAAAAAAATGTTAGATTACTCTCTTGAATAAAAATTACTTACAAACATCTAAAAATCTAATATTTTTGCTTTAATGTGTTGTTCTTCTTGCATATTTCGAAGCAAAATTATCTATAAAGCTTTTAATATAAACTTCTTCCAAAAGACCACTCTCGGTTACTGTCAAAGCAAATCTATTTAGCCTTTATTGCAACATACTTATCCGTAAGCATGACTTCACAAACTTTTATTTTGAAAAACTTCATTCTCCAGAAGCAAAAATAATAAGAATAGTCAATAAGGCTCTATATACAATTTTCGCATTTGGAATACAAATGAAAAAAAATTAAAAACTTAATAAATCAATTGCTCCTATTTTTTCTTGGGTAAGAAATCTTTAAGCAAACATCATATAACTCATTTTTTAATAGCGTTTTTAAAATTATTACAATAAAATTTGAGATTAACATAATCTAATAAATATAATTTATCAAAATGAAACAAGAAGTAAAAAACATTCTCATATGATTTGAGCAGTTTAATTGTCATATTTTACTTTTAATTTGGACACAATTAATATTTTGAATTAAGAGCAAGCACATTTGGCATGCTGGTCAAGCTGTCCATTTTTGTTCCCTCATATTCTCTTAAGTCATGAGTTTTAGACATACTAGAAACACACTATTTTTATTTTCTTAGAGTCTTCCCTTACCCCTCCGCTCTAGGTAGATTAAGATTAAACTTAAGATTTATTAAAATTATTTTGAATTAAGATTTAAAAAGTGTTATATATATTAGAGTACTTGCTCACAAGCCCTATTTTTTTCGAGAACTCTATATAATCACACCTATCGAACATGTTCAAAATCACTATCGCCATTAACCGGATGTGGGAACTTGTGACACCGTAGCACGAACCACCACGGCTTACCCGTGCTATTTTCTTTCTAAATTTTCCCGGAAAAAAATGTGATGCTTTTCTCCTATGTGTGTGTTAGGAAAAACAATACCACGTTGGAGTTTGGGTGCTCATGTGACATTATTTAAAAAAAAAACATGTCCTAAATATTTAGTATAAAACATGAAAAATAATGAAAAATTAAATAAGTTCATAATAAAAAGTAAGATCTAATTTAACTCTTTAAACTATGAATTATAATTAATTTAATTATTTGTAATGTTTTAACTGTTCGTAAAGTTATAATGTGGCAAGTGACGTGTTAGATAATGTGAAAAAAATGACGGCTTATATGAAATTAAATTGGGCATTGATTATCGAATAGAAAGAATAATAATTTATTATTATTTTATGGACTGCAATTTGGTTGATTTACCCTTATCAGAGGGCTCGTTTACCTGGTTCAAAGGAGGTGCAAATATATTAGCAAGTATGATTGATCGATTTCTTCTGTCTCTAGAATTAATTTCAGTTGTGCCCGAATTACGTCAAAGCATTCTACCCAGAAACTTGTCTAACTATAATTCAGTACTGTTAAAAGAAGAGAAGATAGTCTCAGGACCAAAACCTTTTAAATAATTTACTCACTGGGCTGATGATTGAGTGTTTGTTGAGCTAGTTAAATCGATTACGACCGAGTGTCGAGAGATGATCATTGGATTAGTGTTGAGAGAGGTAAAAGGAGCTGCAAAGGCATGAGCAAAGGAGGTTCGGGCTAAAGAAAACAAGAACATAACTGATTTAGAAGAAAATATTGTAGTACTTGAAAATTCAGTTGTTGCAAATGGGGTAATTCGAAGGCGTGAGATGAAATTAAAGAGCTAAAAGTCTTTCTATGGGAAAGATACATGAAAGAAGAAAGAGAATGGCTCCAAAAGTCAAGACTGAAATGATTTAAAGACGAGGACACAAATAAATTTTATTTTTCATGTAATGGCGTCGGCTAGGAGAAACCAAAATTACATCTCCTCGATCCGAGACGGAAACACAGTTGTGGCATATTCGAAACGAATAACTTTAGCTTTTGAGAACTATTTAGAAAGATCTATAATGATGTTACAACTATCTCGATCAAAACCTTTGAGGTAGCCTTTGACAAAGTCTCCGCAAGTGCTGCAAATTAAATTGAAGCTCTTTTTGTCGAGGAAGAAGTATGGGCAGCAATTCACACAGCAGGCGGTTTCCAGGCTAGGGGCATGACAGGTTCAATCTGAATTTTTATAAAAAGTTCTGGCCTCAAATAAAGAGTGGCATTATGGAATTTTTCGATGTCTTTTATTGAGGTAAGTTAATTGAAAAATTATAAACCACTCTTTTATAACATTGATACCGAAAAGTAATATTTTTGTTGGGGTAGAAGATTACAGACATATCTCACTAGTGGGAAGCCTGTACAAAATCTTAGCTCGTGTTTTATCTAGAAAGATGGTAGAGTGCTTACAAGTTACAAGAGGGGTAGGTGATTGTCAATTTGTTTTTATTTTAAAAAAACAAATAGCCGATTGTTGGCTCATTACAAATGAGGTCATAGACGATTTGAAGAGAAGAAGTTGCAAAGCCATTGTGATTAAAGCTGATTTTCAAAAGGCTTATGACTCAGTAGATTGAAAGTTCTTTGATTTTGTAATGAAGAAAATGAGCTTTGGACAGAGGTGGTGTAATTGGATTCAGATTTGCGTATCAACACCCTTTATATCGATATTGGTAAACGACTCCCCGTCAAATGGTTTCAATATCAGAAAAGGATTACGACAAGGCTGCCCATCATTCCCACTACTTTTTAACATGGTAGGAGATACCTTAAGTAAATTGCTATTTAAAGCTGTTGATTTGAGTCTAATTAGTGGAGTTCAAGTTAGAAGCAACGAGCTCAGAATAAATCATATCTAATTTGTGGATGGCTTGATTGTGTTTGCTAAAGCAAAGCTAGATGAAGTACAAAATGTAAAGCGTATTTTAAAGCTATTCGAAATTGCATCAAGGCTGAAATTAAATTTGAAGAAAACGAAATTATATGGGGTCAAAATGGAGGAAAAGATCGTGCAAGAGTGGGCCAATTTGATAAATTGCTCTTGGGATTGTTTACCATCGGTCTACTTAAGGCTGCCTCTAGGTTACAGTCGAAAGTCCGGTGAACTTTGAAACCCTATCCTTGATAAATTTTAGAACAAATTGGAAGGCTGGAAAGAAAATTTTCGTTCCTTCAGAGGTCGCATAACATCAGTAAGGGTTGTACTTTTCAAACTTGCCTATTTATTAACTTTCTCTTTTCCTCATGTCTGCTGCAATTTCATTGAAATTAAATAGATTGATTGCAAATTTTATTTGGGGATCAAATTAAGGTCGTGCGATACATTGAATTAAGTGGGAGCAATTATGCAAGTCTAAACTTATTAGAGGAATGAGTCTATGTGACTTGAGACTAAAGAATCGGATGTTGTTGAATAAATGAGTGTGGAGGTTTGGATGTGAACCAAATTGTTTGTGAAGAAAAGTAGTAGTAGCAAAATATGGCTATGATAGGTGTTCAATGGTGCCTGAACATGTCGTAGGGAGAAAGAGCTCTTGGGTATAAAGAAATATTACCCAGCCTTTGAAGAATCTGGACGACGTGTACACGAAAAATGTCAAATTTGTTGTTGATGATGATAGTCTTGTCGAGTTTTGAGAGGAATACTGGACCGAGGTTTCATCACTTAGAGTGGCTTTTCTTAAAATTTTTGCCATTTTCGTGAAAAAAGGAAAAATCCTGGATTTTGGGTCTAAGGTAAACAATTTTTTGTCTGAAAGATTGATATCTGAAGAAGACTATTCGATTGGGAAGTTAATGTTTGAGACTGTTTCATTAACACTTTAAACATGGTTGTGTAATGTGGATATATGTTTGATGCATTAAAGTGGAGTGGTTCTTCAAAAGGAGTTTATACTCCAAAGGAGTTTTGTGAAATTTCATCTATGGGGTATTAGTGGACGACATGTTTTGGAAGAATGTTTGGTCAAATCTCGCCCTTCCGAAAGTAGAAGCTTTTATTTGGAAGGTCATCAATGGTAGGATCTCGATTTTGGTAGAGCTAACAAGGCGGGGAGTAAGGAGATCTGAGTCTTTTGTGTGTGTTTTATGCTACAAAAAAGTTGAGACAGTTAATTATTTATTTTGTCAATGCAGTGTTGCATCGAGAATTTGGCAAAATGGCGTCAACGTGAAATATAAATATGGTTTATCCTGAAAACGCGAAGGATCTTCTTCATGTATAGACTTTGCAAATAATAAAACATGACTCTAAAATGATCTGAATTATGACTATTTTTGGGATAATTTGGACTATTTGATTATTTTGGAATGATGTCATATTTAAGAACAATGTGTGTGATGAAAAGTAAATTTTTGATTTAACTCTCCTTAGAATTGGCCATTGGTGCCAAAGTAAGTGGCCAGACTCATTCCCTTCTATTATGATCTTCTTAAGCTCCCATAATCTGTCTATTATCAGTCGAATTTAGAAATCAAGACCGGTGACGGGCTCATGGATAGCCCCGGCTGGTGATGCTGGAATAGGTGGTATTCTTAGGGACCACACCGATATGGTCCTCGCCCAATACTCTAAATCGATTGGATGCTCAGACCCAACAAATGTCGAATTGCAAAGCATTCTCTATGCTTGTAAGTTGTACGTTTCTCTTGAACGATATAAGCTTCTTCCTCTTTTAATAAAAACAGATAGTGCCCTGGCTGTAAAATGGATTGAGGATTCGGTTTTGGCCCCTCCATCGTTTTATGAAATAGCAAAAGTCTGTAGAGATATATGTAAAACCTTAAAATGAAAAGTAGTTTTTGAATATAGAGAAAAAACCATGAAGCTCATTGTCTAGGGAAGCAAGGCTGTGGTGTGGATATTGATTGTCTGTGGATCTGTGATAGGGGTGTTTCTTAACAATTGATCAAATCGTGAAGGTTGGTTTTGTTTGTAGACATGTTCTTAAGTCTATTGTAGGGTGGAATAGTTTGGGAGCTTTATTTCCAGTGTTGTAAAGCTTTGTTCCAATGGCTTGATTCAATGCATTGTACATGGTTGGTTCTTTGTAATGGCAAAAACATGGAGCATTATTTTTCTTCTACTTAGGTTTAGAAAAGTTTTTTAATGAGGTTCATGCTCTTGTACTATTTTGTACGAACGTTTTTAATAAAATCGTACAATTTTACCTTTCAAAAAAATCATTTTAGATTAAAAAAGCTTTAAAATATCATTTAAAAATATAAAAAATTATAAAATAATTATATAAATTATAGAATTTATTAACTGTAAAAGAATTATTGAAAATTATAAAAATATTTAAATATGTCAGGGGAGCTATATTATTTCCAAATTAAAAAAAAAAGTTAATTCTTATATTTTATGTTTACGACATTGGGTTCATGTCATGCTTTTTATTTGAACATATGGCTCTCTCTTTTAATTTTTGTTCAATTTTACCATTAATTGTTGACTGTACAACTATAAAAAAGACAACAATTTTTTAATCCTATATATTTATAATTTTTTTTTATCAATTTGACCCTCAATCTTAAAATAATATCATTACTTGAACAATGTATTTTTTTAATCATCTACATTTATACTTTTTAAGGGTCAAATTGATTAACTGTTGACCATGTAACTATAAAAGACTAAACAACGTTTTAATAGTATATATTTATATTTTTATTTATTAATTTGATCCTCAATCTTAAAAAATATCATTACTTGAACAATATAATTTTTCAATCATCTACATTTATACTTTTTAAAGGTCAAATTGATTAAAACTCTAAATGTGGAGGACTAAAAAATTGTTTTTACCTTTTTTATAGTCTTCATGCCAACAATTAACTGTAAAATTGCATACAAGTTAATGGAGGGACCAAAATTTTTAAATAAAAATAGCATAAGGATTAATTGTCACAAAAACAAAGTATAAAGACTAATTTTTATATTTTTAAATACTACTTTTAAGAAACAAAAAAATTAAAAATCTTAAGAGATCATTGTAAAATTATATATATAAAAAATTAAACCTCTAATAAAAAATCAAACACCGTCCCTCATGCCTCATGCATCATCATTTTTCATGTTAGCCGCTACAAACATTGACGAAAAAAAAGGCTTCAATAGTGTTGTTTTTTATCAGAAACTTTAATTTTTGCATTATTTTCGAAAAGGACTTTTTTTTTATTATATAAGTTAATTAAATTTATGTTTTTTTTGTATGAGCGTCATTATATTTAAAATATTTAAAGTAGTTTATTAATCTAATACTCTAATTTAAAATTAATCAAAACTCAGAAAAGTTAATTATAACGTAGTTCATCGAATAAACTAAATTAATTTGATAAAATTAATTTTAGTTCATTCTCATACTAAATCAATATCAGGTTCATATTGTTACGAGCTTAATTCTTTTAGCTCAAGCTTTTTAAAATCAGATTTTTCAACGATAATCACTTAAGAAATCGCATGATAATAAAAATTTTATTAATATTTTTTTATTTCTGCAGTACAAGTAGATATTGTTACACTATAGTCCTTGTTTATTATCTTCTCCAACTATTTTTATCTCTCCATCGTGGTTATATAATAAACTCTCGTTCATAATAAAATATTATTTATGATAAAATCATTAATTTTAGTTTTGCAGTAATGCTGCTGTAGCCAATGTCGCACCGACGCCGTCTCTCTAAAGTGTTATTTTCTTCTTATTTTGACTATATTATACTTGTATTATATTACTCTTTAATTTTAGACAAGTTGTATTGTATGCCACTTTCTGGTAGTATTAAAATGTAGTAGCTCTTGTGTTATTAAAAAGGCTGCTATACTAAGGGATGGACCGAGGGATGCTGGTGGGGGCAACCGCCCCCCTAAAATTTTAAAAATCATATATGATTTAGAAAAAAATTAATTTTTTTATGTATTTTCTATTAAAAATATATTTTTGTCCCCCCTAAACTTTTATAAGTTCGCTCCTTAAAAATTTATAGATTCGCCCCCCACTAACCTAAAGTCCTGGGTCCGTCCCTGGCTATACTTATGATTTATATGTTCTCATCAGAGAAGTCATGATGTTTTTTGTGCCTATTGCTAAAAATAACAATTAAAATTACTATAATGTGACGTAAAAGTTGAAATCCATATGAAATATTATAAACTTTTTTATTTTTTGTTAGTGTGGTATTTAGATATTTTTTTAATAATTAAGTCAACCTAACTCTTTAAAAAACGTTAAGTACAAGTGAATCATAATGGAAAAATAATAAGATAAATATACTTTAAGTAGTAAAAAAGCATTTAAGTATTGAATTATTTAAAAAAAAATTATTAGCTTGAAAAATGGTTTATAAAGTGTTTGAATTCTTAAATTTTAGGATGCTTTGCCAAATGAACAAAGCCATCAATTTATAGCTTTTTACCTCTTCAATGGAGACCAATTTAATTTTATAGTCACTATTTACCTTCTAGAGAAATTTATACAAGCTTAGCTATAATAATAAATTTTAAGGTAAACTACTCATTTAGTACGCCAAATTATTATTTTGTTTCTATTTTGTTCCTCACATTTTTTTGACAAAATGATAACTAATGTTACATTTTGTTTCTATTTTGGTACTATGCTGTTAAAAAATTAATGATAGGCTGATTAGAAGAGAAGAAATCACATATAACAGATTGTAACACATTTTTCTCTCTCCTAGTTAGTACCCCACTCAGGGATGGACCGAGAGGGGTGTTGGTGGGTGCAACCGCCCCCTAAAATTTTGAAAATCATATATGATTTAGAAAAAAATTTAGATTTTTTCTATGTATTTTCTATTAAAAATCTATTTTCGCCTCCTAAACTTTTATAAGTTCGCCCCCTAAAAATTTATAGGTTCGCCCCCTAACCTAAAGTCTTAGGTCCATCCCTGACCCCACCTATGCTTATCTAGCAAAATAGTACTCTACATATGCATGCGTTCCTGTTTGGCTTACTAGAAAAGAAAAAAGAAATTAACGATAGGCCGACTAGAAGAGAAGAGAAGAAATCATAAAAAATAGAGATAACTATATATTTAGTACCTCACCTATGCTCGTGTTCATGTTTGGCAAAATAGTAACTAATATTATGTTTCGTTCCTAAATTGGTACCTATGCCATTTAAAATTAACAGTTAAGCTGACGTGGCATTTTTATTACTTTTTCTCTTTCATCTCTCCTAATCAGGAGCCCTTAGAATATTTTTTATAATGATTATTTTTAGCCAATGAGATACTGATATGTGTCACCACCCCTATTAAACGAAATAAAATCAAATGTTGGAAGGACATACGCATGCTGGGACGAATCCCAGCACATTGTGGACGTAAGAGCAAGAATCAAACCACCAGGCCAACCAACCCTACTTCATATATTTTCATGAGTCGGTATATTTAACCTATACAATGTTCACACCAGAAACTAATAAAGCTTTCACAAAGATTCTAACATGAGACTTTCTACTCAAATGTAAAATATTTTTTTTGATTATGGTCACTGAATTTTTATTATAACCATAGAATATATCACAATTACAACGCATTCATGAAGGAAAATAATAGGACTAATCTACCCAAATTTCTTACAACCCCAAACAAGAAAAAGTGAAAATTTTCTATGGAGATAAGCATACCATCAAAATTTACAAGCTTCTTGAATCTCCTTGTCTCTATCCAATTGGGACTCATAACTGATGAAAAGGAATGGTGAGCGATCCAAACTATAAGGCAGAATATTTCGCTACCCAAGACTGATTACATCAGCAAACAACCATCAACCGAGTGGGGATCTAACTTTCTGTGACCACCGACAAAATCATAATCAGAAACTAGCACCGATTAAAAATTCTATGCAAGCAACGATTGACCGCTAGGTATGCTGAATCATGCCACAAGGACATATAAAACATAACAAAAAAATAAAGAAAACATGTCACAAGGACAGAAGAAAACACATGTCACAAGGACAGAGAAAATGCGTGCCATAAAGACAGAAATTCTTATTTAAAAAAATAAGAAAATAATAAACACCGGCGATCGGAAACCAATAGTTAGGTGACTGCCGATCGCCGACTAACGCAAAAAAATTGAAGAAATTTGCAGGCAGTACATGGTTGTTAGAGAAAAAAAACTAGGGTTGTTTGGTAAGGCGACTCAAATATAGAATACTAAACTATTGAGTGAACAAAGAAATTAATTAAATTCCACCAATATTTTTATTTATTTTATTTATTTCTAAACTATATATCAAACTAATTTTATTTCCTCTATTTATTTGAGTATAAAATTAAATATTTAAATAAATATTTAAATATTTAAATAAAATTAATATTAATCATTAAAAAAATAAATTTATAATGATAGTATATAAATTTTAAAGTATGTACAAATTAAATAAATATTTTATATTTTACAAAGTTAGTCTACAAAATTTAAAATCTATATTTTTATAAAATTTATTTAATTTTAAATAGTTTAAAATTTATATCCCAATATAAATAAATATTATGAATTTAGTTTTTGTAATAATTTAGTATTAATTTTATGAGAATATAATTAGAAAAACCACTAATCTAACTAAGAGTTTAGATTTATTTAATATTTTTTTATAAATTTAATTTTTATAATAATTTAATATTAATTTTATAAAAAATATAATATTTAATTTTATTCTCAAATAAAGAGAGAAAATAACTTTAGTAGAATATTTAGTTTAACAATAAATAAAGTAAATAAAATTATTGGTGGGATGTAATTGAAGTCTTGGTTAGTTCAATGGCTTAGTATTTTATATTTGAGTATAAAGTCTCATGTTTGATTTCTTGTGGAAGCTTTTTTTATTCTTGATAGAAATATTGTATAACTTAAATATACTAACTCATGAAAATGTGTCAGGTAGAACTGGTTAACTTGGTGGTTTAATGCTTGCTCTTTCTTTTATAATGGTGTGGGATTGAACCCAACAAACACAACTATGCTAAAATATTCTGTTTTATTTTGTTTAATGGGGTGGTGACATGTGTCACCATCTCATTGGCTAAAAATAATAGTATGTCATTAATTTTTAACGATGTGTATTAAAATGTAACGTATGATTTGATTAAAAAAATTGAAGCACTAAAACAGAACAGAAACACATTTATTTACCCTAAATTTTATTATTTGAAAAAATTAGGGTAAACTATACTAATGACCACCGAACTATGGGGTTGGTGTCAATTTGACCACTATATTTTTAATTGTGTTAAATATACCACATAACTATTTAATTGGTTCCAATGTACCCACCTGCCGTTAAAAAAAAACGAAAAAGTTAACGGAACTGTTAAAATAATTGATATAATTACACATTTAGTCCTATTTATTTATACAATCAATCAATTTAGTCCTAATTTTAATCTAATAAAACAAATTAATTATTTAATTAGGTGGTGACACGTGTCACCACCTTATTTGAGAGATTTATCTATTTTTATTATATTTATTAAATTTATTTTCCTTCCCCAATCAGGTGGTGACACGTGTCACCACTAATTAGAGTAAGAAAAATGAAATGGTAGAAATTAGCCCCAAAGGGAATTGATCCAAGGTTATTAGGTTGAGAAGGCAACGCTTTTGCCAATGGACTAAGCATTTTTTTAGTACATGGAATACCAAATATATTTATTATATGATGGATTAGATTAAAATTACCGACTCACATCGATATTGATGGATTAGATTTATTTTGCTAATGGGCTAAGGGTTATTAGGTTGACACACGTCCGCCAAACGAACCAGGTAAAGCAACACATCGGACACCTCGTCTTCCAAATGTTCCTTCTCATCCGCACTCTAGTTGGGTAGTCCTTTCCCAACCTCCCCTTTCCATTGGAATATCTCCGACAGCTCTCCAACCTCCCCCCACCTGCAGGTGGCACATTTTAATACCATTGTAATGACATTTATTATATGATATTCTTCGTATACTTGTATCTGATGCTCACATTCGAGTTTGAATAATAGAGAGATAGAGTGGGCTTACTAGTGCTAACAGGAGATTTCTTGGACTGTGATGTTGATCCCAGCCTCTAGCTTGAGCAAACTCTGCAAGCTTGTTGCTGAGGTCCTTAAGCAAAACATCCTTTGATTTAGTACCTATACAATTCTCCATTTCACTCTCTGTTTTCCTTACTCATGCTCTATTCTTATTTATACACAAAGCTTTTGGGGTGGGAGGAGAGATGCTACCCACTGTTTGGTTAGTGGAGATTGGGTAAGCACAACTCACCAAAATATATTTCCGAAATCAAAAACCCATATCTTTAATTGGTAGAAATACAATGTTGCAGGTCAAATATTACCACCGCGGTATCAAACATGAAAAGCACCATCACAATTCACAACAACAATGGCAAACAAAAAGCAATAAGCCAACAATGTTCATAATATTGTGCAGCTAAAAAGGAGATTAACTGTAGGATTAAGCTAACCCATTTCACTAAAGTTCACTTTTTTACACTAAAAATCATTCGAAACAAAAAAGAAAAATAGAAAAAACTCCTATTTTTAATCATTAAGAGAATTCATATTTTGGAAGAACAAAAACAGGAAAAAAAGAACTCCAACAAATATTCAAACCCAGAGTTAAATCTGTATCCATTTTTCAACTAGAAAAAGCTCTTATATGAAGAAAGAAAAGAGAGGGAGACGGGTGGGACTAACCTGAAGCGGCGGACGCCGGTGAGAGGCTAGCGTGAGAGAGGGAAAGAAGATACCAGTAGGAGAATCAATGTAGCAGAAAAACGCTTAGCCCATTGGCAAAATAAATCTAATCCATCAACCTAATAACCCCTCACATTTGGTATAAATAAATAGAACTAAATTGAATGATTGTATAAATAAATAGGACTAAATATGTAATTATACTAATTATTTTAACAGTTCCGTTAATTTTTTCGTTTTTTTAACGGCATGTGGCTACATTGGAACCAATTAAATAGTTATGTGGTATATTTAACACAATTGAAAATATAGTGGTCAAATCGACACCAACCCCATAGTTCGGTGGTCATTAGTATAGTTTACCCAAAAAATTATAGGTAAACTACACTAAATACCATCAAACTTTTAGGCATGTATCGATTTTACCACTAAACTAAAAAATTAATACCATTGAACTTTATTTTAGGCTTCAATTATATCTTTAGACCGTTAAAATCCCTCCACGTCATCGCAAGCGAACTGTAAAGATCTTTACAGACCCTTCCATATCACCGATTTTAAAGGCTCAGTAGTATAATTAAAGTCGAAACTAAAGTTTAATGGTAAAATATTATCGATTACTAAAGTCAGTGTTAAAATAATATCAATTTTTTGTTCGGTGGTTAAATTTAAGTTTAGTGGTATATGAATATGATGCCCAAAAATTATTTGTCGGATAAAATTACAAATCGTTCTAAATTCGATCTAATTCGGATGGCCCATTTTTGCGTGGTCCATTTTCTCTGATCATCGGCCATAACCGACCGTGTAATCAAATTTCACAACCTTTTTCGTTCTGTTTCCTGCTCGACACCTTGCTTCTCTCGCTTCGCTCAGTTCAAATCGAAAGCCCATCGGTTCAATCTCAGCTCCTCTGCGGTTAAACCCTAGGTATTCTTCATACCCTTTTGCCTCATCCAATTTTACACTGTTAAGTTCTAGTATTACGTTTGCGATTCTCATTTCTTAACCTCTGGTTCCTTTTTTTTACTTTGGGAAAGTTGGGAAAAATTGTCACCATAAAACCCACTAGTTTATATAATTTTCATATTTAAAAGCTCTTACAAATTCTTTTAATTTTTGGGTAAAGAAAATAATGCTGATATATTGAGGAATTGTGATTAATATGTAAGTTTAGCATGCTCATTCCCATGTTATTTATTTGTTTTTTTTTCCTGCCATTGATTTTGTTTTGGTTGGTAAATTAGATATCTGCTGAAGGCATTTATCAGTAAATTTGCTTTGGGTTTACACTGCTTGCTATTGGTTGTTGGTTTGAATCAATTTGGACTCCCTTTAAATAGTTCGAGTTACAAAGAAAATCCGGTTGCTTGGACTGCTAGTTTCTGTTTTTTTTTTTTGTAGGAATGAAGATTATGTATACTGCTTGCTGTTGCTTGTTTACAATGTGTTCCATTACGAATTTAAACTAGTGAATTTCTTTTTATCAAGAACTCATGACAGTATTAGGTGATTGTACCTTGCTCGGAGAGCTAGTTCGGTTCTCCTTTCCCCTTCCCATTCGAAAGAAAGAAAGAAAAAACGCTTTCGGCGTCCAGCGAGTTGATGAGTTAGACTAGTTCCTTCTTGGATGCTTGGATTAAGGATAATAGGATACTGTTAAAACCTTGGACCACTGTTGAATGAAGTGAACATGATTTATTTAAGCATTTGAAACTATAAGATAGGCGCAGTTGCCTTTGTTTATGGCTATTATACTGTAATGTAGATAGGCTCCTTTCTTGTAGAAGGTTTTTGCTTTTCATGTTACATATTCTCTTGCATTAGCTCTCCTTTGCCAGGCTTAAGGTCTAACTGTCAATCCATTTAAGAGAAAACACGCATTAAATGTGACTTTTTAATCTTACATGGTGCCTCTACATTGGCTTGGAATCTTGTTGCTATTGAATCATACTGTAAGATTTTACCCCCTTTTTTATCTGCTTCCTTCCTATCACATGTAGCTGGCACTTGGCAGTTCTTTTACCCCCTTTTTTTCCGCTTGGCAACTGCCTGTATCTGCGGATTCCTCCTCAACTTCCGTTAATTTTATATTCTATATACATATGCTAGGGACCATAGGAAGTTGTTGAGCTTACAGGATGAGTACAAAGGTTGACCAGACACCTGCCGTTGGGCCTCACGTTGCCAACATGTCTGCAACAACTACTTCATCCACAGCATCAACCACAGGCCCAAAGGTCTCAAGGTTTGCTGCAAAGACCGGCTTTGTAATACCGAAAAATAAATTGTCAGGTTCATTGGTTCCCATCTTCCGAGGTGGTAAAAAACCTGGAAGAAATGCTGCTGCCAATGAAGATAATATGGACCAGAGTCAGAGGAAAACAAAATGGAGCCCTGATCTGACACAGGATGCTGCTGTCAGAAGAGGTAGAGCCTTAGCTTATCAGGTATTTGGTCTATCCTTTGGTAGTGAAAATCAGAGTCATTTTGCAAGTGCATATTGAATTTTTGTATTGAATTTTAGAAGTTCTTTCAACGTGTTTAAACTATCTTAAGTAGTGAGTTGGAGGCATTTGTAGCCCTGGATTATGAGAGGAATATTCATATTGCTCATCTGATGGCAATTGAACATTTCCCTTGTCCTCATTGCGTGATAAAATGCTAGTGTCCACTTTGCAATTCCGTAGCATCGAGATTTAACATTCGTGGTGCCATTAAGTGATATTACTTCCTCTATGGTGGTCCAAATTTTGAGCAGGCTCGGGTGGATCAGATTACGCAACAGCTGAAATCAGAAAATCCAGATGTTGGGGATATGGAAGACTCACCATTAGCTTCTAAGAATATGGTTAAAAGCACTTCTGATACTCAACTTGAAAGTGAGGTAGAGAGACAGTTAATATTGCTAGCTCTGTTAATTCTTTTTATTGTATTGATTTATTGGGGATTTTAGATTTGCAACTCACACTTAATTTGTGAATGTAGAAATTAGAACTTTTGGAGATTGAAAGACGGGAAGCTATTGGTAACTCTGACGACTTTTGCTAGATAAGAAAATTTTCTCTTTCTCTAATTTATTCAGTTTTTCATTTTTTTTTTGGTTTTTTGACTTCTAGGTGAAATACTAAAATTGAATCCAAGTTACAAAGCACCAGCAGATTATAAACCTTTATTGAAAGAGGCAAATGTTCCCATTCCTGTAAGCCCATTTTTATACTGACATATTATTGCATCAAATTTCTTATGTCATCCTTTTCCTGCATTTTTTACTGTACTTCTGAAGTTATAACATTTAAGTAATTAATGGCAATCTTGTTGGTCAAAGTTCTATGAAATTCTGTTGAGTTTGACGCATTTGAATATTTTTCCTAGTAAGCAGCATTCGTACTAAGGTTCACATTTATTTTTTCTGCATTTTGATTCTATACATGCATCCCCTTTGATCTGAACACATGCATTATGTTTATCTTGTCATCCACCCAAAGTGATTTTTTTTTTGACTTTGACCATCATTGCACTTGCCTTCTATTTGTTCTTTCTTTTCGGAAAACATGCATTAAATATATATGCCTACGTCAAAGAATTCATTTATGTTTTTGTGTCAATTGTTCCAAAATGAATTTTTTTTGACTCGTCAATTGTCCCCATCCTCTGCCTACGTGCATACAACACTTGAATATTATGATACTATATTAGTTTTGCAGGTGAAAGAATATCCTGGATGCAATTTTGTTGCTCTAATCTTTGGTCCCGGAAGTGATACAAAGAAGCGACTAGAAAAGGTAAGTATTTGGTTTCTGCTATTTTGTTCTATTGATACTGATAAACTATGAAGGGCCATTGAGACCTATCAAAGATCTTGCTCTCTACACGCTCGTGTGTTTGTGGAAATATATATGCCGTCATATATATTATATATCATGTATGTACATATATTGATATGCTCCTCTTGAGTGAAAATTTTTAATTTACCGCTCATCTTACAAATCAGGAAACTGAAGCTACAGTACAAGTTTACGGCATTAAAGCAAATACTGGAGAGAAGGTAATTCTTTGGGCTGGGAGAATATAGCACCATCTAAGTTAATTGCTGAAGCTTTTTCTATTTCTCACTTAAGAAAGATCTGCCTTAAATATATGCTTCATGAATGCTTAAATTAAGCATTATTGACTTATAGCTAGTGTTTCTTCATCAGGTTGAAATTACTACGCCTGATGATAATGAAACCCAAGATGCTTATGAAGAGTTGTATGTTCATCTATCAGCTGACACCTTTGAGAAAGTTGATGGAGCAGTGGCACTGATTGAGTTGCTAGTTAGTTCAATATCAGTGAGTTCATCACTCTGAACATCAAGAAAAACTCTCCAAGAAAAAGATGGAGATCACAAGATGATATTTATTGCCACTGCTTTATGAGAATAATGCTTTGTACATTTTCTGCAGGGAAATTTAGGCACTGGTTCGGTGTCTACAATATCTGGGAATGATGTGAATGCACTTAGTCAAATGCCTGACACAGCTGTGTCGTGTGCGGCTGATTCTGCTTTAAATCAGCAAGTGGTGCAACATACACTGGCATCTTCACGAGGTCAGTTTCAATACCACAATTCATGGTTCCCTACCAGCCCTATGCCGCCAAATTTTTCGGCACCTATTCTCAACAGTCCTGTACCTGCACAGTCCTCACCTTCAAACCTGTCTTCACTCTTTGGTCCACGCCCAGTTCCTGCATCTGGATACAACACAATTATTCAAGATTCATCCCTTGTTTCGTCCAGTTCACAGCTTCCAAGACCAGGACAAGTATTTTCACAGCCACATATGCCCCCGATGTATCCTCAGGGTCATACTGGTCCTCAAAACTTTCTTGTTCCAAATCCAATTCCTCCGTCTACTCAACCTGGCAATTTATCTTCACTTCCACTTACAGGAAGCCATCCTCAAGCTCTGGGGCCACTCCCTGGTACAAGACCGTTTATGCCTGCAGGAAATGTAGGGCACCTTGCTCCACCTGCAGTTATTTCCCAGGTGCCTAATCCTGTAGTTCCACAACCAGGGCAGTCTGGTCCTCGATTAACTGGTGTGCCTGTTAACCATCCATCCTTGTCTTTTCCTCCCGGTCCTCCACTAGGGCCTTCCCCTGCATTACCGTCTGTTTTACATCCAACAGCAGTGTCAGTACCTATGTCTGTGCCACCACCAATGCATTCCTCTTTACCCGCTATTTCCATGGCACCACCACCGAATCTATCTCTAAATCCAGCAATGTTATCGAGACCAATGATCTCACAAGCACCACCGATGTCATTGTCACCATCTCTGCCAAGAGGACCTGGTTCTATTCCTGGAAACATGCCAAATTTTGCTCCCATAAATCAACCTATCGCTGCAAGATCACAACATTCAAGTGCCGGGGATTTCACTTTTCAACCTCACCAAACACATGCACCGACCTATCCAATGGTTCCAAGACCAGGTGGTCAGGCTGCAAATCCGCATGCTCTAGCCCCCAGATCAGCGGTTAAACAACAAGCACCACCTTTCCAGTTTGGTGTGCCCAATTCTACTCTCCAACCAGCAATGCAAGTGTTTCCTAGGCCACAGAGTGGCAACCAGTTGGGTTTGCCGCAAACTCACATGTCTTCTTCACTTCCCAATGCTCAGCAAAATGCCATGTCTGTTCTACCCAGACCTCCAGCATTCCCAGGCGACGGTCCTTTTCTGAATGCTCCTCCAGTTCCACAAATGGGATTCAGAAACTTTGCTCCACCGCCCCAAACGCCCAATATGGCCGGTCCCTTTCCTTCCAGGCCAGGGCACTCGTTGCAGCATCAACAAAACTACCCACCTCTGCCACCTAGACCTGGAAATTTTGCACCTCCTAACCCCCAATTTTCTGGCGGTGTTTTCCCACAGTCCACTAGACCTACATCGGGCCATCCCGCCGGACAACAAGTTTATGATCCATTCTCTCCCACATCTGTTCCCGGGGCATCTCAACACCAGGGAGGTGGTAAAGCAAATGCAAGAAACCAGGAAAGTGATCCAGAGTATGAAGATCTGATGGCTTCTGTAGGAGTAAAGTAGTAAATTGTTTCGATTAATTTGTTTTTGAGAGCCATAATCAGTAGATTAAATGTCAAAGATTTAGACTTTCTGTCTGAAGATGTTAGATATCCGAAAAAAGTATAATGAGCAGAATTATTTTCTCTTAACTGCTGATTTTGCTTGCATCTAGTGACCTTGCTTACTCATTCCTTTGCTGAAACTCATTGCTTGGACCATTTAAGATTCGGAAAGAAACTCCTTGGTTATTGTGTTTGAGTCATCTTGGTTTAAGGTTTGAGTTTTTTCAGGTCAATTAGAGTTAGGGTTGAACATGTTTAGACTGTTAGCTTTTTACGAACAAATTATATCGGATTCTGGTTCAAGTTTAGGTTGATTGAATCAGACGAGGTTTGATTCAGAATCGACACGTCTATTATGAACACAATTTGATATTTAAATTGCAAAAATGATTATTTATGATAAATGTAAAAATAATAAAATGAATGGAAATGCAATTTGGTTATAGTCACCATCCTTGTGACTTGGAAGGCACCATGAAAGTGTAGCATTTTGTGGTTCATTGGGTAGCTATTTGCTGATCAAACCATCTTTTTGTTGGTCAGCTGCCTCCTTGTCTGCATGCAGAACAAAGCTATAATAATTCATATGCGCAAGTAGGTCTGTAAATGAAACGAGAAAGACCGTGAGTTATTAGAATGGACTTGAACTCGAGTTTGACTCGAGCTTTTAATGATCTGAGTCGAGACGCAAGGCTTTCATATTACGTTCCAACCAAAGAAGAGCTATAAATGCAAGCAACCAGTAATGAAAGTGTTTTATATATGAGACACATAAATTGAATTGTAGTTTTTGGATGATTTGAATGAGATCCAATTCTATTCTTATTTGATTTATAATTAATTTTATTTTTTTTCAATATTAAAATAAATATTTTATATTTCAAATGAAGAAAATAACTTAAAAATATTATATTAGAATTAATATTTGTTTCATTTTCTTGAAAATTTATTCATTAAAAAACATTTAGGGAATAAATTTAAAATCTTATAAAATAATGTCAAAATCATAAAATAAAATCATTTTATCAAAATAATATAAAATAATCTAAACTTACAATTACTATATAAAAATTGAGAACCGAACTAAACCGAATTAAAATAAACCGATCAAAAAATTCAAGAAATCCAATAAGACCAATGTTGTCAAGAATGCAATACACGTGTATATAATAAATAAAAAATTAAATATCGTCTAATTTGATTCTAGATTTAGTTCGAAACCAAAAACCTTAAAAAACCACCCTCATCATTAGCTAATTTTGCATAATTAAAAACATTTAACTAATAATTATTAAGCTCGCTATCACACGAGCTAAATCATACATATATATATATATATATATATATATATATATATATATATATATATATATATTTCAATATCAGGGAAACCAAAATTTGCGGCTATCCACATAAATATAGAAAAAATCAAATTACTCAGGAAGTCCATGTATTATACTAACTAAGATAATTTAGCCCCTCTATAAAAAAACCTAGCTAATTTAATTCTCATATTTCTAATAAAATTCATAATCGAATTGAGGTCGGTCGGATGAATCATTTATCAATTTTTTTAAATCTAAAACTTTAAATCGACCGACAACTCTATCCTAAATATATTTGATTAAATGTTAACCCAACTATTAAATAACTGCTTGGTGATTTTTCTTATCAATATTTAATGGACACGTCAATAATTTTTAATGGCCGAGATTAATTTCATTAATTATTGGAAAATTTTACAATGCTCGACGAGTACTTCTGAACACTATTATATTAATTAATAAAAATTTAAAATTTCAATGACTAAACATGTAATTATAAATTATTTAAACATATAACTATAAATTATTTAAAATAAAATATTAATTAAATTATTTTCCATATATATAATTTTTGTTAATCTTTTTTAAAATAATTGAATCAAATACCAACCACTAAAGCCGAAATCATAAACAGTAAAGCCTAAAGCCTAAATCCGATATTCAAATTTAGGGTTTAGGGTTTACACTCTATGATTTTGGTTTTAATGTTTTAGGTTTAAGTTTTTGGGTTATGGTTTATGGTTCTCAGTTACGGGTTCGGGTTTAAAGTTTAGAGTTGATGGGTTAGGGTTTTATTTTTTAAATTGACCAAGGTTGATATTTAATTCAATTATTTAATTCAACTATATATATAGAAAATAATTTAATTAATATTTTATTTTAAATAATTTATAATTATATGTTAAGTACTTTAAATTTTTAATATTTATTAATTAATTTAATGATGTGCAACGATGCTCATCGTTAGTGTTGTTCAGTTGTGCTCGTCTAGCGTGGTAGACTCATTCTTAATTATTTTTTTTTCTCAAATTTTAAGAGAACATAAAATTAAATTTGCTTTGTATATTAATAGGAGTTTCCGGATAATTTTCAACTTTCTAAAACCTAATCATGTAATTTTCCACGTTATCACATTCACTTAGGACTTCATTCCCGACAAGCAATGCCATCTGTCCTATATTTATTATAATATAATTTAGGGTAAACTATACTAATGACCACCAAATTATAGGATTGGTGTATATTTGACTATTATATTTTTAAATGTGTCAAATATACCACTTAACTATTTAAATGGTTCCAATTAAGCCACCCGTCGTTAAAAAAAACGAAAAAAGTTGGCGGAGCTGTTAAAAAAATTGGTATAATTACAGATTTGGTCCTCTATATTTATACAATATATTAATTTAGTCATAATATTAATCTAATAAAATAAATTAATTATTCAATAAGATGGTAACACGTGTCACCATCTTATTGAATAATTAATTTATTTTATTAGATTAAAATTAGGACTAAATTGATATATTGTATATATATAGAGGACCAAATGTGTAATTATACCAATTTTTTTAACAGTTCCGTCAACTTTTTCATTTTTTAACGGCGGGTGACTTAATTGGAACCATTTAAATAGTTAAGTGGTATATTTGACACAATTAAAATATAGTGGTCAAATCGACACCAACCCTATAATTTAGTAGTTATTGGTATAGTTTACCCTATAATTTATTATTATCTTACAATATCTAATTCTATACATCACCGATAAATCATAAAATTTTAATCAGCTAATCACATGCCATTAAGAATTAATTTAAATGAATATAATTTTATAATCTTATAACGATGTGTTATCATCTAATTCACTGATAGTGCATAGAAATTGTACACCGACAATTAAGGTTGTGCATGGTTAACAGAAAAATCGAAAATTGATTCGAATTAGGGTGTTTATATAGTTTATGGTTCATAAATTTACGAACAATGATTACTTGAGTTTAACCGAACTAAATTAAATTTGATTTTTATTTAAATTATAATTATTTTCATAATGTAAAAGTAAATATTTTATACTTAAAATACTATGGATGCATTATTAATTAATATTTTTTACTTTAAAAATTAGACTTTTAATAAATACACTTCAATACTTTACCATCTAATGATTTTTTGTCTAATGAAATTAATATTTTTTTTATCTAATGAAAAATGTTTTGAAATAGCTTACCAAATCAGCTGTCATTTGCAAGTTGTGCATTATAATTTCTCATTCAGCATCAGCATCATCAATGCATTACTTAAAAAAATGAGCAATATCACTGTATATATACATATAGACATAAAGTTAAAAATTACTCCTAATGTTTGACTGAATAATTATTTTGGTCTTTATTATTATTTTAAATCAATTTAACATCTAACGTTTTATTTTAGGTCAAAATAACCCTTCTGCGAATGAAAACTATTAGTCAACTAACGCTAAACAACTTGAAATGACTTTACAGAATGACGCATCAGAAAGAAAAATATTTTTGATTGATGTGTAATTATGTAAAGTCACCATATTTGTCCATATGATACTGCTATAGCGGTGTGGACTTTCATGTAGGTTTGTTATGTCATTTCAAGCTTTTTGTCGTCAGTTGACTAATCATTTTCATCCGCAGATGGGCCATTTTGACCCAAAATAAAATCTTAGGGGTTAAATTGGTTCAAAAAAAGATAAAGATCAAAATAATTATTCAGTCAAGCGTTAGAGGCATTTTTTTGACATTATGCCATATATTTATTAGTAGATTCTTGACTTAATTAATAAGGTTAAGATTTCTGATTTTTGACATATTAAATTCAATAATTTTTTTTTTTACAAATTCTAATTCTAATCCTACCTAGAGGGGAGAAGAATGAGAGGCTCTAGGGGAAAGAAGCGCTCTTAGTAGATTTAGAACTCATGACTTAAAAAGAATACGATAGAACAAAGATAAACAGTTTGGCCAACCGGCTAAATGTGCTTGCTCAAGTTCGAATTTTATTATGTGTATATACGAACATGGGTAAAGGCATAAGTTATGTTTTGATAGGTCAAATTTGAAGGATCAGAGTGCAATTTCATTATTATAACAATTTATAATTTTTAAAGGACTAAAGAAAAAATCACATCCTTTTAGCCCCTTGACTTATATATATATATATATAATCAAAAAAAATTCAAAACAAAAATGAGTTGAAAGGCAAGGTGGCAGAATCAAAATCCTCATTTGGAAGAAAACAAAATTAATTGAAAATACATTGTGGGGTTGTTAATTGCTTGCTTGTGCAAGGATCTATATAGAAAGCTACTTCTTCATTGTAATTAATTATGTCCGTTAAACTTCATTTTTTATTATAGTTGAGGACTATTTTATAATTCATGTTTGAGATTTATGGTTCTTTCTTCTAACAATATCATTTTTAAGGTTCAGATATGTTTTCTCTCCTTAGTAGTTTAATGTGTCTTGCCATTGCACTTAATACTTGTTGATTCCGTTAAAGCTATTTCATGTAATGTGCATAATTATTTGAATGTTACGTCATTTCAAGTTAAAGTATCGATAATATACAGATTTGTACACCGTTAGTAAATAGAAAAACATGTAAAAGAAACTTAATTTATTTAGGTGGCGAAATAAATAAAAAATTAAGTGAAGAGCCAAAATAAAAATATAAGATTTTCACAGGCCAAAAGTTGAAAAAAAAAAACTGCGTTGAAGACTTAAAATTGAATTATTAGTTTTTTAGGTTTCTAAAAATGCACCCTTTTTTTCATTCAATCAAAAGGTTTAAAGAGTTTAAAGTGAATTATCATTTTTGGAAGGATCTAGAAATGTATTTTTCCATTTGATTATCGTTTCGGGTTTATCGTTTTTTTAATATGCATCATATTTATATGCTACAATTATACCTTCAAAAAAATATTTATCAGAAAATATAAAACTTAAAATTATTAATTAAGTTCAATAAATTATTATTATTATTAACTGTAAACTATAAAAATGATTTAAAATCTTGCAATCTTACACCGATTTGTATAGCTATTCAATTTACAAATAATATTGTTTGAAATGGATGAAAACACACATAAACAATCTAATATTTTGATCGGATTAGAACTTGTACTATCTGATATCGGTTTAACTAGCATGATTAAAAAAACAATTTTGTTGCTTTCAAGATATCATTATATAAACTTTAAACTTTGTGTATACATACAAATCAAAATGAAATCACCTATAACCCCAAATCCCATGAATTCAATACACTAATTTCTCCCCTACTAGTCCTTACCAAACAAGACATTTTCATGTTGTGTAATTAAGCCCCCAAATTCTTTGCAAAGCTTAATTAAGACCAAAGTGGGATATACTTCAACCTTAAAAAAAAACTAAAACTTTGTACACAATTTCACCTTCTTTGACACATGTAACCTACCTTTCTATGTCCATGACTCCATACCCTTTTCCCATGTGAATAAAGCTTTTAGGCTCACCATGTACTTTGCTTTGACCCTTTTGTGATTCAACATCCTCCAAGTCATCATCTCCAAGCTCAAATTTCTCATTTTCATGGTGGTCCAATGTGGCATACTCAATTTCCCCCCCATAGAACATGACCAAAACCAAATAGACACTCGTAGCAAAAATGGCGACACCGATCAGAGTCCAACTGAATTCGATATTCACCAATGATTTAGCTCGATGAAGCGCCTCTTCGCTCGAGCATCGAACCACTTGATGACCCTCTTCAAGGTTGATGAAACAGCCTTTTGGGATCAACCCCGGTGTCCAAAGCATGTACCCCATGACCATGAGCCATAACCCTTGGTACAATATGCTTAATGACCTTGTAAAATTCACTATGAAGCTCTTGGGGTACCCTATTCCCATTAGGGTAGTGGCTAAACACACGACTATGGCACTTTGTAGGAGCAAATGGTATTGGCCCTCAACTCCCATGTGGTCAGCCGAGTGAAGGTGGAACAAAAACAGCTGCTGAGCGAAGGCAACTGCTCCGAGGAGCTGCGTAAGGCCAGACTTACCAATGGGGCTTATGTTGTTGGTCCGGTCGAGGACGATGGCGAACGCAGCGTAGACGAAGAACGTCATCAATATAGCCGAGTGTTCGAAGTTGTGGAGATGGTTCGAAGGGATCGTTCCGTCGGGATCAAACGGCTGGTGTCCTGCAGGGCCAATGAAGAGTTCCATGGATATGGAGAGTGATGAGCAAACCATGATCAAAACAAGCTCTAAGTACCTAAATTTCGACGTGGGGAACCATGGGAAAGATGTATAGGAGCTTGGGTTCAAAGCATGGAGCTTGATGTGATTGAAAAGGTGCCATAAACCAAGTGCAAAGAAGGCAAAACCCGGTGCAACATGTCCCACTAAAGTGCCCATTTTTTGTAAAGGAAAGGGTTGTTTGGGGAGAGAAAATTAGGAGGGAAAGTTGTTTTGGTGAAAGGAAAATTGATGGGTGAAGAATGGAGAGGAGTAGTTTTTAAAGGGGTGGGCTGAGTTGAATTTTGAAGGACTCTAGAGGCTTCGGTGCTTTCAAAGTTTTGAACTTGATGTGAGATTGAACTAGTTGACCAATGACCAATATCTCCGGTGTAAGAAATGAGGCATTCTTAACAACGGAAAATGATAAAAGATAATCCAAATGTTTGTATATTTTGTTATTTAATACTTATTTTTTGTTTAAATATGTTTTTAACATTTTAATTTGGTCCAAATATGTCCCTCGTTAGATGGAAACTGTCACGATCAACAGTTGATACTGGCTGGACTTGCGACGTGGTTGACTGACAGTTTCCATCCAACGAGGGCATATTTGGAGCAAATTGAAACATTGGGGGGGCTTATTTGGACCAAATTAAAATGTTTGAGGCATATTTGGACCAAATTGAAACGTAGGGGAATATTTGGACCAAATTGAAATGTTGAGGGGGCATATTTGGACCAAATTGAAACGTCGGGGGCATATTTGGACTAAAATGAAACATTGAGGGTATATTTGGACAAAAAAAAGAATAGGCAGCCAAATGACAAAACATGCAAACGTTAGGGGCATATTTTGTCATTTTACATTTTAACAATTAGTCGAACATTCAGCCTCTTTTAACTATCACTTTCTACGTCTCAACACTAAAAAAAATATTTTAAATCATAACTTTAAATTTTAAATATTAAACTCTAAAAATATTCTATACCCCATTTTTTTAAACTCTAATTATATACCCTAAATATTAAACTTAATTTTTAATATAAAAATATAAATAATGACACAAAAAATACAGAATTTTTTTTATTTCAATTAGCCCCTTGTTTTTCTAGAATACCACATACTTTTCATTACAAGAAATCCAAATTCCCTTTTTTAAAAGGACTCAAATTAGCCTATTTTGAGTAATCTTCTCAAAAGGATTAGAAAGCAAAAATGGGTTTGTTCATTAATTTTTCAACAAGTATTATGGTTTGAATCTCGTTAACAGTCTCATTGGATAGACGACCTATAAATATAGATATTAGTTTTTCTTCAGAGATTCGTGACCTGCGATGATTTTGTAAGATTATTCGTATGATTTGATGGGTATTAGATGGAGTCACGAATTAACTAAATATTACTCAATAATTTATCACTAAGGGTATTTATGTCTTTCAATAATTTAATAGGTTTGTGCAACTTTTATAACTTAAACTACAATTAAAGGAGTAAATGAATTATCATATTATTTTCTTAGCTTCTGCACACAATATTACTCAAAATCAAAATATTTAAAAAATAAATTACTATATATATATTAATAAAAGTATTTATATTCAATACAAAAGTTTCTACGAGTATTTTAGTTTTAGGGTTTAGGGATTTAGTTTAGAGTGTATGGTTTATGAGTTTATGTTTAGGGGTTTAGAATTTAAGGTTTAGGGTTTAGATGTTAGGGTTTTAGGATAATATGTTGAGGATTTATGTTTTAACCTATAAACCTTGAACCCTTAATTCTTTTCGCAATCACTAAATTCGAGCCCCTGCGCTTAAACCTCTAAACCCTAAGCCCTAAATTGAGTCCCTAAACTTTAAAACTAAAGCACTTATGGAAACTAAAAGTTTCCGCCGTCGGTATATCAAATAATTATCCATTAATGAAAACATTATTGAGTTCAAATATTAAGGGTGCGTTTGGTTCCATAGAATACAAGGCATTTTCATTTTTATTTTTTTAGAAAATAAAAAATATTGAAGAAAACATGTTTGGTTGCATAAATTGAAAATGATTTTTAAAAAATGAAAATAAAAATGAGTGAAAATTTGAAAACATAAAAAATATGTTTTCACCATTTTCATTGAAAATGTTTAAAAAAGTGAAAAACATGAAAACAAGAGTTTTAAAATTTAGCTCTATTTAATCCAGGTTCGAATCCTTCAAATACTAATTTTAGAAATTTAGTTATTTAATCCCATTTTATTTTTATTATAATAATATTTTTAATAATTATACTTTAATTTAATTATTTAATGAGTAATTATTATTTTTTATTGGCTTAAAGATCAAGTTAGTCTTTAACGAAAAATTTTAAAAAAAAATCAATTAACCATTATTAATTGTTTTGCACTCAAATTAACTATAATTAGTCGAAACACGCTTAATTTAGTCCTTTCGTAACAGTTGGCCAAATTTTAACCATTAGCTCATTAAAAATCAATAAATGATAACGTGTGGCACACTATGAAAGTATTACATCATTAAACCGTAAAAAATCTAAAAAGTATTTAAAAATTCTAAAAAATGTAAAGTTTCAAAAATATTTTCTAATCTAACAATTTACTGATCTTTTATTTCAAAACAATAATAGTTTTGATTTTATTTTCAATTTGATTTTTATTAATTTTTTAATTCAAATCTCAAACTTCATTGCTATCATTACTGTGAGAACTAGCATAGTTGGTAGATCTCCTATCCAGTCTTTCTCCAATTCTTGCGAATCAAGTTTTTTATTGAGATTTTACTAATTCGTAAGAAACAAACAAACCACGTGTTTTAAGAAGAAAATGGATGTTGAAATTTGGAGATGTGAGATTTAATTTCAACCCATGCAAACTCCGTAGCATTTCAATAGATCCAAGTGAAGACTCTAGTTGTGGAGGGAAACTAATTAGAAAACTATTTTAAGGTGGGTAGTTGAGTAAGGGTTAATTTTAAATATGTATTTTAGATTTTTTAATATTTTTAGGTGTACCACATGTCACTATCTTAATGATTGTTTGTGAGTTAACAATCAATTATAACGACCAACGTTATGAGATGACTAAATTTTTTTTTGAAATGTAAGAGAATTTTATTAAAGATCCGTTGCCCCGTGCCTCATTAAAAAACCTCCCTATCCTAGTTTGGAGGAAAAAGAGTGCGCCGGGACAAAGGGAATTTCGCGTTTCAATACATAGGCCAAACTACACATCAAACAAGCAAAAAATTTGGCCATCCAAACACCCCTGATCTCATATTAGACCAGGAATAACAATGCACAGTTGAACTTGCCTTGGCTTTCTCTTGGCTCTAATAGAGTGTAGACATAAACTCCTTCCCACTGTCGGGTAGGACTAACCCTGCACCACATTGACCCCACCTTAATTACCTCTTTATTCTGTTTCATACCAGGGCCATGATCCCCTCTCTATGCTGACACTCAGATATGCGCTCGTCGTTCCGTTTGCAAGACTCCGTGATATCCTTCCTCATTTCAGATCAGCATCCGCTACGCAGGGGCCAACCATACCAAATCCACAATTTTGGAGATGCCTTTCTTGGCTAGTCTGTCTGCACATGCGTTTGCTTCTCTGGGGATGCACTCCAACCTCCACTTGAAACTTGTGGCCTCCTCTATTTCTGAGGTTACCATCAGATTGAAGCCTGCTGGTGCCATCGATGGTTTCCAGAACCATTTTGCTACTAGGCTACAATCCCCTTCAATGATAAGAGCATGAGACTTTGCCCAGCATGAAGATTTAAAAAGCTTTATCGCCTCAGATATCGCCACAATTTCCGCTGACGTTGCATCCATATCGCACACTTTCTTTTAGAAAATTAGCAGTGTTTTCGACTCTCCATTCCGTAGAATACCCCCTATTCCAGCAGCTCCAAAGCTCCCCGTCACGGCTCCATCCACATTGAATTTTAGTGACCCCTCACACGACGCCTTCCACTTGATCACTTTCTGGACTTTCTCTTTTGTAGTTACGTCTTTGAAAAGCTGTGACAAATTGGTCGGCATAGATATACTCGTGATGTTGAATCCCTTGGCCTTGCACCACCAAGCTATTCGCAGCAATAGCAGTTCAAATAAAGAGTTCGTCGTCTGCCTTTTCATTTGAAACACTCCCTCGTTCCTTCCAATCCAAATAGTCCATATCACACCGAAGTAAGCCATCCTCCAGATTTTAATATCCCTAAACTTTGGTTCGTATTCAAACCACCATATGAATAAATCCTTCGGGTTGTTTGGCATTACAAGATTAATATCCCACAGCTTGCACCATTGTTGCCATAGTGTCCAGGCGATAGTACATTCACAGAACATATGGTTTGGAGTTTCAATCTCGATGCCGCACAACGCACAGTAAATAGAGTCATTCGGAATTATACCTCTTTTGTTCAATTCAGATTTCGCTGGAATTCTGCCGTGTATTAGCCTCCATACAAAACACTCCACTTTTGGTGGAGCTATGTTTGCCCATACTTTGCTTCACACTTGTTCCTGATCCACATTAGACATTTTCAGAGCATTAATATATTCTTTGGGTTTATACATACCATTGGCTGACTGCTTCCAACGCACCGAATCCTGCGAGAATGTTCCCGGTTTGTTTGAGTTAATGGCCGACATGAAATCCTCCCACATTGCTTTCTCCCAATCAAACGGGTTCCTCCTTAGTTGTATTTTCCAGATCCACCTTCCTCCCTCAAATCTGCCAAACTCTTCTATCTTCCCCTCTTTTCTCAAAGCAAGAGCATAAATTCTAGGAAACCTTTCCCGGAGCGAGGCACTTCCTATCCATTCATCATCCTAGAAACTTATATATTTTCCATTGCCCACTATCAAAGATAAATTTTTTCTAAACAGATCATTTTCCGAATGCAACGGCGCTGAGATTCCCCTCCAAATCCATGACATTTTACTTCTCCTCCAATGCTTCGGGATAAGGCACTCCGAATTTTCCCCGTACTTTGCAACCATTACTTTCCTCCAAAAAGCCTCTGGTTCAGCCGCAAATCTCCACAACCACTTGTTTAATAGAGCTCTATTCCTGTCTTTAGTATCGCACAATCCCAAGCCTCCGCTATCCTTTGATTTACATAGAGTCTTCCAACTCAACCAGTGGATGGTACGTTTCTCTCGGCACCCCCATAGGAAATTTGCAATCATACTATTCAAGAGTTTTGCTACGGATGTTGGTATCTTGAATATCGACATGTAGTATACCGTTAAGTTTGTCAGCACAGCCTTTACTAGAACAAGTCTGCCACTGAAAGACAGCATCCTCGCTCTCCATCCTGCCAACCGTTGTCTGATTTTATGCACCACTGGCTCCCAGATTGTTGTCGAAATTTTTTCGCATCCAAGCGGCACCCCGAGGTAGGTACATGGGAATTTCTCTACCTTGCATTTTACTTTCTCTGCCTACTCTGCTAATTTTTCATTGGCCACATTTATGCCCAGTAATTTTGACTTCTGCAAGTTCAGACTTAGCCCGAATACTATCTCAAAGCCCCTGAGTAATCTGATTACATTCTTTATTTGAGTTTCGCTTGCCCCGCAGAATACTAGCAAATTATCTGCAAACTGCAGGTGCGATACCTCCACATTGTTTTGACCTATACGCACTGCCTCAAAATATCCCTTGTATACCGTTGTTCTTATTAACGCACTCAGGCTTTCCGCTACTAGGTTGAACAATAGAGGTGACAGCGGACACCCTTGACGTAGACCTCTTCTTGTGCTAAAGAATTGCGTCGGAGATCCATTCACCAGAACCGAGATTTTTGCCGAAGAGATACAATACCTTACCCATTGTTTCCATTTCTCTCCAAAGCCCATCTTTGTTAGAACTATCATCAGAAAGCCCCAATCCACCGAGTCGTATGCTTTCTTAAAATCTGCTTTAAAGAGGACTCTTGGAATCCCGCTTTTCCTCCTGTAGTCAATCACTTCATTGGATATCAACACACAGTCCATAATCTGCTTCCCCGGGCAAAATGCGAACTGCGTTTCTTCGATAAGGTCATTCATAATCTCTCTTAGTCTCCTTGAAAGTACTTTCGCCAGCAATTTGTAGATACTTCCGACTAGGCAAATAGGTCTAAAATCCTCAATTGAGACTGGGTTTTCCTTTTTTGGAATTAGAACTATGTAAGAAAGATTCAAATTCTCATCCGGTACATTTCCCCTATGGAATTCTGAAAACAGCTTCATAATATCCTCTTTCAGAGCTGGCCAGTATTTCTTTATAAACCCCATGTTGAATCCGTCCGGACCCGGGGCTCTCGTTCCATCCATAGACCACAGTGCACACTTTATTTCTTCCTCAGTAAAGGGTTCCTCCAGTTTTGCTGCTTTGTCCATTTCCACACACTTCATTTCGCATTCTAGGCCTACTATCGGAATGGTCTCTGATATGTTGTATGATTTTTTGAAGAATCTGAACACTGCTCCCTCAATTTCTTTCTGATTATTCATGGGTCTGCCTTCTACGTGCATCATGGTTATGAGATTTTCCCTGCGCCTTGCCGAGGCCATCATATGGAAGTAATTCGTATTTCGGTCTCCCACCTCGATCCATCTTATTCGTGATCTTTGATTCCAGTCCCTCTCCTCTCTACGATAGCTTTGCCATAGTCTCACACGGAGCGAAATAAGTTCTTTCTTCTGAGCATCTCCATCTTGCCCACCTTGGATTAGAATCTCCAATTGCGTAATCTCTTCCTCTAACTTGGAACTTGATTCTTTGTTACAACCGAATCTGTTCTTGAACCACTTCAACGAGTGAAGCTTGCAGCTGTTGAGAATAGCACCAATTCCTTTGCCTTTTGATTTGTTCACTGCTGTACTCACTACCTCCTCATATCCGTCTTCCGCAGCCCATGAGTCGAACCATCTGAATGGTTTTCGCCCACCCCCGTATTGTATCAGGCACAACGACACGGGACTGTGATCTGAAATCTTGCTGCGTAATAGCCTTTGAGACACATCTGGCCATTTCTGTAGAACCTCCCTTGAAACCAGAAATCTGTCGAGTCTGCCAAATGAGGGGTTCTCTCTTCGGCTACTCCATGTGAATGCTCCATCTCTTAATGGAAGGTCGATTAAACAAAGCTCTTCAATGAAGTCATTAAACTCTCTCATAGCCGTGCGGTTCAAAGTCGTGCCGATCCTCTCTTCTTGGCATCTTACGATGTTGAAATCTCCCCCCAGCACCATGGGAAGGCATAGCTCCTCTAGCAGCTTTCTCAAATTCTCCCACAAATCTCTTATTTCTGCATTTCCATTGGGCGCGTATATGTTTACCAAAACGCATTCAAGTTGGCAATCCAGCAACTTACCTATTATGGCTATGTAGTTGGTATTAACTATGGATCTCTCTCGGCTAAAAAAATTCTCCTCCCAGCAAGATATCAGGCCCCCCGATGCCCCTACCGAGGCAGAAAACTCATAGAAGTAATTGTGCCTTCTACCACACAAATTAGCGATTAAGGCTTCTTTAACCGTCTCTTTCTTCGTTTCCTGAAAGAACACAACCCTCGTCTTCGTTCTCACCATAACCCTTTTGATGGCCGCTCTCTTTATCTCACTTCCCGTCCCCCTCACATTCCAAGAAATAAATAAATTGGATCCCATTTTGACAAAATGTTTTCACTCACCTGGGTCCCTGTCTTACCTACTTTGCTTCCCTGCCCGTTGGTTCCCTCGCGTTCCCTTCAATCAACTCTAGTTTCTTCAAGACTTCACTATCTTTGACCCCAAAAACCAAACCTGCCTCTTTGCTAATGTGGAGTATCTTCCTTGCCTCTTCCTCCGACTCAGATTTCCTCCCCTAGTCTAACTTCGATTTAAGCTCCCCTCCTACCTCTATAGCGTTCTTTCTCATCTTTCTCGCACACCCCATTTGATCCAACTCAGAGGATGGGGAGATCGATATTCCCTTTTGAGTCTCTAGATTCTCTTTCTCTGGTGCCCCCACGTTGCCCGACCCAGGGCAGATGAGATTTGGTGCCTTCCTCTGGGTATTGACTAGCCTGAAGTTAAAGGCTAGTGGGCTTCCTCCTCCTAAGTTTATAACACGTTTGGGCCTAATATTGAATAGCCCGGGCTCCGGATCCAGTAAGTTGAGTGAACCCGAACTAGAGCTGGAAGAGCTTTTGGTGGGCTCCGGCTCACTTCGAATAGGGACCTCAAACAGGCCCGATCCTGGTTCAATGCCCGCTTGGAATTCCTGGGCTGACTGAGACTTTCCATAGCAGCACGTGTTTAAATTCTCATTATTCTACTCTGACGCCACCTTGTATTCTTTTGGGATTTCCTATTCCAACATCCTCGGATCATCCCCTTTCTTGGGCAGAGAGACCGCCGCCAGGTCATTAACCACCCCCTCACATGTTTCGAAGCGCCAATCTTCCCATTCCGATTCATATCCCTTCCTCTCCCCCATCGCAAGCTTCTCCGGCGAACCTCCGTCTAACCAGCACTTAGCGTCTTCATAGTCCTTCGTAGAGATTCTTATGCAGTGCGGTTGGCCGTTGATGAAAAGGTTCACGAACGGCGGAATATCTAACTTCTTTTTCACACCCAGTAAAATCCTTGCCGAATCAATGGCCTTTCTTGACGCCGTCTCATCATCCACCTTTACTGGTTTCCCCCACCTTCTAGCCATAGCTTCAAAGAGATTTTGGTTCCATGCATACAGAGGGACGTTATCTAAGCATGCCCATATCTTCAGCTTGAAGTTGTCTTAAAAGTGTTGTATCGTGTCCACATCTTCGAACCAGGATCTAAGCATTTGGTCCTTTAAGTCCATAAAAATCTCCATTTGTTCTTCCTCCTCAAACTGAATTATCACGTAGTACCCCGACCAGCAGCTCACCGTAACTTTAAACCCTTCCGATCTGAGCACTTCTTGAACGAAACTGGCGTCATACATCCCTTTGATCTGACCAACTAGGCTTCTCGTAGTCCACTCCATATCTTTGTGCGATAAGTTGAAACAAAAAGGTTCTCCCATGTTCGACTCGCTACCACTTCTTGCCTGGCGGATTTCTTCTTGTCCCCCTGGTACCTCTCCTCATTTCCCCCGTTGGGAGCAATCTCGTCACTCAAGAGAGCCTCCTTGAACGATCTTTCGTCCGTCACTTTCGACCACTTCTTTGCGAAAAGTTGAGGGTCTCGAGTAGACTTGTTTGGCATCCCCTTGTTGTGCGTTGGTCTCAGATGAGTCTTTTCTCCCTCTCCAGACTCCAAACTCATATACACTCTAATCCTATACCCTTCTAAATGTCTGTTATTTGCCATCGCTACTGCTTTCTCAGCATCTTGCCTCGAGGCAAATCTCACAAAGGCAAAGGTATCCCTCCTCTTCGCTCTCCTCGGATTAGAGTACGCAATGTAAACGTCATTTACCGATCCAAACTCCTATCCTTTTCTCAACTCATTTCCATCGCTTCCGCTTCTTTTGTTTCCCATTCGATCATGCTTGCCTTCACTTGCATAGCCTCTTTGCTTCCACGAGCCCCTCATGCTACCGCCTGCGAATCCTCTCTGTTCCCAGTAGGGTCTCCTTGCTGTCTCTCCGGTGTCTCTGCGCTCCCAGTTGCCCCTCTGGTCCCGGTTGAATCTCCTTGATGACTCTCCGATGTCTCTGCGTTCCCAGTTGCCTCTCCAGCTCTCCATTGATGCTCCCAGGAATTTTTGAGATGACTAAATTGATCACAATTTGAATTATGAGGGTATGATTGATTGTAATTTGAATTATAAGAGCTAAATTAGGTATAAAATATTCATAAAGACTTAATTGATTTTTCGTTGAGAGCTAATTTTACCTTTAAGCCTTCTTATTTTGAAAAACTAGATATCAACCACATTTCCACTATTTTTATTTTTGAAAACAAATTTTCATTTTTATTAAACAAACTAAACGTGTTTTCTTATTTTAAAAAAAAATAAACTGGAAACTATTTTTTAAAAATAAAAATAAAAAGTATTTTTTAAAATCAAACGGAGCCTAAATTTTTTAGAAGCACATATGTTTTATGCTTTGTTCTTTAATTGGAGATTTGAATGTTACAAAAGAAACGTAGAGGCTTTCTGCTTGCCTTTTTATTTAGGTTGCCTCTCGTGGACGATTTTAAAAATTTAGGCTGCTTAACACATTATTTAGTTTTATTAAATAATTATATTTAGTGAGTCAAAACCAATAGTATATATTTAGGATAAATCATTTTCTTTAAAATAAAAATATATGAAATTAACGGTCGTTTTATACCATATTTACATTATCCATAATTTTCAGTGGTAATTATATTTAAATGCATTTAAACTTATTATTACTGAAAGATATCCATAATTTATCGTTTTGTTTGTTTTATCTTTTAGTTTTTAATAAATTTCTCTGCTCATGTGGCACGATCTATTCTGCTCTTGTGGCACGATCTATTCTACCATATGGTACGTTTTTCTTTTTGTTTTGTTTTCATTAGGGTTGGATCTGACGACGCCACGACTGATCAAGATGGCGCTTTTTCATAATCAAGGTGATCTTCCCTATTATGGACCCTCGATTTAAATTTGGATACGCGGTTTGCGCTCGTGGATAGTTATTCACGACGCTCGGCTCTGATTTGCGGTTTTCGGTGGTCTTTCAATAGCTTAATTCCCTTTTGTGGTTTGTTTGCCGATGCAGTCAGATTTATTCGTGTCTATTTTTCGATCGAGTCTTTTGGATGGGTTTTTAACCTTTTCATGTTTAGTCCTTGTATGATCTTAAGTGGCTAGTTTTAGGAAAATGTCCAAATTGTGTCTTTAGTTTACAATGATAATTGTAAACGATTATTGTAATACTGGGTATTTTCTTGTTTAATAAAATTAGCGGCTTCTATTAAAAAAAAACACTATTCAAAAACACTATTTTTTCTATAAAAAAAATTAAAAAACTATATTTTAAAAATAAGATCTTATAAATTTAGAATTTAAATTCTAATATTCACTTTTTTTTATTTTTTATATATTAACAAAACAAGAAAATGCCTAACAAAAAGAAATTTCCCCCAAAGTCGAATTAATTAAGCATATCCACTAGACCGCCTTACCTAAATATAGCTGGTATGGTACCTTAAATTAATTCTCTAGGATTACCTTACCCTATACGCATTAAATTTTGAGGGGCTTGTAATCAAGTAATTAAATTACAACATGGTCCTCGGTGCATAACGAAAACTAGGAAATTATAAAATTTTGACACTCTTTTTTGCCGGTGGAATTATTTACGAGGTTAATTCGATTACTGTCGATGATATTATAGTGATTTAAAAGATATGAGTTAAAAACGTAAATTCAATAAGTGATTTAAGTGAAAAAGAAAATAAATTTTATTTTGGGAGATCTAGATTTGAGCAGCTTTGTCTGCAACTGCAAAGTGTGTGCGCGTCATCAAAAGGTTAAATTATAAAAAAAACATGAACAAATATTACCTTATAATCATCTTAAAATTATTAAAATGACTTCTAAACTTGCAATAATTCTGATTTAATTAATTAAAAATAGAGGATTTATGAATCGTTTCAAAATATTTTTTATAAAATAATTAATATATTTTCTAAGAAGTAAATCTTTAAAAAGTATTTATCAATTGAACTAAAAAAATACATTAGGCTATATATAGAATTTGGAGGTTCAAATTCAACTGTATTTTATAAAGAATCATTGATTTTGATTTTCTATGTTCAAAAAAAGGACTGCCCTAAGAAACTTGAAAAATGAAAATGTAAAAGAAAAAAAAAACTTATATCTTATAAAAAGAACTTGAAAATGAAATTCAAGGAGCAGACTTCAGTTGCATAAAATAATTTATGTTGTTGGCCGATTCGAATTAGAATAATATTATCAGCGGGAGATGGAAAAAATCAGACTTGTAAAGCAAAATCAGACTTTGCTAATTTGAATGATGAAATAGTTTTGAATTGAATTTTAATTTTATTTATTCAATCCGAAATCTATTGTCGGGTTGTGTTTGTAATTTGCATTTGTTTGAGCTTGCACGCAATTTCCTTAGCCACCTTTGTACAATTCCAATGCTTTGCCCTTCTGAACCTCCACAAAAATAAAAATAAAATCTTTAACTTTGACATAATAGGAAAATAATTATTATTTTAGCTTAATTAAAACAATAATATATTAAAGTATGCCTCAAATTTCTATATAAATACATAAATCTTTTCTGAAAAGTAATATTTTATTTCGTAATCATTTTTACATTATTCAGTTAGAGGACCACTAAAAAATATTATTCAATGATTATATGACACATGATTTTTTTCGAATGTCATTTTCACTTTTTTTTCTTTTCTTTATAATTTTTTAGTAAAACAAACAAACAAAAAGAAAGAAAAATCGTGGGAAATAACCCAAAAATCACCTTATTAAGTATTAAATGAAAATCTAATCACCTATTGCTTGCCTTCATGACAATAGTGGGTTTTCTCTTCCTTTTTTCCTCCTTATATTTTATTTTTGTTTTCTTAAAAAATCACATAAAAATAAAGAAAAAAGAGTAGGGATGGACATCTTATCCGATCCAGTCCGATTAGGTTAAATTTTTTTAATAAGAAATCGAGTTCGTGTCGGTCGAGTTTTTTTTATTAAGGGTGAAGTTGGGTTCGGGTTTAGGGTAGAAGATATCCGACCTGACTCGGGATTAATTATATAATTTTCCCCTAAATTTTTAAGTATATTTATAATAATACCCCATATTTATAATTTTTTATAATTAGGTCCTTAAATTTAATTTAATTTACAATTTAATCCTTAAAATTATATTTTTTACGATTAAGTACCTTATTTTTTCAATTAAGTCCTTAAAATTAATTTTTTTATATATATCGAGTCAGGTCGGGATTAGGTTTAGTATATTTATTTTCGGGTTGGGTTGAAGATTTTAAGTGAGTTATTTAGGTCAGGTTCGGGTTTAAGGTATTTATTTTCGGATCAGATTCGGGTGGGTCAGAAACCCGACTCCGACCCATGTCGATCCCTAGAAAAGAGAGAGCATGGGTTCTGAAAGAAAAAATAAAGAAAAAAAAGTCATGTATCATGTATTCACTAGCTAATGATTTTTTTAATGGACTTAACATTGAAAATCTTAAAATGATAATAAAATATTGAAACGTTAGATGTCTACTTAAAAAAAAACTTTGAACGCCTAAATGAAAAAAATTATAATTTAGAAATTTATTTGTTGAATAAATTTTATTTTGTTTCTTTCTATAAATTGATTTTAGAATAATAAATAAAATGTCAAAGGGGTCTAATTTGAGGCGTGTGTAGTTTATATATTGTCAATTAAGATAAACTCATTTCATTGCAAAATAAAAATAAAGTTTTATTATTATTTTTTAAATATTTTAACAATTTATGATTGATATATCGTGGGTACATGAACAAGCTTAGTTGTTAAAATAAATATAATTATACTCAACCAAATTGATGGTGCAATTATAAAATTTTTTAAATCAGTTAGTATCGTGATTAGTCTATTTTAATTTTAGGGAAAACTACACCGGTGGTCCCCAAACTATCACCATTTTCTTATTTTGGTCCTCAAACTATTTTTTTGACAAAATCGTCCCTTCTGTTACACAATTCTTCTATTTTGGTCCCCATCGTTAAAAACTAACGGAATCGCTGACGTGAAACTTTTTTTTTATTTTTTCTCTCATCTGAATATATTATTTAAATATTTTATTAAGACTAATGTGGTGGCGTGTCACCACCATAACAAAGAAAACAATATGAATGGGGGGGGGGGGGGGAGTTATGATTTTAACCCGCGTTCCCAAGCCATTAAAGTCAATGGGTTAACCGTTGGGCTAAACCCCAAGTATTGTAATATTTTAGCACAAATCACCTTTAAACAATCAAATGAACCCGCAAAAACAAAAAAAAAAATATTTGAAACAAATGACTTGCAATAAAATTCAAACTCATATGCCATGGCATAAATCAATATATGTTGAATATAAATTTTAGTATGCATTAAATATTTTATTCGAACACAAAACTTTATTGGTAAATTAATAGAATATACGTTAAATATAAATTTTAGTATACATTAAATATTTTATTCGAATACAAAACCTTATTGATAAATTAATATACCTTAAATATAAATTTTAGTATATGTTAAATACTTTATTCGAACAAAAAACATTATTGATAAATTAATAGATTATACGTTAAATATAAATTTTAGTATACGTTAAATATTTTATTCGAATACAAAACCTTATTGATAAATTAATATACCTTAAATATAAATTTTAGTATATGTTAAATATTTTATTCGAACACAAAACTTTATTGATAAATTAATGGAATATACGTTAAATATAAATTTTAGTATACATTAAATATTTTATTCGAATACAAAACCTTATTGATAAATTAATATACCTTAAATATAAATTTTAATATATGTTAAATATTTTATTCGAACACAAAACCCAATTGATAAATTAATATGTGTTGTTGGTAAACTAATATATGTTAAATATAAATTTTAGTCGAAATAATTTCTTGGCACATTTGGTTTATACTTGGCCTTTTTATGCCATGGCACATGGGTTCGAATCTTATTGCAAGTCATTTGTTTCAATTTTTTTTTGGTTTTTTGTGGTTCATTTGATTGCTTTAAAGGTAACTTTTGCTAAAATGTAATAATAATTGGAGTTTAGCTCAACGGTTAACCCATTGACTTAAAAGCTTGGGATACGAGTTTAAACCCCCAGCTCCCCCAATTCACATTATTTTTTTATGGTGGTGACACATTAGTCTGAATAAAAAATTTAAATAATATATACAGAGGAGAGAGAAAATAATAATAAAATATTTAGAAAATAAGAAAAAATTCAACGTCAGCAATTCCGTTAGTTTTTAACGACGGAGACCAAAATAGGAGAACTATGTAACAGAAGGGACGATTTTGCCGAAAAAATAGTTTGGGGACCAAAATAAGAAAACAGTGATAGTTTGGAGACCACCGGTGTAATTTTCCCTTAATTTTACTAGATTCTCTTTTTATAATTTTAATTTATTTTTTATTCAATATATCTAACGGTTACTGATTTTAAAAATTAATTTATTTGAGAAAACTACACTACAATAAATTTGAAAAATCATTGACTGAGGATTATTTTATAACTTAATATGCATACATGTTCCAATAATTTCTTACTTTCAAACATGAATTAGGGGTATTAAAATATGAAATATATCATTTTATGAGATGTCAAATTGATCCTTAAAATCATTGAGGTTATGGGGGTGAATCATGTCTCTCTCTTTTTTTAATTATTTAGCGGTTCCAAAGACGAATGGTGATTTATTTTTCGGTAAAATTATTAGGATATTGTACAATTATTTTTTATTTTTTAAAATATTGCACATTACCTTTATTTTTTAATCCATTATTTTTACTACAGTGAAAGTAAAGTCAACATGCTTGCACACCGAAATCGATGATACTCAAACCAATACAAGCATGCCAGGTGAACTTGTTGGCATATGTACAATGAAATCGGTATGTATGTATTTTAATTTCAACATTTTTAATAGACAAATGTGATGCACAGTGAAGTCGGTAGGCTTGAGAAATAAAAACAAATGTACAATATTTGGGAAAATAATTTTTCCCAAAGCAATATCTGAAAAAAGTTAATCTTTATTTTTTCTTAATGACTCTGGTTCAAGCAGTTTATTTGTACAGTCTGCTATTAAAATAATAAAATTAAAAATAAATAAATAATATCTTGTAACAATATCAATCAATTTAAAAACCACACTAAAAATATGATATTAATTCATATTTAAATATATGCACTTTCTTTGTATTAATTAGTTAATTAATAAATATTGATTAAATTTCACGGTTGATGCATTGATTGTTCCCCAAGAACCAAATTGAAATTGAAGTCACTGGTGACGTTGCCAAATCCTTGGACCGACGTGTCAACATAATAACATTAAAAATGTAATGTCACATATCTGAAGTTCGTCAACCTCATCCAACAACTAAATCATTAGTATTTGAATGAGATATATAACATAATAAAATTAAATTAGAATGTTAAAATTACGTATAAATTTTTGTCAAATATATAATATGATATATAAATTTTGATTGTAATTATACACCTAAAAATGTAATTGTACGCATAAAATTTCAATTTTAATTTAATTATATATATTTTAAAAATAAATATATTTATTTATTTTCATATTAAATAAATATAATTATATATATAAAATGTAAACGTACAACAATACTATGCGGATAATAACTTTTGATAATTTGTAAAAAGGAAGTCAAATTATTAATTGACTTTGAAAAAAATCAAATTGAAAATTCTTTTTATTATTTTTAATGGGTTTGAATTAAAGAATTAGAGGCGGAGAATTCATTGTACTAAACAATATGGGTCAAAAATATATTTCCTCCCGTTTTAATTCCAAAACGGTGTGTTCATTGACCAAAGTCAAATTCCTTTTTATCCATTGTTCATATGAATTTTGTTTCTATTTATTAAAAAGATTATTTTTCATGTTTTGGGGTGTTTGATTTGGATTTGAATGGAAAAAAAATAAAACAATCATAACCATTTGACTTAACAATTTCAAATTCCAGAAAAACTAAAGGAAAATATTTCAAACTGTACAGAAGTATGCTAATTATAAGGTTTATGAACAGGGGTAAGAATTGGGTGGGATTATGCTAAAACTGTGGTGATTCGAATCGATAGGATGAGAATAACTGTAACTTTCATCTATAGGGATGGGGATGGAGACTGAAATTTTTTATCACCAAGGCTCAAATGTGGATGAAGAAAGAGATTGTTATATCCGAACCGTGAGAATAACTGAACCATAACCATATAAATAATTGTCGGGATCCAAAAAAAAATATCCACAAGCATCCACGATCGAAATATTACAAAGTATTTAAAAAATATATCATTAATTGTCATTTATATGTATACCTACATATCTTATTATCAATTTTCCAGTTCATCAAGATTGTAACCCCCTCGACCCGGTATAGCTGCCAGATCGCATCGAACGGGTTACACGGGAAAAACCGAAACGAAACCCGTTAAGGCTCCACTTTGATTAACAATCCTAGAATTTTTTTTTAAAGTTATCTTGTCTAGATGCATTAAGTGTATCCTATGTGAGAGGACACGCAACGAAAACACACAATACATACAAATAACAAACCCTTTTTAAAATTTACAACATGCCGTATCGGTACGCTAGAGGACCGTATCGATACGCCTGAACTTGGTCAACACCCCAAGTCAAACTTAGGGAAACCGTATCGATACCCACAAAGTGCGTATCGATACGGCATCAACGGTCAACTTTCCCATGGTCAACTACGAAGACTGTACCGATACCTTCAAGACTCGTACCGATACGCTAAAATCTCGTCAATTTTTCAGATTTCTAGAGAGCATTTTACGTATCGATACACCCATGCGTACTGGTACGTCTTGTCCAAAATAAGGTCCAAACAAGAGACCGTATCGATACCGCCCTTGAGCGTATCGATACGCCATGCACTGCAAAATTAGTTTTAGCTGATAAAAGCATAAGGACTCAACACTAGAGGCATTCAACAACTATTCCAGCCACATACAAGCACACATGTATCACAAGACATCCATGGATAAATATATAAGGGAATATAAACACTCAACGAAGCAACATTCAACAAGATAAGATTTTAGAGGGAAACATGCATATTCGACATTCATCAATAAGGCCAAGAACTAAACAAAAGCATAATTCAACATGGTAAAAGGCATTACAAGCTCAAAGCAACTAAACAAATTTGGCTAAGCAAAAAGGACATGCCAACAACACTTCAAACATAAAGGTCTTATCCCATTGCTTAAATACTAATTATTGAAGTCTAAACCATACTTGAGAAAATCAAACTCCCTTGGATTCTCCCTTGTTTCCCGAGATGCTCCGAAGGTCTAAGGGCATGCATTGTTGAAAAAGAGAGCGTAAGCGTTTAAGCTTAGTGAGCGGTGCTCAAAACGATAGCTACAACAATGCAGTTTTAAAACATAGTTTGCTTGAAAATCAAAAGCCATTTTCAAATCATTTCCACATGCTTGAACACATAATCACATGCATTTTACCTTCACGTGCATTTATCGAATGCAACCACAAGCCATAGACTTACCACATGCACATTCTCATAACGCAAGTAAAGTAAACAACAATGCATAAGCATAAAGAAGAAATTAACAACATGCTTAACATGAGAATTAAAGCATCATGTGTATATTGACATTCAACGTTTTTACTCGGATATGCGGATAGTTTTTCAAACCCACTAGACACTTTCGGTGGAATCTCACATCACCGTACTCACCCGTCTAGTAAAAACATAACTTCCGGTGGAATCTCACATCACCGTACTCCTCCTTAGTGGAATCTAACATCACTAAGGCCACGCGCGAATTTTACCTCGAGTGCACTCTAATCCTATTGATCGATCAATTATATCTGGTAACAACTAAACACGTGTCAATATACTCATTCACAACAACAAGCATTACCGATGCCTAGACCACTTACCATGTCCAAACTTTCATTCAAAGCATGTACTCATAATGCGAGTATAAACACAAGTCCCACATCTAAACATGCATAACAATGCAATTCAACACATAACATCATAGCATGTTCAACTTGCATTCAAGAATTGTAAAACACAATTTAATTGCATAAAACCTTTAAAATTTACTCTTGAGCTTGAATTGGCCTTTCAAACTCAATCCAAACTCTCAAAACATTCCCTAAACCACGTTAAGGCTTTTAAAATCGACCCACTCACCAACCAACACACAAATGATGTCCGAGATGCCGAATCAAGCCTCCGAACTACCCAGATTTCCATCCACAAAGCCTGAATCCAATTCTTCTATTTTGAGCAACAAAAAATCGAACATTAGAACACTAATACACTCACAAACACATCAAAAATCCATAACTCAACAACCTTGCAACAATACACATCGATTCAAGCCCAACTTCACCCGAAACATAACAATTTTAGTCCCAAACTACATGCAGCCACAACCAACAAATTTATCGTCAAAAATCTACTTTTTAACATCCCTAAACATCAATCCAAAGCTACCAAACCTCTAGCTTCCATTTAGACTCAAAATCCATTCAAAAACTCAAGATTTTCAACTCTTAAAATCACCCACAATACCCATTTCGGGTTTTCATTAAAACCCATCATTTTCATGTTATTTTAGTGATAAGACAAAGTTACAAACACCCTTAAACTCAGTCATAACCAACCCAAACGAAAATCCATAAATTTCCTTTCATTTCAAACCAAACTTCAAAAATCAAAATATGTTTAATCCATGAGTTTTGTAAAAATTTTAACATTTAAGACTCATGGAAGATAAAACTAAGTTAAGGAACTATTTACCTTGAAGAAATTACTTGATTTGAGGTGTTGAATCCAATGGAATAGTAAATAGGGTTTGAGAGGTTTTAGAACATAAAAAAGGGAATTTTGAGAAAATGGTGATTTTTTAATATAAAACTTTTTTTATTATTTTTTACTAAAAGTTTCCTTTTGCCCTTTTTCCTTTAAAACACTTTTTGGTGTGTTAAAAATAGTTTTTCTCTAAATTAATTTAACCCGTCCCGATTTATGTTTTTTTATTTAAACCTTATTAAGTTTGAGTGACATTTCTAGTAATTTACCTTTCTTTGTTAATTAAGAATATATAATCTATTTATCTCTCTATTTTTTACGTTCATGTTTCCTAAAAACCCAATTCCCCTTCAACCATATGTTTAAGTGTATTGAATATATAACTTGTAAATCAAAATCGGCCATATATTTTGGGATGAAGATTCTTCGAAACCCGTGGGGTTCCAATGAGTATAAGGACGAGGACGAAAAAACCATTGAATCATGTAATGGAGATTATCAGAAATCGTACCTATAACTATTGGGGACAAAAAAATACAACATCGTCACCGCACCGATCGATTTCCACCCCTATTTATGAATTTAGATTAACATTAATAATTTGAAGATCTATTAAAATGTTTTAAAATTTAGTAACTAATATAAAAATTAAAATCATTGTACGGAAACATTGGGTGCAAATGCAATTAACTCTAAAAACTAATGTAACATTCATGTCTACCGACCAAATCGAAATAGCTAAAATTCATTAACTGATTTTTTTCTTTAATTATTAACTGAATTATTTTTTTAAATTAATTGAATCGAACTTTATTCTGTTAATTCGATTAATTGTTGAATTAATCAAAATAACAGTGCTTAAACGTCAGATAGGTGCCTAAACTATACTTTTTTTCCAGTTAGGTGCCTAACGTTTGTTTCGAGCCACTTAGGTGCCTAACGTTTTATTCTGTAACCCATTTAAGATTTTAGCCGTAACAGACGTTAAAATTTTCCGTTATCCAATCATAAAGCGACACGCGACACATTTTTTTTTATTTTTTTGATATTAACCAAAATAAGAAAAATAAAATAAATTAATTAAAAATAAAAGTAACTTGGGTTAAATTACCTTAAACTAGAGGTGGCAATCGGGTCATTCGGTTCGGGTTCGGTTCGGGTCGTTTCGGTTCAGGTCATTTCGGGTCTATCTAGAATCGGTTTAGATTCAGTTCGGGTCGGTTCGGTTCGGGTCTAATTCGGGTCTGTGATGAGTCGGATTCGGTTCGGGTATTGGATCGGGTCAAAATCGGATCGGTTGTTTTCGGGTCGGGTCAATATCGGATCGGTCGCTTTCGGTTCGGGTCAAAATCGGGTCGTTCGGGTCGCTTTTAGTTCGGGTTAAAATCGAGTCAATTTCGGGTCGGGTCAACATTTAAATTTTCGGGTCAATTTGATTTGAGTTGGGTTAAAGGTTTGAGGTTTAGTATTTATGGTTTAGTTTAGAGTTATTGGTGTATGAGATTAATTTTGATTCAACTTGTCAATCTATGCATTTGAATTTGATTAAATATTTAAATCAAAGCTTCATGTATTCATATAATTTTTTTTGTATAATTATATTGAATCAAAGTTTATCCGGAGATTCCCGAATAGGTCAACCTTTCGAACTGCTGCTGAATCCATGGGCAGACAAGAGACAACCTGGCGAACTGAAACATCTTAGTAGCCGGAGGAAAAGAAAGCAAAAGCGATTTCCGTAGTCGCGGCGAGCGAAATGGGAGCAGCCTAAACCGTGAAAACGGGGTTGTGGGAGAGCAATAAAAGCGTCGTGCTGCTAGGCGAATCGGTGAAGTGCCGAACCATAGATGGCTATAGTCCAGTAGCCGAAAGCATCACTAGCTTACGCTCTGACCCGAGTAGCATGGGGCACGTGGAATCCCGTGTGAATCAGCAAGGACCACCTTGCAAGGCTAAATACTCCTGGGTGACCGATAGCGAAGTAGTACCGTGAGGGAAGGGTGAAAAGAACCCCCGTCGGGGAGTGAAATAGAACATGAAACCGTAAGCTCCCAAGCAGTGGGAGGAGCCCAGGGCTCTGACCGCGTGCCTGTTGAAGAATGAGCAATAATAATAATAATAATAATAATAATAATAATAATAATAATAATGTCTGAAATGAATTAATTTATTAAACTTAGGATCTAATTGAACTAACTAAAATCTAAAAGCATAAATTACGGACATAATTAAAATAATTTTAAAACTAAATGTGAAATTTCAATTAAATTAATCTAAATTGAAACTCAATTAAATCAAGAAAAATAGAAAGACAATTGGTAAAAATATAGAGGGAAAAAACAAAATTTTGGAGGGAAATAAGCCACCAATTTTTTAAGCTAGATTGAAAAAAAGAAAAGAAAAAGACAATTGGAAAAAATAGAGAGAAAAAAGACAAAATTTTGGAGGGAAATAAGCCACCAATTTTTTAAGCTAGAGATTAATTACTTTTTAGGTCATGTTGCATTTAAAATGTTACATTTTAGTCAACTTTAAGTTTTAGTTTAATTTAATTTAGTCACAAGTATTCCCACGGTTTAGACTTCGGATATAGAAATCCCCTCTCCGTAGTGATATTTAGTCTCTAAAAATATACTTTTAGTTGAAATTGACTAATCTTTGTAATTTAGTCTATTAATTTAATATATTGATATTTTCGTTCATTTTAATTTCAAAGATTTAATTTTTAGCCAAAATTGACCCCTATTTATTTATATGGTATAATTACAAAATTGATCATTGGACTCTCAAATTTCTCCACTTCCAAATTGTCAATTTAGTCTACAATTTCAATTTTATGCTATATTTTATGATGAAATTATAAAATTGGTCACCAAGATCTCAAATTTCTATACTTCATTTTATTATTTATTATATTGTTAACAATAGATATTCGGGTTAAAATCAGGTCAAAATCGGGTTAAAATCGGGTCGATATTCGGTTCAGCTTTCGGTTCGCGTAGCATTCGGTTCGGGTCCATTCGGTTCGGGTCTATTCCGGTTCGGGTCTATTTCGGTTCAACAAAAAAATTCGGTTCGGTTCGGGTCTATTTCGGTTCAACAAAAAATTTCGGTTCAGTTCGATTCGGTTCGGGTTTCGGGTCAACTTCGAATCATCATGTTCAGGTCAAAATCAGGTTTCGGTTCGGGTCATTCGGTTCGAGTTTCGGGTCTTGGGTCAAGTTTGACAGGTCTACCTTAAACCCATCTTCTTCCCCATCAAACTGTCCCCCCTTTTTCAGTTTAATCATCCACAAAGCAACACAAACCCATCACATTAAAACATCCATTGAAAATTGCAGTGAGATTGGGGCCAATGATAAGTGAAACAGTGAAGGGAAAGTTGAGTTTGGGGGCAAGGATTCTTCAAGTAGGAGGCTTGGAGAAAATTTTCAAGAAATTGTTTAGTTTCAGGGAAGGAGAGAAGCTGTTGAAGGCTTGTCAGTGTTATTTATCAACAACAGCATGCCCTATTGCTGGTTTACTCTTCATATCATCTAAAAAGGTTGTTTTTTGCAGTTACCGATCAATCAAAATCTCTTGTGGTAATGGAGAATTTCTCAGAGTCTATTACAAGGTTTTGATTCCACTTGAGAAGATAAAAGGGGTTAACCAAAGTGAAAACATGAAGAAACCATCTCAAAAGTATTTGAAAATCGTGACGGTGGATAGTTTTGATATCTGGTTCATGGGGTTCTTCAATTATCAGAAAACTTTCAAGTATCTTCAACAAGCAATCTCACAAAGACTAGATGATGTAGAAGTCACTTTCTAGGTGGCTTTAAAAAATGTTTTCATCAAATTGAACACTTGCAAATGTAAAAAAAAAAAAAAAGTTGTTCTAAATCAAATATATGTTTTCATCAGTTTTAAAGGGATCATTTACCTGTTAACACTAGGAAGATTCAAAACCACATCAAAGAACTTTTTCAGGACTAGCAGCAAAGCAGCTTCAGTTATTGCAGGCTTGAGTTATGAAACTTCACTTTTGCCAATTGATGCCCCATATCCGATTCACTTGAGCTTGCAAATTCTTTTGTCGCAATGCTATGTTTCTTGAGAAAAGCAGTCGAGAAACCTGAAGCCCAGACCTGAAAATAATAATAAGAAAATGATCCATTAAGCATTTCCATTGTTGTTGATCAAGTCAATTACACATGTGAAATACATTTAAAGCATCATTTACATATGGGTCGGGGGCTGCAACAAGGGCTGAATCCACAATGCAACCTCTGATCTTTTCCATTCATTTGGTTAACTGGTAGGGATATGTCCTTCAATAAGAAATTTCAATGGATGTTTTAATTTGATGGGTTTGTGTTGTTTTATGGATGATTAAATTGAAAAAGGGCGGGGGAAGGATGGTTTGATGAGGAAGAAGATGGGTTTAAGGTAATTTAACCCAAGTTACTTTTATTTTTAATTAATTTATTTTATTTTTCTTATTTTAGTTAATATCAAAAAAATAAAAAATGTGTACGTGTCGCTTTATGATTGGATAACAAAAAATTTTAAGGGCACCTATCTGACGTTTAAGCCAAATAACAATGAAAAGTTCCTTAATTTTTTTAATCTAATTATTAACCATCAAAATCACTTAAGTGGCGGATAAGCTGACTGCTTTGTCGCGTGGGCAACCGATTGGGGAAGTTTCCTTTGTTGAGCCACCATTACAAACAAGCGATTCCGCGGCTTATTAAAGAGCAACAATTTGTGTCGCCGTCGATCCACGTCTCGACCACTCCTACCTGGGAGTTACATGAGGTTGGGTTAGCCTATGGTTTTTAACGAGGTTTATGTAGTATGTCTCGAGCACTTCTACCGAGTATGCAACACATTTTATTATTATTTAAGATTAGAGAAATTTTTTACTGATTATATTTAAACACTAAAATTTGATTTTATAACGTCCCGTAATATATTTTTGTAATATTAGATTCAGATTCATTAGTTAATAGATTAGATGTTGATTACAGACGGGACCATGATTGAACTATGAGAGGAACAAGTTGATTAATTTTGAAATGAATAGACTTCTAAATAGTAATTAAATCATAAAAAATTACGGGAGTTATTACTTAATTTCACTAATTTTAAAATTAAAAGATCTTAAAAAATAATTAAACTAAAAAATGAGGGTCATGCTTAATTTTATTATTTTACTCTGATAGGGTCTTAAAAAAACAATAAACTAAAAAATTAGAAGGGACAAAAACTTAATTACAATACTTTTGTAAACTATTAGTGGCCTAAAATTTAATTATACTGGGGCAATTGCCCCTCCCACCGTTCCTTTGGATCTGCCCCTGATACCGATGATTATACAAAATAATTTACATTATAAATTTAAAATGACACGTGTTTAATGATGTATAATTTTTGGGTGCTACAGAGGTGTTGTAAACTACTCATATGTAATAAATTAGAGGTGTTTGTAGGTCGAGTTAAACTTATGTTTGAAATTAACAAATTATATTTTTTGAACAATTGAAATTAACAAAGTTTTTTTTAAGAGAAAAAGTTTGTACAATTTTATTAATGAAAATTATAAAAATAGTACAAAGAGATGAGCCTCATTAAAAAAACTTCTTTAAACTTAAGTAGACGGAAAAGAGTGCACCATGTCATTGAAATTAACAAATTAAAGCAAGTTTAGATTAAAAAATATATAATATGTCATTATACATAGTGCACCATATCCTTGATAGGATTAGGATTAGATTTAATATTTGTTTAAAAAATACGACCTTAAATTTTAAATCTAAAATATATAATATGTCATTATTCATATTGCATACCACATGAGACTCAAACATGTAATAATATAATGTAAATATTCAAAATGTTTTAAGTTATTTATGTTCAATAATTAAAATGAAAGAGAAACAACTATAAAACCACAAAATATTAAATAAAAACGCTAACACATTTTTTTATTATTTTTAATAATATGCTAGTTGAATTTTATTAGAAATTAAAATAAATAAACAGTCCAAAAGAAAAGAAATTGTAACAGAAAATAAAAGACACAATAAATTTAAATTGAAAAAAATAGAAAACGAATAATTAAACCAACAAAACATGTGTAGTGTACTGTAAAACAATGATAAAGATGAACCACCGAAAAATAGAAGCAGAGAGCAAAAGTTTTTGTCTCTATCTTCCTATACACTTCAAGATTAAAGTAGGAGTGGTAAGCAAAACCAACAATTTTGGAGGCTTCTTCGTAAAACAGATTTGATTGCATCGACAAACGAGTCACAAAATGAGATAAAACTACTAAAAATCACCGACAAACCGCAAATCAAAACTAAGCGTCATGAAAAAATATATCAACAAACGCAGATTTACCACAACGATAAACAATAAGGTGCCATAAGACAAAAATATACCACAAAATAGATAAAAAAATGTGCCACGAAATATAAAAATTCGTGTCAAAAAAGTAGATAAAATTAGAAAAAATAACTAAAATATTAAAAAAACAAAAGGAAGAAATACCAACAATGATAATTAGCACCAAAACTAATGGCCCGCGGACAAACCAAATGAATAAAAAACCAACGAACGGTGCTGAGGGAACGAGAGAATAGCCGGCAAAAACCCTCGTGAAATTTTACTAGTTTGGGAAATATAGTTTGAAGGGTTTGTGCAGTGACAGGTATTGGAAATATAGTTTGGGAGAGCTCGCTTAAACCCCGTTTAGCATTGTTTATTAAAAGTGATTTTGGGAGCTAAAATCACTTTCAGATGAAGAAGCAATGCTAAATAATTAATTATTGGAGAAAAAACTATTTTTAAAAAATATTTTTCAACTCAAAGGCAAAAGTTAAATTTTTTAACTTTTATAATTGGAAAAGTACTTTTTAGGAATTTAATTATAATTTTAATCTTCATTTGCTATTCTGATTATTTTTAATTTATAACTTTATAATTTCTTACGAACGCATAATTATATAATTAATAAGTTATTTTTTAGTTTAAAAATTATATATATTTATTCATATCAAATTTTTTAAATAAAATATTTTAAATTTATTATAATTTCATGGAACGTGTACAATTGTTAGAAAAATGTGTATTTATTAATAAAATATTTTTTATATTTTTATGATAATTTAAGCTGATTTATAATATATACTATAATATTAAATAATTTTGATATCATATATATATATATAACTTACAATATCATGTCTAAAATGGTCATTTATATTCTTAAAAGCATTTCTTGACAACAATACTAAACACTTAAATTTCAAACTCAAAAGTTTAAAAAGCACTTTTCAAAAGCAATGATAAACTGACCCTTAAACTTTTTTTTCTAAAACGATTGGAGACCTAGATTAAGATATTTAAAAATTTTGAAGTGTTAAATTTGAATTTTTCAAAAATTGGTAGGTTTTACTAAATTTTTTATAAAAAAAATTGAGACTTAACAAGAATTTTTAAAATTTTTAGGAGGAGATATAATTAAAAAATTTTAAAATTTTAAAACATAATAAGAATTTTTAATTTTTTTTGAGGGGTTTAGATTATTTTTTTTTATTTTTGAAAGATTAAACGTTAATTTCCCAAAACAGGGACAAAACCTAAGACTCACTACGACTTATACTCGATTTTGAGTTGTTTTATTTAAAGATTGCATAAAAGCATGAAACAATATATATTAAAAAAAAAACATAAAACAATAAAAATACTCTCAAAATAATATTATTATCATGAGTTATATCTTGACACACAAGCTTTATAAAAAATCACACAACCTTCTTTCTTTAAACTATAAAATCTAAAAATTAAATTCCTAAAACTTGAGTACCTAAATCATAAACCTTAAACTAAACTAATAAATAAATTGATAAATCCTAAAATTGACAGATTGTGTATTAATTGTTATAAATATCTTTATTTATGGTGAATATTTATATAATATTAAATAAGACTTTAATGTACTTTATTATTAGGGTTTAATACCCATTAGAATTAGGGTTTAATACCTATTGGAATTAGGATTTTCATGTTATGCCTATAAATATAGAGTTTGGAGAAATCATTATACACAGTCCTACATTAAGAATATAATACAAGTCTTTCTTTATCTCTCATATTTGTTCTTTTATTCTTCTTTATTTTATTCACAACATCAATATATTTTTCAAATGTCATTTAAAAATATTTTAATATTTTAAACTAAATTAGTACCCAAATAGAATTTCACCATTTACACTAGTTATCTAAACCTTGGCATCATTTTAGTGGTGTACATAATTCTTCAAATCTTTTAAGACTAATCCTTGACTTATATTACATGGCCACTAACCATTTCACCCATCACCTTATCTTGAATACTTCTTAGTCTATGTTTATCAGTTAAATTATTGCTTTTTATTCTCTTTTGAAAAAAAATTATAACGTAATTAGCGATTTCGTTGAGTCGTAAAAAATAATGTATTTTATTTAGGTGACCTGAGTTCAAGTATTATATGTATACGATGTGTGTGCCTTATTAAAGAGCTAAGAAAATTGAACATATATTACCTTGTAATCACACCAACCTATTAAAGAAACATTATTAATTAGCATAATTATTATTACAATATTAACGAGGATGCGAATTTGAGCATATTTATACATGCATTTCCTTCGATTTAAGGATTTTTTAAAGTTCCTCTAAAAAAAGGATTTTTCAAAGTTTGGATAATATTATAGGCATTGCATAAAAATAGATAATACTATTGATTATTTTAATTAAATTACTAATAGTAAAGCTTTTCTTTAATACACCAATCCTAACTTGTCATGTTTACACCCGTCTTTGTGCAAGAGTGATTGAATCTTAAATATGAGTGAAGTATGAAAGATCAAACATCCACATATTAATATGAATCGAATACTGAAGAGATGTCGTTATAAGAAGACTCTCCAATTCAGTTTGCTTCATTCACAATGTCAAGATTTAAATTTCAGATCTTGTTTAAAGAATTTAGCGTCTCAACCCACTAGAACAACATATAGTTGATCATAATTTTTTTTGACAAATCCTAATCCTAATCTTACCTAAAGGTGAGAGTGAGCATTCGATCGAGTTGAGTCGAGTTAAAAAATTTTGAGTTATTCGAGTTGACGCGTCATATTTTACACCTCAAACTCTAATTGAATTTTTTTCGATTCGGGTCGATTTTATGAAATTCGAGTTGAGTTCAAGTCGAGTTGAATTTCCGAGTTCATAGACAAATTTAATTGTAATTATTTATCATGTTATAGTATGTTTTGATTCCAATTTAAACGACTTCCTCTAATCTTATAAGATGTGCATAAATATTTCTTCTTATTTTTCATATGTATATATCAATATCAGTATATATATATATATATATATATATATATATATATCAGGAAAAAGAATTAAGAGACCCGACTCTAACTTAAAAATCAATCCACTAATTATTAAATGTTTCAAATTATTCAAATTTTTATTTTACAACTCAAATTTTATTTGAAAATTTTTCGAGTCGAGTTTTGCTCACCCCTAACTAGAGGGAAAGGGAAGGAACACTCTAAATAAAGGGAAAAAACCGATCATAGTGAGTCTAAGACTCAAAATCATGAGGTAACAATTATGAAAAACTTGTCCAACCGGTGAAATAAATCAATCAATGATTTTGCTACATGGACAATTATTATTCAATGCTTTCTAAAACATAAAACTTGAAGGAAAAAAGAAAAAGAGAATAAATCTCATCCACTAACTCACTCCATGTATAAAACCAAGTCACCACTCCACTACCTTTCTTCCCAACACAACCAGTTGATTCTAGACAACTTGTCTTCTCCAGGAAACAGTGATTCCCTCCCACTTTCGTGTATATAAGCAGGTCCATAACACCAAATAATCAAACCCCATAAGCATGGCTAGAAACACTGATTCATTCTTAGACCATCTCTCCCCTCCTCCACTCCACCTATGTCTCTTCCTTCTCGTCCTCTTCTTCGTACTCGGTCTTTCCTGGCTCATAAACTACGAGTCCAGGTTCGAAGATCTCATGATCCATCTCAAGTTCTACCTCCTGCTGACGCCGGTCCTGCTGTTGCTGCTGGTCCACTGCTTGTCTGCAGAAACGGCTCCGTTCTACGATCTCTTGTCGTATGTTCCCGAGACGGATTGGTCGCCGTTCGGGGTCGCACTTGTGCTCCTGTTGCTTATTTATATGGTCTCTTATCAGTCCTATTTTCATGAGCGTTGGTTTCCTTTTGGTATTAAATGATGTGATCGTATGAACTAGCAGACATGTATGTATGTATTTTGTACGATGTTGTAACCAGTAGATCAATCGTATATATGTTTTTTGTATTAGCTTACTCTAATGGGTCGATATGAGGTTCCAATTTCAACATCTGTCATGTTTATGTTTCTTTATCTTTATATTAATGACCACCAAAATCATCACGAAATAGATGTTTTTGACTTAGATTTTGAACACTTAATGTTGTTTTTAAAATTACAATATAAATTAATTAAAGGATGAGTCTGTCACACTTGACGAGTTTCGATGAGCATCATTAACAATAAATACTGATGAGCTTTATTAATTTAATTTATAAATATTAAAAATCTAAATGACTCACCGTATAATTATAAATTATTTAAAATTTAAGAGGTAAATTAATTAAAATACATTATTTTATTTTTAATTTTTTAAACATAATTAGATTAAAATATATAGCCCTAAATTACAAAATCATATTTTTTCCTTTGAAATTTAAGTCGCCGCCACTAGCCACCTACCGTAGGCCACATAATTGCCGCCTTACCATCGTCCCTGCATGGTCGCCGGTGAGCCTTGCTGTCGTTCTCCATCGGTTGGGGAAAAGCTCAAACACAAAAGGTAGACTATTTTCGGCTTTGTGTTCAACGTTAAGCCAGGCTGCGTTGCCTAGTAAGAAAACTGCAAATGCTTCGCATTTATCTACCCGATCAGCTGAGGGAAACAAAGGCTCGGGTGAGGGAAATCATATAGAGAAGGAATCGAGCAGTACCAGAAGTTCTGATGACAATAGTTCAGAAGAGGACAACTACAAAGAGAAGGAATCGATCAGCCGATGGCCACACAAGGACAGCAGCAGGGCGGCGACTATGTGGCCAGCTGCGGCGGCTTGAATTTCAAAGAAAAAAAATTAAAATTTTGTAATTTAGGGGCAAATATTTTGATCTAATTATGTTTTAAAAAATAAAAATAAAATAATGTACTTTAATTAATTTATCTTTTAATTTTTAAATAATTTATAATTATATGGTAAGTCATTTAAATTTTTAATCTTTATAAATTAAATTAATGATGCTTATCGGTAGGGGTGATAATGAGCCTGAATGGCTCGCGAGCTACTTGGGCTCGACTTAGTCAAAGCTCGGCTCGAGTGAGCTCGACTTGGGCTCAGATTCGACTCGAGACCTTAACAAGCCGAGCCGAGCCGACCCAAGCTTGGCTCGAAAAGCTCGTGAACAAGCTCGGAATATATATATAACCCCCTCGTCCCGGTCTGGTCGGATGACCGGTCCGAGTGAGCTACACGGGGAAAACCGAGTGAAAACCCCTAAGGATTCCCCCTCGGTTAGCAACCCTATTTTTTTTTAAATCTTGTCTAAATGGATGTTAAACCCTAAGTGATCATACAGCGGAATAACATATACAAAACAATCAAACGAACTCAAACGATCATGCTACGGCCCAATTTTAAACTTAAACTGCAGGCGGTATCGATACACTTAAGAGGTGTATCGATACCCCCTTGACTAGGCCAACTGGTCAAAGTCAACCCGTAGAGACCGTATCGATACACCCAAGGAGTGTATCGATACCCTCCCCAACGGTTGACTTCCCACGGTCAACGCTAAGATGACGGTATCGATACACCAGAGGCTGGTATCGATACCGAAATTGACAGTAGCTCCAGTGACCAAAATGGTATCGATACACCCTCAAGCGTATCGATACACGAGGCCTGAAACAAGAAGGTGGTATCGATACCGTACCAACCGTATCGATACCCCTGATACGAACTTGCAGGTTTGAGCTGATTTAAGGCACAAGGAGACCCTTAAATCCCTCTAAAACCCCAACCAACACACTAACATCAATCCTAAGGAAAATCAAACATAAAAGCATACTTTCACAAGAAACCAAAGGGCACTAATCGACACAAGGTGATGCACAAAACATACAAGCAACTTAGCATTCAAACATGAAGCAATGCATACATATTTGGCATTCCAACAAAGCAATTAGGCATACAAGTCATACATGGAACTCAAGGGCCTTAAAGGGCACAAGAAAAGCATATGAGGTTTGGCCCTCTCTAACAAGGCAACCTAAACACCAATAGATATGCCAACACACACAACATCCATCATAGCATATCAAGCATTACAAACCATAATCAATCCCAAGCATCAACATAAGACATTAACAACATGTGGCCAACACAAAGGAATCTAGATACGAGCTCCTAAAACACGTAGCACTTCCCATTGCTAGACTACTACATTATTCAATAAACCATACTTGAGCAATTACCACACGCTTGGACGCCCTTCTCTTGCTCCTTGCTAACTCCAAGCTAAAGATCTGCATTGTCGGAAAAGGGAGAGCGTAAGCATAAAGCTTAGTGAGCGGAGCTCTAAAACATAACTACGACAATGCAGGGTTCAAAGCTTTCTTTAAAAGTAAAGACCAACACATACGAGTCATCCAACGACCTAATCCTTCTACTAACATACAAGTTCAACCAAAGGTCAACAATAAGGCATTCATCGTGGCATTACACTTCATGGTATGCATAAAGGTATGATCTTAGATTTAAGCAAAACCATAAAAGAGAATGATATAGTGAGATACTACATGAAACAATACATGGCATGCACAAGCATAACCAAAGCACACACGGTGGGACTACACATCACCGTTTCGACTAGTAGTTTTCCAATGGGACTACACATCAAAGTACTCTTCTACTAGTCACTACCGGCGGGACTACACATCACCGGAGTCTTATACCACTCGCTACCGGCGGGACTACACATCACCAGAGCAACGACAACCATCACGTGAGGTTCGACACCAACCATGCAACACGACATACAATCACTACCATACGACACGTACTCACTATATCATGCACAACCAAATCAAGATGTAACTAAATCCACAATTAGGCATCACTTACTACTTGGAATCTTACCAATCACAAATGGTCTTACTCACCATTTTCGTGCACAACTTGCACCAACTTACTCACACCTTACGAGGCCTATCAACAACATCATTAATACCATCATACGTGATCAACGATATAATATTAAGCAATCATACTTCTCCCCAAATTATTTAAATTTCATGCTTGACAAAACATCACCACAAGTAATGAAAACAAATGAAAAAAAGGGAAATTAAAGAGGCAATTCACAACAACTTACTCTTGAATTTAATTCGACTTTTCAAGCCAAATCTAAATTCTTTCAAAACCATCTTTGAACCAAAACATTACTTGAAAACATTTTCACCTCCACATGCTAGAACCAACCTTTGAAATCAATTTAAAACATTAACCACTCACCTTACTTCCTTAAGCAATACAAGCAAAGCCGACTCAAGTCTCCACAACTTCCGGAATCGTGCCCGAACCTTCCAAGGCCAAATCCGATGTCTCTAATCAATCAAAAGCAATGTATTAACCTCTTAATCAACCACAATTTACTGTTACACATCAGTTCTCAATTCTCTAACATTTTCTCGACAATTCAAAGCCGAAATCCTCCCAAATAATTCCATTTCCGTACTCCAGCAAAACCCAGCCATTACCTCCCAATTTTAACACTTAAAACACTCCAAAACATGTCCAAAACACCCTCATAGTGTTGTACAACCATCAGCCCTTCATTTCCCCACACAAACACTTCAAAAGCTCTTAATTTCCACTCCTAAAAACCACCTACAGCAGTAGCTATGGGAATCCCATCAAACTAACATTATAACCTCTCAAAAATCATCACAAAACATCTAAAAACATCCACCCAATGTTGCTATAACATCAACGCAACAATTTCTCACAAAACCATTCCAAAAACACAAATTTTTGACACTTTAAATACACCCCTAAAACCCATTTCGGAATTCTTTAGAAAACCCAACCAAATTAAGATATAATGTTCCATTGGGCAATGTTAGATCAAAACTCAACTCTATTAATCAAAACAACCCAAAAAGCTATTAAAGTTCCATGCTTTTCTTCAAACTTGAAAACTTCAAAAACTCAAAAAGATGATTTCTATGAAAACTAAAGCTATGAAAATGTTGGAAATCATGAGGAGAATTCAAAATTACAATTACCTCAAAGAGAGCCTTTGAATTGATGAAGAGATTTGATGAAATAGTGCTTTTGGGGGTAAGAGGGGTTTTAGGTTTTCAACAATGGTGGAAAGAAGAAGATGAGCATTTTTTATTTCAAATAAAATCCCTTTTGTCATCTTATTTCTCATTCATTTTGCAATTGACCAAAATGCCATTAATGAATGGTCAAACTCACATCTCTTAAAGCCCATGGATTTGGACTTAAGAGATAGGCCCAACATAACCTTAAACATTTGAAATCCCGAGGCCCATAAAATATTTTATTATTTAATTTGCAAAACCGAACCCGAAATAGAATTAAAATATTATTTTCACCCGACCCCTAAACTCGGGTGTTACAATATATATATATATGTGTGTGTGTGTGTGCGCGCGCGCGCGCGCGCACTAAAAGTAATCTGTTTAGCAAAAGAAAAATAAAATAAATTAGGAAAAATCCACTAAAAGCAAATTAACTAAAATAAATTGGACATTTTTCTTAGTTGATTGTTGTTTGATTTTGTATTTTCTTTGATTATGTGTTTGTATTGTAAGAACATTTCTTGGTTATATGAATTAATCTAATTTTTGGTCACTCTTTTTCCCTTTCCCGACATTGAATTTCGTTTCAGTGTTGGTTATAAAAGGAGCTTTTCACGAGGCCCCATCTTTTATAAAATAATTATAGAAAAATTGTCCATTTCGAGTCGAGCCGAGCTGGGCCCGACGAGCTTCGAGCCCAAGCTGAGACCAATAGTATTGTTTCCAAGTCAAGCTTGACGAGCCTCGAGCCTGAGCCGAACCTGGCCAGACTTGAGCTCTGCTCGGTTCGTTATTACCCCCACTCATCGATACTCATCGAGCATATTAAAATTTTCCTTTAAGTTAAATCTCTAATTATTGTTCATAATTTCTTTTATAAAATTATCATAAACTATCATCACACTTAAAATTGGAGGGAATGTAATTTGAATAACTCGTTAGATTTTGTATAAATTTATATAAAGATCTATTAATTGGTCTAATGGTTAAAGAGACTCATATTGTCTCATAATATAAGGGTTCAAGTTTTGAAATGTAAAAACTTTGTACTTGTTTTCCAATTTGGTAATTTAAAATTATGCTATTTTTTAATAGTCTAAAGGCGATTACAAGACAATATATGTTCATACATATTCTTAATATTTTGTCAATACACATACACCTTGTAAACAAAGCGAATTGAACTTATGTCTCCAAAAATAAGTATCATCGGTTTTTCGACTGAAACACTCACTGTATTATTTGATTTAAATTGAAATTTCAAAATTTAAAAACTAAAATCATTCGACTAATTCCATAACTTATAAATATAGTACTAGTACTAACCATAAATTTTGACCAAATTATGGTATAGCAATGCAATGTGAGGTTAATTTGTTGCAACATTACGGAGGACATAAGTTCAAACATGTTTAAATGTGAGCATAATTTTGACCAATTGCACCTATTAATAATAGACTTAAAAGGTGAAAAAGGTAAAATGCTAGAAATTCTTCTAACGTTTGCATATCTTGTTATTTGATTTTTTTGAAGTAAATAACCCTCAACGATTTAATATAGTTTAAATGTGCCCCCGTTAAATAGAAACTATCAGTCAACTGACGGTTAACGGCTGATATTGACTAGACTTATTACGTGTTAAGATCTATTAACGTGTCAACATTATATTCTCCATGTATCACCATCAGATTTGGCCATGTGTCAGCGTGATATTCGGCCACGTGTCACCATAAAGAAGAGTATAATAAAATATTTTTAAAAAATTTGACGTGTCATATGCCACTTCAACATATTTTAACACGTGGCAAGTTCAGTATCAGTCGTTGGTCGTCAGTTGACTAACAGTTTTCATCTAATAGAGACATATTTGGACCAAATTAAAATGTTAGGGTTATTTACTCCAAAAGAAGAATAGGGGCAAAATGACAAAACATGCAAACGTTGAGGGCATCTTTTGTCATTTTGCCTTAAAAAATATTAGTTAAATTCATAAAAAAATTCATCAATTAAGCCCTCAAACTAATAAATTTAATCAATTAACCTTTTGATCATTAATTTTTGACGATTTTTTCTAAAAATATTATTGTAACATGACACTATTGTTCTGTCATGTTATATTTACATATTTTAAAAAATATATTTTTATAAAATTTATAAGTTTTTTAGTATTTTTAGAAATTAAAATAATTTATTTTGAAAATACCAAGTGATAACACTTTAACACGCTATCTTACACCAACAGGTCCAAAAATTGATGTCAAATTTAACTGTTAACATTGGCCAAAATTAGGGGTGTTCAAATTCGGGTACCCGGGTATTTGGGTACCCGAAGTACCGGGTAGTTGTATTATTGGCTCGTGTCCTGGCCCGGGTATTGTGGGTACCCGAAAAATCGGGTGCTTGGATACCCGAATAAAAAAATGTCTTTTTTATTATAAAAATATTTTATTAGTGTAATATAAAATATAAAAAATATAAAATATGTATTTATTAGTTTAATATAAAAATATATATTTATTAAATATAAAATATATATTAGTTTAATATAAATATATATATATATATATTGAATATAAAAAATGATTTCAAATATATTCGGTAACTCGAGAAAATTGGGTACCTGAAAAATTTCATATTTTGTAATTCGGGTAAAAATATTCTTGGTAAATACCCAGTTATTTATGTTAGGGTAATAAGGTCAGATAATTTAAACACTACTAATCAAAATGATGAATTTATGATATTTTAAAGTAAAATGGTTTAATTAGGTGTAAAAAGAAGTTTAAAGACTTAATTATTATTTTTTAATTAAAGGACCCTCAAGCCTTAATAATATTATAAAAATAAAGAGATTAAATTATGTCGATTAAAGTAGAGGGACAAAAACACAGAATATCACCAAATGGAAAACGTTTAAACGATACCGCTTAGGCGAGTGAGATTTAAAAAGTTTTATTATATTTTTGGGTAAACTACTGCAGAGGTCACTTACGTTTAGCGTCTGTACAGAGTTAGTCACCACTTTTGAAAAGTGCATATTAGTAGTCCTCTACATTTTTGATGTGTAAATATTTGATCACTCCGACGTTAACTCCGTTAGTCCCCTAACGGATTGTTGATGTGGCAAAAGTAAAATAAGGATAAATTACTGCAATAGCCATTAAAATTTATCTCATGTACACTTTTTCTCCTCAATTTAAAAAAGTAAACATTATAGTCACTAATAAAAATGTTTCTTTATAATTTCACCCTTAAATTTTTAAAAATTCATTTTTCAATCCTAAAACTTTACAATCAATTAACACAATAATATTATAAATGCTTAGATGAAAAATAGGTGCCCAAAGTATACCCTTTGAAACTTAGGTGCCCAAATTGCTCCTATTTAATAACTCAAACTTAAAAATTTAGTCCACTAAATACTAAAAAATTCGAGTTATTGGAATTTCTATTTTATAATTCAAACTTTATTTTGAATTTTTGAGTCGAGTTTATGAAATTATGAGTCGAGTATTTTCACATCAAACCAAAAAATTTAATTTTTTCGAGTCAAGTCGAGTTATTGGAATTTCTATTTTATAATTCAAACTTTATTTTGAATTTTTGAGTCGAATTTATGAAATTATGAGTCGAGTATTTTCACATCAAACCTAAAAATTTAATTTTTTCGAGTCAAGTCGAGTTATTGGAATTTCTATTTTATAATTCAAACTTTATTTTGAAATTTTGAGTCGAGTTTATGAAATTATGAGTCAAGTATTTTCACATCAAACCTAAAAGTTTAATTTTTTCGAATCAAGTCGAGTGTTGCACTTCCCTACATATAATTTCCATAAAACTGCACTTAATGTAGTAAAAAAAATCTTTAAGCGTCTATTATAAAAAAAACATACTTTAATCACTTATTTTGTAGTTAAGCTAGTGTGAATCAAACATTTGAAAGACAAGGGAGATTCCGATGAAAGGCAGCAACAAAAACCAAAGGCAAACGCAGGCGAAGAAGAGCGAGAAGCCATTAAAGCCACCGTTCAGACCTGCAAAAGACGACACCAAGCCTCATCTCCAAGACCCAGTAAGCAACTCTCTTACATTTACACCACTTGGAGCTGGTTTTTGCCTTTTCTTTTTCCTCAAAAAAAAAAATGTTTAGGTTTTTGTTGTTTACAGATACTGAGATCGGATCCGAATGAAGCGGAGGAAGCGGTGCTGCGGTTGCCTCCTTTTTCTCCTACGCTCCGTTGAGGTTTTCGCTGTAAGACGCTATGTGATTGTGAACTGAATGAAGTGTGTTTGTTTTTTGAATTTTGAAAACCTCTTCCTTCTGTTTTGTTTTATTTTGAAAGGAAAAAAAAAACTTTAAATTGCTGCTAATTTTTCATTAAAGTAGTAAGCTTAGATTGTACCAATATTAGTCTCAATTAGTTCCTTGTTCCACAAGATTATTTGGCAATTGAACCTCGTAATTCAAGTTTTAATTCAATTTAATCCCTAAATTAAAATCCCGTGAACAACTTGGTTCTAATTCTTGATTAATTTTGAAATTCACCTTAATAGATTAAAATTTTCCTATAAACGTTCATATTGATTACAATTTGATTTACAGACATTTTAATTTTCAAGTATGCTTTATTATTTTGCGACATTTTTTTATTTACAGACAAAGCTTAACATGTCCGTTTAGTATTATTTCATATTCATGTGCCAAATGCATATTAAAATTATAATAATAAATATCGGTATCCAACATCTGTGGAAAAGCATGCCAACGATGGAGCGACACCCGCTCTCGTCTTGCTCCATTGTCATCCCTACTTAGCAACTTTAAAGAACCAGGCAAATACAATACCTCCATTGTCATTCCTACTTAGCAACTTTAAAGAACCAGGCAAATACAATACGGCCAGTGCAAGTCTGGCTTATCGGGACGATAAATAATCCGATCGGTAGACAAATCTCATAAATCATTGAAGCAAAACATGGATAAATGCCGGTTAGAGATACAAGGTGCAGTAATAACCAGATATCACAATTCTGAATTCTTTTCCCTTTTAAATGTTGTTAAAGGAACATAATGATATTATGCACATTACAGATTGGGGTGTTCATCCTTTTGCTTAAGATCCGAGAAAGCAATCGATATACATACGTCTCGGTTTAGGAATTTTACAACACTTTCTTGTTGGTAGATTCATGGAAAGAGGCTACAAGTTCATCTCCTTAGGTAAGCTTAATTCGAGAAAGTATAGGCTGCATGAAAAAACATAGAAAAGGTATGTTAAAGTTTGAAGTTTGAACTAGCCGGAAAAAAGGATCTCGCAGTCGCAAGTAAAGTTAACTAGATGGTTGTTTTTCCAACATGAGTTTAAAGATAAGCTTTGCGCATCATTAACCATTCAATACAATGGCGAGAATTGAATCGCATATGTTTGTATAAGCTAAGAAATGAAAACTAGAAACAGCAAACGGTTTCGCCATAAAGTTTATTACCTTGCAGACATGAAAGCCATTCCGAAGAAAACGGCCTTGACAGCTTGCTTCTGCCCCGCATAATCAAATGCCAACGGTAGCATTTCATGTAATGTTAGGAAGGCCATCACCCCGCCAACTGAAAGTTTAACATGAATTCAGTGTACTAGATGATAACAGAGAGCACGGATTCTTTTTCCAGAATCAGAACCAATATAAACAACCGATTGTGCTACAAACCTGATCCCAACAAGCCCTCAAGAATTTCGGGACTTAAGCTGCTCGGGAACAGATAAGCTGTGGTACAAGAAAAAGACAAATCAACAAGGTCAGATAATATGACATCGATACAGAAGCAAATAAGCTCTAAACTCCCCATGAACCACGGCAGTATAGGCTATATTCAGACCTAAATGGAAATTATATTTGACCAAAATAAAAAAATAAAGATAAAAACTTTCACGACACACAAAGATAGAAGAGGCACTGTTTTTACTCTAAGGCAGCTCCAGCAGTCGTTCACATTATTGCAGCTTATAACTCATAATGAGCGTTTACATTTCCATTAGAATGTAAATGCTACACTTATTCCAAAGAAAACCTTCTTAGATTTTATGTTTTACTTGTATTATTTGACTTTTTTAATCTTTTTGGGGTATTTTGAGAAGAGGCAGTCCACTTACCAACAATTATGACACCAAGTGGCTCCGCAAAACCAGAGAGCGTTGCCAATTTGAAAGCCTGCCACTTGCTGACAAATAATACAAACAAACCAGTTAATAGTTTCATCATATACCAACAAGTTCTAGTTCATCTGCGTAGTTAAAAATGTAAGGACCATAACGAATAGCTCATCCGACAATCTCACAACGCTTAGCGTCCACACCATGTGATTGTCCAATGGAGCCTGTATTTCGAGAAGCTGAATTGACCAGTGTCTCAATAAATTCTCACCTTTGCGTAGCAAAGTAAACTGGAAGAGCGACAGCAACACCCTATAAAATGAACATAAAAAAAAGTTTTTAAAAACAAAATACTTACTCTATTAAGTATACATTTATCAATCATGGGATATAAACCTCGCACTGGTAGTTGATAAGTCAGTTGTAAAACAATCAACCAAGATGCTCATTGTTATCATAAAACAGTAAATTAAAAATATTTTTTTTTGCTTAAGGGTGTCTAAAGCCCCTGAACTTTTGAAAAAAAATCAAGTAAGCCACTAACTTTTGTTTGCTTTCAAGGTTATCTTCAAAGTTACTGGATTAAATAAAAAGTACCTCCGGGATGTTGTGCAAAGCAATGGCCAAAGCCAAATTAATACCAACACGAAGGCCCTATATGACAAACATTAGGCAAGAAAAAGAGATTCATTAGCATACATATAAAACATTGTTGGGATTCTCAGTAAGAAATTTAAGTTCCAAGGCTTTATAGGCTTAAGAACTGATCCCACTCCCAAAAAGTAAGGAAGTAAAGAAATAGTTGTTCTTAATTGCTGTATATGAAATCTAAAATAAAGAATAGTCCAAGCATGAAGCACCATTGTCGGCACATCAATAATTTATACTCATTGAAAAATTATCAAATAAAAATGGTGCGTTATTATGAAAACAATCATGGCTAACAACTATTTGAAAACAGTGATTGTTTTCATGATAACACAGATTGGGACTATCTACCTTCATGGATCCAAGGAAAACTGCCATCCCCTCCGGAAAATTGTGCAAGCTTATGCCTGCAATTTATAAAAGGAAAAATTGAGTCAATCAAACTGGTATGAGCACTCTTGTGGTTAGGAAAAAGGCAACAGGCAAAACAAAAGAAAAAGGGTCCAAAAAGAACCAGGATGTCAAAAATACTAAAATTTTCCAAAAATTCAAATCAGACACCCAAATGTTTGGTTTGTAAGTGAAATACCAAATAACCGAAAAAATTTGAACCAAATTCCAATACAGGACAGCTTTACCTATTGCTGTAATAATTCCGCTAAAAAAAACCTGGCGTCGATGCTTTTTCATCATATCTTTGCCCCCTTCATCACCACTTTTCTGCTCTCCAATGCATTATCAAACAGTCGATGAATATTTGGATATTTTTTTTGTTAAAATGAAGATGCATAACATGAAAAAAATTGTAGCAATCATTCAGTAATATAACACATAAAGATTGTACAAACCTTTTTCCCTTTCGCCTCGGAACTGTGAGGTAGAGTTGGCTCAGGTATAAAATTGGCAACCACACCAAAGAAGATAACACCAGCAAAAAACTGCATTGTTGCAGAAAGAAATATTAGATACCGAGAAAACATAAATGACACATGAACTAGAAAGGGTGTGCATGACAATTAGAATGAAACTGATAAGATATAGCTAACCCAGAGGTTGCCTTTCAAGAACCCAATCGAGTTCATAGCATTATGAGCTAAATCAAGGAATGATATGCTTAACATAAGACCTGCAGCAAAACCCTGCATGAAGGAGACACCAGGACATTAGACGATATCAGCACATAATCTATCCATTTCCTAAAAAGGTTGCCTAGCATCCTCGGATTAAACATACATAAATTTGACAGCTTTTTATTAAGAACTTTGAGTAAATAAAGCTTACAAAGACAAATAGGGGGAAAAACAAGCAGCTAAGTAAATAAAAATCACACCACGACATATTCATGGCTACAGTCCTTTTAACATGTAACTCTTTGCTAAACAGGATGGTGTTTTTTTTTACCTCAGTGGATTTGATTATGCTATTTTGGAAATCACTTAATTTTATTGAAAATGTTAAATAGCTATGAAAAAGTTAATATATTCAGCCAAGAGAATTTTAAAACTTATTCTTCGACGACAATTTCCTAAGCTAGTAAAAGTATTTTCTTAATCATAAATCTCTGAAAAGCCTTTGAACTGATATTGCGTTAAATTTTTTACAAAGAGCATCAATCTCATTCGAAGAAAATAAAATAGAAAAAAATCATTCAATATTTAATTGTTAGCATTATGCAAAAGTTAGTACTCAAAGAATCCAACAGTTACAATTAAGCATTGGATGTTTTAGCCTTAAAATCCCCATAAGAAAAATAACACTAACTGATATTTGGATGAAAGGTTTCATCTTTCTTCTTTGGAACCAGAAGTTGTAGCACTACCTGTAAAAGCCCAAGCATTTTCAAATTGGGAGCTTGATTAAGAATTACGAAAAGAGCACCTGTTCCAAAATGGAAGACAAGCCGTTAGAATAAATTGCAAACCTTTAACGGAACTAGTTGCATACTGTTAATTATATGTAAATGAACAGATAAGTAGTGAAGAAAAGAAAAAAAAATGGAAAAATATGATGCTAGACATTTCAAGATAATAACATATCGTTTTTTGCTTTAAGTTTTAAATTAGAGACCAAGTACCCAACAATAAGCAACTTAGGACTACCTTCAACAATAAAATCGAAGCCATTAGCGAAACCATTGGTGACCAAAGGGGTAACAGAGTTGTCAGGGTGTGCTTTCTGCATAACTCTATGAAGCAAAAATCATTCCTACACATTCTAACCAAAAGCAGCAGTTGAGCGCAACAAGCCACCTATTTTCTAAAAGATATTAGAGGCTTTTAGTCCGAACAGGCAACTAACCACAAAGACTAGAGGCTAATGTCACATATAACAACAATCAGTAATCTATTTCCTTTCTCCATTTAACACAAGACAGCAAGGGTTCCCTGCAATAAACAGGGTTTATAGTCTCTAACATTCCCTCTCACCGTACAACACCAAGACCTGTAAATGTCATGTTCAAAATCCCTAAGAAAATATAGCTTAAAAAGCTATGTTATTCCGTCTTCATTTTTTCAAACATATTTGTATCTAACACTCACACCTAAGCCCGAGTAACATAATAAAAGCATTTTCTACCTTGTTTGGGATTTAGAACTTCATAAATAACAATTTAAAAAATTGGAAATTCTTCTTAGCATGAATTTTTTATTATTAAACTACACACCCACATTAGCCAGGTTCACAACTTAGAGTGTTTTTACCAATTGCCAACGATTGCAACTCGTATTATGATTTCAAAGATTGGAACTTTAGCACATTCCCATCACATTTGTATAGACAAAATCCAAGAAACAATCATTATAGAACTTTAGCTGTGATGAATAGACTTCCAAAATTGAAGAAATTCACCCAGAAACAAGCATGAAAAAAAAAAGCACAGTCAAAGTACCCAGAACCACATACATAAAAAGATGAAACAATTAAGGTTTTACTGATCAAAAACAGCTTAGAAAAATAGGGGAAGAGTGTTAACTGACCTAGAGAAGTACTGAATCCACCGACAAGAGAGAGAGCAAGCGCCACCATAACTTGAGAATCCATGGAGAAATTCTGCTTCTTTCTCTCTACCTCCCAATTCCCTTCACTTAAACAATTAAGGGTTTTGGATTTTGGACTGAAAATGACAAAACCCAGAGCCAAAAAAGGATCAAGGAAGGGATAATCGCAGGAAAAAGAAAGAGATAAATTGAGAGGGAGGTATTCAGCTATGGGGCAATGGGCATGCTGTTTGTTAAGTTTAAACCACCATTTTTCCTTGCTCCACAGTCCATTCCATGCTTCAAACAATTTTTTTTAATGCAATTGCTTCAATGTTGGAGGTTGAGAGATATAATAATCGATAGGGATGCCATATTCAAACAAGGGAATAAAAAACAATAGGAAAGACGTTTTGGGCTAATTAACTAAATGGCTTTAAACTGTCGTTTATATTTTAAATTAGGCCCTAAATTTTACAATTATGTAAATACTTGGTGTACCTACCACATAGACATGTTTAAGGAAAACACTTTGATATAAAAGGTTTACACAAGCCTTTTTAATTTTAAGATTTAAAGATTTAGGTTGTGATTTAGATTTTAGGGGTTTAGGTTGTAGGGTATAGAATTTAAGATTTATTATTAGAATTTAGAGTTTATGGTTTATGATTTAGGTTTTAGGGTGTTAGGATTAGGAATTTAAGTTTTAGATTTTATAATTTAAATATGAAGGGTTGTGTATTTTTTTAAACAACTTGTGTATCAAAATAAAATCTCATGTTTAAATTGTCCATTGTAAACGAGGGGTCACATTAGAGAAAAATGATGATGTTTATCTTAACAAATTCGAATTTGAGTAACTTTGTGTGTACCTTATCAAAGGTTAAGAATGAGTATGAACAAATATTGTTTTGTAATTACCTTAAAACTATTCAAAAAATTCAGACTTTTGTATTTTGGTTTTTTTTCTTTCAAATTTTGCCTTTTTCAAGTTTGAATTATTTAAATTTGGATATAAATATTATTTAATCTTGGACTACCATTTAAAACCCAAACTAATTATTAAGCTGAGAGAATGACTTGTTTGATATAAAATTGACACATTAAATATTCAATTAGAATATTTTGAAACCTGAGGACCAATTTGAAATTTAGGCAATTAATTGACTGCGTATGAAGCAATTATTCCATAGAATATTTTTCTCGAAGATATCAAGGTCATGGGATTCAAATTTGACGACTTTTGGTTACTCTAATTGTATATATTTTATTGAACGTTAAGACTATTCGACAAACCTTATTGCACGCCATTATTATAAAAAATGAAAAAAATAAAGTAAAGTACATAAATAATTATTAAATTAAGTGAAAATAATTTTGTCACTGAAATTTCGGAAATTATAAGATTTTCATTAAATTTACCGAATTATTATAAAATGATCACTATATGTCATAAAGTAGTGATAAATTTTAATAAATTTAAAGAACATTTTATAACAATTTGATAAAAATTAATGATCATTTATAATAATTTGATAAAATTTAGTAACTATTTTATAATAGTTCGATAAGTTCATAGCTTATTTTGTAATTTTTTAAAACTTTAATGACCAGAAAAATTAGTTTTGTTTAGTTTAGTAAATGCACTTTACCCAAATTTTTGTTACACACTCAATCTTTGTTTGAAATGTTTAATTAGGCCCCTCTAAGAATTTTAGAAGTTTTCATCAAGCCCTAATATTTTCTAATATTTTAATTAGGTCCTTCCAAAAATTTTAAAAACAATCATTAAGCTCTCATTTGTTTTGAGAATATTAATTAAGCCCCCCAAAACCTAATGTCAAATGATTATGATTATGATTCCTCCGAAACTATTTTTCTCGAATCAACCCACATAATTTTCAAACAACAATTTACATCACAAACAGTTTCTAAAATCCCACAGCTTCTATGGTTAAAACTAAGAGTACAGTTTACACATAATGCAGTCATCATTACAATGTAAGCAACATATGAAGCTAATTAAAGGAAGAAGTAAAAGTACATGTGAATCTATGTCGGATTCGAAAACATCTATGTCGGATTTGTTAGAACTTGAGATCATTTCCTATGGTCTACTGGGATTTTGTTTTTAGCATTCATCAAGCTCTTTGTCAACCAAATTGCCGTCTCCCTTGATGAGACGGCTTCTTCCCCGAATGGCCTTAACACACCCGCAAGTTCCTCCAGTCTTTGTTGTTTAAGTAAATTTGCACAGATCTCCAGCAGGGATTCCAATGCTTCAGCTCTTTCTAGGCTCTGGGGGTCTTGTTTCATCTTTCTCCCGTAATCCTGCAGCATCGTTAGCCTACTCATTATCGATCTTTCTTGCGGATTTTCCCTTGTTTTACCTTGCTTTTCCTGTTCAAATCTCCATTTAGTCTCGATCGTTGTCTTTTCCGGAGTTTCTGGTGCATGTAATAACTCGAAATCTCTGTTGTTGCCTTTGGAATGGCTTTCATTATCATGCTTACCTTCCTTACCGGCTTTTTCGATCGGTTCAAACGGTTCGGAGGTAAGTTCTTGCTGTGCTTCTTTACTATGAATGCTTGACGTGCACTCCACGATTATTCTCGAGTTACCGGAATCGTCGGTTTTGCTGTCATGGAAAGTTCTTAATTCCTTTGATGGGCTTGTCCTTTCACCTTGTGGATTCCCATTGCCATATTTGTTAGGCGAAGGGCTTCCTTTAGGCTTCCCCTTGATGCTGCTTACTTCGGATTTTACGGGGAGAAAAACCGGAGATAGATTCTGGCATTGAGCAAGATATGGCTGTAAATGTGGATGCCTCAAAAGCTCAGCAGCCTGAAAGAACAGTTTAATGCTGTAAAATTCATAACATGTCATGGGAAATAACGGTATTGGATAGTTGAACTTACGGTCGGTCGGTGTTCCGGATTCTTTCGTAGCATCGTTCTGATCAATTGCTTCCTGCAGACAGGGCGATTTCATAGTATTAGTCGATAGCTTCATTTTGGGAATTGATCGAATTATGCAGAAACGGACTAGCTATATGCTTACAGTGCAGATGAATACACTGTTGGAAGTGGAGAAATGGTAGATCTATTGATTTTATTGACTAATCCTGCCATATCCTGTTTGAAACGTTTAAGGCAGCCGAAACTTTAGTTTGATGTTCTTGCCTGAAAAACAATGAAAATTTTCGAAACTACGGATTAAACCAATGCTTACAGGTGCTCTGAATGCAGGTTGATGGGCTGCTATTTCGAACATGCAGCAACCTGTAAGAATATTGCAATTCCAAGGATATCAACCACTAGGTTCATTGTCCTAAAAATTTACAAAATCAAACAAACTCGATCCCAGACACAACTCATATATGACACTCGCACCTGAGTCAGAGCGTGCGTATATATAAGAGTATGTCGGATTCGTATATATTACCTAGAGACCAAATGTCTGATTTGTAGCCGTATGGGATATCTGCAAGAAGCTCAGGACACATGTAGTTTGGAGTGCCCACAACCTGTGTAGAATAGAAGCAACATTGTCCCTACATCAGAGCTATGATCTAATCTTCAAACTTTGGTATCTTAAACTAATCGAATTTAGCAACGAAAACAAGCGAAATTTCAGTGTCGACAAAACTGTTCCTTTAGTTTCAGATTCAGATTCTTAAAGCAAAAAAAACAATAGACAAATCAGATAAGAGGAGAGAAATGCATGGGCATTACAGTTGAAGTGAGATCTTCTTGGTTTAGCAGTTTTGCTAGTCCAAAGTCACCTATAATGTATAAAAATGAAAAAGTTCAGTTTCGAATGGCAATGGAAGTGAGACACAAAGGAAAACAAGTTTTAGTTTCCGACCTAACCGAATGTCGTTGTGTTCGGTAAGGAAAATGTTGGAGCACTGCAAATTTAAAGACAAAGTTAGCTGACAAAGATATGTCAAACAGAACAGTAGTGTCTTAACAGAAAGTAAAATCATATATATATATATATATATATATATATATATATATATATACTTTGAGATCCCTGTGAAGAACGCGGTTCGAGTGGAGGTAGTCCACTGCTAGTAACAGTTGTGTCAACCATTTGCAAAGCTTCTGAAGAAGAAAAACAAAGAGATATGGTGAGAGTCGCCCCATAATGGGCCTCTTGAAAACCTGATCTGGATTAGTAGACCAAAAACAAGTGGTCAAACCAAAAAATATGGTGAGAATGGTGAGCACTAAGTAGCAAGAACTAATAAGGGATATGGTGAGAATCCCCTGCATACCTTTTCTGGAAAGTATGTTCCTCTACTTTTCTTTATAATCTCAGCCCTGCAATAACAAAATTGTATATATATTACCATACCTAAATATGCTGTACTCAAATGTATGTATGTATGTATGCATGCATGTAAGTATGTATGTATGCATGTATGTATGTATGTATGATAAGCAAACTTACATGTCTCCTCCCTCACAATAACTTGTTACAATGCAGACATAAGATTCCTGCAAAAAAATCCAAAAAAAAACAAAGTTAATGCCGAATATATTTCCATTTTGATTGTTTGATTCCTAAATCAAACCATCAAAAAATAAATAAATAAAAGTGAAATGAACAACCTTTTCCACCCATCCATCCTTGTGCTCTACAATATATGGATTGTTAAGCTTTGCTATCAAATTCATCTACAATCGAATAAATAACAATATAGCTCGGTCAGTTTTCGCAGTCACTCTTAAGACGCGACATCTAATGAAATTTGGATTCGAATCTCAACATTTATAATCCCATTTCCGATTCTCGAGCTGTCAAATATTTTCTACAAAGGGGAATGAAACAAACCTCTTGATGTGCTGTACGTTTAAACTTCTCAGTTTGTTTAGCCAAGCGGATCTTCTTCAGTACATACCTGCAGATATATACATACACACACAACATCAAAGATAATACATCAAAGCAACAATAATCACACGGAAACTGAAATATTTTTTAAACATATCCGAGATATCTCGTATGTGGGTATGTTTAATTATGTTCAGAGGGTTATATCTTCGTACTCATATCCGGATTTGTTCACTAAAGTTAAATACTGATAAAACATCTATGTTGTTGAACATCTTCATACCCATGTTCGGATATGTGTCGAACACTGATGGGATATGCTTAAAATCTCCATACTCGTATCCGGATTTGTGTCGGATGTTAAATACTAACAATTAAAAAAAGGAAATAAGAGTGGATTTTGAGTTAAATCTCTTACTTTTTTCTCTCAGCCTTATGAAGAACAAGAAATGCAGCCCCAAAAGCTCCTCTCCCGATCTGTTCAATAACTTCATAGTCATACATTTTCGACATAGTTTCTCCGTCTTTCTTCTCCATGAAAACACCATTCAAAGCCTGCACTGGAACACAGGTGAAAGAATCTGAGGCATTTCACTATGTTCACTGGTTCACTCTATAGCTTTTGCTCTTTCATTTAATATTGTTTGGTAGCCATTCAGGATCTGGGACATTAGCCTATAGGCCAATACATACATATATATATATATATATATATATATTATGTATGTATATGTTCAGTACAGAGCATTAAATAGGAATTTAAAGATGACACCAGAAACCGAACCTGTTCCTGCAGGGGACAATGTCACACCAAATTTTTGTTGAATTAAGGCAGTGATCACAGGCAGAGGCAGGAATCATTCAAGAAACATGAAGCATTAAATACCATATTTATGAAAGATCCCGACGACGAGGAGCCGTGTTATATAGATTTAGACACATTCGTATACGTTCGTGTCGTGTTCGAAGAAATGTAAGTTATGGCAGGAAGGCAGGCAATGGTGAAGGGATGGGGGAATTTAAACAAGAGAACAAAGATTGGAAGTTTAAAATGCAAAGAGTGGGAAAGATTTGAGGCAGAAAAAAAGGAAAGGAAAGAGATGAAGGGGAAATAAAGGGAAATAAAGGGGAAGGGCCCCCCTCCTCCATTAGGCTGCAACAATGGCTTATCTTTGCTTAAAATTTCAGTTTCCATGGCTATTATGACACTTCCATGTGGTTGGTACGTTCATGTCATTATCTTATTAACTGAAAAGAAAAATACCTCTTTTCTTTATATATATATATGAAAATCAAAATCATTTGCGTGGGAAACAAAAAGAAAAATAAAGAATGTTGCTTGGAAAAAGAATGGCGGGATTTTGTCTATGGTTGGCCAACACCATTGTAGTTTTATATACGGTGGGAGTACTGAACTGGTGTAATAGAAGCGACCGCACAGGGTCTTCGAGAGAAAGACGCAAAATTAAAGAACCTGAATTAAATATTTATAAAAATTTATAAATTTATATATATATATATATATAATTATGTGTGTTTATATATAACAATAATTTAAAACTTAAAACATGTAAAAAAAATTGATATTTTTTTAAGTGAAAATCTTGATTTTTAGATGTTCCTATGTCAATTTTTTGTTGCTCAAGAGGATAATAGTAATATTTTTGTTATCAGCAAAAGTATGACTTTATTAAAAAAAATCATACAAAAGCGACAATGTGTGTCTCATTAAAAACTTCCCTAACCTAATATGGAGGAAAAGAGTACAAGCACGTTGCGCCACACAGGGGCGGAGTCAGAAATTCTTTTAAGGGTGTCATTTTTTTAACAGTATTTAAGAGGGGTTAATTATATATAAAGTTGTGTCATTTTATTTATTAAAGGTGTCATTTTATTTATAAATGGGTGTCAATTATATATTTTTCAATTATATATTTTTCAATTTTTATATATACAAATTATATAAAAAATACGATTTCTAAAAAAATTTGGGTGTCATCAGACACCCCAATGACTTTATTAGCTCCGCCCATGGCGCCACAACAACCAACGAACAACGAAACCAACAAGACTTATATTTCTTCATGATTATAAATTAAGGGCACAATTTTAATAAATTACACAGGGCTCCCAAAATTATAGGGTTAGATCTACTTACACTATGTAAAACTCAACTAGTTTTACATTAATTCATGGTCATTAGATTGGTGAAATGGATGGATGAGATTAACTCTTTATTTTTTTTCTAAGTGATAATCTTCACATATTTTACTTTTAATCTCATCCATCTATTTCACTCATCCAGTGGTCATGAATTAGTGTAAAACTAATTGAGTTTTATATATTATTTAGATAAAAATACTATAAATGTTTATTATGGGACAACTTTTTAACTTATATTGACATTTTCATAAAGTATTCGAATATTGTTGAAGTTTGTAGTTGTCCAGCTCTCATGATTAAAGTTTATTGATTTTGAAATCTAATGCCAATCGGGATA